>JAWWNI010000334.1:1200000-1800000 GCA_034642065.1 Darevskia nairensis
TGCATCTGGTGCATTTATTGTGTATTTCATTTATCTATTTATTTGGAATAGTTATAAACTGCTGAATATTACAAAATAACATTTGCAGTAGCTGCCAGTGGGAACCGTGGCGGCCAGCCCTCTTGTTGGAGAGCAGTAGCCAAATGACCAGAGTTGAATATCAACTCTGCAAAGCAGTACACTGCCACTACTCCTGTAAACCCATCAGCCTGAATCAAGATAATCCCAGAGCTTCCCAAATGCCACTTGAGGTTTTGGGAACCAGACGCTGTCCCTGCAAGCTTCAAGCCACTAAAGTTTATGCTGTAGCAGTTTGACCAAGAGACTAAGATAACTACATTCAGTACCAACAAGTCCCATCCAAAGAAACACACAAGAAGCAGGAAGAGGTTATTTTTAAAAAGAAAGTAGCAGCATAAATAATGGAGCTGTATCCCAGTGAGATTATAAGTAAAAGCAGTGTTAAAGAACTGCAGTTGGGAATGGTAAGACAAGATACAAAACAAACTTGCTTTATAAACCAAATCAGCACATTGACCTCCAGCAAGTAGCATACAGGTGTTGTCAGGTGTCAGGAAACATGGTGAGGACTAGCACAAGGTTTTACCCCAACTTTGCCTAGTAACCAGTGACTCTGAATAGCCAATGAGAAGACTCTGCCGTGTTATGAGCAACCCATGTTCTCACAGGTGTGGCCAGTTTCTAATTAGCAAGGCCCACACTGACCTCCAGTAGCAACAGCACAGCAAGAGATCACAGGTGCCGATACTTGTGATCCCCGCCTCCCACCCTTGAAGGGAGAGAATATTCTCTCAGCAGCCTCCTTTTGTGCTCAGAGGCCTGAGTCGGGAAACCATTTTCTAGCAGCAAGGAAAAAAACCTCAGGAAATAAAAAATGATAAAACAGTTCTCCAAAGAGAAATTCAATTACTGCCCATGGGCCAGCTCATCTTCTGGAGAAGCCTCACCTGGCAAATGAAGCGCAGAATAAGAGTGCAGGTACTCTGTCTTTTGCTGTTTCAGTTTTGATCATTTATCTCTTTATTTGGGTCTCATTTAAATAACACGCCTATAACCATCCTGTGGTGGTTCAACTTCTGTGTGATCACTTGTGGCCAAAGCACATGCCGTGCCTGCAGAAGGTCCCTGCTTCCAATCTCTGGCCTTTCCACCCAGGGGTTCCAAGTGCAGAACAGAAGTACGAGGCATTGCGTTGAGTTGGAAAACTTGTGTGCAGAGGCTCCTTTAAGCGGAAGGTGGAATAGTTGATCATGAGGGTTCTGTAGCAGTTGTTGGAGCAGAAGATGCCAGGGTTTTGTAGCAGTGAGCGCTCTCTAGAGCCCTTCTTCAGCCACATGCACCAGTGGGGATGGGGCGCTCTCCTGCTTGTGCTACAGCAGAAAGAGTAGCAGCAGCAGCAGGCACAGCCCAAAACAATGAGGGCTGCCTTCCAGGTAGCGAAGGGCCCTCACAGCCAGGTCAGCCTAGAGCAGGAGCAGAGGCAGACCATAGGCCAGGGCAGTGTGCGGCTTTGTACCAGGATGGCAGGAAAGCGTGGGCATCCCTTGCATACCAAGGCAAGCAAAGCCCCTTCTGTTTATCATCTTCTACGTCTTATCCTTCTCCCTAGAAGCCTGAGTCCTGTTCTGACCTGGTGAGAAACTGGCTACCCAGGGTGCCTCACAGCTGACCAAGAATTTGAACCGCTGTATTATGATGATGATGATGATGATAGTAATAATATTAATATTTCAATTTATATATTGCTCTTTATCAAAAGATCCCAGGGTGAGGTACAACATTAAAAGCACATTAGAGAACATCTGTGATAAAAACATAATAAAAGCATACTGACAAACAGCCTAATAACAAAATAGTCATCATAATAACAGTCCTCTTCCCCACACTTTTACAGGACATATTATTTAATAGCCATAGACCTGAGTAAAGAGGAATGTTTTTACCTGGCACCTTAAGACATGTACTGATGGCACTAAATGAGGCACTCTGGGGAGAGCATTCCACAATCAGAGCCACCACAGAAAAGGCCTGTTCTCTTGTTGCCACCCTCCAAACCCCTCTGGGAGGGGGAACATAGAGAAGGGCCTCAGAAGGCGAGAGCTGGGTTTGGGTTGGTTTATGTGGGGAGAGGCGGTCCATAAGGTATTGAGGTTCTGAGCCATGTAAGGCTTTATAGGTCAACCCCAGCACTTTGAATTGGGCTCAGAAACGAATCGGCAGCCAGCTCAGTTGTGCCAGGATGGGTGTTACATGCTGTAGCATGCTGGCTTGTCTCAGTGTTCTTGTTAGCTCACATGAGCGGCTGCCTGGAGGCTCACCGGAATCCTGCTGCTCCCTCTGTGCCATGACTGCTTACAGGACTTCCAGGGGAATCAAACCTAAAGTAACCTTGACAAGTGTTCACATTTCTCTTACAGCCCCCTACGGGTACTGACACTATGGTTAAGTCTGGAGTCAGCACAAACATCAGCACCAAACATCAGTGCATTACTGCTATGAAAGAATACGAAAGCAAATCGCTGGAGGTCAGTCCGTCGTATATCCGTATCTCTGCATGCTGTCCCTGTTTGTTTCCATCCCGTCTTGTGGCTCAGGCATTGGAGTGCTGCTCTCCTCTATAGTGGTGGATGGGGGTGAGCTCTTTGCTTTTCAAGTAGAAAGGAATGGAGGAGGCAAGGCATTTATGTACATGGTGGGCCACATGCTGAACTACCACATTACAGTTGTCAGGAGAAGCCTGTAAGGCAAATGTTTCTGGTGCCTGCTTTGGCAAAGTTGCATTTTGTCCTCTTTGAGAATGCTGCCCTGTGCCCAGGGACTATCGACTGGTCAGACCTCACCTGGAATACTGTGTCCAGTTCTGGGCACCACAGTTCAAGAAGGATACTGACAAGCTGGAACGTGTCCAGAGGAGGGCAACCAAAATGGTCAAAGGCCTGGAAACGATGCCTTACGAGGAACGGCTTAGGGAGCTGGGTATGTTTAGCCTGGAGAAGAGAAGGTTAAGGGGTGATATGATAGCCATGTTCAGATATATAAAAGGATGTCATATAGAGGAGGGAGAAAGGTTGTTTTCTGCTGCTCCAGAGAAGCGGACACGGAGCAATGGATTCAAACTACAAGAAAGAAGATTCCACCTAAACATTAGAAAGAACTTCCTGACAGTAAGAGCTGTTCGACAGTGGAATTTGCTGCCAAGGAGTGTGGTGGAGTCTCCTTCTTTGGAGGTCTTTAAGCAGAGGCTTGACAGCCACCTGTCAGGAATGCTTTGATGGTGTTTCCTGCTTGGCAGGGGGTTGGACTGGATGGCCCTGGTGGTCTCTTCCAACTCTAGGATTCTATTATTCTATGACTCCAATGTTTCACTGTATTGCTTTTGCCTGAGAAGGTGTGGTGGTAGCAGGTGGGGGGAACAGGTGGTGTCCCATGTGAGACGTCTGTACTCAAGAGATATTCCTTGTTTAGGAGCTTCGTTTGGAAGACTACCAAGCGAACAGGAAAGGTCCCACCAACCCTGTAGGAGCTGGAGCCACGCCAGGTTTGTTTGGCTCATCCACTGCTACCTCCAGCGCAGCCACAGGGCTCTTCGGCTCCACCACCACTAACACGGGCTTTTCATACGGACAGAATAAAACAGGGTTTGGAACCAGTAAGTACTGCTGCTTTGACTTGCGCAGGATGACTCTTTGAGTAATAGCCTTTCAGAGTACTTGTTGTGTGTGTTTTTAATGCTGTTTTAAGTTGCCTTGAGACTCTGTCGTGTTAGGTGTCCAACATTTTTAAACACATGCAAATAATAATATCCACAGCTTGAAATGCTGGCTGCTGATTTATAAGATGCTGTCAAAACTCCACCTGTTCTCTGTATGCTTGGGGGGAAAACATGCAAACAGAGCAATCTCCTTGATGGAGCAGATTGTGCCTTGAGGTCCTTGGGACAAGTAAGGAAGAAGTGCAAATAAGTTCTCAGAAAAAGGGGAAGGTGCCCAAGAGAGTTGCTCTGCATGTGATGCGAGTCCCAGGAAGTAGAATGCCACACTTAATAGTGCACAAGAATATAAGATAAGATTTCTTTATTGTCATTGTACAAGTACAATGAAATTAGATGCCATCCTATAAAAACAACACAAAACAAAAAACACAATTTCAGCTACACATGTACATACATACACACCCATCACAACTGTCCAAGGTCATATTATCTGGTTACAGCTCTTGGATAGAAACTGTTTTTTAATCTATTGGTTCTTGATTTAATTGTTCTATATCTCTTGCCCGAAGGCAGTGGTGCAAAAAGATTATATCCAGGATGAGATGGATCCTGTAAAATATTTTTTACTTTTTTAAGGCAACGGGAACTGTATAGTTCTTCCAAAGATGGGAGGGGATGACCAATAATCTTTTGGGCTGTGGTTATGACCTTCTGGAGCACCTTCCTCTCCATTACTGTACAACTGGAAAACCAAGCACAAATACAATATCTAAGAATGCTCTTACATTCTTACACCAGCAGTCTCTCGCTCAGATTGTTCTTTAAAAGTCTGAGGAAATAAGTTCTCTGCTGTGCTTTCTTTACCAGAGCAGTGGTATTTGCACTCCATGTCATACCCTGCTCGATAGTCACGAATACAGCCACCCTCTCCACCCGGTCCCCGCCGATATACAGGGGCTGATCCGCCTTTCCCCCCCTGTAATCCACCACCAGTTCCCTGGTCTTGGCAGTATTAAGAGCCAGATTATTTTCTCCGCACCAAACACAGAGCTGCTCCGCCTCGTCTCGATAGGCGGATTCATCCCCTCCTGAGATGAGCCCCACCACCGTTGTGTCATCAGCAAACTTGATGATTTTGTTGCTGGAATAGATGGCTATGCAGTCATACGTATAGAGAGTGTAGAGCAGGGGACTCAACACACAGCCCTGTGGTGAGCCGGTGTTAAGGCTAAGGGCTGTGGACATATATGACCCTACTCTAACCCCCTGAGAACGTTCTGACAAAAAGTTCAAAACTCAGAGACAAATGGAGTTAGAAAGTCCAATCGCCTCTAGCTTGGACACCAGTCTATGGGGGAGGATAGTGTTAAAAGCAGAGCTAAAAGCCACAAACAGCAGCCTCGCATAACTCCCCAGCTGCTCCAGATGGGACAGAGCAACATGGAGAGTGGTAGTGATAGCATCTTGCGTGAACTATTCAGTTCTTGATTCTGATTTAAGGCAGTATCTTGCCTGATATCATATGTGGTTAGCTGGCATCATTGACTGGAAAGGCACCTTTATCAGTCACAGCTATTTTCTTGCTCTAAATATAAAGTACTGCACTTGGGCAAAAAAAAAAATGAAAGGCACAAATACAGGATGGGTGACACCTGGTTTGAGAGCAGTACATGTGAAAAGGATCTAGGAGTCTTGGTAGACCACAAACTTGACATGAGTCAATAGTGTGATGCAGCAGCTAAAAAAGCCAATGCAATTCTGGGCTGCATCAATAGGAGTATAGCATCTAGATCAAGGGAAGGAATAGTACCACTGTATTCCGCTCTGGTCAGACCTCACCTGGAATACTGTGTCCAGTTCTGGGCACCACAGTTCAAGAAGGATACTGACAAGCTAGAACGTGTCCAGAGGAGGGCAACCAAAATGGTCAAAGGCCTGGAAACGATGCCTTATGAGGAACGGCTTAGGGAGCTGGGTATGTTTAGCCTGGAGAAGAGAAGGTCCAGGGGTGATATGATAGCCTTGTTCAAATATATAAAAGGATGTCATATAGAGGAGGGAGAAAGGTTGTTTTCTGCTGCTCCAGAGAAGCAGACACGGAGCAATGGATTCAAACTACAAGAAAGAAGATTCCACCTAAACATTAGAAAGAACTTCCTGACAGTAAGAGCTGTTCGACAGTGGAATTTGCTGCCAAGGAGTGTGGTGGAGTCTCCTTCTTTGGAGGTCTTTAAGCAGAGGCTTGACAGCCACCTGTCAGGAATGCTTTGATGGTGTTTCCTGCTTGGCAGGGGGTTGGACTGGATGGCCCTTGGGGTCTCTTCCAACTCTAGGATTCTAAACAATGCCTAAGTAAGTGCATGTGAGGAGCTATGCCATCAGTGTGGTAGTTCCAAATCTGTGGAATGCCTTCCTGCTTGCTATAAATCAGGCAGGTGCCATCTCTGCTGCGTTTCAGACACCAAGTTAAAACAGTTTTATTCTCTGATGTTTTAGTTCAGCGTTTCCCAACCGGTGGCCGCGAGACACCGGCTGCTGTGCCGCGGGGGAAAGCCGAAGCTCCGCCGGGCCTCTCCGACGCGGGGAAAAGCCCCGCCGGGCCTCCCCAGCGCGGGAAGAAGCCGCGCTGGGCCTCGGAGGCCCAAAAAAAAACTGTGCCGGCCCCCCCCCATGGAGAAAAAGCCGCGCGCTGTGGGTGCTGTGCCGCGAGATTTTTTTCCTAAGACAGGTGTTCCGTTGCCCAGAAGAGGGTGAAAAACACTGTTTTAGTTCATGTTTTAAATTTTGTGTGCCGTATGTTTTTATTTTTTGTAAGTTGCTTTGAGAGTCAGATGTGAAAAGCAGGTTATATTTAAAAAAAAAAAAAAAAAGCACCGGTACCTGCATCTGCTCACCATCATCCTTTGGAACCTATCCTGCCTCTCCCACTGTTGAAATTTGGATTGCGAGCTCCTTGAGGGGTATACTTTGTGAAGTGCCAGCGACATGGGTGCCTCAAGGTATATATATAATTTGTTTTGGCCCTTTGTTTCAGGTACGACAGGTTTTGGAACAGGAACAGGAGGCCTCTTTGGTCCGACTCAACAAACCACCAGCCTCTTCAACAAGCCTTTTGGCCAGGCCACGACTGCACCAAACGCAGGCTTTTCGTTTGGGAACACCAGCACCCTTGGACAACCCAACACAAACACGATGGTAAGGTAGCAAGGACTGTTGTAACAACCTTGGAGTCTTTACTTTCTGCCTAACTCCTGCTTACCTGGTTGTCTTGGTTTCTGCAGCCTTTTACTAAGAACTCTCCGAGGAAATTCTCTTTGCTCGGCCTGTTACTTTTTCTTGTACAGCGCTATTTTATTCTCCAGCTTGCTCCTTAGCACAGCAGGTTGCCTTATTTTGCCATTTATGTATCTGTTGAATATTTCATCAGCATGCTTTATATTGAGGGTTAAGAGATAAAGGCCTGCCTTGTCACAAGACAGAGCCATGGTCCATCTAACTGGCAACTGGCTCCAGAGTCTCCAGGCAGAAGTGCTCTCCAACACAAGATCCTTTAGTTGGAGATTTCAACACTTCGTATGCAAAGCACATACTTTTGCACTATGAAATGGAGCCATAGCAGGCCTCCCAAGTTATGAAATAGTTTGTTTTCAGCAATATCCCAGTTGCCTGGGAGGCGCGCAAGCAAGCAAGCAAGCACACACTCAAATTATCTTACCTCTCCCAGGAAGCCTGGAAGCCTGGCAGTCATTCTGGCTTTTCACCGACTTCAATGTCTCTAGGGCAGGCTACTTTATCAAGCGGTCTACTATCTTCCTTTGCTGCTTTCTCTGTTGGGTACAAGTAGAAATGCATAAGCGAGAGAGGGGACAAATGAAATGGAACTGGGCGGTCAACTAATCCAAGTGGCCTTTTCTGTGAAGGTCTCAAACCTTTAATAGATGCATCCAGTCACAACAGAAACCCTGTATTGAAGGAGTTTCCCTGTTACGGGCAAAGGATGCCAGGCGTTAGTGACTTGGAAAGGGAAGTTGGCAAAGCTGTGTGGGGAATGAGCTGCTGAGCGGAAGAGATCAGCAAACTTCTGAGATCATTGCAATTCTGGGCTGCATCAATAGGAGTATAGTATCTAGATCAAGGGAAGTAATAGTACCACTGTATTCCACTCTGGTCAGACCTCACCTGGAATACTGTGTCCAGTTCTGGGCACCACAGTTCAAGAAGGATACTGACAAGCTGGAACGTGTCCAGAAGAGGGCAACCAAAATGGTCAAAGGCTTGGAAACGATGCCTTATGAGGAACGGCTTAGGGAGCTGGGTATGTTTAGCCTGGAGAAGAGAAGGTTAAGGGGTGATATGATAGCCATGTTCCAATATATAAAAGGATGTCATATAGAGGAGGGAGAAAGGTTGTTTTCTGCTGCTCCAGAGAAGTGGACACGGAGCAATGGATTCAAACTACAAGAAAGAAGATTCCACCTCAACATTAGAAAGAATTTCCTGACAGTAAGAGCTGTTCGACAGTGGAATTTGCTGCCAAGGAGTGTGGTGGAGTCTCCTTCTTTGGAGGTCTTTAAGCAGAGGCTTGACAGCCACCTGTCAGGAATGCTTTGATGGTGTTTCCTGCTTGGCAGGGGGTTGGACTGGATGGCCCTTGGGGTCTCTTCCAACTCTAGGATTCTATGATTCTATGATTCACAGGTTTTGGGAAATTACTTTTTCCACCAAAGACAGCTCGTGGGTGGGTGGGTGTTCAATGTGTTCAGGTGTTGTTTTTTAATCCTCCTGTGAGGGGCCACACTGTTTCTTTCCGTATGCATGATGGCAGCCTTCAGGTGCCTTTCTGCCCAGATCTGAACCTCCATTCAGAAACAATCTGGCATGCACAAATTCAAGCCTCAGTATTTTCCACGACACAGTGGCTAAAATGAAGGTAGGCGTTCCTGCATGCTTTAATGCTACACTTAGCTGAACCGAAATGCAAGCACCTCTGGTCTCTTCAGTAGCCACAAGCAGAGCCCATATTCCCTTGTGTAAAAGTCGTCATGGTGCAAAAACAGTGGTCCAAAATTTCCAGAACTACTGCTTAGGGTTTTTTGTTTTGTTTTGTTTTTTTTGAAGGATAAGTTGTAGCGTATCTTTCTCAAACATCCCCTAATGTTTGCAGGGTTTATTTGGAGCAACTCAGCCCTCACAAACGGGAAGCCTTTTTGGAACAGCTACCAATACGAACACTGCTACTGCCTTTGGAACTGGGACAGGTCTCTTTGGACAACCCAATACAGGATTTGGTGTTGGTGGCTCGGTATGTCAGCTGGGAGTCATGAGGTCCTCAGGGGTGTGGAAGTAGCTTGTTTCTTTTCGCTCGTGGCACACTTGGGCTCATTGGTGTTTTTGCAAGTGCTTTTCCAGTGGTGGTGATTGCAATGTTGGTCAGTGGTTAGAAAGGTCCAATAATTTTGGCTTTGAACAACTCTTGGAAGGTTTTGCAAAAAGTCTAGGCATCATTTCTTGGCACTCTGAACCATAATTTAGCAGACCTGACCTGAGTTTCTCAATTGTGTGCGCCCGGCTCCCATGACACACTTTTCCTGGTTAACTCAAACTACACTTCTCCTTTACATCCGCAGTGGGGAACTGTGGTTTAATACCTGTTTCCTAACTAGGGTTTTAAATCTCTGCAGATCTTGATCTTAAACCACAGGTTGAACACATTTTGGGCCTGTATAGTAAACTGACGTTAAACCACAACTACTCATTTTTGGATGTAGCAGGGACCTGTAGTTCAAGCAACAATGTGAGGGTGGGGGCATGCCACTTTGACGCTCACTTACTGCTTGCCAAATTGTCACACTTGTGGGTGTCATCTGTAAAACCTCAGCTTTTGCCATTTGGCTGCTCGCCATCAGAGCAATTCTAGCAGGGACCATGCACATTCCCGCGCTGGACTATGAAGTTTCCACATGTTGGGTATTTCTTCCTGATTTACCAGGCAGAGAACATGTGATTCTTAAGACCGAATATACCATGCTGTCTCTGGCTTTCTCTCATTTATTTTTGTCCCTGCCTCTATCCACACAGTCAAATCTTCTCTCTCTCTCTCTCTCTCTCTCTCTGCTCTAATCCTACTGCCTTTTGCTCCGTTCCGTCTTCCCTCCTTCAGCCTAGTTCTTTACTACACCTTGTAGGCGCCTGGTGGGACAGAGAGAACCAGTGGGGACACCATCGTATCAGACTCTCTAGGGAGCACTGGGAAGGGAGTGCTAGAGGTGGCGCTGCTCTGTACATCATTGAGGGCATAGTTCAGGCATCCCCAAACTTTGGCCCTCTAGATGTTTTGGACTACAATTCCCATCATCCCTGACCACTGGTTCTGTTAGCTAGGGATGATGGGAGTTGTAGGCCAAAACATCTGGAGGGCCGCAGTTTGGGGATACCTGGCATAGTGGGATTCATCACCAAGTAGTTCTCCTCCCTCCTCCTACCTTAAGTGCTGGACTTAAGTGTTTGTCTCAGCAGTCACCTCCCTCAGGCAAGGAAAGACTTTCCTAGCTAGGACAGGGCAACCCTAACCCCCACCACTGCAAGCAGTATCCAGAATGGCTTATCCTAGAGGCCGAGGCAGTGCTGGGAGATGAGAGGGAAGAGGGGACTCTTGCATGCTCTTCCCCACCCGCAGCCCTCTTTACTCCTCCTCTTGCTCAGCACTGTACACTATGCAGCTGTCCTACGCTGACACCAAACTGCACAGACGTAGTTCAGTAGGGAGAGATAGCTGATAATGTGCGTTCTGTGGATGGTCGCACATCCTTTCCAAATGTTTAAAACACGCTATGATTCTGTGTAACATTTCTACGATTGGCTGCTAACTGAGAAAAAGCTAATATCCCTTTGTGACCAGGGCGGGGGCTGTGGACAGGGAAAAGAGAAAGAGACCCTGTGACGTTTAGAATGCATATTTCTCCTTCAGTCCCTCTTCAGCAACAAGCCTGCTGGATTTGGAACCACGACAACCAGCGCGCCCTCGTTTGGAACAACCACGACTGGGATGTTTGGTAATGGATTAAACAATTGCTTTCCCTTTGGCATAGTCACGTAAAGAACCTTAAATCTATCGTTGTTGCATTGAGTATAGCACACAGTATGTGGCAGACTATGTGAGATTATGCTGTTTGTGGGTCTTAAATTCTGTGTCAGTAAGCCATGCTACAGGGCAGGCAGCTGCGAGAGCCCTGGTGCCTCTGGCCTTGCTTTTGGCAAGAGTTTCATTTTGAGTGTCTCTGTCTCTTATACAAGCTTGGGGCCTTCCTCAGATCCATGGAAAACAAACTCGGAGGCTTTTTCCCCAAGTCAAACAGCAGTACATTTTCCCTGCCTCTCTGTTGGTGATTGAAGAGGTGTGGGGAGACAGCTGGAGAGGGTTCAGAGCCATTCTCATTCCTTCCAGGGGTTATCCTCCTCAAATGTCTGGGTGACAGACTTCCCTGGGGAATCAGGGAAGCATTTGTACCTTCTTGAACAGCAGCTCATGCTGCAGCTAAAAAGATTCCTGGGTACAGATGATGATGATGGGAACCTCTCAACGGAACGCTACTTTTGAGTGAAAGGCAACCCCATTTTCTTTCATCCTCTGGAAATGAAAGTGGGTTGTGTGTGTGCTAAAGATGTCAGGCGGACCATGTGCTGTGCCTTGTGTAATAATAGGGACGTGGGTGGCGCTGTGGGTTAAACCACAGAGCCTAGGGCTTGCCGATCAGAAGGTCGGCGGTTTGAATCCCCGTGATGGGGTGAGCTCCCGTTGCTCTGTCCCAGCTCCTGCCAACCTAGCAGCTTGAAAGCACGTCAAAGTGCAAGTAGATAAATAGGTACCGCTCCGGCGGGAAGGTAAACGGCGTTTCCGTGCGCTGCTCTGGTTCACCAGAAGTGGCTTAGTCATGCTGGCCACATGACCCGGAAGCTGTACGCCGGCTCCCTCGGCCAGTAAAGCGAGATGAGCGCCGCAACCCCAGAGTCCGTCACGGCTGGACCTAATGGTCAGGGGTCCCTTTACCTTCTAATAACAATAATAAGAGTAATAGTAATTTTATTATGTATATGCTGCCCATTCAACTGGGTGGCCCCAGCCACCTGGGGCAGCTTCCAACAAAATATTAAAACACATAACAAACACTTGCATGGAAGAGAGAGAGGCCTGGGTGACAAACACAGCCACTTGCTGTTCTTTACTTGCAGGTTTCGGTGCAAACACCACGGGGAATAGCCTGTTTGGGAACAAGCCTGCAGCTGGGGCTCTGGGCACGGGACTTGGAACAGGATTTGGAACAGGTAAAGAATAGAAAGATGCCGCCCTCAGAAGCTGCTTTCCCCCTTCCTTACTCTCTCTCACTGTTAGGCACCTAGCCCAACAGGCGCCTGCCCCAAAAGCAGACTGATGCCATGATTTCTGATGCCATGATTGGGATTCACTAAACATAACAGCAAGCTTCCAGCAGTTGCAGATCCATCGGCACCCTTCCACTTTCCTTCCTTCTCTAAACTGCTATTTCCCCCCTCTCAGCAAAATCTTGCTGCCTTTATCTTACTGCTGCTTGTGCCGTTCTAGTCACTGAATATGTTGGACGCTCCAGCTAACTTCATGGTGGTTGTCGGTGTCAGTATGTTCCAACTCTCTCTCACACAGCTCCTGCCCTTATTGTAAAGAGTGACACGCCTGTGAGACCTTCAGTTAGCAAAACCACTTCTCCATTATAGAGAAGAATGGTCCGGATTCATAGCACACATTCCTTTACATTCTTGCTCCTGAAATGAATTCTGGCCATTAAGCCAAGCTGGTGGTGAGGAAGGAGAGCAGTTCCTTGGAGCGCTAAAAATGATGTCCTCCTTTGAACTGTCTGCAGGGGAGGAGGGCTGCTTATGTCTGTTTTGCTACTGGTTGCGCATGTTGATATTCCACAACCTGCTCTGTTTCTCTTCCTTCCTGTAGCCCTGAGCGCAGGACAGACTTCGCTGTTTGGGAGCACCCAGCCTAAACTAGGGAGTACCCTGGGGACAGGAGCCTTTGGCGCCCCTGGATTTAATACGTCAACAGCTACTCTGGGCTTTGGAGCTCCCCAGCCTGCGGTGGGTAAGTGTCTCATTAACAAATGAATAGCCTGGACTTAAGTGGAAGAGGTGACACCAGCTCATTGTCACTCTGAGCGTTGGACTCCAGGTCCCTTCAGTCCATTTTTGTATGGAAAGCCAGCTGCTGTTCTTTGAAATGCTGGAGCCAGCCACGCATTTGGCGCACACCACGTGGATTGGTGGCAAATTCCAAATGGTTGGGAATGTAATTCATCAAAGCGTGGCACCTGTTGGAAATGCAGCAAGAGGTTTCCAGGACTAAGTTAATAGTTCCCAAAAGTGGTTTCCAACTGAATAAGGGACCCAGTTTCTGTGCTGTGGGTTAAACCACAGAGCCTAGGGCTTGCTGATCCGAAGGTCGGTGGTTCGAATCCCTGCGACAGGGTGAGCTCCCGTTGCTCGGTTCCAGCTCCTGCCAACCTAGCAGTTCGAAAGCACGTCAAAGTGCAAGTAGATAAATAGGCACTGCTCCGGCGGGAAGGTAAATGGCGTTTCTCTGTGCTGCTCTGGTTCGCCAGAAGCGGCTTAGTCATGCTGGCCACATGACCTGGAAGCTGTACGCCGGCTCCCTCGGCCAATAATGCGAGATGAGCGCCGCAACCCCAGAGTCGGTCATGACTGGACCTAATAGTCAGGGGTCCCTTTACCTTTACCTTCTACCTCATATCGCCAAAACCTGAGGGATTAAGAGAACGGTTTGTAGCTTTACCTATAAGCCCCGCTAACATTTTGTTTTGATTGGATTACTTTTGTCAGTCAGTGCAGTGGATGCAGCTTCTAGGGAAGGATAGGACTTTCCCCACTTAAGATTACCTGCTCCATTGCAGGCACCTGCTCTTCTGTCAGCGAGTTGTTACAACCCCTTTGGGGGGGGGATATTGGGCTGACATCTTCCCCTCTCGTTCATTCAGCATTGACTGACCCAAATGCTTCAGCCGCTCAGCAAGCGATTCTTCAGCAGCACCTCAACAGCTTGACATACTCGCCCTTTGGGGATTCCCCTCTCTTCAGAAACCCGATGTCTGACCCAAAGAAGAAAGAGGAGGTTTGTCGTGGGAGAAGGGGACATGGCTGAGAGGGTGACTAGATTATGCCAGGTCGAAAAAGGGTCCGAGGAGGCTTTTCTACTTTGGAATCCAGAGCGAAAACTGGTTCAGGACAGGCGCCAGAAAGTACTTCTTCACACAGTGCATAATTAACTTACAAACTTGGGTGGAATGAAGGGGGTGAGCAATCAACTCGGGCCTCTTGCAGAAGCGGCCTGTCTCTCCGCTGTTAGCAGCCTGTTTGTTGGGGAGGGAGAAGGAAAAGGAGGTTGCAGTAAAAGCGGGTGAGAGAATCTGATAGGATAGCTGCCTCAGGTTTGCGATTGTGTGTGTACAGAGACTGAAGCCAACCAATCCAGCGGCCCAGAAGGCATTGACCACCCCTACTCACTACAAGCTGACTCCTCGCCCTGCGACCAGGGTGCGCCCGAAAGCTTTGCAGACCACGGGCTCCTCTAAATCCCACCTGTTTGACGGCCTGGATGACGATGAGCCAGCCCTGTCGAACGGGGCCTTCATGCCCAAGTAAGTGTTGGGTCTAGACTTCATTGCCTGCAAATCTGAAGTGCGAGGTGTCCGGCAGCATATCTCGATGGCCTTGAACTGTGTTGCATTCTGGCTTTGATCCAGCTCTTGCTGGAAGTAATTGGCACTTAATGATCTTGAACGGAGTAACAAGTACCAATTACGCCCAACAAGAGCTGGATTAAAGCCAGAATGCACGCTTCAGTTAGCACAGTGGCTCTTCCTGAACTCTTTAACACGATATATACGGTGGTGGTGCAGCCCACTCTGGGTTAAGGTGCCACCCAATTATAGGTCACAGCCCACTGGGTAAAGACCACTGGCATCTCTTATCTGTCTTCTTTTTCACAGCAAAAAATAGTTCAAAAGGAGCTCTTTTAATGCCATTAAATAAATCCCTGCGGGATTTGCCATCTTTCCGCAGGGCCTGCAAGACAGAGCTGTTCCGCCTGGCCTTCGGGTTGGACTCAGTCTGATGTTTTCCTCCCCTTGGTTTTGATTATGGGCGAAAAATGAAGAGCATTTTAAATTGGCTTTTTAACCTGTATTTTAATTAATGGTTTTTATTTTTATACTTTATTGTAATTTTACTGATGTCAGCCACCCTGAGCCCGGTTTCGGCTGGGAAGGGCGGGGTATAAATAAAATTTATTATTTATTTATTATTATAAATAAGAAAACCACACATACAGCTGCCCCAGTTAAAGCCTCCAGTGTCTTGCAGTGGGGGAGAGAAGGGCTTCCACACTCCAGATCTGCGGTGTGATGGGGGATGCAATTAAAAATAAGTTGAACTAAGAAGGGGGGGGTAAGGGAGTGAGGCAGCAGTGATGAATTTCTCCTCTGTCTTTTTGGTTATTCTTAGGAAAAGCATTAAGAAGCTAGTTTTGAAGAGTATCAAGGCCAGCAGCCTTTTCTCTCCGACCAACTGTGAAGCTGATGACCTTGCCTCTCCCTCGGAGTACCCAGAGAACGGAGAACGGTATGTCTGCATGGACGCCTTAAAGGCGCAGCTCCATCTGCGGTTGTTGCGTTTAAACCATGGGCAAGTCTTCTCTGTTCTAGCCTTGGCACTGGGAACGTTGCGCCCCTTGTGTTGCCTGAGTAATGCTCACACTGTGTAAAAGGGAGTGCGTGTCGGGGGGGGGGAGAGACTTTGGTGATCTCACCTGCCACTGAACCCCATGTATTTTGACTATGCGCAGTTTTGGCTTTATGCGCTTACCTGTGGAATGTAACCTCCATGTAAGCTGAGAGTTGCCTGTACTTATGAAGAGGGACGGGGGAGCGACTGTTCCTGGAAATCCTGCTCAGCGCTCTCTGTGTGTGTCTTCAGAGTTCTTGCTGAGCATTGCTCACACCCTTTCAAGTCTATCTTGAGTAGCCTGGACTATTAGAAACTTAATTTATAGCGAAAGGAGAGGGTGTCTTTCTTTATCTTTATCTTTCTTTATATCTTTATTGTCATTGTACAAGTACAACGAAATTGGATTTAAATAATAATAATTAAATAATTAATTTTTCATTTAAACAATTGTTTCCCCAACCAAAAATGTACTCAACAGGAGTTACAGCAGTAAAAGCCATATGAAAAACTTAAAAATAAGGGAGAGCACTGAGCAGTCGCTGCGTCTATGCGCGCCGCCATCTTAGAACTCTTAGTACTGCGGCCGTGTGCCCTTGGACTGTGTGCATGTGAAATAGGAATGGGATAAACTCCCAATTCCCTCCAACTCTCCCATACAGAATAAAGAGGGGGCACTTGGTCCAGAAAAGATCATGTTTCATATAGGAGCTGTCGTGCATTTGGGAAGTGCATTTCACTTAAGTTAGAACAGGGGTCAGCAACCTTTTTCAGCCATGGGCCGGTCCACCGTCCCTTAGACCATGTGGGCTGGACTATATTTTTTTGGGGGGGGGAAATGAACTAATTCCTATGTCCCACAAATAACCCAGAGATGCATTTTAAATAAAAGGACACATTCTACTCATGTAAAAACACTCTGATTCCCGGACCGTCTGCGGGCTGGATTTAGAAGGCGATTGGGCCGCGTCCGGCCCACGGGCCTTAGGTTGCCTACCCCTGAGTTAGAAAAATATCCCTTTCAAAGCAATTTCACAATGTGCATTTTTAAAGGTGGTGGTGACATCAGGCTTCTACTTGGTCAGTGTTAAAAGGACTGCACTGTAATGCCAGAATTGGTTTGGTCTGAGCATGGATCTGTTCCCTTAACAGCTAAAGGTCAATACACACAACAAATCCTGCATCAGGTTTCTAACTTTTGGTTCAGTTGTTGCCTTTGCTTTCCAACCATGCAGAAATTCATGCTCAAGAAGTTCATTACCAGTTAGGTTGTTGTTGTTTAGTCGTTTAATCGTGTCCGACTCTTCGTGACCCCCTGGACCAGAGCACACCAGGCACTCCTGTCTTCCACTGCCTCCCGCAGTTTGGTCAGACTCATGTTGGTAGCTTCGAGAACACTGTCCAACCATCTTGTCCTCTGTCGTCCCCTTCTCCTTGCGCCCTCCATCTTTCCCAACATCAGGGTCTTTTCCAGGGAGTCTTCTCTTCTCATGAGGTGGCCAAAGTCTTGGAGCCTCAGCTTCAGGATCTGTCCTTCCAGTGAGCACTCCGGGCTGATTTCCTAGTGTTTGTTTTTATAGCGGTGTATTTGTATTTCGGTTATGAAGCTTTTCCTTTGGGGCTCACGTGGCTGATCTTAAATGTTGTGGCTTCCTTAGATTCAACTTCCTTTCCCGGTCAGTTGATGAGCTCCACAGGCAGGATGGGGAGCAGCAGGAGGAGGAAGACCGTCCTCGTGAAGTCACGCGGTACTATTCCAACCCCATTGCCAAGCCCATCCCACAGACCCCCGAGAACGCCATGCACAAGCACCACAACAACGTGGATGACACCCTCCTCGCCCTGAACGTGCGCCCTGCCCTGCGGAACGGGCTGGAAGGCAGCAGCGAGGATGCCTCCTACCATGAGGAGTCCCTGCAGGAGGACCAGGAAGAGGAGGCGGAGGGCATGCACCAGGCTCATCCGGCAGGTGAGGCAGGTGGTTCTTCTGGTGCTCTGGCTCTTCTCCCCCCAGAAATGCCCCCAAGCACAGACTGGGGAAAGCAGGAGTTGTGCAGAGGAACGGGGGGGTGTGGGTGTGTGCAGCTTATAATGCGCATTGTCATTTGCAGTCCTTCAAACTGTGTCCGGTCATACTTTTCTACCCTTGGATCTCATTCAAGTGGCATTTTCTTATTTTAAAAAAAGCAAATTTTGTTGTTTCTGTTATTTTCAAACACTGGGTTGGCCTTCTGAAGGTTTTGATGACCTGTGATCCAAGACTGTGCAGGTTTCGATGCACCAAACCGCTCTAGCAGCAAAAGTCAGCTTGGATTGACAAACCTTTGAGAAAATGGTCTTGTGAAGAACAGTTTCAAGTTAAGAACGGACCTCCAGAACAAATTAAGTTCTTAACCCGAGGCCATGCAACTCAATCTGTACCATCAGATTGCATCTGCAGCCTTACCAAAATAAAACCAAAACATTTCTAACGTTGAGGTGTTTCTACGAATGCTGCAAGATTTGTGGCTGTCATTTTTCATAACTAATTTTAATAGGTACTGAATCACTTTGCAATCTGCTGCAGAGGCAGTGTTTGGGTTAAGGTTTTGCTCCTTAGTCAGTTGTAAATCTAAAGTGCCTTCAGTGAGTCCCTTTATTGCTCCCTTTCATACTCTTTAGCATACGCATTATAATCTTGAAGTAGGTACACCTGCATTCTCTGTGGCTCATTTCTTTGCTGTTCTGGCCTGCAAATGAATCACTGTGCCTGTTGCAGAAGTTGCCGAAAGGAGTGACCTTCAACCAGTTTTGTTTTTTTTAGGAATTGTTTTATCCCGAGTTGGCTACTACACCATTCCATCCATGGAAGAATTGGCCAAAATGACAAATGACAAGGGAGAATGCAATGTGACAGACTTCACCATTGGCCGAAAAGGTAAGGATGCTTCTCTGCACAAAGGCCTTTTCTGCTGAAACTGCCTTTCCAAAAGCCCAGGTAAGTCCCACCTGGATGAAGGTCAAGTAACTGCCTAGCTTAAGAGGAGCAAAATTCAGGCCATTGCAACATTGTTAAAGTACTAGGCATGTCTCTAGGATCACTCAGGCCATTCACACAACAGTTTACCGGCGTCTGCTCTAAAGGTTCCTGTGTGTTGACGAGGGGGAAAGGTCCCTCAAGCCCCTGCCCCCATTTTGTCAGGAAGGGTCAGAAGAATTCCCCTCTAAGCGTTTCAAGTAATCTGGTTGTTGGATATTAGTCATAGTGGTTGAGTCCCCACAGTCTCTTTCCTCAAGTAAATAATAATATTAGTATATTGCAACACATGCAGTGTACATGCACTTAAACCCATCAACTCTTGAATGTGATCACAGTTACAGGTATCTTACCTTCTATTATCTTTAAACATCCGTAGTGCGACTTCCTCACGTCCCTCCCTCTGCGTTTCATTTTAAATCATCTTAGTAATCTCTTAACATCTTTAAATATCATTTAAACTTTTCCTTTATGTTCTTTTCTTAATCAGCAGTCTTAACCTATATCATCAGTCATTATTATTTCTAACTATCTTTTTATTCTGCAGTCTCTCATTTATTCCAACTTTTTTCCCCCAATCTTCAAATCTTACAATGATTTTTTAAATACAGTTTAAATTTTTCCCAGTCTTTTTCCACCGTCTCCTCCCTCTGGTCACGGAATCTTCCGGTCAGCTTGGCAAGTTCCATGGTATCTACAGTACATAATGACAAAGCTGCACACAATGTGCACAAATTAAAAGTTGCTTGGATGCATACATGACGCTCCCAAGTACATGACTGCAAAACCTGATTTGCGGTGTTAACTGGCCGGGGGCTGATTTAGGTGTTTGTCCCCCATAGACCTTTCTGGGAGTTGCCACCAGACTCCTGCTACAGCTTGTGTGCTTCTTGCATAGATTTCTAAGACTCTCCCAGTTCTGGTGATTGCGCACACTTAACCAATGAGCTTCCATAGCTTTGTTGCAGCAGCACTCCGGGCTAAGCTGATGCTGAGATAATAGAATTCTAGAGTTGGAAGGGGCTCCCAAGGGTCATCTAATCTGTTCATCTCCTCCCAAGGCTACGGCTCAATCTACTTTGAAGGCGAAGTGAACCTGACTAACTTGAACCTGGATGAGATTGTGCACATCCGTCGGAAAGAAGTGATTGTCTACCCAGATGACGAACAGAAGCCACCCATTGGGAAAGGATTGAACAGGTAAATATAGACCAAGCTAGTGTTGGCTCACGTTCACCGTGAACATGCTAGTTCAACTGTTAGGAGTGTTTGCCTCTCCGGCCTCCCAACCCTCTTTGTTTCTTAACAGGAGAGCTGAGGTCACTTTGGATGGTGTTTGGCCCACTGACAAAACCTCGCGTTGCCTGATAAAGAGCCCAGAACGGCTAACCGAAATGAACTACGAAGGCAGGCTGGAGGCTGTCTCCCGGAAGCAGGGTGCCCAGTTCAAGGAGTACCGCCCTGAAACTGGTTCCTGGGTATTCAAGGTAATAACAGCTGTGTATAAGTAAGTGGAGGGATGCGGGTGGCGCTGTGGGTTAAACCACAGAGCCTAGGGCTTGCCGATCAGAAGGTCGGCGGTTCAGATCCCCGTGATGGGGTGAGCTCCCGTTGCTCGGTCCCTGCTCCTGTAATTCATCAAAGCGTGGCACGTGTTGGAAATGCAGCAAGAGGTTTCCAGGACTAAGTTAATAGTTCCCGAAAGTGGTTTCCAACTGAATAAGGGACCCAGTTTCTACCTCTTATCGCCAAAACCTGAGGGATTAAGAGAACGGTTTGTAGCTGACCCAGGTGGCGCTGTGGGACCCAGGTGGCGCTGTGGGTTAAACCACTGAGCCTAGGGCTTGCCGATCAGAAGGTTGGCGGATTGAATCCCCGTGACGGGGTGAGCTCCCATTGCTCAGTCCCTGCTCCTGCCAACCTAGCAGTTCGAAAGCACGTCAAAGTGCAAGTAGATAAATAGGTAACGCTCTGGCGGGAAGGTAAATGGCATTTCCGTGCGCTGCTCTGGTTCGCCAGAAGCGGCTTAGTCATGCTGGACATGTGACCTGGAAGCTGTACACCGGCTCCCTCAGCCAGTAAAGCGAGATGAGCGCTGCAACCCGTCGTCCGCGACTGGACCTAATGGTCAGGGGTCCTTTACCCTTTACCTTTACCTTATAAGTAAGTGGAACCAGCTTCTATACCAAATCTTTTTTCCCCCCTTGGCCTGTAAGATTTTAAGGCACACTCCAAAGGCAGGGATAATTGCAAATTTACACTATTGTTTGCACAAAATTCCAGCTGCCCCATTTTGGCGATTCCTCAGAAATACTTCATCCACCACAGGATGTGCTTCTTCTCTGCACCCCTACCCCAGGATGTTGTCAGACCAGCTCCTGTCGTCTTTAACCATTGGTGCCATTCTTGGCAGCAGCAGATGGGAGCTGGAGCCCAGTATCAACTGCAGGCTCCCAATCTCAGCCACCGGTATAACTTGACAGATAGGGTATTGTCTTCACTTCCTGATGTGCACAAGCTACTACTGGTAGTTCAGGCCATCACCCATGCTGGCTTTGGTTTCTGTCCAGGTGGCTCACTTCTCAAAATACGGTTTGCAAGATTCTGATGAGGAAGAGGAGGAGCACCCGTCGAAAGTGGAGGCAAAGAAACAGAAAACGGCTCAAGTGCCCCCGCCAGGCCAGTTGGCGTCTCAGCAAATGGCTCTAGGTGGGAAACCAGCACCTCCTTCCAAGGTAAGGGAAAGAAATGTCATGTGGCCTGGAGCCCTTGTGAAAGGGAAGATTGAAATAAGTTATTCAGTGGCAGAAGAGGACATGGTGGGGTGTTCCCAAAGCAAAAATTGGTCAAGCTCTCCTTGCTGATGATGAAGACGAGAAAAGGCACAGGAGTGGCTGGCTGCAATTCTCTCTTTCATTTTCTTGCCACTTCATTTTTAGTATTTTCCCCAAATTTTAATGCATCAACCACAAAGCTAGCTGCAATTCTCTCTTCTGGTCCTAATGATCCAGGATGTAAGAGGACAGGTGAGCCTTGTTGCTTGTCTAGAAGCAGGGGTTTATTTTGGCTCCTTTGTACTTCAGGAGGAAGGGCAAGATATAAAACAAAGGAATAGGTCAGAATTTCAGCAGCTTAGGTTTCCCCAGTTGGTCTTGTTCCCTCTGCCTGCCTGAAGCCGTTTCCTGGATCTCGGTTTAGTGGAGGAGTCATGATGATGCCAGCCTAACACCGCCTATTGTGACATGGCATTGCCACACTGGTCTCTGTCTCCAGTCCTACATGATACTGGCTTTGCCAGCTCAGCAGCTGCTCTGTGTGAGGCACTCGGCCACATCCAGAACTGGGGTGGGAGGCCTGGGCTCTGTTGGTCTTTCGTAGCAGAAGTTACTTGCACGCTCTGTATTCCTTTGGATCTGTATTGCATTGCCTCTTTACTCCTGATGCCTGCAGAGCCCAGATGTTGAGCAGCTTGGGAAGGTTGTGGAATTTGACAGTGACATGGCAGACATCACTCAGGAGCCAGCCCAGGACTTGGTCACGGAAGAGAGTTTTGCAGAGGAGCAGGAACCAGTGCCAGCTTCTGCACACATTGCATCCTCTCTGGACATCAACCCTCACACATTGCAGGTGAGCCCTCCTCGTTGGCGTTGCTTGCACACCTGCTCTGAGCCTTCTGTGGCCTGTATCTGTTTGTTTCTGTCATAGATTCTCCTTTGCTGTGCTGGCTGGGGCTGATGGGAGTTATAGTTCAGTACATCTAGACCCAGGTGGCGCTGTGGGTTAAACCACAGAGCCTAGGGCTTGCTGATCAGAAGGTCAGCGGTTCGAATCCCTGCGACGGGGTGAGCTCCCGTTGCTCGGTCCCAGCTCCTGCCCACCTAGCAGTTCGAAAGCACGTCAAAGTGCAAGTAGATCAATAGGAACCGCTCTGGCGGGAAGGTAAACGGTGTTTCTGCGTGCTGCTCTGGTTCGCCAGAAGTGGCTTAGTCATGCTGGCCACATGACCTGGAAGCTGTACGCCGACTCTCTGCCAATAAAGCGAGATGAGCGCTGCAACCTCAGAGTCGGACACGACTGGACCTAATGGTCAGGGGTCCCTTTACCTTTACATCTAGAAGGCATCAGGTTGGCCAAGGCTGCCCAATATAGTAGAGACAGTATCCTTTTCTGGGCAGCAGGGCAGATCCCAGGTGGGACAGATTTGACAGGTGGGCAGGGCTGCCCCTCTGACATCACTTTGGCACCAGGCCCTGAGCTTTGGATTTCTGTCCACCAGGGCTCCAAGTGCAACATCGCTGTGCTTCTCTTTGAGCATCTGAAAGAAGTGGGTGGGTGTGGTTTGGGGTAGATGGCCTCGCATGCCAGAATCAGCCTCCATGCCAGAGCTTCCCCACCCCTGCTGAACATATTTACAAGTCACATGCCCTGCCTTTGGACCAGTCAGAAGATGCAGCCCTCAAACTGGGGGGTCTCAGAATGTCAGCAACCTAAAAGGTCCATTTACAGTAACTGGACAAAGGTTCCTTTTTAACTCATTGGTCTTATCTCTTGCTTTTAGCATTGTTATGTCAGGGGGTATTGAATAAGCACACTAGGGAGGAAAACAACCTTCGACTTTTTAAAAGTCCCCTGTAATGTATGATGACCTTGCTCTGTACTTGTTTCCAGATCATGAAAGCTTCCTTGCTTGTGGATGAGGAGGACTTGGACCTGATCCTTGACCACCGTTTTGGCAAGCAAGCTGCACCAGTGGACACATCCCAAGACCTCTGTTCCCCAAGACTTCCCATCTCCTCCTTGATGCGAGGACGCAAGAGCCGCCCTTCAGGTACAGTAAGAACCCCGGTCTTTGTGCTGGCGCCAAGGGGGAAACGCTTCTTAAATGCTAAGCTCTGCTTGGGACAGACTTTCTGAGGCTAATCTGACATTATGCTTAGCACATCGCTGCAAGGCAGTTCCTCTCATTGCTTGGCCTTTGGGACTCTGTTCAACAAAGGATTAAATTAAAAATAAATTGGTCAATGCTACATTTTCAAGACTTCGATGTTTGTTGAATTGTACTCTGTGAAGTTTCCTACTGTGTATGAGCCACTTTTAAGACTTTTTGGAATGTTGTCCAATAAATTAAGTAAAAGAAGTAAGGAAGCATTTTGAGGCGGGTGGGGGAGAGTAAACCCCCCTAAGGCACCCCAGGCACTTTGGGGGATGTGATCTGTCATTAAACAGAGTAGTCAGGCCTTTGGGCTTTTCACAACACAAAGTGTCACTGCAGACACCAGTGACCAGTCTGTATTAGTCAGTTTACAAATACTATGTTCTTTTATGTGGGACCCAGGTGGCGCTGTGGGTTAAACCACAGAGCCTAGGGCTTGCTGATCACAAGGTCGGCGGTTCGCCCAGCTCCTGCCCACCTAGCAGTTCGAAAGCACGTCAAAGTGCAAGTAGATAAATAGGAATCGCTCCGGCGGGAAGGTGAACGCCGTTTCCGTGTGCTGCTCTGGTTCGCCAGAAGCAGCTTAGTCCTGCTGGCCACATGACCCGGAAGCTGTACGCCGGCTCTTGGCCAATAAAGCGAGATGAGCGCTGCAACCCCAGAGTCGGACACGACTGGACCTGATGGTCAGGGGTCCCTTTACCTAGGCATGTTGCAACCCTCCCTCAGGTCACCGGAAGCCAACGCACTTGCGCCCAGAAGCATGCTTTTGAGCAGGTGGGTGGGGTGTTTCAATTGTGATCTGTTAGAAGTCTTTTCTTCCTAATCAAGGCCTTCCTTCTCCTCCTTAGTTGGTGGGCTGCTGCAGTCAAGACTCTCGGGCGGATCTTTACGCGTCCCAACTACTTCCCTCCAAGACAGACGCAGTCCAAGGACTTCCTTGCTGAGCAGTGCTCTTCCTGCCCCACCTTGGTCTGTCGGTTCTCCGCTGACCGGCGCATTCGCAATGCCCAGCCTGGAGACTGACATGCCGCTGAAAACAGTGGGCATCCGCAGGCATCCTGAGCTGGTGCCTCTGGAGAAGTCTGTCACCTACGGGAAAGGAAGGCTGCTGAAGGATATGGCCCTCTTCATGGGACGCTCCTTCCGTGTCGGCTGGGGGCCCAACCGGATCCTCGTCCACAGCGGGGAGCAGCTGAGCACATTGAGCGAGCCAGAAGATCTCCGCAACGAGTCCATGGAGTATGGATTCTTGCCAACACCTGTTGCTCCTAAACAGTGAGATGTCATTCTGTTCTTAAATATCAGTCTTCTAAAGTGTTATGCAGTGAGCTGAGCTATCTGGCTGGCTAGTCTAGTTTGTACTGATGTGGGCTTTTGCCCCAGAGGCAGGACTAATTCCTTCTTACCTACAGGTAGGTAGCCGTGTTGGTCTGCCGTAGTCGAAACAAAATAAAAAATAATAATAATTCCTTCCAGTAGCACCTATCTGAAGAAGTGTGCATGCACACGAAAGCTCATACCAATAGCAAACTTAATTGATCTCTAAGGTGCTACTGGAAGGAATTTGTTTATTTTTTATTTTGTTTCTTCTTACCTGTTCACCCTAGAGGGTGGGTGGGGAATCTCATGCACTTTTCCCAGCCTGCTGCACTTGGGATCTGGAGTTCTGCTACACTGCAAGAGCAGTCATTCCTGCCCTGGGTTTTTGTTTATTTCCTAACATTTATGTATTGCTTGGGGGGGGGGTGTAAGAAAATCCCAAAGCAGTTGAGTGCTGGTCTTCCTTCAGCAGAGCAGGTTCCCTCTCCCTACTTTGTTCTGAGCTCACTTGCAGCCTTTTCCAGGACTTGGGAATATTGGTCTCTCCTGGCAGAAATTGCCATCTTCCCATAATATAGAGAGGCAACTCTCTCAGCACAGCACCTTGGCATCACTTGGCTCCTTCAGAAGCAGCAAAGCTTTCTGGTTATAGCCATTGGAAACTGCTGAGTTTGCCGCCTTGTCCTCTTTCAGTGCATAGGGTCTGTGCATGATGAATGTTTTCTTATTGTGGTGCTCCTTTTAAGCTAATGGCTTGGCTGAAATTCTGTGCTGTTTTATCAAATGGATGTTTGTGAATAAACCCACAAACGCAATGCTCCCTTATGGTTTATGTGTGTGGTACGGAAGCTGCACGAAATTTTATTATTACCGTCACAGACCAGTTCCAGCCCACATACAATATCAAGGAAATCATAAAACACGATATGGATACATCTCAGGATAGGATGGGGTTGTGCAGAATTGTTAAGACAGCAGAGAGCATTATTGGCTGCTCACTCGCCACCTTAGAGCAAATTTATACCACCAGGTGCCACAGAAAGGCACTGGACATAGTAGGAGATCCATCACACCCTGGTCACTGTTTCTTCGAGCTCCTGCCATCAGGACCGAGATACAGAACAATGAAGGTGAGAACAAGCAGTCTCAGGAACAGCTTCTTCTCCAGAGCAATTTCGACCTTGAATGGAAAGTCTGGACTTTGAAGTCATTTTATTTTACTTGTTGTATTGTATTGTATTGTATTGTACTGTTTTAATTAGTGTTTTGTAGTTATTTTAAATTTATGTGGAGTGCCTTATCTGAATGGATAGAACAACCAAGTAATTTTGTTGTTCCCGCAAGGGGACAATGACAATAAATCTTATCTTATCAATGTGAGTGTCTTTGAGAAAATGCTTCCCACCACCTACTTACCCCACGCTTAAACTTTTGAAGCTGTGCTTAATTTGTAAGCTTCCTTGAGGGCATATTTAGAAAGGCAGCCTGTGTTTATTTTTAAATAATTGAATATTGCCGTGACCGAGCCTTAGGTCAGGCAGGTGCCACTCACCTCCCTTGATCCGTGTTCCCAATGCCTCTGCAGGCTCTCGGAGTCTCCCTTTAAGGTTCACTTGGAGAAGCTGAGCTTGGAAGGGAAGGCAGCTGATGAGGACCTAGACTCATACCTTGTTCCACTGGAGATCAAGCTGAAACAGAGCACTGTCCACATGGATGAGCCATGCCCTTTCCTGACCCCCAACCCTGGCGTAGCTGCTATCCACGAGTATGCCAGGTGGGCGACAGAGACGTCTGCAGACCCAGAAGAAAGGGAAGAAGGTAGGCACAAAACTGGATGCCAAAGAAAAGGATTGGGGGGGGGGGATGGGAGGAATTGGAAATGACAGTCTGAGCTCCTGTCATGTTGAGGGAGGGCTTTTTGAACCAGCTTTTTGAGGAGAGCCTGCTCTGTCCTGTGGCTGTGAAGAGGCAATTCTGCCTTGGCCAACGGTAGATGGTGCATGCAGGCATTGAATCACTGCTTAGCATCTTTCCCTGCCCCAGTCTCATGTCCCACCATGGGCTCACGCACCAGCACCTGTTTTAGAGCAAGATCACTGTGGAAGACACAGCGAGGCAGGGCGTTCTGGGAACAGGCCAGCCTCCTGCTGTGATGCATGGAGATCTGGTGGGTGCTAGGAACAGGAGAGACTCCTTGGTCTTTCTTGCTGTGGATGCAACTTAAAGGGGCCAAAATGAGAGAACTGCAGCATCTGGGCAGGATCAGGCGTAAGCTTTTGCGGGGCCCTGGGTGCCTTCATAGAATTGGATTTGGAAGGCCCAAGGCGACTTGATGGCACTGGGTATTTCTGGCCTCACCTTCATGGTGCAGATCGCAGCTGGCCACAAGCAGAGAGTGGCAGGTGATGGACAGAGCAGAGGTAGCAGTGCACAGTCCAGAATTTAAGCTACAGTGTGGGGTAATGGTTGAATGGCCTTAGGAGCCCCCTGCTGCATGTGTGGGGCTGGGACCCTGTTTGCGGCTGCATCATGGGCAGGCCTGCAGGGTCGTGTGTTGATCTCTCTTTGCCCTCTCGCCAGCTGCAGTGAAAGACTGGTGCTTGGTATGGACCCTGTGTGAGGCGCTCTGGGGCCACTTGAAGGAGCTGGAGGCCCGCTTGGATGAGCCCACGGAGTACGTCCTTGCTCTGGAGCGCCGCAGAGCCTTCTCCCACTGGCTGTCGCAAACGGCTGCTGAGCGGATCAAGAACGAGGTCTCGCTCGCCCAGAACGACAGTCCTGCCCAGGCCGTCTTCAGCTACCTTACTGGGAAGCAGATCGGCGAAGCTTGCCGGCTGGCGCAACATTCTGGTAAGACGGCGGCTTTTCACCTGGGCCCAGGATCTAATAAGGAATCTGCTGGTTCCTGTGGGCAGAAATGGTGTACGGCCAGGGCTGCTTAGCGGGTGGCCTGGAGAGGGTGCAGCAGGCAGAATCTTGAATTACAGGCTGTCCCTTCCTGTGGTCAGGGTATTTGAGGCCCTTCCGCCTCCAGAGTGAGGAGTCTCAGGAGAGAAGTAGGTGGCTTAGTACTGGGTTTCCCTGGATGAAGGCCCAGGCTTGCGGAAAGATGCTTGTCTGTTCCTTGGGAATTGCTGGCGCCAAGAGGAAAGCTCTCCTTTGCCCGCATCTTGACATAAATTTGGCTTCCTTCAGCATAGCAGAGAGCATTGGCCGGAGGACGTTCTGCCCGCCACCAATGTTGTTCGTTTCTGCAGGGCTGGTAGGAGGGAAATGCAGAGTTCCATTGTAAACTCTTCCCCACTCGTTCTTCTCTGCTTCAGCTGCTCCCTAGAAAAGGATTGAAAGGGGATTTGGGTGTGTCTTCCCAACTAGATCAGCTTCTTGAATTTCTAGGTGAGCAACACCAAAAACAAAAAACAAAACCCTGCCTTACAACAGGCTTAAATCAACCAATCCTTGCTGATGATATTGAGGGTGGGCTACATGCAGCACTGCCCCCAAGCAAGAAGCAATCTATCATGTAGCTGGACTTGGTTTTCCTGTGGGCAGTTATTTTCTAGCTAAGTCAGAGTGGTCCTTCCCCCCCCCCCAAAAAATAGGTGCTAGAGCACCAGTGTCTGCACTGCTGCCATTTTCTGGCCAAGCAAGCCCGTCCCTGGGCCCAGGTAGTTCACATTTCAGGAGAGGCTGCTCATTGGGGTTTGTGTCTCTTCTGATGTGCTGCTGTTGCGCTACAGGGGACCACCGACTGGCTCTGCTCCTCTCGCAGCTGGCAGGGAGCCAGGATGTCCGGGAGCTCCTTGCCATGCAGCTGGCAGACTGGCATCAGCTCCAGGCAGACTGCTTCATCCAGGAGGAGAGGCTGCACATATTTGCCCTTTTAGCTGGCAAGCCGGTAAGTTGCGGAGCCTGTGCTTGCTTGTCAATAATAATAATAATAATTCATTATTTGTACCCCACCCATCTGGCTGGGTCTCCCCAGCCACTCTGGGCGGCTTCCAACAAAAATAAAAAATACATTAAAATGTCACATATTAAAAGCTTCCTTAAACAGGGCTACCTTCAGATGTCTTCTGAATGTCAGTTAGTTGTTTATCTCTTTGACATCTGAAGGGAGGGTGTTCCACAGGGCGGGTGCCACTACCGAGAAGGCCCTCTGCCTGGTTCCCTGTAGCTTTGCTTCTCGCAGGGAGGGAACCGCCAGAAGGCCCTCGGCACTGGACCTCAGTGTCCGGGCAGAACGATGGGGGTGGCGACGCTCCTTCAGGTATACTGGGCCCAAGGCTGTTTAGGGCTTTAAAGGTCAGCACCAACACTTTGAATTGTGCTCAGAAACGTACTGGGAGCCAATGTAGATCTTTCAGGACCGGTGTTATATGGTCTCAGCAGCCACTCCCAGTCACCAGTCTAGCTGCCGCATTCTGGATTAGTTGTAGTTTCCGAGTCACCCACGTAGAGCGCGTTGCAGTAGTCAACCCTGGGCACTGCTTGGCCACTTGGGTTAAGAGGGTCACATGTACACACAACGCCATCACCAGGCCAGCGAGCCTCTGTGGGTGTCCCTCTTGCACATCAAAGCTACTGTGTTGGGCCCACACTGTGCCTGGCCCAGTGCCTGGCCCACACTGTGCCTGGCCCACACTGACTCTCGGCCCTTTCCCTCACTTTCTGCAGGTGTGGCATTTGTCAGAGAGGAGGAGCATCAACATCTGCGCCCATCTGGATTGGAAGCGTTCTCTCGCCATCCATCTCTGGTACCTGCTTCCTTCTACAGCACCTCTTTCCAAGGCTCTCAGCATGTATGAAGCTGCATTCCAGGTAGGCGGAAGCCGCAGTCCTGTTTGGCCAGAGGGCCAGCCTTGAGCCCAATCCCTAGAACTGAGGCGCTCTGGCCTGTTGCTGCCTCCTGAAGGAAGGACAGGATGATGTGCTGTGCTTCTGCTAAGCTCCCTTTGCTCTTTGGCATATGCAGGAACATCACAGACGTTCTGGAGCAGACTAAATGTCTGTGTAGGTCTGCATCTGGTTTCCCACAAGGGACACCCAGAGACCCCCCACGGGAAGCCCATATGCAGGACATGAGAGCAGGCACGCCTCTCCTCCTGCTGCCTCTGATCCTGTGGGGAGGGTAGAATTGGCCGCCATTCCCTGCCTGTCAAACTTGCCGGGGTGGGAGGCGGGAGAGACAAGGAATCCAGCTCAGTGTCCCCACCCCTACATCTCACCAGTGCCCCCTCGGAACAGGCATGCGCAGGAGAGAGGCCTTTCCTTCTTCCTGCAGCTGCTTCCCCTCATTCACTGGTATTGTGTTCGCAGGACTCCTCGGAGGGAGAGAAGTATGCTTGTTCTCCGCTTCCTCCGTATCTGGAAGGCTCAGGCAGTGTGATTGAGGAAGGCGATCCACAACACCCGCTCCGAGACGTGTGCTTTCACCTGCTAAAGCTGTACAGTGATAGGTAACTCTTCCTGTTTTCCTGCACCTGCTGAAGGCAGACTCCGCAGATATTCAGCGCTCGTAAATCTTTTGGCCTTTTAAGGTGACACAAGACCCTTTGCAACAGACTTAACAAGGCTGCCCCTCTGGAACCTCTTTCCTCCTTGTGAACTTAGGTTATGCTGCAAATGTTGCATTTAGCAAAATGGGGTGACCTGCAAAGAAGATCCTGGTTTCTGCCCCCTCTGCAGGGAGGAGCTCCCCAGATATCACTATTGATATCACTATTATTTATTGAATTTCTATGCCACCCTTCATACAAGGGTCACATGGTGGTTTACAATATAAAAACACAAAAATGCATACCATAGTAACAGATGAAAACAATAACACACACACACACCCCACACACACAGAGTTTAAAAGACCATGGATTATTTACCACTAATTAGCCAAAGGTCTGAGAGAAGAGGAATGGTAAGCATCCTGCTTTAAAAGTCCCAAATCAATTGACAGCCATCTGGTTGGCCACTGTGAGATATCTGTGAGATAAGATTGGCAATCAGTCTGGTCCAGCAGGCTCTCCTCATGCTCTTAGGTGTTTAAAAAAAAAAAAGTATGGGGGGGATGTATACAGAAAGTTGTGTGCCTGTCAAAACACAGCCATGGGATGTACAACCCCTTCCCCTCCACTCCTGTATATATTGTGTGGAGGTGGATACTGAAGTCCAAGACCCTAGAAGCTTAACAGTCTGGTGGTGGTGGGCATTTAGTTCACCTACATTGCTTCTTTGTCATCCCCAACTTAAGAGTTCTGGTTATGATTCCTATCCAGTGGACATGGGGCCCAACAGTGGAGTACCTTTATGGCTCATTCAAAATTCAGTATCGGGGCAGAGGGAGAGAAGAAGGTGCATTGGTGCCAGGGAATGACTTCTGTCTTGCATGTGGCTGTGGGCAGTCCTGCTAGTCTCATGAAAGATCATTTCCCCCCAAAGTGTTGGCCCTGATTTGCCCTTTAGGCCTGGACTTCCAGACCCTTCTGCTTCCTTGGAAAGTCTGTCGGCGTGCCGCACCGTGGACTGGAGTGTGGGCCCCGCTGTGGCCAGCTGGCTTACGCTGTTTCCTTCTTCCTTCCTTCCTTGTGTTCCCTTGCAGGTGTTACGATCTCCACCAGCTGCTTGACCCGAAGAGCATAACAGCTGACCCCTTGGACTACCGCCTCAGCTGGCACCTGTGGGAAGTGCTGCGGGCCTTAAATTACACCCACCTCTCAGAGCAATGCCAGGGAGTGCTGAACGCCAGCTTTGCAGCCCAGCTGGAGAGCGAGGGGCTGTGGGAATGGGCTGTCTTTGTGCTTCTTCACACCCCCAGTGCAAAGTAAGTGTGGAGCCCTCCTTTGTCTTGCGGGGCTGTTTAGTGGGTGGGTTGGTTTTATCAGATTTCTACCCACAGGAGGAGGGAGGTGTATCCTGTGAGTGTAGCACCATGCTATTTGAAATGGTGGCATCCTCTTTGGGGTAGAGTATGATCTGCTCTCATTTAGCAGCATTGCTATTAATAAAATTGGTCCTGTGGGCTCTGAACACGCACGAGTTTTTAGCAAAACACCCACTGATGTGCTACAAAGTTTTTAAGAACTATTCTCTAAAACACGAGCCTGTTTAACAAAGATTGTATTAAAATATTTCGGTATCTTTCAATGAAATAGAGAAATTAACTTTTCTTCCTTTTGAGTCATATTCTAAGAACTGATTCAGACATGCATGCACATCATAAAAAAATTCTCAGAAGTTAATAACACAGCCGAATACTTGAAGGGACTTGAACAGGACTGTGTTTGAGAATCATCCCATCGGGTGATTGATCAGGAATGGCTCGTTCACATGCTCCTTTGATACTACAGTCTTTTATAACTTGCTTACACAATGTTGAGGGCAGCCTCACCCACCCTGGTGTCCTTCCCCCAGGCGCTTGGAGCTACACTTCTCATAAGCTGGAACTTGGAGAGGAACCTGGGGCAGAAGGGGTGGGTGGGTGGCATGATCAGATGAGCCTACAGTTAAGCTGCCCTTTGCTGAGTCAGGCCGTTCCTCCATCTAGCTTGGGAGAGTCTAGTGAGTGGCAGACAGCGGTTCTGCCTTAGGAAGGACTTCGACAGCCTTTGACAGGAGATGCCTCAGGGGTGGAACCTCAGACCTCTTTGTGAAACATGTGCTTTGCCACTGAAGTCCCAGTAAATTGGGGGCAGGGAACAGCATTTGGGGCCGTTTTCCTGGCTGAAGTGTGTGCATAGGAGCTGTTGCTGTACCCTCCTGCTTTATGAAAGGTCATACAAAGAGCGTTTCTCTTCCCACCAGCGTGCGAGAGAGAGCCGTGCGTGAGCTGCTGAACCGCCACTGCAGATTGCAGGAGACGCCCGAGTCATGGAGCAAGGAAGCCTTCCTGATGGAGAGGTTGTGTGTTCCGCCAGAGTGGATCCACGAGGCCAAAGCCGTGAGGGCCAGGATGGAAGGGGACAAGCATAAGGAGGCTCTCTACCTGTTCAGGGCAGGGCACTGGAACCCGTGCCACAGGCTGGTCATCAGGCATTTAGCTTCAGGTAAGGCTTGCTTCCTTCCTTCCTTCCTTCCTTCCTTCCTTCCTTCCTTCCTTCCTTCCTTCCTTCCTTCCTTCCCCCGGGGGATGGCGGTAAACAGGGCGTCTAATTGAGTTTTGGACTGCCTTTACCAAAACAAAAAATCTGCAAACAGTAGGATTTTGCCTTGCTTCCTCAAAGGAGGGGGCTTCTATCGTTATTATTTATTAAATTTGTATGCTGCCCTTCAACGGTTCACAACATAAATATACAAAATGAAAACACAAAATGCATAATAAAACAAAGGCAGTCCAATCTCCCCCCCTCGCAAAAGCCATAGAATGTTAATCAGCATAGGGGATAAAATTGAACCCTGAGGAACCCACACTGAGGGCTCCACGGGGCTGAAGAGCACTCCCCAAGCATCAGCCTCTGGAAATGACCGTCCAAGTAGGACCGCTTTGTGGTGCTACTCACCCATAACTCGAACAGCTGCTCCATAAGGATACCATGGTCGTTGGCATCAAAAGCTGTTGAGGATAATTAACACTGTCCCATTTTCCCTGTCTCTTCCCCAAGAAGTCATCATACAGGATGACCAAAGCAGTTTCTGTGCCAAAACTCCAATTTAAGGGGCTCTAGAAAATCAGTCGGGAAGTCCTCAACATAGCCTCTGAGACTAGTTCTATCAGCTGAGGCGGGGAGATCTCTGGGCGGTGAGGCAGGCGGTAAACCAGCAGAATCCCTAATTTGTCCCAGTTGCCCAAAGCCAGAGACACACACAAACTGAACAGACACCCACCCTCAGGAGGCAAAGGTGCCCTCTCCCTAGTGGTGTTTCTTCTTCCTGCTCACAGCTTCAGAACGCCATGTGTCCCATTCTTGGCGTGGATGTTGCCAACATCTGAAAGTCATGTCAATTTTAACATCTATGCCTGCCTTCTGGAGAGTTGCTGTTTTACCAGACATTCTGCCAGGAGTGTTGAAGTTCTCTTACTTGTTTGTCACTCGCTGTCTTCCTCTTTCAGATGCCATTATTAATGAAAACTACACCTATCTGAAAGGGTTTTTGGAAGACCTGTCTGCTCCAGAGCGCAGCACCCTCATCCAGGATTGGGACACCGCAGGGCTGGTTTTCTTAGACTACATCCGGATCATTGAGATGCTTGACAGGATTCAGCAGGTGACACACTCAGGATGAGGGTGGCGTCATAGCATTTGTATCCCACCTTCTTCTCCCAAGGAACTCCCAGGGGCTCACACTCTTCTCCCTCATTTAATCCTCACAACAGCCCTGTGAGGAAGGGGAGGCTGAGAGGCAGTGGCTGGCCCAAGGTCACCCAGGGAGCGTCGTGGCTGCATGGCGATATGAACCCCAGCCTCCCAGGTTCTAGTCCAGTACTCTAGCAGCCACACCAGACTGTCTGCTCCCTTACAGAGAGCTCTCTTGGGAATTTTCCTCTTCCCAGTCACACGCTGATTGAGCGTATTCAGGGAAAGCTACACTGCGTGCCCCTGTTGAAGCTAGTTCCAAATATAGGGAGTAATGCATTTGAATGCTCCTGTGTTGAGACATTCCCTGCAGGTGAAAAATAATAAGCTAGCATGTCAAGGGAAAATGTTCCTTTGGACATGCTAGTTTTCTACTGGCAGGGAGATGGGCTTACCAAGGGAGGGTGTTGCCATGCAGTTGATGTATGGGGGTCTTTCCACCTTCTGTGCTCTTCCCACAAGGAGAGGAGGAGATAGCCCTCTTTTTTCTTAGGCTCTGGTGCCCCGCCATGAGCACGGACAGTTAAATGCTGCAAAAGGTGATTCAGAGGCTGAGACTTCTTCTGCTCACTGTGTCTTCCAGCTTGGGGGTGGGGGGCGTGAGGGGGAACTGCCAGGACTCCCCAGGTGCGTGAGGCTCAGCTTCCCATTCCAGTGATCTGAGGAGTTTCTGGGAGGGAGAAGAGCTTCAGATGGCTTCACCAGGCCGGGGAGCTGTTTGAATAGTAATGGTGGCCATTGGATGCACCATTGCGAACACTTGCCTTGAGTTTGGGGGGGGGGGATCTGCCCTGTGGAAATTCCTCTGGAAGCCTGACATGAGACATTTTAATAATGAGGAAGATCCCCAGCGGGGTTGTCGTCACCCCAGTGAGTGACGCTTCTCCCTTCTCCTGGATTTGCTTTTCAGCTGGATTGCTCTGGGTACGAACTGGAGGAACTGCACACTAAAGTGACGTCCCTTTGCAACAGGATAGAGCTGCTCCAGTGCCGCAATGCCAAGGATAGGCTGGCTCAGTCTGGTAAGGCTGCCAGCACACTGTTTAGTAATAATAATAATAATTATTATCTTCTGCAACGTGACTCTGAATCTTCATGGCCACTATCATGTAAAATGCAGCCCCTGGAGGCTTTTGTGGTGTGGAGTTTAGGCAACACCACAAGTCCATCTTGGTGGTTTGCACTTGCCTTGTGGAACAACGCAGGGCAACGGGGCATGTTGCAAAATGTGGGTTTTATTGTTACTGTTCCTTTATTTCATTTGTGAATCCCTTCCCGTGAAGCATTTCTAAAGACCAAATGATTGCGGGTATAAAAATAGTTAAAACAATTACCTCTGCAAAACCAACTTCAAGTAAATTCAGGGGTTGACTGGGTTTTTTTAAAAAAAAAAAAAAAAAAAAACAGCAACAAACCCAATTTAGAAGGCTTTCCTCATCTTCAGAAAGCCAGCACCTGCCTGATGCGTAACAGGAGTGGCTGGCTGGACTGTGTGTGCTCTGCTGTGCCTGGCAAGGAGCCGCAGCCAGCGTAGAATTTGGTGACCTGCCTCCTCCCAGGTAGGGAGAGGTTGGGGGAAGCTCCACTTGTCACCTGCAGCCACAACTGCATGTGCTTTTTTCCACCTAAATGTGCTTTTTTTCCAACTGCATGTGCTTTTTTCAACTGTGTGTGCTTTTTTCCACCTAAAAAGGTGAGCGCAAAGACTTCCTCTCTGCTGCCTCCGAGATCAGTGCTACGTCCAACAGCCTTAAGCTATAGGCGGGTAGATGTTACATAGCCCTTCTTTCCGGCATCAAGCGCAGGCTGGTCCCCTAGAGCTCTCTGTGGTCCTGCAGTTGGAGAGATCCATTTAGCCCAACCCCCTGCAATGCAGGAATCACAGCTGCGTTCATGGTGGTGACAGGCCTCCCGGCTCCATTTCTCAGCTGGGGGATGAGTATAGGAGTATAGCATCTAGATCAAGGGAAGGAATAGTACCACTGTATTTCGCTCTGATCAGACCTCACCTGGAATACTGTGTCCAGTTCTGGGCACCACAGTTCAAGAAGGATACTGACAAGCTGGAACGTGTCCAGAGAAGGGCAACCAAAATGGTCCAAGGCCTGGAAACGATGCCTTATGAGGAACGGCTTAGGGAGCTGGGTATGTTTAGCCTGGAGAAGAGAAGGTTAAGGGGTGATATGATAGCCATGTTCAAATATATAAAAGGATGTCATATAGAGGAGGGAGAAAGGTTGTTTTCTGCTGCTCCAGAGAAGCGGACACGGAGCAATGGATTCAAACTACAAGAAAGAAGATTCCACCTAAACATTAGGAAGAATTTCTTGACAGTAAGAGCTGTTCGACAGTGGAATTTGCTGCCATGGAGTGTGGTGGAGTCTCCTTCTTTGGAGGTCTTTAAGCAGAGGCTTGACAGCCACCTGTCAGGAATGCTTTGATGGTGTTTCCTGCTTGGCAGGGGGATGGACTGGATGGCCCTTGGGGTCTCTTCCAACTCTAGGATTCTATGACCAGTTTCAGAGACAGAAGTGGACCTTTTGGTCGGATCTAGCATAGCAGTTATTACACTTGTAACCTGTACAGCTGAAAATGATGGCAGCGTTAAGACAAATTCAACAGTGTCAATAAGTTTTGATGGATGCAGTAATGGAGTGCTGAATGGTATAGTTTTTTATAAAATTCCTTTGGTCTGCCAGTTTTGGGGCGTGGATGTCTGCTCCTTGCAGCTGTACGATTAACGGATTTATATAGATGTTAAACAGATGAGGGGCCAGAATGCATCCTTGTTTAACTCCCTTGTATGTACTGATGGTATTAGAAAGCTGACCCTCCCGGTTGCACCTTACTTGTAAACACGTATTGCTGTATAACTTATATATTAATAGGAGCAGGCGTATATAAAATATGCATATAAAATATGCAGGGATTTATGATATGTAAAATGAATCATGGAAAGAGAAGAAGGGAAGTCATTGATATTTTAAGGATGTACAAATGAGTATTTCAAATTGGAAAACCAGAAAATTTAATAAAAAATTATATTACACTTGTAACCTGAGGTCAGCCAAGAGCACACCCTAGACTAGACTACTCGTGTCTGGTCATTGCAAGGGCTTCTCTCTGTGGAGGTCCATTCCCCTGGGAAATTGCCGAAACGAACTTAACTGTCAATAGTCAAAACAAAATAAAAAAAATCCTTCCAGTAGCACCTTAGAGACCAACTAAGTTTGTTCTTGGTATGAGCTTTCGTGTGCATGCACACGAAAGCTCAGACCAAGAACAAACTTAGTTGGTCTCTAAGGTGCTACTGGAAGGAATTATTTTATTTTTTTTATTTTGTTTTGACTATGACAGACCAACACGGCTACCTACCTGTAACTTAACTGTCAATACTTTTCAAAGCTTTTTGATACATTCATTCACTCAAGCCTTCGCTGTTTTCCCCATTTCCTGCACCCTTTCTCGCCCCCAGAAATGGCCAAGCGCATTGTGGACATCCTGCGCGTGGTTCTAAGCCTGCAGCACCCTCCGGACTCCACGTCGGACTCCACCCCAGACGTGCAGAGAGTGCCGCTGCGCCTGCTCGCCCCCCACATCGGCCGCCTCCCCATGCCTGAGGACTACGTGCTGGAGGAGCTGCGTAGCCTCACCCAGGGCTACCTGCGGGAACTGACGGTGGTGGCGCAATGAGGGCAGCTTGCCTCCTCGCCTGGACATAGCTGCCCTTTCTGAACGATTTGCCTGCCCTTTGGCCCCAGTGCCCAGGGGTGTAGGCAGCCCCCTTCCTGAACAGTGCGCAACTCCTTCCCACCCCGGGGTGCTGCACAGCCACCACAGTGGGCAAAGTGCAGAGATTGGGCTCTGCTGTTGGGACACCTCCCCCCCCCCCCCGCCCCCGCTTTCTAGTGTTAATAAAGCCTTTGCCGCAGCAGAAGCCAGCTGTGGGGGTCACCGGACCTGTGGGGGGCAGAGAGCAAGGCAGCGGAGCACCTTACAGATGGCACAAAAATATCCGTGTGTGTGTGTGTGTGTGTATGTATACAGTCAAATCTCCATTTCAACTGAGCTCTGGTCAGGGTTTGTTTGGGTTTTTTTTGGAGGGGGTGGGGGCTTTGAGTGTGTCCTGCTCTGCTGGGTTTAGACAAGTGGAGTCAACCCTGCTGCCCACGTGCCTTATGGGGCTGAGTCAGATCTGGGTTGTGCTGCCTGGCCTTCGCAAAGAAGGGAGGGAGGTGGAGGCACAGCCAGGTTTTGTCCGGAAATGTCACTGTCACGCTTCCTGGCATCCTGTCTCGGGGTGGCACAAATGGCACCCCAGAGTGCCTCTGATCCTTGCAGGGGGCTGGCAGGTTCCCCTCCTTCCTATATAGCCTGGCTTTGGGAGACTGGCTTGAGTCTTCAAGCTGAGCTTCTCCTGTTCTTCATGCCGAATCCCTTTGCAAGAAGGGGGGGGGACGCACCCTGATTTTAGGTGTTGTGCTCTGCTGGGGGGGGGAGGGGGTAATGGCTCAAACCAATCAGTTCAAGATGGTCATGTTGAATGTGTTTGCCATGTGGTTTCATCATATTGCCGAAAGGGAATTCCAGATGCGAAGCTGCCGAGCTGGGAAGCTGGCTGGCAGCCTCCAGGACCCCGGTGTGGACAGTCTGCCCGAATCTCTCGGGGCAGGGCGAGGCCTGGTGTACGCGCGTGCTGCCTCTGCGGCCGGTTGTGTGGGACCCCTGGAGGCAGTGCGTGTCTGCGTGTGTGTGTATGTATTTGGGGGGGGGGTGCCAGCAAAGTGGCGACGCATGAAGATTATGTAAAGGTTTTTATTAAAAACTATAAATAAATGATCCAGATTATTTTCTTGTCTGTTTTTCTGGAAATACCTTTATAAGAAAATAAAAAATGTTTATAGCATTTTCCTGATTGCCTCTCCTTTTTTCCCTCTCCCTTCCCTGCCCCTCTTTTAAGAATCGAATGGGTCAACCTCAGACTTACGTCTCTATTGTAACTAGAGGGCAGTGTTCAGTTCCGGGGTGTGTGTGTCCCTCTTTAGGAGGAAAGGTGCAGGCACAAGAGTTGGGTGCGAGGGGAGCTGTGTTATTCCTCCACCATTCATGGTGCTTTGCTCTGTATACGTTCCTGGGCATCATGAGTGGTGAAGGGGCTGCTGCCCTCAGGCCTTGCTTGCAGGCTTTTCCTTCCCATCAAACACTGACTGGAGAGAGTTGGGTGAGATTCTGGCCTGGGATTGGAAACCAGAACTCTTGATGAGCAAAGTCCAGCTCTCCTCCCCACCCTGGCATTCTCCTTATATGATGCAAGAAATATTTGCAACACTTTGAAGACTGGCTGTCTTTGTCAGAGACCATTTTGTAACTGCTCTGTAGTGACCCACTCTGTAGCTGCCTTGCCTCAAGTCTGGATTTGGTACAAATCATCCCAATCCAATTCCGGATTCAGAGAAATTGGTTGCATTTCCCCAACTGAACAGGATCATAGAATCGTAGGGTTGGAAAGGGAGCACAAGGGGCATCTAGTCCAACCCCCTGCAATGCAGGAATCATTTGCCCAACGTGGGGCTTGAACCCACAACCTTGAGATTTAAGAGTCTCGTGCTCTACTGACAGGAGTGCCTGGCGTGCTCCGGTCCATGGGGTCACGAAGAGTCGGACACGACTAAACGACTAAACAAGCTCTACTGACTGAGCTATATGGCCTTCAGCTGGATGCAACAGGACCTTACGTTTTCATGATGGTTATGCTCTAGCTCCTCAACCAGAAGCATCACTTACTACCACTTGCTGGGAGAATCATAGTGTGGGAATGTTGAGGGTGGCAGGAGAGGATATATTGATTATTAATATCCTTCCTAACTTGCGCTAGCAAGTTTCTATACTTCGCAGAGTTTCATTCCCCCTTTTTTATGCAGCAGAAAACTGGTTGCAAACTCATGTGAGTTTCTTAAATCAATAAGCAATTCAGTCTGGCTTGTCCAGATTGAAATGTGTTCTAATATGTTCCTGGTAAGAGCCCTTGAATCCCTCCTAAAACAATAAAGACACCACAGTCTTACTCATAAGTAACAAAAAAGTAGTTTTACTCACGATCAGGCAGAGCACAGAGTGATCCCTGAAGGCAGGCTTTAGGCTTAAAGTTAAGAACATGTATATGCGGGTGGCGCTGTGGTCTAAACCACTGAGCCTAGGGCTTGCCGATCAGAAGGTCGGCGGTTCGAATCCCCGCAATGGGGTGAGTTCCCGTCGTTCGGTCCCTGCTCCTGCCAATCTAGCAGTTCGAAAGCATGTCAAAAGTGCAAGTAGATACTAATTAGGCACTAAGGCTGGGCGATATATCAATAACAGTTTCATAATTTTTGACCTGGCATTATATCACGAATCATGATGTGTTTGCGTGCGCAAAAATCGCAGTGTGGCGAAAAAACAGGCAGGCAGCCAATGCCTCTGCATAGCTCCGTCCTTATTTCAGACATCGTGACACATCAGTGTATTCAGATGCTTAGCTGGTGATGTACCGCAAAGTTAAATGTATTTTAATATCTGTTGGAGGCCGCCCAGAGTGGCTGGGGAGACGCAGCCAGATGGGCGGGGTACAAATAAAAAATTATTATTATTATTATTATTAAAAACCAGGTATCGCCCAGCCCTAGAAAGGACCCCAGGGGTCATAAAGTTCAACCCCTGAGAGAGCTACTTTCCCTCCACATGGTGCCTGGGGGCTTCCCAGAAGAGGCCCTTGTGGCAGAGGCAGACCTAGGGGTTTCAAATTTCAGCAGCACCATGTGCCACGCCAAAACTCTCCCCACCTCTCTGACTCCATTCTGAATAATGGTCTCAGCATCCCCAAGGCTCCATGCCCAGTGTGACCGAACCAGTCACGCTCCCCTAAATCCGCCTCTTACTGCGAGAAATGGGGGTGCTGGACCAGATAGACCCCTTGGGTCTCATCCGGCGCTCCAGTTGTTGGCACAGTCTAGTGGCCTGCTGTTTTCAGAGGAGTCGCTCTGCCAGTCTGCTGGGCCTGAAGACGCCCTGCTATCATTGACATCTGGCCTCTGCAGTGAGTGCCCAAAGACTGGGTTTTAGTGGGGTGCCAAACGACCCCCAAGCTGGTGCTGTACACCTGAGATTCCAGGGTTATTGTGCACACTCGGAAGCAAAAGTTTCCTTTTGTTCCGTGGATGGCCAGCAAGTCCTTTGTGCCCCTTTCTTCCAGACGACTGCAATCTAAAACCTGATGAGCAAAACCCAAACTCATCTTGACCTGCCGTGTCTCTGCTGCCTTCACACACACACACACACACACACACACACACACACACACACACACACAACCCCTTAGGTTGGCTGTGCAGGGCGGATCTTTTGCCAGAGGTTCATTTGCAACCTCCGAGGCTGCTCCCTCCACCTATGACGGCCTTGCCGGTTGCTTTTTTTTTCTTTTTTTCTCCACTCTAGGTAAGGAAAATCCATCGGTGGCTGTCAAAAGACAGGCTGAGTTACATACAGCACAGAGTTTACACGCACTGGACCTTCCACTCGCAAGAAGGGTTCCTCTGGGCTGCCTCTTCCCCAGCGGATCGCCGCCTCTGCCTTCTCCTCGCTGACTCACGCAGCCATGCTCTCCGGATGACTTAAAGCCCTCCTTCTAGCCGCTTCCGAGATTCGCCACCTCCCACCCACCCCCCGGGTTAACCTTGGCGAGGGTGAAGATGTCTCCGAATCCTTGGGTGGGCACCTTCCTCCTGTCTGCCTCTTTGCTGGGTCTGCTCTCGGTGCCAGGTAAGACTTGCACCTCTCCTGGATAGTTTATGGTGCCTTGATTTCCTCTGTGCTTCTTATTAGTGGAAGGGGCCGTGCAAATGTGGTGCAAGGGAATTATTCTGCTTTCCCTCTCTCTCTGACGCTTGCTTGAAGGAGTTTTATCATAAGCCAGGGCTGCTCCATCCTGGAGTTTTGCAAGCCTTCGATCAAGCGGCCGCCTCCCCCCCCCCTCGCCCCAGCCAGCTGCAGATTCTAAGGTTTCGCATTTGACCTCCCACCTGGGAGAGAATTCTACCTGCTCCTCCTCAGGACCTCTGCGTTTTGTCTTTGCGGTTCGTTTCATACTTGGGGAAAAAGAGTTGTTTGCACGGCGGGGAGGTTTGTCCTAACAGCTCCATAGAAACTTGGCCCCGGAGAGTTTGCGTCCTGGAATTGCCATCAGCTAAATTGCAATTCAATCGCCCTCTTGCGAGGAAATGCAGGCCAGGCTGCGCTTTGGAAAATGCAGCTGGTTAGGGATTGGAAATGTGTGTGTCTTGATCTGTAAGCGAACCTTGCAAGATGTCAATAGACGCGCCTGCCAGGGAAACGGGACACCCGTCATTAAACTTTCAAACCGAGGAAAGGACGGATCTTGCAACATCCCCTGCCTGTTAGGAGCTTAAAAATGTAGGAAGAGACAGGTGCCGACAGGGGAGAGCCAGTGGGGCCCAAGTAATGTAGATGGCTCCATCTGGCGAAGAGAGAGAGGTCTGGGTTCAAATCCTACCTTCGCATGGACTGGCGAAGGAGCCTTGGGCAAATTTAGCTGCAGTTTCTGTATTGCAGGGAGTTGGACTAGATGACCCCTGGGTCCCCTCCAACGCTACGTTTCAATGACTCTGAATCACTTTCCCAGCCTTGGTTTCCCTGCTTGTAAAATGGATAGAGGCGTAACCGTCTTTTAGTAATGCTGGATGAAAAATGCCCTTTTAAAAGTGGCACAATGGGCACTCCGGGCTAGCTCCACAGTGTTGGAAGGAGGTGGAGCGTGCCTTCTGTGGGTGAGAGGCAGTGGGGCGTAGTGGTTAGAGCAGAGGTAGGGAACCTAAGGCCCATGGGCCGGATGCGGACCAATCGCCTTCTCAATCCGGCCCACGGACGGTCCAGGAATCCGTGTGTTTTTACATGAGTAGAATGTGTCCTTTTATTTAAAACTAGTGGACGTTCAGCCCGTTAAATTAACGGGCGCTAGAACATCATGGAAAGGATGTTTTTGTAATGCTTAGGTCTAATGTTTAGGTTAGGTTAGGTTTTGTTGTTCCTTCCTCCCTCCCTCCCTCCCTCCCTTTCTCTGTTCTTCCTTCCTCCCTCCATTTTTCCGTTCTTCCTTCCCTGTTTCTCCCTCCCTCTGTTCTTCCTTCCTTCCTCTCTCCCTACATTTTTCCATTCTTCCTTCCATGTTTCCTTCCTTCCTTTCTCCCTCCCTCCCTCCATTTTTCTGTTCTTCTTTCCCTGTTCCTTCCCTGTTCCTTCCTTCGCAACGATGGCGCCCCCGCCCCCGCCAGCCTCTTCCTCCTCAGTGTGGACGTCATCGTCGTCCGCGGCGGCGCCTCAGCCTCCGTCGGGCGGGTTGCCTGACAGGGCTGAGGCGGCGGCGGCCTGAGGAGGAGGTGGAGGCGGACACGGCAATGGCGGCGGCGCAGTTTCGCCCGGCCGCTCGAAGTGTCTCTGCGTCGTCCAATCCCAGTGTCCGTGAGGCACATGCGCAGTAGCGCAAACCCACGGACAGACGGACGGACGGCACGCAGAGACACTTGCACTTTATTATATAGGATGCATCTCTGGGTTATTTGTGGGGCATAGGAATATGTTCATTTTTTTAAAATCGAAATATAGTCTGGCCCCCCACAAGGTCTAAGGGACAGTGGACCGGCCCACGGCTGAAAAAGGTTGCTGACCCCTGGGTTAGAGTGTTGGACTAGGCCCTGGGAGACCAAGGTTCAAATCCCCACACTGGGCCACAAACCTCCTTGGGCCAGTCCCTCTCCCTCTCAGCCTAGTCTACCTCTCAGGGTCATTGTTGGGGTTAAACGAGGACAGGGAGAACCATGTTCACCACCTTGAGCTCCTGGGAGGAAGAGGTGGAATATAAATGCAAACAATAATAATAATTAATAATAATAATAATAATAATAATAATAATAATAATAATAATAAATACCTTAAGGAGTCTCCAGACCCCTGAGCCCAGGAAGCAGCCTGAGGCGATACTGACTCTACTGACTGGGGCTACTTCAGGGTGTCCTCGGCTGACCTCTCCCTCGGGAAGTCTTGGCTGCAGCACAGGAAGCAAGAGTTCCTCTCTGCACATGTTGTGGAACGAAAGCCGTGTTCACAGGGCTTTCATGTGGGGAGTCTGTCTTTGCACCCTTGTGCAGTGCATTAACTGTGCAAGGCACCGAGGAGGGGGCGCTTGCAACTGCTCCGAAGAGCCCCCTCGGACAAACGGCCCTTTTCTGCTTTTAAACTGGAGCCGCTCCTCTGCGGGATTCTGCCCCTGGAAAAGGGCTGCGAATGTGACCCCCGTGCTTGGTGAGCGGAAGAAATGCAGAGCGGGTGGCCTGCGGAGGCTTGCCGCACTGCGCCTGAGTGTGCAGGGTGGGGGGGGAGGGTGGCCCCATTGGCCCTGGAGAGGGACAAGACCCCAGCGATCCCAAGCGCCCTCCCTCCAACAGCAAGCCTGGGTCCGACTCTGGAGGGCTGCCCCGTGGGAGATGGAGCCAGTTTGTTTTCTGATGGACTCAAAAGGCAAAGAAAGGAGATCCCGGCTGAACATCAGGAATAACTTTCTGATGAGAAACCAGGGGGAGAAAACTTCCATCTCCCAGGACATTCTATACAAGATCTCAAAGTAGCTGTCTTATTACAAAGGAATTTCAGAAATAGACTGGAAAGAGAAGTTGCTGAATTGCAACTCATTACCAAGCTTAAAACCATGGAGAGACCTGGTCTGAACAAAGACATTGGATTCATAGAATCATAGAATCCTAGAGTTGGAAGAGACCCCAAGGGCCATCCAGTCCAACCCCCTGCCAAGCAGGAAACACCATCAAAGCATTCCTGACAGGTGGATTCTTATCTCATTATACATGACAAAGCTATTTTTAGCCATCTCACCCCTTGCTTTTTCCTGTAAGACTAATTGCAGTCGTTAACAGTCGTCAACAGGTTTACCACAGCTATCAGCCTATCATCCATTCCCACCACCCTTCTGAGTAACACCCCTCCCCACCCTCTCACTATATACTATATAAGGGTCTGGTGACTTCTGTTTCAGTGTATCTGAAGAAGTGTGCATGCACACGAAAGCTCATACCAAGAACAAACTTAGTTGGTCTCTAAGGTGCTACTGGAAGGAATTTCTTTATTTTTAACTTTCTGGTGGTAAGAGCTGTCCCACAGTGGAGTGGACTCCCTTGGAAAGTGGCAGGCTCTCCTTCCTTGGGGGTTTTTAAGCAGAGGATGGGGGGGGCATCTGTCACATGAAAATTGTACATGGGGAGAGGACCGTTTCCCACCCCTCTCTCGTAACACTAGAACTCGTGGCTGTCCAATGAAGCTCAGGACCGATAAAAAGCAAGTCCTTCCTGCGGCACAGAGTTAATCTATGGAACTCCCTCCCACAGGAGGCAGCGATGGCCATCAACTGAGAAGCAACGTTTGGCACCCACACACCCCAAAACCACAGACCAAAAGTCAGGAATTTACCGTGCTGTGAAATATGCTTCCAGCAGGGATGTAGCAGACAGGCACCGTCCCTTTCAAGTTCATCAGTTTTGTTGAGTGAAGGAAATGAAATGGCTCAGTTGGGATAGCTCAGCTGGTAGAGCAGGAGACTCTTAAACTCAGGGTTGGGGGTTCGAGCCCCATGTTGGGCATGTTGGAGGGATTGGACTAAATGATCCTTGTGCAGATTTAACATATAGCATGGATAGGCAAACTAAGGCCCGGGGGCCGGATCCGGTCCAATCGCCTTCTAAATCTGGCCTGCAGATGGTCCGGAAATCAATGTGTTTTTACATGAGCAGAATGTGTCCTTTTATTTAAAATGCTTATCTGGGTTATTTGTGGGACATAGGAATTCGTTCATTTACCCCCAAAAATATAGTCCGGCCCCCCACAAGGTCTGAGGGGCAGTGGACTGGCCCCCTGCTGAAAAGGTTTGCTGACCCCTGACATATAGAATAAGAGAACAAGAAAAATGTACGTTTAAAGAAGAATGGAAAACGTTTACTGAATATATGGGTGGAAATTGTGTTCATTTGAAAACGTTGGTAGCACTAAGATAAATTCAACAGTACAAATAAGTTTTGATGGATGTAACAATGGGTTACTGAATGGTTTAGTTCATGTAAAATGTGCAGGGTTGTATATAATAATAATAATAATAATTTATTATTTATATCCCGCCCATCTGGCCGGGTCTAAACGGCCACTCTAGGCGGCTTCCAGCATACATTAAAATACATACACATGTATGGTATGCAAAATGAACCACCAAAACAGAAGATGGGAAGCCATTGATTTAAGTCATTGTTTAAATGAATATTATGAAATGTAAATTAGACAATTTAATAAATTTTATATATTAGGACTAGATGGCCCTTGTTGTCCCTTCCGACTCTAGGATTCTATGAAATAGTTTTCATTGGATTTTCAATAAATGTGCAACTAAATTGCTGCTGCTTTGAAGTTTATTGTGTTCCTATCTTCTTTAGTGGGTTGTGCAAACTGTCATTCCGCTTTTCATAGGGTTGGGAAGGGGGCCCGGGGGAGGCGTTTATGGAACCAAGGTTTTGGTGGCCTTTAAATATTTTTGGAAACAGCTGACATGGACCTTTCCTTTGTTCTCTCCCCCCCTCCTCCCTGCCCCACAACTTGGCCTCCTTCCCCCCCCCCCCCAGGCTGCTCAGGGGCTCAGGGCAGGTTTGCCTACAAACTGCTCAATGACCTGTTTGCCAACTACTCCAATGCGCTGCGGCCGGCAGAAGACACCGACCGAGCTCTCAACGTCACGCTGCAGGTCACCCTGTCCCAGATCATCGACATGGTGAGTCCTTTGGTGCCTGGAGGGCGGGTGCAAGAGGCTACAAATGCGGCTGCAGGTTGGAGTGCTCTTGTCTGAAGAGGCTGAACAGCACCACGGTTTCTAGTACCCATTGCAAGGGGTTTGGTGGGGGGGGGGGGGAGTCTTGGTTGTCTAGGGCAGGACTCTGTTTTGCCCCACTCAGCCAAACTGCTTTGAGTTCTCTTTCCCCAACTGGTTGACTTTCATTCGCCATTTGCTTACCTCCGTGCATTTCTGTCAATAATAATAATAATAATAATAATAATAATAATAATAATAATAATAATATATTACTTATACCCCGCCCATCCAGCTGGGTTTCCCCAGCCACTCTGGGCGGCTCCCAACAGAATATTAAAAACACAATAAAACATCAAATATTAAAAACTTCCCTAAATAAGGCTGCCTTCAGATGTCTTTTTAAAGTAAGATAGTTGCTTATTTCCTTGACATCTAATGGGAGGGACGCGGGTGGAACTGTGGTCTAAACCTTGGGCCCCCAGCTGTTTTCGGACTACAATTCCCATCATCCCTGACCACTGGTCTTGCTAGTGAGGGATGATGGGAGTTGTAGTCCAAAAACAGCTGGAGGCCCAAGGTTGGAGAACACTGGTCTAAACCACAGAGCCTAGAGCTTGCCGATCAGAAGGTCGGTGGTTCGAATCCCCGCGACGGGGTGAGCTCCCGTTGCTCGGTCCCAGCTCCTGCCAACCTAGCAGTTCGAAAGCACGTCAAAGTGCAAGTAGATAAATAGGTACCGCTCCAGCGGGAAGGTAAACGGCGTTTCTGTGCACTTTGGTTTCCATCACAGTGTTCCATTGTGGCAGAAGCGGTTTAGTCCTGCTGGCCACATGACACTGAAAGCTGTCTGCGGACAAACTCTGGCTCCCTCAGCCTGAAAGCGAGATGAGCACCATAACCCCATAGTTGCCTTTGACTGGACTTAACTGTCCAGGGGTCCTTTACCTTTACCTTTTGCCTTACCAAGCGTTCCCCTTGCCTCTCACTGGGGAAGCAGCAGGTTCTCACGAGAGGCGATAGAAACCACTTTCTAACAGGCTGGGCACTTCGCCTATTCCTTCCTCCCCTCTAAAGAAAAAAGGAGGTATTGCAAAGGGTGTGTGTGTGTGTGTGTGTGTGTGTGTGTGTGTGTAAGCCGATTTCCCCCAGATTCCCCATCCGATGCCCCGCTCTGAAAGAAACCAGTGAATTTAAAGCAACATGTATGTTATTGCTTTTGAATATCTGTTTGCGCCTGTACATGTTGCTTTAAATTCACTGGTTACCACGAGTATTAGCAACATAGGTTCATTTTTTCTGTCCCGCTCTGAAAGAAAAGCAGAGCATGAGGTGTGCTCCTTGCACCCTGTATCAAATCAAATCAAATCTTTATTACGGTCATGGACCAGCATTTAAAATCTGAAAAGTGCTTTACAGAGCTAAAGGAGATTAAAACGCAGAATGAATATAGCAGTCTAAAAATTTAAAAGGGGCTAAAAATATCCCAGAGGAGGGTCCAGCTTGCATTTTCCCAGCTTCTGCTCGAGGTCTTAATTCCATTCCCGAACAGAAGAGCTGCTACCCACAGCCCAACACCAAGTTCAATACTCTGGGGAGGTCAGAGACTAAACAAGAGATCTTCTACATACAAAGCCACTGAGCAGTGTCTCCTCCAAAGTAAATGGGGGTGTGGAGCCAGAACTGTTTGGCCTCCACTGTGCTTCGGAGCTTTCTGCATCAAATCACATACAGATTGACCCTATCGCCCCAGGGGCTCCCTGCGACTGTTTCCCCCGCTGACTGGTTTGTTCTGGGAGGATAGACTGTGCCTGCAAAACACCTTGTATATGAGGTTGTTTTCCCTCTTGCCTCGCAGGATGAGAGGAATCAAATCTTGACAGCTTACCTGTGGATCCGGCAGGTGTGGGTGGACGCCTACCTGAGCTGGGAGAAGGAGGCTTATGATGGCATTGACACCATACGGATCCCAAGCAGCTACGTCTGGAGGCCAGACATCGTTCTGTATAACAAGTAGGTTTCACAGAAGCAGGGAGAGAAGGGGGGGGCAACCACCTGGGTCTTCCTGTGGGGCTCTGTTGGAATCAATTTTCACGGCAGCAGGTTGGAGAAGGCGGGTGTGAAACGCTACTTCTCCATGCAGTGCCTAGCTAAGCTGTGGAACTCCCTGCCACAGGAGGCAGGGGTGGCCCCCAGCCGAGATGGCTTTTAAAGAGGATTGAACAAATCTAGGGGCCATGGATGGCTAGGGTGGCTGTGTTCTGCCTCCACGGTCAAGGCAGCAATGCTTCTGAATCCCAGTTGCTAGAAGCCGCGGGAAGGAAGAAAGCTCTCTTGCGTTCGAATCCTGCTTGTGGGTTTCCCATAATGAACCCGGGACCTTCTACAGGCCAGGCAGGTTCCCCCTCTGTGGCGCCACAGCCCCTCCCTTTAAAAGATGTTCTGTGAAGGTGTTTTTTTGATGGACTGAGTGGAAGACCTATGAGTCACGGGAGCAGGGAGAGAAAGCGTCTGAATTCAGCAGTGCTTTAGTTTGTTTTTGATTGTTGGTCTGCTAATGTTCATGTTGTTTTGTGGATTGTGAGTTGTGTAACGCTCTGCGAATTTTATGTTTAATTGTGTTGTTTAATCCATTTTATAAGTTGTTTTGCTAATGATTTATAGAAGGCGGTTGTTTTATTGTTGATTTGTTCGTTATTTTATATATGTTGCAATTGTGATGCTCTACTATGTTACTATTTATTGTTTTTATATCATTTGTATTAAGTCTCCAACAATATTTCAAAGCATTTATCATTATACAATTTTTTTAACATGCAAAGTTTCTTATTGACTTAACACCCCTCCTTTCCCGGTGTTTGTTTTCTACTCCTTTTTATTAGCTGTTTTACAACACATAAATTTTGATTATCCAAACCCCGCAACCATTATTATTATTATTATCATTATTATTATTATTCTAAAATAGTTATTAATAGTAGTTATTATTTATTGTATGTAAGCCGCTTTGTGACTCACATGAGTAAGAAGCAGCATAGTATTATAAAACAGTAGTACCTCGGTTTCCGAACGTCTCAAAAGTAAAACGTTTCGGTTTTCGAACACCGAAAACCCGGAAGTAACTGCTTCGGTTTTCGAACGCTTTTTGGAAGTCAAACGTGCCACGCAGCTTCTGTGTTGAGTTTTCCATAAGTAAATGCTTCCGGAAGTAATTGCTTCAGTTTTCGAACATTTCGGAAGGCCAACAGTCTTCAGGAATGGATTACGTTCGAAAACCGAGGTACCACAGTAAATGAAATCAAATGGATGTTCTCCTGAAAACGTAGAGCTGCTTTCCTGACCTGACACTGATGGTTCACAGCTGTCCATGGAAGCACAGGTCAATTCTGTGTCAAGGACAGCTGTCTCCCAGCTCCATCTGGTACGCAGGCTGAGACCCTCCCTACCCACAGACTGTCTCACCAGAGTGACACATACTCTGGTTATCTCCCGCTTGGACTACTGCAATGCGCTCTACGTGGGGCTGCCTTTGAAGGTGACCCGGAAACTGCAACTAATCCAGAATGTGGCAGCTAGACTGGTGACTGGGATTGGCCACCGAGACCATATAACACCGGTCCTGAAAGACCTTCATTGGCTCCCAGCATGTTTCGGAACACAATTCAAAGTGTTGGTGCTGACCTTGAAAGCCCTAAACGGCCTCAGCCCACTATATCTGAAGGAGTGTCTCCACCCCCATTGTTCTGCCCGGACACTGAGGTCCAGCGCCCAGCGCCTTCTGGCGGTTCCTTCCCTGTGAGAAGCGAAGTTACAGGGAACCAGGCAGAGGGCCTTCTTGGTAGTGGCGCCCGCCCTGTGGAACGCCCTCCCACCAGATGTCAAGGAAATAAACAACTATCTGACTTTTAGAAGACATCTGAAGGCAGCCCTGTTTAGTTTTTAATGTTTGATGCTGTATTGTGTTTTTAATATTCGGCTGGGAGCCGCCCAGAGTGACTGGGGAAACCCAGCCAGATGGGCGGGGTATAAATAATAACAATAACAATTATAATTATTCCTCTCCTTCCCCCTCCTCCAGCGCCGATGAACAGTTCACGGGCTCGATGGAGACCAACGTGGTGATCCACTCGGACGGCCAGATCATGTGGGACTCTCCGGCCATCACCAAGAGCTCCTGCAAGGTGGACGTCTCCTACTTCCCCTTCGACGGCCAGCAGTGCCGACTGACCTTTGGCTCCTGGACGTACAACGGCAACCAGATCGACATCCTGAACAAGCAGGAGACTGGGGACCTGACGGACTTCGTGGAGAACGTGGAGTGGGAGGTGCTGGGGATGCCGGCCAAGCGCAGCGTGGTCACCTACGGGTGCTGCTCGGAACCCTACCCAGACGTCACTTACACGCTGCTGCTCAAGAGGAGGGCTTCCTTCTACATCTTCAACCTGCTGCTCCCCTGCATCATGATCTCCTTCCTCGCCCCGTTGGGCTTCTACCTCCCAGCCGACTCCGGGGAGAAGGTGTCCCTGGGAGTGACCGTGCTCCTGGCACTGACCGTCTTCCAGCTGCTGGTGGCCGAGAGCATGCCCCCCTCGGAGAATGTGCCCCTCATCGGTGAGTAGTCCCTGGGGGTAGAAGGTGAGCAGGGCCGTCTTAAGCATATCCGGCGCCCTGGTGCAAAGCTCCCTCCGGCTCCCCCGGAGGAGGCGGGCAGCGGCTGGAGGGCGACTCCTTCGGTGGGGAACAGGCGGAGGCTGGACGCAGCGCCTCCCCGGCTCAGCTGCCGCTTCGTGCCACGGTGGCCACGGCAGACAGAGGCTCCGGGCGTGGCGCTGCTTCGGCGAGGGCGGCATGGCGGAGGCGGGCACGGACGGCGAGCTGATGCCACCGCGCCCAGCCTCCGCCTCTTCCCTGGCGCCCTCCAGAACCTGGCGCCCTGGCACAGCGCGCCACTAGCCTCAATGGGTAAGGTGCCCCTGAAGGTAAGGATTGTGGCATTTCTGGGCCCAGCCCAGAAACAAGAAATCTAAAAAAGGGATATTGCGTGTTTGGGGTTGACATCTGAGGTATAGTGCCTTGGAGTATGGAGGCTCTAGCTCTGGTGAGCATGGCTGATCGCCACCGACAGGTGGATAGGGTGTTTATCCTCTCCCGGTATGCCCTGCAAAGGACCTCAAGGTCCACAAATAACAACTTTTTGGAGGTCCCGAGCCACAAGGCTGTTAGATTGGTGTCAACTAGGGCCAGGGCCTTTTCAGTACTGGCCCCAACTTGGTGGAACACTCTGTCACAAGAGACTAGGGCCCTGCGGGATTTGGCATCTTTCCGCAGGGCCTGCAAGACAGAGCTGTTCTGCCTGGCCTTCGGGTTGGACTCCCCTTGGTTTTGAGTTTGGGCGATAAATGAAGCGGCATTGTAAATTTTAAATTGTCTATTTAACCTGCATTTTAATTAACGGTTTTCTTTTATACTTTATTGTAATTTTACTGATGTAAGCTGCCCTGAGCCCGGTTTTGGCTGGGAAGGGCGGGGTATAAATAAAATTTATTATTATTATTATTATTATTATTATTATTATTATTATTATTAAAAGGAAGGCAGTGACTAATGCCACATCTGGGGCCGGGGAGTTCCAGAAGTTTAATAGATGTGTTTGATCAGAAATCGCCACCTTGGCAAGTCTCAGTGGGGATCAAGGAAAAGGCATGAAGATTCAACAGGCATTTGAATATATAAATTCTGAGTAGAGGTGTATCTTGAAAGAGGCATTCCCTCCTCTCTTCACGCAGTTCATAGTTAAGCTGCGGAACTCCCTGCCACAGGAGGCAGTGATGGCCACCAACTTGAATGGCTTTAAAAGCGAATGAGACACATTTGTGGAGGAGGAGAGGACTATTGATGGCTACAGTTTGAAGCAGCGATGCTTCTGAATCCCAGTTGCTGGAAACCACAGGAGGGGAGAGTATTGCTCTGGTGCTGCAGATCCTGCTTGCAAGTTTCCCATTGGGGCATCTGGTCAGCCAATGGGAGAACAGGATGCTGGACCAGATGGGCCACTGGCCTGATCCAGCAGGCTCCTCTTAGGTTTGTATGGAACTCCCAGGTCCAGGTGCAATCTACCTTGATTCCTAGGGCCTTAGGGGTGAGGTAAGAATTTACTCCCATACCTGTGGTCCTTGAGCAGGGAAGGGACACCTTTAAATAAAACATGGAACCAAGGAAGTAAATTAAGCTTGAGTAGGTCCAGTTAGAGACCCCGTTTATTAAACTACTGCGCAATAAGACAGAGCCCAGCCTAACAAGCTTGGCTAGAACAGCTAGTTGAGGAGAGGTCTGCCGTGAGGCGCATCAGAACAAAGCTTATAAAACTCATAAAACACCAAATATCAGGAGAGGTTACAGGTCATGGGACATAAACATGCATGGCTCCATGCTGATAACAACTTCCTCTGTGCTTATCTTGGGGTGCCCCAGACATTTGACAAAATCCAGGAGCCCAGCGGTTCTTTCTGGCTGCATTTTATCTATAGGTTAAATGCAATTAATGTTGAAGTATTATCAAACCCAAAAATCTACACCTGGGTCTCAAATCAGAGGAATTTTGGTCACTGCGAAAACAGGATGCGCAACTAGGTGGGCCTGATCCAGCAGTCAGGGTCTTCTTAGGCCCAGTATCCCTGAAGGAGCATCTCCAGCCCCATCGTCCAGCCCGGACATTGAGGTCCAGCTCCGAGGGTCTTCTGGCAGTTCCCTCCCTGCAAGAAGTGAAGCTACAGGGAATCAGGCAGAGGGCCTTCTCGGTAGTGGCGCCCGCCCTGTGGAACGCCCTCCCACCAGATGTCAAGGCAATAAACAACTATCTGACAGCAGCAACTTTAGGGAAGTTTTTAGTATTTGATGTTTTATTGTGTTTTTAATATTCTGTTGGGACGCGGGTGGCGCTGTGGGTTAAACCACAGAGCCTAGGACTTGCCGATCAGAAGGTCGGTGGTTCGAATCCCCTGATGGGGTGAGCTCCCGTTGCTCGGTCCCAGCTCCTGCCAACCTAGCAGTTCGAAAGCACGTCAAAGTGCAAGTAGATAAATAGGTACCACTCTGGCGGGAAGGTAAATGGCGTTTCCGTGCGCTGCTCTGGTTCGCCAGAAGCAGCTCAGTCATGCTGGCCACATGACCTGGAAGCTGTATGCCGGCTCCTTCGGCCAATAAAGCGAGATGAGCGCCGCAACCCCAGAGTCGGTCACGACTGGACATAACTGTCAGGGGTCCCTTTACCTTTAATATTCTGTTGGGAGCTGCCCACTCTGGGCAGCTCCCAACAGAATATTAAAGGTAAAGGGACCCCTGACCATTAGGTCCAGCTGGATGGGTGGGGTATAAATAATAAAATTAAAATTAAAATTATTATACCTGCGAAGGTCTCATGTTCTGTTCCCCAACCTGGTGCTCCCTCTATTTGAGGCTCCCGGCAGGGGCTGATAGGAGTTGTAGTCCAGCACCCTGGATTGGTGTGATGGCTGCTCTCAGGTGCTAATGGAGAGTCTCCTCTTGTCCCCTCCCCCCACTCCCTGACCCCTCCACCTGCAGGCAAATACTACATCGCCACCATGACCATGATCACGGCCTCGACCGCCTTGACCATCTTCATCATGAACATCCACCACTGCGGCCCTGGCGCCAAACCCGTCCCCAGGTGGGCCAAGAAGCTCATCCTGCAATACATGGCCCGCATCTTCTTCGTCTACGAAGTGGGCGAGAGCTGCAAGAGCCCCCGGCCGGAGCCGGAGCCCGCCCCCAAAGCCCGTGTGGCCAACGGCGGAGGCCCCTCGCGGGGGGTGGGCAGGGGGAGATCCCCCGTCGAGGAAGCGCCGCCCCTCCGGTCCCCTTCGCAGGGGCCCAGCAGCCCCTCGGAGCAGCCCGGCTGGGGCGAGGGCAGCCGGTACGAGAACCTGGAGGGTGGGGAGGGAGAGTCTGCGGATCAGGCCCCCTGCGCCAAGAGCCGCTGCCTCTGCCACCACCACAGCATCCTCCGGAACGTGGAGTACATTGCCAACTGCTTCCGGGACCAGAAGGCGGCTTCCAGGCGGACCGGGGAGTGGAAGAAGATCGCCAAGGTGATGGACCGCTTCTTCATGTGGGTCTTCTTCGCGATGGTCTTCATCATGAGCGTCCTCATCATGGGCAAAGCCATCTGAGATGCCCCAGAGGAGGAGGAGGAGGAGGAAGCATGCCAGGAGAGCCTCCTTCCTGCTCCTCAGCTGAGCGCTGCAATATTGTTATCGTCATTATTTTTCAGAAGGAGAATTTGCCCTGCAAAAAGTGGACCGTGCAGGGCTGGCTAAGGTCCACACACCCCCTGGCAGGACTGGGGCATTTCTGATGGGCACCCAGTGAAGTGTGAGCTGGGTGAGGAGCCCCAAGACCCCTCGGGATGCCATAGGTGGTGCTGGGGTGCAGCTCTTGGACCATGGGGGGTGGGCAACAGCATGTCCAGGGGTGGGGCTCGATGACCCTGGGGGTGCCTTCCAACTCTACAATTCTGTGTCGAGCCATAAATGGGATACTACGGACACGGCTGCTGCTTCTGCATCCACCACCGCACCCTTCTAGCGGATGAGCGATTTAGTCTTTGGCTGCTGCATACACACACAGCTGCCCCACAAGCCTAGGAGGAGAGGAGCAGCTGCCAAGTCGGGACATTGGTTCATTCAGCTCAGTGTTGTCTACACTGACAGGCAGCAGCTTGCCGGGGTTTCAGGCAGGGAGTCTTTTCCAGGCCTCTCTGGAAGATGCCTTTGGGGAATGAATGTAGGGCCTTCTACATGCAAGGCCTGCTGGTCTACGGCTCTGTCCACACTGCAGCTTAATGTGGATTGTGGACCCCTCATGCTCCCTTTAATTCCTCCTTGGACGCAAGCAGCATTCTCTTCTGTCTACTGCTATTGCACCCTTCCTCCTCTCAGAATCCCGAGGTTCCCTATGCTTTGAAAATCCGAACAGGAGAGCGCCATCAATGGCATTGGTGCAATTTGTGATTACGGAAACCCTTGCACTGTAGGGGGTTGGTCTAGATGACCCTTTGCCCCTTCCAGTCCTATGATTCTAGGAGGATGCAAATGCAGAGTTTTAGTGCCTAGGGCAGCACTGAGTTCGGCCTTCTGCAAATCCCATTTAACAGCCCTGCTCCCACTCCAAAACCAGCCAGCCAACCCAACAAGCCCTAACATGTTTCTAGCCCTCCTGGAGACCAGCTTGGTGAATCTGGGCTGACGCAGGACACAAAGGCTTCTGTGTTTGTGGAATAGAAGAGGAATGCCCTGAGGTCGAAGGGTCAGCTGTCCTGCCTCCTGCATGACTTTGGGTCCTTCCTTGGTGGCCAGCAAAACAACAAAACATGCATAGCTATATCCAAAACCATATTGGTTGTAACAACAAAACAACAACTTATTATCTATACCCTGCCCATCTGGCTGGGTTTCCCCAGAGAGAGCCAGTGTGGTGTAGTGGTTAAGAGCGGTAGACTCGTAATCTGGTGAACCAGGTTTGCTTCCCCGCTCCTCCACATGCAGCTGCTGGGTGACCTTGGGCTAGTCACACTTCTCTGAAGTCTCTCAGCCCCACTCACCTCACAGAGTGTTTGTTGTGGGGGAGGAAGGGAAAGGAGAATGTGAGCCGCTTTGAGACTCCTTCGGGTAGTGATAAAGCGGGATATCAAATCCAAACTCTCCTCCTCCTCCCCCTCCTCCCCCTCTTCTTCTTCTTCTTCTTCTTCTTCTTCTTCTTCTTCCCCAGCCACTCTGAGCGGCTCCCAACAGAATATTAAAAACACAATAAAACATCAAACATTCAAAACTTCCTGTACAGGGCTGCCTTCAGATGCCTTCTAAAAGTCAGATAGTTGTTTATTTCCTTGACATCTGATGAGACGGCATTCCACAGGCTGGGCGCAACCACCAAGAAGGCCCTCTGCCTGTTGTCAAGTGATTTACCTAATTCATGCCAATCAGAGATTTCGGCTTCAGAACCTGGCTCCCTCCCCCTCCCACCTTAGTGGAGAACTCACAAGGAATTCATTCCCTCCTTTAGCAACACTGAGTTGAGCGTGGATCTGTAGGTAAAGGGACCCCTGACCATTAGGTCCAGTCACAGACGACTCTGGGGTTGCGGCGCTCATCTTGCTTTACTGGCCGAGGGAGCTGCCGTTTGTCCGCTTCTGCAGACAGTTTTTCCGGGTCATGTGGCCAGCATGACAAAGCCACTTCTGGCGAACCAGAGCAGCGCACGGAAACGCCGTTTACCTTCCCGCCAGAGCGGTTCCTATTCATCTACTTGCACTTTGACGTGCTTTTGAATTGCTAGGTTGTCAGGAGCTGGGACCGAGCAACGGGAGCTCACCCCGTCGCAGGGATTCGAACCGCCGTCCTTCTGATTGGCAAGTCCTAGGCTCTGTGGTTTAACCCACAGCACCACCTAAGAACAAAAGGAAGAAATTGACAGATGTAAAGAAGGCCCAAAGCTTTCAGAAATTCAAAATGATTTAGTCCCAAGGGACAAAAAACCTTGGCATTGAAAGTGGATTAAGAGTGCTTTAAATGTGCGCATGTTTCCCAGGGTTGACTCTCTTCTCTGTCCTCCTTGGTCACATTTCATCGCTTGCCCAAATCCTTAAATGCCAATTATCACTCTTGCTTTGATTACACTTGCTTAGACCTTGTGCAACCCGCTGACGAGATCTTCATTTTGGGATAAACTTGCTCGTTTGCAGGCTTGAGAGCACTCCACCTTCGAGCCAAACGCCCGGGTGTGTTTCTGTGACTTTTTTCTTGTGTTATATGTTCAACCGCCTCCCTCCCCCAACTTCCAAGGCAACCTCAGTCTAGACAAGGTCAGGCGCCGGAATCCCTGAGCTTGAACAGGCCTCTGGCGGGCCAAGGAAGCTCGCAGCTGACCCTACTGGCCCCTGGGAGGAGAAGCTGATCCCGTGCACGTTTCTCCAATGGTGCAAAAATGGACGATGCACCTTTGCAAAGGGAAAGAATTCGGAGCTTCCGTTCGAATGAGCTGGGCAAGGGGTAAAGTGAATTACTTCGGAAGCCCATGGGTTTTAATAAAGGTCAAAGCCATCAGGTGTGTCAGCCAGGGGGCAGCTGTGGGAGCGGGGCCACGGACCCTTTTGCTTCGTTGAGCCACTGATCCTGAAACGGGACACGGGTGTTCCACCTGAGACACCTTTGTGCCCCACCTGCAGATTCTCAACAGGGAACTCGAAACAGATGTGGAAGTGATAATAAAGTCCTCCAAAAGCCAACCGTTTCTCTGCGTCTGCAAGCTTCTCTGTGGGGTTGTCTCGTCTTTTCTGTAGGAACGTTTATATACCGGTATAATACTAGCTGGACCCGGCCACGCGTTGCCGTGGCTCATTTTGTGAAATGGAAAAGGAAGCTGGAAACATTCAATGCTCTGGATGCAGCCCCACTTCCCTGGCAGATTCAGACTTGGGGGGTTCCTGAGCAAGGGGCCCTTTCCCTCCCCTCCCCCCTCTCTCAGCCCCTCCGGAGGGATTCCCAGTGAGCCCCACAGACACAGGGGGTCCCCTTGTTCTCAGTTTGGGTAGTCTTTTCCCCCCTCGAATCTCTTTCCCCCACCTCAGGACTGGAAGGAGAACTCCTCTTTCACCTGCCTCCTGACACAAACCCCCTTTCTCCCTCCCTTAGAAAGGTCTCCTTTCATTTTCCTGCCAAAACTGCAGGCTCCGGCCCCCCGTGCACACACAGGGGTGGGGGCGGGATCTTACCGTGTACTACTTTTACGACCAGCAGATGGCTCAGAGTGGGTAAGCACACACACACACACACACACACACACACACACACCCGTACTGGAAGGAGACCCCTCTTTCGCCTGCCTCTCAACCAGGGGCGTAGCAAGGGGGACGTAGGGGGCGGGTCTCCGCAGGTTCCATCATGGAGGGGGTGACAAAGTATCAAGGAACAATTACTGCCCTACTAGGGCGGTTCATAAAAAACTTTTTTTTTCTTTTTTGAAAATGCCTGCTCCAAAGGTCTTATCTTACTATACTAGGGATTATATAGCTATATATGAAATTTCATGCATATTGGTTAATATCTTGACCCTCCTCCACCAAAATAGCTTTTTACTTGGCCGTTTTCCTATGTCGTGAAGGCTGAAATTTCAGTTCAGTGGAGCACGTACTGTTCCCAACCCTAACCCTGTGGAAAGCCATCTAATTAGACTTTAATTTGAAGTCTGGGAGAGGACAAAAAGAAAGGTGATTCAATCAACTCCTTGGTGGTCCTCACCGATAGAAGCTAACTCGACATTGGGAAACAATAGGGGTAGAGTATGGCTGACTTATGAAAATCTAGTAAAAGAACGATCAGATAATCCTACCTTGAAAGATCAAGAGAGTTTAAAAATAAACGGAATAGGCTGGCTGGAGTACTATCAATTAAAAGTCACCTTTGAGAAAGACTTGAAAGATAAAGGATTTCAAAAGGGATTAACAAGGTTGGATGAAATGTTAAAGGACAAACAAAAAACCCTAGCTAAAATGTATAAAACTTTAATAGACACGCAACAAAAAGAGGAGGTGAAAAGTAATAATATGATAAAATGGGAAAAGGACATGGGATACGAAATAGATTACAAGAGATGGGAAAAATTTTGGTCGGAGACAATTAAATTTACGGCGTCAAATCAAATAAAGGAAAGTTACATGAAGATCCATCATAGATGGTACATGGATCCAGTAAAAATCGCCAAAATAAGTAAATCAAAAAACGAAAATTGCTGGAGATGTAACGGAAAGGTAGGATCTTTTTTTCATATGTGGTGGGGCTGTCCCCATATACAGAACTATTGGAATATGATCCATGAAGAAATTAAAAAATTAATACAAACGACACATAGTAAAAAACCTGAGACATATTTATTGGGGATATTGGATGAGGACATTCCAAAGGAGAAAATAAACATCTTTCTATACGCAACTACAGCTGCGAGGAATTTAATAGCCCAGCATTGGAAAGGGAACTATATACCTACTAAGAGAGAGTGGCAGAGCAAGCTCTCAGAATATCTGGAACTGGCAAAGCTAACCGAAATCATAAGAGGGAAGACAAAAAATACAATTAAAGAACAGTGGAATTGCCTAAATGAGTATCTGAACAAACAAGGTTTATATGGGAAATATTGGCTATGTATGGATTAGATTTGACATAAAGTTTAAACAAATAATTAGGATTTAGAAAGTAAAATAAAAAGATAGGAAAAGATAGAATGAGACAAGGAGAGGTTCCAAATGACTGGAAACTGAAACACCGTGTACTGTAGTGGAAGTCATTTTAATATTGTCTTTTCCTTTTTTTTTTCTGTATGCTGGTTCTTTTGTTCTTTGTTGTTGCTGTAATTCTGTCTTCTGGTTTTCCTTTCTTTTCTTTTCTCTTTCTTTTTATTTTTTCTTTTTATCGTATGTACTGGATAATAATATGCAGATATGAAAGAATTAAGTTGAGACAGAATGTTAATATGTATTTATAATTGTATAATAAAATTTTCTTTAAAAAAAAGAAAAAAAGAAAGACTTTAATTTGACTTTGAGATCTTTTTAGGAGGTACCGTATTTTTCGCTCCATAAGACGCACTTTTTTCCTCCTAAAAAGTAAGGGGAAATGTCTGTGCGTCTTATGGAGCGAATGTGTGGTCCCTGGAGCTGTACTGCCCAGGGGGAAAAGCAGATCATGCTTTTTTTAAAAAAGAGAGAGAAGGGGGTGTTGAAAGGAAGCCCGCTGAGCAGCTGCTCAGCAAAAGATCGGGGAGAGAGATTCCAGCCCCGCCCCCTTGCAGAGGGAGGCTGTTTCCCCAGCGACATGTGACTGGCTGATTAGATTATCTGTCTGGAAACTGTAGAAATGGCTTCCTGAAGCTGCAGAACTGTGAGTTAAACCCCAGAAAACAGGGTTTTTTCCCTTTGCAAAGTAAGCTCAACAACTTTGAGCTGATCCTCAAAAAATGGAGCTTTTCTCCTTTGCAAAAGAAGCTGTAGAAATTTGAGCTGATCCTCAAAAAATTGGGGCTTTCCCCCTCTAAAAACTAGGCGCGTCCTATGGTCAGATGCGCCTTATAGAGCGAAAAATACGGTAAATTAATTATTGTTTGATTTTATACCAATGTTATGTATCTGATGTTAGCCACCCTGAGCCCGACTTTGGCCGGGGAGGGCGGGATATAAATAAACGTCAGGGAATTGCCGGTGGGGTAAGAGGCAGGGAGTTGCTCTGTGGCAGAGCATCCTTCCTGTAATCCTTGGCATCCCTCCTCCAGGGCTCAGGATGTGTCGCAAGCGCCGGGAGAAGATGCTCCCAGGGGTGCAGCCAGGCGGACAGGACACGCAGCCCCCGGGAGTGACGCCGAGGACACCAGGGGTAGCCCAGGGGTAGTTGCGTGGGAGGCGCACCAAATGTCACCCCCGGGCACGCCGCCCACCTGCGACTCCCAACTTGGGGGGGGGTGACAAAAATTTTTTCGCACCCAGGTACCAATTTACCTTGCTGCACCCCTGCTCCCAACAGCTTCTCCCTCCCTCAGAAACGTCTCCTTTCATTTTTCAACCCCCCCTTTCTTCCTCCCTCAGAAACGGCTCTGCTAGCTCCGCCCCCCGCGCACATGAACTCGCTTCCTCATTGGATAGAAATTACCGTGTGCTGCTTTTACGTCCAGTGGATGGCGCTGCTTTTGCCAAAAATGTTTTTACCTGTCACAGGTATATAATATTTTTTCATAAAAACACTCCCCTATTCGAATGCAACATTGTGTCAAAATTTCAAAGCGACCAGTCAATGACTTTCTGAGATCATTGATTAGTAACAAACGAACAGTTACATTTTTATTTATATAGATAGCAGGGTTAAACGTTTCCTTATTTAAATTTACACAGCAGCAAGCGGATTGCTGACTCGTTTGAGTCCTTTTTAATAATTATGTCTTCTACCTTCCTGCCTTCTTGGTTGTTAATCCCTTTTGTCCCTCTTAAAAGAAAAATACACATGAATCTGAATGATAACAAAATAAACTAGTTTACTGTCAGATGCATTGAGTGCATTTTGCCCATCTTCTGCCTCAGGGGCTTTCAGAGGGGTCTCGGGGGGTTGGACTGGATGACCCTTGGGATCCCTTCCAACTCTGCAGTTCTGCGATTTAGCTCTGCTGCACTGGAGCCTGGCAGGCTACAAACGAAGGGAGCAGAACCACATGGCTGGATCAGCAATCCACACCGAGAGGCAGCGTGGTGCAGCAGTTAGAGACCTGGGTTTGAATCCCCAACTCAGCCACAAAGCTCATTGGCTGACCCTGGGGGCCATTCACTGCCTCTCAGCCAGACCAACCTCACAGGGGTGTTGTGAGGATTAGATGGGGGCGGGGGGGGCAGTAGAACCATTTAAGTCACTTCAAGCTTCAGGGAGAAAAAGCCGGGATATACAGTAAATGCAATAGGCAAGAAATTATTTGGTGCTCACATTAGGGGAACTGGGTGCCAGACATGTAAACAAGGAATCTTTGCAGGGCAGGATTTCTCTCCTGCTTAACCATGTGGGTGGGGACAAAATCTGCAATGGGAAAACTTGGAGGTGCCATGTTGCATGTTTGTGGGGAGGGAGAAGAGCTGGAATGTGGGGAATTACCGTATTTTTGCAGTGGTGGCTAACCTTGACACTCCAGATGTTTTGGAATTACAACTCCCATCATCCCTAGCTAACAGGACCAGTGGTCAGGGATGATGGGAGTTGTAGTCCCAAAACATCTGGAGTATCAAGGTTAGCCACCACTGTTCTATAAGATGCCCCCATATATAAGATGCCCCCTATTTTTGAGGACTCCAATTTAAAGAAAATGGGGGGTGGGGTGGGGGTGGCTCCCATGTATAAAACACCCCCAAATTCTGGACATTAATTTTTAGGGGGGGAAACCTAGTCTTACACGCGGAAAAATACGACATTCTGTCTCTCCCTCCATCCTAATTACAGTGGTACCTTGGTTCTCAAACGCCTCGGTACTCAAACAACTTGGAACCCACGCAGACGGTCCCTGAGTCCTATTTGCAGTTTTCCCACTGGGGCATCTGGCTGGCCACTGTGAGAACAGGATGCTGGACTGGAAGGGCCAGTGGCCTCCTCCAGGAGAATCTTCTTAAGCTCCCTGGTGCTTCCAAAATATCCCCAGAAGTTGGAGAGACTGAAAATGGGAAACTCAGTCATGGGATATGCACGCAATGCAACCTTTTTTCTGTCTGTCAGACCACTCAGGGAAGCAAAAGATCTGAAAAGACCTTCAGGCAGAATGTGACTCATCATCCTTGCCTTGTTTCTGCTAAGTGCTGCTGGAAATGTCAGCACCCACCTCCTTAACATGCACCTCCCTCCTGAAGGCCTTTCTGTGCAGATATTTGTGAGCATGGGTTGTTTTCCTTATGGAAAGCGCAGTATCGCCTTCCAGAATAATCAAAACAAAATAAAAAAATTCCTTCCAGTAGCACCTTAGAGACCAACTAAGTTTGTTCTTGGCATGAGCTTTCATGTGCATGTACACTTCTTCAGATACACTGAAACAGAAGTCACCAGATCCTTATATATAGTGAGAGGGTGGGGAGGGGTATTACTCAGAGGGGTGGTGGGAATGGGTGAAAGGCTGATAGCTGTGGTAAACCTGTTGACGACTGTTAACGACCGCAATTAGTCTTACAGGAAAAAGCAAGGGGTGAGAAGGTTAAAAAAGCTTTGTCATGTATAATGAGATAAGAATCCAATGTCTTTGTTCAGACCAGGTCTCTCCATGGTTTTAAGCTTGGTAATGAGTTGCAATTCAGCAACTTCTCTTTCCAGTCTATTTCTGAAATTCCTTTGCAATAAGACAGCTACTTTGAGATCTTGTATAGAGTGTCCTGGGAGATTGAAGTGCTCTCCTGCTGGAAGCTATACCTGCTTCCAGAATAATGTAGCTGTAGCTGTTCATAGACTTGTAGAACGGTTTATGAGAAAGATAAAACATAGCATCAACTTTCCAAACATCTGGATAGTTTTTTCTAAGCAAAAATGTTTTTAACAAGTGCCGAAAAAAGTTCCGTGAAGGCGCCTTCCTGATACCAATAGGCAGGGAGTTCCAGAGTTCAGGTGCCGCCACACGAAAAAGTTGAGTTCTTACAGATATGATAGGGGCATTATGGAAAGGTATGTTATAGAAAAGGCTGAAAGTTGGGTCCGGTTTTCCCAAGGGGGAGTCCGGAGTTTTCTCCCTGGGAAGAGCTGGAATTTTAGAGCTTTTCCCTTCGTGCCACAGACAGAGACCACACCAGAGTTGTCAAAAGCAAAGCTTCCCGTTTATTGAATCTGTTGCAACAGAGGTTCCCCATCACGTAGCAGGTACGATGAGGAGAACCCAGAACAATGGTGTGCCAGCCCCTATATAGACTTTTGAAATTCCCCCCTTGGAGTCCAGCCCACCCCCAGATACATCAGAACTACATCACAACTGGGGAGGGTCAGAGGAGGTAACTTGAGAATTTTCCACGCCTGGTCATCCCTCCTCGACCCCTCCCAGACACACATTTCTGAAAAACAAAAGGTTTCCTGATTTCCCTGCAAATGCAGGGCTAATGACTGTCCTTTGTGAGGGAAATGGGCCATCTGGTACCTGGCCAGCTAGGAGTCAAAATGGTGTGAGGCCTGTCTTTCTGTGCTGTTTTCAGACATGTGGCCTTGTTTGCTTGTGTTATATTAATAAGAATTATTATATATATAAATAAAATACCTTAAATTCTTACAACAGGTATAATATAAACGAAGAATGTAAAGAGTAATAAGAAGAAAGGAAATAAGGAATGCATGAGTGTTTACAAATATATTGTAGATACAGAGAATATAAGGAAATCGAGTTGGTAGTGGAGGGAAGTAAGAAGGGTACACAATTATCTAAAAGAGTGTTTTTGGGGTTTTTGTTTTTTTCCTTTCTTCTTCAGAAGGTATTATTAATGAAAGAGGAGTGGGTTAAGAGGGTAAGATATGATTAATATATGTAATATGCATTATGTATTACACTGGATGAATTATACTGTATTATGAGAAGTGATTAAAAAAAATGAAATGAAAAAAGAAAAGAAAGGGGCATTATGTGGCACTTGTGGCAATGCCAGTCCACAGATTGAAGTAGGTACATATAGGGTGGTAAAGGTAAAGGTAAAGGGACCCCAGACCATTAGCTCCAGTCGTGACTGAATCTGGGGTTGCAGCGCTCATCTCGCTTTACTGGCCGAGGGAGCCGGCGTACAGCTTCCGGGTCATGTGGCCAGCATGACTAAGCCGCTTCTGGCGAACCAGAGAAGCGCACGGAAACGCCGTTTACCTTCCCGCCGGAGCGGTTCCTATTTATCTACTTGCACTTTGACGTGCTTTCAAACTGCTAGGTTGGCAGGAGCAGGGACCAAGCAACGGGAGCTCACTCACAGGGATTCGAACCGCCGACCTTCTGATCAGGAAGCTCTAGACTCTGTGGTTTAACCCACAGCGCCACCTGGGCCCCTCATATAGGGTGGTGCTGTGGTCTAAACCACTGAGCCACTTGGGTTTGCCGATCAGAAGGTCGGCAGTTCGAATCTCCGCGGCGGGGTGAGCTCCCGTTGCTCTGTCCCAGTTCCTGCCAGCACAAATAGATAAATAGGTACTGCTAAACAGCATTTCTGTGAGCACTCTGGCTTCCATCATGGTGTTCTGTTGCGCCAGAAGTGGTTTAGTCCTGCTGGCCACATGACCAGGAAAACTGTCTGTGGACAAATGCCCGCTCCCTCAGCCTGAAAGTGAGATGAGCCCCGCAACCCCATAGTCGCTTTTGACTGGGCTTAACCATCCAGGGGTCCTTTACCTTTTTTTTTTTTACCCTTATATGGGGTGGAATAATCACTATTTTATGTTCTCGAAGCTACCAACATGTCTGACCAAACTGTGGGAGGCAGGGGAAGACAGGAGTGCCTGTCGTGCTCTGGTCCATGGAGTCACGAAGAGTCAGACACGACTAAATGGCTAAACAACAACAACAATCACTATTTTGTGGGTTTCCCTAAAGGTGCGCCAATGAACTGCACTTGTGGCATGTCCTGGTAGTGAAAGCAAGCCATTGCTTTGCTCTCTGTCCCTCCTGCCTGCCTGACTTGGAGGCTGCCCTCCGCATCCTCTCCCCTGCCTGGGTTCCTCCTTTTCCGCCTTAATGGCTTTTTCCGCTCGGCTGTCTTGCAGGCGCCGTAATCTCAGGCGACAGGACCGTCCTCAAGGACCTTGGAGGCAGATGTGCATAAAGAGCGATGTGTCAAGAGGCGGCAGGACAGAGCGAGAGAGGCAGCTGGGATCTTTCCAGGCCTTCGCATGAGCCTAGCTGCTCTCACACGAGCCCCAAATACTATCCATGGTTCGGTGGCAGGGGGCACGCCATGAGGAAGGAGGTTCCCCAGGCTGCCACGGAACCTCCCCTTCCCACCAGAGGAAAGTATCCTGGGGGGGGGGGCAACCAGTTGGTCGATTGCAATCAGCTTCAACTGTCCCATTTTAAGCAGGGAATCACAGAATCACAGAAGCCAATCCCGGCTTCTCTTTGGATCCTGGAATGTCCTGGTGTTTTTTGAACCGGAGCTCTGACCTGAGTCCTCACGCCAGAGTGACAGAACAAAAGACACTCACTCCGATGCGAGTCACTCAGGTTACACCAGAGGACACTCCTTTTTCACTCTGGTGCAAATTAGCTGCGTCCCAGGAAGAAAACCCGGACGGAAAACAAGCGGCTTTGGGTCTCATGCCCTTGTGCTTGTGCGAGGACCAAAGATGGTGAGTCTCAATTTTGTTGCGAACAATGTTGGAGGGTGTGCAATATATAATATTTCCCCCCTTCACTTCTCACTTCCCTCTGTGGCCCCCTAACCTCGTGCTGTGGCCCCCCATTTATACATTTTTCACCCGTGATCCCCTTGGAATATACAGTCATACCTCTAGTTACGACATCTGCAGGTTGTCTTCGTCACGGGATACAAACACGCCGAACCCGGAAGTACCGGAACGGGTTACTTCTGGGTTCGGCGGTGTGCGCATGTGCAAAGCGCCAAACCACGCTTTGTGCATGCGCAGAAGCGCTGAATTGCACCGCGCACATGCGCAGACGCTGCGCTTCATGTTGCGTTCTGCTCATGTTGCGAAGGGGGCTCCGGAACGGATCCCGTTCGCAACCAGAGGTGCCACTGTACTGGGGAACATACCACATGGCCCCCAGTTCAGAAACACTGCTCCAAACCTGGCCGTGCCATAGATTTGCATTGCAGTGGTATGAGGTCAGCCATTTTTATTTTCAACTCCTTTCCTAACGAAGCAGCAACTGGCATCCGGAAACATGCCAGAAACAGGCACATTTAGCCATCATTGTGATTCGTAGCACGGGCGGCCGCGCCCTCCATAAATGTGTCCCGTTCCCTTTCCGAAATTTCCTAAGCTGGTCGGGCATCCTGCCACATCTTCCCAACTCGGATGCTCCTGTCCTTGGGAGTCCTCTGGCGCTGCCACTTCTGCCCCAAAGAACACAAGACATTTTTTATCCTTTTGGACAGTGGCATGCATTATTCAGTGCCGCCCGGATCAGCCAGCTGGAAACATCCTTGCTGGTAAGACAGAGCCTGAGGCGGGGGAACCACCTAAGGTTGTGGGAAAGGACACTGCGGATGCCAAGAAGGGAAGTGGCAGAATGAAGGTGGCATGTGCATTGACCTCAACTGGGCTGACTGGGTCTGGAAACCAAGCCAGGGCTTATGCAGGGCTATCGATCCAAATCCATTTTAGGTGGTGGGTTCTTTGTGAGGGAAATGGCCCATGTCTGGCACTCAGGTATCGGATGCCAGGAATTATCACTTTAATTGAGACAATCACCCCCTCCTTCCTTGCAGAGAAACAGTTTTGTCAGTTTGGGAGTGAAAAATGGTGTGAGGTCTGTCTTCCTGTGCTGCTTCAGACATGTGGCCTTGTTATGCTTGGGGTCCTTGCCTCCTGCAAAGCCCTTTTCCCTGCAAGCTCTTCCTCCGGTTTCTGGCCAAGGGAGGGAGATGCTCAGAGTCCAGTCAAGAGCCTCACCCCCAAAAGGATATCTGGGCATTGGCGTAGCCCCCCTAAATCCATAAATAAGAATAAAAAGCCGAGAGCTGGACGAGCTGGGCTTTTCAAGGGTTAAAGGGAGCCGAGCTGCCTTCCTAGAGAGGAAAGGAAGCAAGAGGGGGGGGCAGGTCCTCCAGAGCCCAGGCCCCTCCCTCCCTCCCTCCCTCCCCAGTCCTTTCCTGCAAGGGCTGCATGGCTGTCCCCTCCTGGGATCTGGTGAGTCTCCTCTCTCTCTCTCTCTCTCCCCCCAGAGGGTGCAGGGGGGAGACGGGGGGGGTCCCAGGGCTGCAGCAGGGGGGGGGGAGGATGCCTGGGGGGCCTGATCTGCTCATGCAGGGGGAGGAGAGGGTCCTGCCAGGGAGGGGCGAGGTCTGCAACGCTCTCCTTCCTGGAGATCAGAGGATCCCAAACTCATTTCTCCCTTCTTTCAACAAAGGAGTCCCTAGGACTTTAACTCTGTGTGACGTTGCTCAGCGTCATTGCACAACAGAGGAAACACGTGCAGATGGTTTTCCAAAGCTGGACGAGGAGGGGGACTAGCCCCCCCCCAAACCCCATGGGGAGGAAGGATGGAAAGGGGGGAAGAGAAAGGCCAGGAATAAAGAGAGGGATCTCAGCCCATAGTCTGGCTGCTTCCCAGTGTCTCCCAGGGCAGCTCCACATGTCCTGCGCAGGACCAAGTCCATTGACCATAACATCCTTCTGGACCGTCTAGAGGGGTTGGGAGCTGGGGGCACTGTTATACAGTGGTTCCGCTCCTTCCTCCTGGGCCGTGTTCAGAAAGTGGTGGTGGGGGATGAGTGTTCAGACCCCTGGGCTCTCACTTGTGGGGTGCCTCAGGGTTCTGTCCTCTCCCCCATGCTTTTCAACATTTACATGAAGCCGCTGGGAGAGATCATCAGGGGGTTTGGGCTGGGAGTTCATCAGTATGCGGATGATACTCAGCTCTACCTCTCTTTCAAATCAGAACCAGTGAAGGCAGTGAAGGTCCTGTGTGAGTGCCTGGAGGCGGATGGAGGCTGGATGGCGGCTAACAGATTGAGGTTGAATCCTGACAAGACAGAAGTACTGTTTTTGGAGGAAGAAGAAGAGGAGTTTGGATTTGATATCCCGCTTTATCACTACCCGAAGGAGTCTCAAAGCGGCTAACATTCTCCTTTCCCTTCCTCCCTCACAACAAACACTCTGTGAGGTGAGTGGGGCTGAGAGGCTTCAGAGAAGTGTGACTAGCCCAATGTCACCCAGTAGCTGCATGTGGAGGAGCGGAGATGCGAACCCGGTTCCCCAGATTGCAAGTCTACCGCTCTGGCACACCCACTGGCACACCCAGGAACTGGCGGACAGGAGGCAGACAGGTGTGGAGGACTCCCTGGTCCTGAATGGGGTTACTGTGCCCCTGAAGGACCAGGTGCGCAGCCTGGGAGTCATTTTGGACTCACAGCTGTCCATGGAGGCACAGGTTAATTCTGTGTCCAGGGCAGCTGTTTATCAGCTCCATCTGGTATGGAGGCTGAGACCCTACCTACCTGCAGACTGTCTTGTCAGAGTGGTGCATGCTCTAATTATCTCTCGTTTGGATTACTGTAATGCGCTCTATGTGGGGCTACCTTATTATTATTATTATTATTATTATTATTATTATTATTATTATTATTATTAGGCAGCAGAAACAAGGTTGATTAATCTCACAGAAATCCCTTCAGTTACCTCCACATTTTGCATTGCTAGAAGGCTAGAGACTTATTTCTTTTCCTCTTCCTCCTCTTTCTTTTCCAGAAGATAGCTCATGGTCTGGGATGCGGTGCAGTCCAGCCCTGGTTTCCTCCAAGACTCATCCATGCTTGCTCAGGGAACCATTTCCCCCCCCGTCCTACAAATTCTGTAATAAAACAATGTATTTGCATTGTAGGACTTGCTAGAGCTTCTCATTAAGACGGACAGAACTTGGCAGAAGACCAAAGGGTTCCTTCCGATCTCTTAGAGACTTCCTGAGAGCACAGATGGATGAGCAAGACTCAGCTGGCCCTGAAGCAGGAAGAGGCCATGCCAACCACACTGGGAGCAGTGGGGGATTCTGGGAATACTCTGGGCAGAAGATCCTGGGTGAGGAGGACACCCTCCGCTCAGAGGTGCAGAGCCAGCAGTTGAGGCAGTTCTGCTGCCAGGAGGCCAAAGGACCCCGAGAGGTTTGCAGCAGACTCTACCACTTTTGCCACCAGTGGCTGAAGCCAGAAAGGCACACGAAAGCTGAGATGCTGGACCTGGTGATCTTGGAGCAGTTCCTGGCTGTCCTTCCCCCGGAGATGGAGAGCTGGGTGAGGGAATGCGGAGCAGAGACCAGTTCCCAGGCAGTGGCCCTGGCCGAAGGTTTCCTCCTGAGTCAGGCAGAGGAGAGAAAGCAGGAACAGAGAAAGCAGGTGAAAGAGGGCAGAGAACATCCCATAATGGTCTGCTGATGGCCCATCCTTTTGGGGGGAAAGCATCCATGGAATGACATCTCACACCCTTCAAGTCTTTGTCATTCTCTTTCTGATATTTCTCCCCATTCTCTGTTTTGAATCCTTGTTTCTTTTTCAGGGAAAGGATCATTTTGCAGAAATTGACCTTTATTCCTGTGAGGCAGAGAGGCCTCCGTTGGACACCAGAGAGAGGACACTGGGTAAGGAGGAAGGTGGTTTTTCTCCGTTTGGTCTCATCCTGTTGGTTTTCCAACTCATCTGAAGGTTCTTTTCATCTTGTATTGGGGGGAGACTAACATATGGAATGGGCACAAACGTCCAAATGCTCTCAGCAGGTAAGGCTTTCTCAAAGCCCCACCTGTAGTTAGAGATGCCCTGTTTCACCTGTGAGAGAAGCAAGCACTCCTGGCGTCCTGTTACCTTTTGTCTCTTGCAGGTGACAGAATGATGCCGGAAAGACCTCCTGATCCGTCTTTTCATGGGGGCAGAAAGGAAGCAGCGGCTGTGGAACCAGATCAGGTCAGGGGAAGCTGCCTTGTGGGGACGGAGGCCGAGGGCTGGAGCAATGTCATGGACTGGTTGGGCACAGAGGAATGGTGGGAGGAAGCAGCCAGGGAACCAGGAAGGGAAGGTGGGAGAAGAAGTGGAGGTAGAAGAAGGATGGGCGGTCAGAGGAGGAAGTGGGAGAAGCCTGGGAAGAGGAGGTGTCAGAAGCTGAAGGAGTAACAGGGCTTAGTGAGCTGGGAGACTCTGTGGCAGAATGCAGTCAAGAATCAGAGGAAAAATAGGAAGGAGGCGAGTAGGAAATAAAGGTTGAGAGGCAGAGGTGAGTCAGGATAAGGAGGAGCCACTGGTTCTTTTTCCAGAAGCCACCCTCCCTGCTTGTCTCTCAGAGGCAGGGGACCCCTTGCATTGCTGGAATCTGTGCTAGATCATCCAAGACCATCCAAAATAGGCTTATTTTATTTCTATATTGATCACTGAGGGTTGATTTCCTTCAGAATGGAGAGGTTTGATCTTCTTGCAGTCCATGTCTCTGCTTTTTAACATGTTGCCTAGGTTTGTCATTGTTTTTCTCCCAAAGATGAATACCCATAATTAAAACGCAGAATAAAATAAGCACCCAGAATTAAAATGTGCAGCAAAGCAATCCTATTGAAAGAACACCGCAATTTACAGGAAGGAAAGAAAAGAGCATTGTGTAGCAGATCATATTTCTGCTGTCTCAGAGGAAGACATTTCCCTTTTTCTTTCAGGGCCCAGTGTGCTTTGGAGATGTCGCTGTTCGTTTCACGGACGAGGAGTGGGCGTTGCTGGATCCTGACCAGAGAGCTCTGCATAAGGACGTCATGGAGGAGAATTGTGGGATCGTAGCCTCTCTTGGTAAGGCTCCCTGTGGGATCGTCCTATCTGCCTGGAAATTCAAAAAATACCTCTATGTGACCAACCTCATATATTTTCACAGAGCTCAAAAGCACCCCCTATAACACCTGGGAACCTACCACCCCCACAATAAACAGTAAATAACAGTTTTTCTTTGAACAATCTTCCTCAAATTATTCAAATTATTCCTTTTTCTACCAAGATTGGGCTGGTCTGAACTGCCCAGGCCATCTTAAATGACAGCTTCAGAATTGTTAGGAAAGATAAGTAGCTTCAGGTTTTCTGTTGTTGTTTTTGCTCCTGTCAGTCTTGGGTTGACCAAAGAGACGACTGACATTGGAGATGGAGGGGATGCCATGACTGGGCCAAACAAAATTCATCCCAGAGAAGAGCCAGGCGTATTGAATCTCAGGTAGTAGACGATGATGAAGATAATAATAATAATAATAATAATAATACTGTGGTTTACAAACTTAATAGTAGTAGTAGTAATAATAGTTCTTAAATCGAGGTACCACTGTATTAATCATAATAATTTTTATTTCTACCCTGCCCCTCTGGCTGGGTTGCCCCAGCCACTCTGGGCAGTTTCCAACACATATATGAACATGAAACATAAATAATAATAAACTGATACCATATAGATAGAAAATTAACTTTAAAATGAACAAGTTATACTAGTGGCCAAAATTGTGGAAACTGTGAAAAATGTGAGAGCGTAGCTGTAGTGGAGTCTTTCTTCTTCGTTGGACTGCTGCCCGGAGCAGTCATAAATCGTCTTAACGAGCCCTGGCTCCGCAATGGCGTCCTGCCACGCTTCCGTTGTGCAGGCTCTCTCTCTCTCACTCAGCAGAATTGCGCAGCGCCTGTGTTGGCAATTTGAAGTCTGCCTCTCTGTGTCTTGAATAACTGAGGTCCAGACAGTTGCTTCTAAACTACATATTTATTGACTCACAAACAAAAGAAACCTGAGGAGTCAAACTCCATTCTGAGTACGATACACACTACAGCTTACACTCTTCGGCAAGAAGGGGAAAGTGAAAGTAACTTCCCCTTTCCTCAGACAAAAGATAGTTGCCTGGATACAGTGGGCAGAGTTCCCAGAATCAGAACGACTGGTGTTAACTGCTTGCTGTCCAGAAAACACAACACCCCCTCTCGTTCGCAATTCTGGGTATACATATATACATCTCAACCCATGTTCAATCCCTCACAGAAACCTTCATGTTTCTGGAAACTTAGGGGTTTGTGAAACCGTCTGCGAGATTCTTTTCGCTAGGACAATATTTCAGCCTGACCACATTTGTCCTAACACTTTCATGCACATTTTTGAACCGAATATCCAAATGTTTCGTTCGTGCATTGAATTGACCGGATTCCGCCAATTTCAGGCATGGTTGGTTATCCTCCCATATAGTGATGGGCAGGTAACACTTCTCACACACATCCTCGCCTAGGCACTTGTAGAATTCAAGCTCACGACACAGTTCTGACAGAGCACTGAATTCTGCCTCAGTTGATGACAGTTTGCTTTTTGGACCTCCAGCCAATTACAGAATCTCCAAACATTATGACCATCCCAGATATTGACTTTCTGTCTGAGTCGCTAGCCCAATCAGCGTCAGCCCAACATTGAAGCTGTTCATCGCCCTGTGCTGTCAGTGTGAGGCTAAACTCTCTGGTCTCTTGCAGATACTTAAGAACTCTCTTAATCCCATTCCAGGCCATCACACTGGGCTTTGCTGCTTCTCGACTCAGCAGATTGACTGCAAATGCAATATCGGGTCTACTCCATTGAGACAAATAGAGCAGGCTGCCCAGAGCAGATTGATACACCTCCTTGTGCTCAAACTCTTTCTTTACCTCAGACTGATTATCTTTAACAAAGCATGTCTCCATTGGTGTCCTTACACCCTTACCAGTCTGCCATGTTGAATTTCTTGAGCAGCTGATCAATCTTTGAGCTCTGGTTTAGCACAAAACTGCCATCTTGGTCTCTGTGAATATGAACCCCTAGATACATGCTCACAGGACCCAACTCATTGAGTTTGAAGTGCTGCCTCAGCTTACTTGCAAACTCCTGCACCTGTTTGTTTGTACTAGCAACAAGGACAATGTCGTCGACAAAAATTAACGCCAATTCTTGTTGCTGACCTGAACCCTTTATGTACAAACAACTGTCTGCACGACTCTTTCTGAAGCCTAGCTTCTCCAGAGCCTGGTTGAGACAAATATTCCAGTTTCTGGCTGATTGTCGCAAGCCATAAATGGAACGGTGTAGTCTCCAAACCAAATCTGGACTATCGCCTTCAAACCCTGGAGGAGGTAACATGTAGATTTCCTCCTGCAGCGGTGAGTTCAGGTAGGCGACGTCGATGTCGAAATGTGCAACCTCAGCACCTCTCTGTGCTGCTACCGCTAGCAGTAACCTCATGGTCTCACTGCGGGATGTGGGTGCATAAACTTGTGAGTAATGCACTCCTGGTCTCTGGCTGAACCCTCTGGCCACCAATCTCGCTTTGTATTGTGGCTCTCCACTTGCAGTGGGTTTCAACCTATAGACCCAGCGACAACTCACAGCTTGCTGGTCAGCTGGCAGAGTTGTAAGTGTGAACACTCCAAGCGATTTCATGGCACTAAGCTCTTTCTCCATCGCTTGTTGCCACTTGCTGGACTCTGCTTGAGGTAACTTCCGCACCTCAGCAAAGCTCTCCGGTTCGCACAGAGCAACATTGGCCCAAACCGTGGTGGCTTTGAATCTGTCAGGAGGTTTGCCTTTCGTGGTGCGCTTGGAACGCCACGGCACCACTGGAGACTCCCCCTCTGACCCAGATGTGCCGGACTCAGTCTGTGAGTCCCTGGCATCTGGAGAACCGCCAAGCGATTTGCTGCGTTTGCTGTGCCCTCCTGGACTGAACTTTCCTGAAGGTGAGTGTGGAGACCTACTGCGCTTCTGTCTCCTAGCTCTTGTCTCCCTTGGAGACGTGGGTGCACTGCTGGGTTCAGACTTCACCTGACTCTTAGGGATTGCCCCCTCTGGCACTGCACCCTGGTCGTGTTTGGGATCGTGGCCCGAAACACCAGCAGGTTGACCACCATCAGCACCACCAGCGGGTGTGCCTGACTGATCCTGGTAGTCAAGACCACTGAACAAGTCTGTGAGCACTTCAGGATTGCCATGAATCCTCTTCCAGCTGTCTTGCTCACAAAACTCTGCGCTGCGGCTGATCACCACCCGAGAACGATTGCCACTCGGATGAGCAAATCTCCAGGCTTTCGACCCTGTCTCATAGCCGCAGAAAATCAGTTTCTGTGACCTCGGGCTGCCCTTTCTACGTAACTGCCGGGGTATCAGGACCCAGGCCTCTGACCCGAAGGTACGGAAATAGTGCACCTTGGGCTTCTTTCCGTAGAGAAGAAAATAGGGTGTGGCCCCTACCACAGAGTTGTATGTCCTGTTCAGAGTGTGACATACAGTTTTCCAAGCTTCGGCCCAGAAAATTTTTGGCAGACCCGAATCAAACAAAATAGCATCAACTGCCTCCTGCAGGGTTCTGTTCCTGCGCTCTGCAACTCCATTCTCCTGAGGAGCGTAAGGAGCAGTTTTTCTATGCTTAATCCCTTTGGCACGAAATAAATCCTGCAACTTTGCACAAGTAAACTCAGTGCCTCGGTCGCTCTGAAAAGATTTCACTCTGGTGCCAAATTCCACCTCTACTGCCTCCACCCATTCTTTAATCTCTTTCGCCGCTTTCCCCTTGTCCCTGAGCGGGAAAATCCAGCCGGTGCAAGAATAATCGTCGATCAGACATAGAACAAAGCGGGCATGGCCCATGCTGGGAACCTGCATTGGTCCACACAGATCAGCGTGAATCAGCGTCAAACGCCTGCTTGGCCACCCTGTCTGACCTTGGGTAACTGCAAGAATGCACCTTCGATCTCTTGCAAGCTCGGCAGTCTAGGAATTTTGTGCACTCCTTCATTTTACAACCTTCAGTGCACTCTACCTGTTTGCGCACGTACCCCCAATTGGCATGCGAAAACCTGCGATGCCACAAGTGTAAACATTGATTGTGGGTGGGTTTGTTGGCACAATGCGCGTGTGCCGTCTCAAAACTGTTTTTACCTGTTTCAGCACCCTGCACCCTCTCAGCAGTGCTATTGTCAGTTTCCAGTATGTACACCCCATCATGGCCTCTCACCTGGACCAACTGCTCTCCACCTTTGGAGATGGTGCATACCTGGTTGCCAAAAGTGACTAGGTAACCTACAAGGTCTAAAGCTGAAACAGAAAGTAAGCCATACTTCATGCCATCTAAAACAAACACATCAATGTCATCATTCAGACAAGGCATATAAAAAACACCAGCTTTGGTGACAGATCTAGTGGTTGCATCTGCCAAAGTGACTGTGGTAGCATCTTGGATCGACCTGCAGTTCCGCAACTGACTGCCAGGTGGCACTAGATGCCTACTGGCCCCACTGTCAATAATCCAACGCAGCTTGGGGTTGGCAACAGTCTTTCCAACGAAAGCGTATGCAGCTGCTTTATCTTCTCTGTCTTCTCTGGATGGTGCTTTCCTCCCACGACGTGGTCTCCCTTTCCTCTGGCAGTTGCCATGGAAACCAGCTTTGAAGTTTTCTTGGCTGCAGTCCCAGAGTAGATGCTTATCTGACCCACAGCCAAAACATTTATTCACTACAAAAGCTTTAACAGAGCTCTCAGCAGCCTCTGCACCCCCACTCCTGGGCAAAGAACAACCCCCCTTAACAGCTTTTCCTTTCTCTCTTTCTCTCCTATCCTGTTCATCCTGCAGCCTCCCCGATACATAATCAATGCTCAGATGTGCTGCTGGCAAGGCTTCCAGAGTGAGAGAAAGTGTCTGAAAACTGGGGTCTAGAGCTCAATAAAACATAAATTTTCTGTTCCTCCGTAAATGGAACCTGCAGCTGTCTCAAGCGGTTGAAGATTCCCAACATCTTGTTGGTGTGTTCACGCACACAGCCTCCAGGTTGCAAACGTAGCTCAAACAGCTGCCTGGTGGTGTGAATGCGTGCACCCGCTGTATCTCTCTGGAACACACGTTGAAGAGCCCCCCAAATCTCGTGGATGTTGGTAGCAGCATCTATGTGCACCATCTGCTCTTCCTCAATGCCCATGACTATGTGAGCAGTGGCTCTCTGGTCTTTCTTCTTGGCCTCAGCTGCTGCAGCAGCAGGTGCCTGTACTGGTGGGGCTTCAGTACAAGTCCACAAATATTTAGCAGTTAAGAGGACCTGCATTTTTCGCGACCAGTCAGCCCAGTTCCTCCCATTCAGCCTGGGGAAGGGCAGTGTAAAGTTCTCATGGGATTCTGCCATCTCCCCCCTGGGGCTTGAGGTAACTCACGTGGCTGCAAACTCAGCACTTGCCTCTCAGCTCCCAGCTCCAGGAAACAGCTCCTCTTCACCAGCGAGGTTTCCCTGCTTTATGCCTCAAAGCTTGCACAAAGCAGTCCTCCAGCTGGGCTTCCATGCTGCCGGGTACAGCAGACACGCAGACCTCCCGTCCTGGCCATAAATCACTTCAGGGGGCTTTGCCAAAATAGCCGTGCTATCTCTTAATGACACCACCATAACCTGTGAAAAATGTGAGAGCGTAGCTGTAGTGGAGTCTTTCTTCTTCGTTGGACTGCTGCCCAGAGCAGTCATAAATGGTCTTAACGAGCCCTGGCTCCGCAATGGCGTCCAGCCACGCTTCCGTTGTGCAGGCTCTCTCTCACTCAGCAGAATCGCGCAGCGCCTGTGTTGGCAATTTGAGGTCTGCTTCTCTGTGTCTGGAATAACTGAGGTCCAGACAGGTGCTTCTAAACTACATATTTATTGACTCACAAACAAAAGAAACCTGAGGAGTCAAACTCCATTCTGACTACGATACACACTGCAGCTTACACTCTTCGGCAAGAAGGGGAAAGTGAAAGTAACTTCCCCTTTCCTCAGACAAAAGATAGTTGCCTGGATACAGTGGGCAGAGTTCCCAGAATCAGAACGACTGGTGTTAACTGCTTGCTGTCCAGAAAACACAACAGAAACCTTTTGTGAAAATTGTACCGTATTTTCCGGCGTACAAGACGACTTTGGAACCCCGGAAAATCGGCTCCAAAATCAGGAGTCATCTTGTACGCCGGATACTGCAGCGTGGCGTGGGGACTTGCTGAGCAGCGCCGGAATCGTGTCCGCGGCTCCACAGAAGCAATTTCTGGCGCTGTGGACATTTTGGATATGGGCAGCGCAGCACCAGAAATCGCTTCTGCGCATGTCCAAAATGTCCGCAGCGCCAGAAATCCTTTCTGTGGAGCCGCGGACACATTTTTTGAGTTAAAATTTAGAGTATATCCCAAACTCTATATTTTAACTCGAAAAACTGGGGGTCGTCTTATACCCCCAGTCGCCTTGTACGCCGGAAAATACGCTATTTCTGAGGTTTGATGGCTCATAACACCACTTTTGTGTGGAGTAATACCATAAAATTGTATATTAATGGGAAAATAATTTAAAAAGAATGTAATGCAATAACTTTTATGAAGGAGTATTTATTAGAACAGCAGGGATAAAGAAAAAATGTGAAACCTCTGGTAACCATTGGTAACCTTTAGCTTTAAATAAAGCCTTACAACGCCTTCCTGAGAAGTGAACCAAGTTTTTAGTTCAGCAGCTGTAATAATGTGAAACCAAGACTGAATTATTGCCTCTGTTAATTGGGCTTTATTGCTGGGTTGCTTCTGACTAACAAGTTTCTTTAGTCGGCTCAATAGATTTCCGATGGGGTTAAAGTTTGGGCTATTCCCAGGCCATTCCAGCAGTGGAATAGGATTATCTTGAAAGCATGTTTCGTACATAGCAGCAACATGACATTGAGCTGAATCCTGTTGAAATTGAATACACACACACACACACACAGACATAAATGTTCAGTATCTGGGAAAAGATCACCTGCAAAATGCTTCAGTTTGGGCTCAAGTATTTTATTTATGTATTTTGGGGCTTTTTGATATGCAGCGGTAATTATTTAAACAGAGTTTTGATTGAAACAAAGAAAAACTTTTATTAAGTTTAAAATAAGCTTCTTAAAATAGATCCCATATAGAATACAGGCTCTTCTCTATACTGGCACACACTCTGAGAGAAATAGTCACCATAGTAAAGGTAAGTAACTCACACAGCACTGACAGACAGTTACAGACTAGAATGGCAGTTACATCTTAGAACGACAGTTATAGCACTTAGTCATCAACAGCTGTTCCTGTTCTCCTGCGTCTTTGTCACATGACACTCCCCCAAAGACCTAGAGAGCAGTAGCATAACAATAGCTGTGCCTGTGATATTCGCATGTTCTGTTGACCAGAATGTAATACCTAGAACTGATGAAGCCTCAGAGCGAAACCTGAGCAATATCCGGAGGACAGGTTTTCATCTTCATCCTTTCGTCGTTCTTTCCCATGTGCCACTCAGATTGAGTTTTTATGGATGGTGATACTACTTGACGCATACAATATTCTTCTTCTATCGTCGTGTTCAGGACATTATTTTATTCATATGCTGAAATACTCTGTGGTATATTCACCATCGACCTAACATGAACGTTTGTTGGCACTAGGATTTCGTTGTCACACCTATCCATTGCTGAATGGTTCTACTATATAAACTGTATACATTCTTTTATACATACGATATATACATGGCTTCATTTATCAGTTGGCTTTATTGACAGATTATTAGTTCCTCATAAGAGTTTTTGCTGTAACTTTCATTCTATCTTCAGCCATTGTGTGGTGGTTTTTTGTTGTTCTCGGTTTATATTATCACCACCGTGATACCGTATGATGTTTGTGTTTCTGGGTGACCAGCCAACTCTTTGTGCCATTTCTATAATTTTATTATGTTTTACAACCTCACTAAATGAAAGAACACGAAAAACCAACCAACCTGATAGCAATCACATAACACACTGACAAACGTCAACCTAAGCAAGTTGTGCTTCCGTTTGCTGGTTATTTGGCTATAACGTTTGATAGAATACGGGTTATTGAACGAACTTTGTTGGGTTGCATTCTTGATTAAATCATCTTTCCATTCATATATAATTATATGATATTACTCCCAAAGAAGTGGTGTTAGGAGCCATCAAACCTCTGAAATACAATTTTGACCATTACTGTATATCAAACAAAGCAACATTCAACAACTTTTCAATACCTTTTTGTGTCCAATGCAGATTATGATGAATTGGAAATTGAGAACAAAGGGGACCATGACAAAATTCCCAGAGAGGAGAAGCCACGTACAAATTTGGAGTGTGGAGAAAGCTGCAGTCAGAGCTCCCATTCCACTTCCCATCAACAAAATCTAATTGGAAAGAAACTGTATCAGTGCGTGGATTGTGGAAAGAGCTTCAGTCAGCGCTCCCATCTCACTTTCCATCAAAGAATTCATACAGGGGAGAAGCTATATCAGTGTCTGGAATGTGGAAAGAGTTTCACTGATAGCTCCTCTCTTACTAAGCATCAGAGAATTCATACAGGGGAGAAACCCTATCAGTGTGTGGAATGTGGAAAGAGCTTCAGTCAGAGCTCCCATCTCACTTCACATCAGAGAATTCATACAGGGGAGAAACCATATCAGTGTGTGGAATGTGGAAAGAGCTTCAGGAGGACCTCCTCTCTCACTTCCCATCAAAGAATTCATACAGGGGAGAAACCATATCAGTGTGTGGAATGTGGAAAGAGTTTCAGTCAACGCTCCCCTCTCACTTCCCATCAAAGAATTCATACAGGGGAGAAACCATATCAGTGTGTGGAATGTGGAAAGAGCTTCAGGAACAGCTCCTCTCTCACTTCCCATCAAAGAATTCATACAGGGGAGAAACCCCATCAGTGTGTGGAATGTGGAAAGAGTTTCAGTCAGCGCTCCCCTCTCACTTCCCATCAAAGAACTCATACTGGGGAGAAACCCTATCAGTGCGTGGCATGTGGAAAGAGCTTCAGTCACAGCGATTGTCTCACATCCCATCAAAGAATTCATACAGGGGAGAAACCCTATAAGTGTCTGGAATGTGGAAAGAGTTTCACTAATAGCTCCTCTCTCACTAAGCATCAGAGAATTCATACAGGAGAGAAACCATATCAGTGTGTGGAATGTGGAAAGAGTTTCACTGATAGCTCCTCTCTCACTTCCCATCGAAGAATTCATACCGGGGAGAAACCATATCAGTGTGTGGAATGTGGAAAGAGCTTCAGTAAGAGCTCCAATCTCACTTCCCATCAGAGAATTCATACTGGGGAGAAACCATATCAGTGTGTGGAATGTGGAAAGAGTTTCACTGATAGCTCCTCTCTCACTTCCCATCAGAGAATTCATACAGGGGAGAAACCATATCAGTGTGTGGAATGTGGAAAGAGTTTCACTGATAGCTCCTCTCTCACTAAGCATCAGAGAATTCATACAGGGGAGAAACCATATCAGTGTGTGGAATGTGGAAAGAGTTTCACTGATAGCTCCTCTCTCACTAAGCATCAGAGAATTCATACAGGGGATAAACCATATCAGTGTGTGGAATGTGGAAAGAGTTTCACTAATACCTCCTCTCTCACTAAGCATCAGAGAATTCATACAGGGGAGAAACCATATCAGTGTGTGGAATGTGGAAAGAGTTTCACTAATAGCTCCTCTCTCACTAAGCATCAGAGAATTCATACAGGGGAGAAACCATATCAGTGTGTGGAATGTGGAAAGAGTTTCACTAATAGCTCCTCTCTCACTAAGCATCAGAGAATTCATACAGGGGAGAAACCATATCAGTGTGTGGAATGTGGAAAGAGCTTCAGTCAGAGCTACAATCTCACTTCCCATCAAAGAATTCATACTGGGGAGAATCCATATCAGTGTCTGGAATGTGGAAAGAGCTTCAGTCACAGCTCCAAACTCACTTCCCATAAAATAATCCATACAAAGGTTGGAAAATCCATTATACTGCTTTAGGAGCCAGGCAAATCTGCACCTTTTTTACCAGACTTTGGCTGATTGCCATCTAATGCCTTTTTAGAATGTGGCCTTTTGTGTTTTTATGTTGTGTTTTTATGTTGTAACCATCCTGAGATGTGTAGGTGTTGGGAATAGACTCCAACTCTTAAAGGCCTAGTGGCCCCCCCAATAAAATATTTGAGGAGGCCACCCCCAGTTTTTTGTGTTTTTTTTCCAAACACAACCTGTTATTCTTCTGTAACTTGCCATACAATTTGCCCTCTTAAATAAAAAAAATGCACAAAGGTCATGAGGAAAACAAAATACAAGAAAATACAAACGTGGACAGGTCCCATCTTTGCGGGCCTAACGCAAAAGTGACTTACAATATAATAATAATAATAATAATTTATTATTTGTACCCCGCCCATCTGGCTGGGTCTCCCCAGCCACTCTATAAAGCAGGGTTTCCCAAACTCGGATCCCCAGCATCTCCCGGACTGCAGTTCCCATCATCCCTCCCCATTGGTCCTGCTAGCTAGGGATGATGGGAGTTGTAGTCCAAAAACAGCTGGAGACCCCAGTGTGCTTCAAAGGGAAAGTAGGCTGGCCCTGTGACACCTTCTGCTGGCCAAAAGCGCTGCCCCAGAATCTGAACCACTCCCAGTACTGCTACTTGGAATTTATAGATCGCAAAACTGAAGTTTGATCAGCACTTCAACCTCTAAGGAGCTTTTGGGTGCTTTCTGCACCACCTAGAGTACCCACAGAATTGTGGCTTCTCCTGGCAACACACATAGGAGAACAAATGAAAGACAAACACAATGGGCAGGAAAAAACCTGGAAAGGGCCATACCAAATGGACATCCAGTGTGAAGAGGTAATTTTTCCCACTGCTGAACAATCCCACAGGTAGAGGAGATGAAATGCTAGAAGTGTTCTCCGGGGCAAGGGGAGCTGCTGGGAAATTGAACTATGGGCTCAAAATATTACTTTTTAAAAATGTCGCTGCCATTATAGGCATTGCCATTCAAGAGGCGTGTATGCATCATGTGATTGATTGTGCAAGGCGGACCTTACCTGGCCCACCTACAAATATTTTATTCAAGTCAGCACCACTGGGTTGGGTGGTTTATAAATTAATTAAATAAATAAATACATAAATCGCCTTCCTTTGCACATGTTCCGGCTTGTCAGTATTCTCATTTATTATCATTTTGAAAATTTATATGCCCTTCATCTGACGATACCACAACATAAATATACAGGTTGAAAGCATGGCTTTCTCAAAAACAAGTCAAACCAGAGAAATCTCTCCTCCCCATTTTTTGGATGGAGTTGCAAACTTTGTTGATCTGGGGACTGCTGTGGAAATAGTGCATCTCGATTTCAGTAAGGCTTTGGACAAAGTCCTCTGTGATATTTATGTGAGAAAGCTGGTCAAATGTGGGCTGAATGAGGCAACTGTTAGGTGGATTTGACTGACTGAACCCAAAGAGGACTCCTTCATGGTTCCTTGTTGCTTAATGAGGGTCATAAACTTAATGACCCGTGGAGTTACGCTGGCCAAAGCCATAACTAATCAGATTTACGATCAAGCTCCGACCTTTATGGCGCCCACACGTTTCCTTCTCGGCGTCTTCAACTGCCCCAGCAGAATTAATTCGCAGCAGAAATAGTGGCAGTCTTTGTGTGTGTCCCAAGAAATTGCAGGACACTGCTTCTTCTATTTCTCAGAAGCTTTATTGCAGCAAAACAAAAAACTTAACCAGGAGAAGCTAACTCCATAGCTGCTTCTCTTCACACAGTCAAAAATGAAAGTAACTCCCACCTCACTCCAGCAAACTCACAAATACAGAGAGCCTATATATAGAGGCATCACACCCAGTGTAATAACATATTTCCTGTGGATTGTTAACTCTTTGTTAACCAGAATCCCCACACCCCCTCTCGTTCGAAACATTGGGTGTGTGTAGGTATAACAGTTTAACTGAAACCTAACCCGTCACAGAACTCCTTATGCTTCTGGAAGGTCAAAGGTTTGGTGAACCCATCAGCGAGGTTTTCTTGGCTAGGACAGTAGCTCAGTTTGATCATACCTGTCCTAACACTTTGACAAACGTTTCGAAACCGAATGTCTAAATGCTTGGTTTGTGATTTAAATTGGCCTGATTCTGCCAACTTCAGGCAGGGTTGATTGTCTTCCCAAACTGTGATGGGCAAGCAACAATCTTCACAAACCTCCTGAACTAGACATTTGTAAAATTCAAGCTCTCTGCATACTTCCGATAGAGCACTGAATTCTGCCTCTGTGGAAGAAAGCGCGATGAGGCTTTGCTTCCTAGATCTCCAGCCTATTACAGATTTTCCAAACATCACAACCATTCCAGAAATCGATTTTCTGTCATTCAAATTGGCCCAATCGCTGTCAACCCAACATTGAAGCCGTGCGTCACCTTGAGCTGACAGTGTGAGGCTAAACCCTTTGGTGTCCTGCAGGTATCTAAGCACTCTTTTGATGCCGTTCCAGGCAACCACACTAGGCTTTGCAGCCTCCCTGCTGAACAGATTTATAGCATACGCTATATCCGGTCTGCTCCACTGGGAGAGATATAACAGACTCCCTAGCACAGATTGAAAAACCTCGGGGTTTTTGAACTCAGGACTTTCCCCAGACTGGCTGTCTTTTACATAACATATTTCCATTGGTGTTCTGACACCTGCACAGTCAGACATCCTGAATTTTTCTAGTAGCTGTTCAATTTTTCCTTTCTGGTTCAGCAGAAAACTTCCATCCTGGGTTCTGCTGATCTGAACACCTAAGTATACACTCACAGAGCCTAAATCTTTGAGCTTAAAGTGCTGTTCAAGCTCTTTGGCAAACTTCTGCACCTGTTTACCTGTTTTTGCCACCATAATGATATCATCAACGAAGATTAGAACCAACTCATGCAGCTGACCTGACCCCTTCAGGTACAGACAGCTGTCAGCAAGACTTTTCTGAAACCCTAGTTTCTCCAACGCTTCGCTGAGACTCATGTTCCAATTTCTGGCTGATTGCTTAAGGCCATAAATGGATCGATGCAGTCTCCAGACCAGATCTGGTTTGTCACTATCAAAACCTGGAGGCGGTAACATGTAAATCTCCTCCTGCAATGGTGAGTTTAGATAGGCAACATCGATATCGAAATGATTCACCTCGAAACCTGGTTGCGCTGCTATCAACAGGAGCATGCGCATGGTCTCACATCTGGAGGTGGGTGCATATACCTGAGTGTAATGCAAACCTTTCTGCTGACTGAAACCTCTTGCCACTAGTCTAGCCTTATATTGTGGCTCGCCGCTAGCTGTGGGTTTTAGTCTGTAAACCCAGCGACAACTCACTGCCTGCTGGTCAGCTGGCAGAGTTGTGGGAGTGAAGACTCTCAGAGACTTCATGGCATCTAACTCCCTTTCCATGGCTTTCTGCCATTTGCTAGCTTCTGCTTGAGGTAACTGTTGAACCTCAGCAAAACTCTCTGGTTCGCACTGAGCAACACCAGCCCACACATTTGTGATTGTGAACCTGTCAGGTGGTTTGCTCTTTGTGGTGCGTTTGGAACGTCTAGGCCCTGCGCTAGACTCCCCCTCTGACCTAGACGTGCTGGACTCTGCCTGTGAGTCCCTGGCACCTGGAGAACCACCAAGCGATCTACTGCGCTTGCTTTGCACCCTTGGACTAGGCATGCCTGTGGGAGATGTTGGAGACCTACTGCGCTTGTGCTGCCTGCTAGACCTAGCCTTTGGCGATGAGGGTGCACTTATGGTCTCTTGCTTCACCTCTCTCTTTGGAGATGCCCCCTTTGATACTGCACCCTGATCGTGGTTGAGAGCTTGACCCAAACCACCAGCAGGTACACCTCCAACAGCTCTGTCAACTGGTGCAACTGACTGATCCTCTAAGTCAATTTCACCAAAACTTTCTGAAAGCACTTCAGGGTTTCCGTGGATTCTTTTCCACCCACTCTGTTCGCAGAACTCTGCACTTCTGCTTATTACTATCTGGGATCGGTTGCCCCCTGGGTATGCAAATCTCCAAGCCTTTGACCCCGGCTCATACCCACAGAAGATCATCTTTTGGGAACGAGGGCCACCCTTTATGCGTTTAGGCTTCGGGATCAAAACCCAAGCCTCTGCTCCAAACGTGCGAAAAAAGTGTACTTTAGGCTTTTTTCCATACAGCAGAAAATAGGGCGTGTTTCCTACCACAAAATTATAGGATCTGTTAAGAGTGAAGTTAACAGAACGCCAAGCTTCAGCCCAGAAGCATCTTGGCAACCCTGAGTCATAAAGAACAGCTTCTACCCCCTCTTGTATGGTGCGGTTTCTTCGCTCCGATACCCCATTTTCTTGAGGAGAGTATGGCGAAGTGCGTCTGTGCTTAATTCCCTTTGCTCGGAAAAAGCTCTGCAACTCAGACGCTAAAAATTCTGTACCTCTGTCAGATTGAAAGGCTTTTACCCTGGTAGAGAACTCGAGTTCAACTGCTACCACCCACTCTTTAATCACTTTGGCTGTTTGCCCCTTATCTTTAAGAGTGTAAATCCAGCCCATCCTTGAGTAATCATCAATCAAACAAAGAGCCCACTTCGAACCAGCCATGCTGGCTGTCGGCATTGGACCACAGAGATCCACATGGACCAGCTCAAAAGCTTGTTTGGTCACCCTCTCAGACCTTGGGTAGCTACATGCGTGAACCTTCGATTTTTTACAAGCTTTACAGTCTAAGAACTTAGAACATTCTTTCATTTTGCACCCTTCAGCACACTCAACCTGCTTGCGCACATATCTCCAATTAGCAAGTGACATCCTTCTATGCCACAAATGCACGCATTGGTTGTGCGTGGGAACATTGGCACACTGTGCCTGTGCTTCCTTAGAAACATCATTACCTGTTTCAAAGATCTGTGCCCTCTCAGAGGCGTCATTACTAGTTTCCAGGACATACAGCCCATCCTGGCATTTTACCTGGACCAACAGCTCTCCACCCTTGGAAATGGAGCACATCTGGTTTCCAAAACTGACCAGAAAACCTGCATTGTCAAGGGCAGAAACAGAAAGTAAACCACTTTTCATGCCAGACAGCAAATACACATCAATCTCAGCATTCAAACAAGGCATAAAAGCAACTCCAGCAGATGTAATAGTCCTCTTTGTTGCATCTGCCAACGTTACAGTTTGTCCATCTTGAATTTCCCAGCAGTCCCTCAACTGGACACTAGAGGGCGCTGCAAGGTGATGACTGGCTCCACTGTCGATCACCCAGCGTTGTATACAACCTTCTGTTGCTTTACTCATCAGAGCAAACGCAGCTGACGAGTATTGAGTTCCAGCTCCGCCGCCTCTGCCCCCACGGGAAGGGCCTCTGCTTGCACGTCGTCCTCTGGCTCTTATCTGTTGATTGCTATGAGGGATGGCCTTGTAGGCTTCCTGAGGGCAGTTTCGACGCAAATGCTGGTCGGACCCACAACGAAAACATCGCTTTACTGCAAAAGCGTCCACTGTGCTTTCAGTGCCCCCACTCCTGGGAACAGGACAGCCCCCCTTCGCAGCTTTGCTTCGCTCTCTTTGCCTGCGATCCTGCTCATCTGCCAAGCGTCCAGCAACATAGTTGAGGTTCAGCTGAGCTACAGGCATCGCTTCCAGAGTTAAACACAAAGTCTTATAACTTGGGTCTAGAGAACTCAGAAGTATATAAACTTTCTGTTCTTCCGAAAAAGGGACCTGTAGTTGCCTTAGACGGTTGAACACCGTTATCATCTTGGTCACATGTTCTCTCACACAGGTTCCTGGCTCCAACCGAAGATCGAAAAGCTGCCTGGTGACATGGACCCTTTCTCCAGCCGTGTCCCTCTCATGGACATGCCTAAGGGCCTCCCATATCTCTTGAGCATTATTGTCAATATCAACATGAGCCATTTGTTCCTCATCTATTGCTAGAACCAGATGCGCAACCGCTCTCTGGTCTTTTTTCAGAGCTGCCGCTGCTCCTGCCACTGCTGCAGCTGCTGCTCCAGCAGCGGCTGGTACAGGTGGGTTTTGTATACAAGTCTAGAGTCCCTTAGCAGTCATCCAAACCTGCACCCTCTTAGACCAATCAGCCCAGTTCTTCCCAGTCAGCCTTGGAAAAGGCACTTGGAAGTTTTCCTGTGGCTCTGCCATTTTTCCCTTTTGGGGTTTGTATGTACTCACACGGCTGTTGCTTCCAGCTCCCAGCTCTCAGCTCCCAACTCTGGAAAATGGGCTTCACTAGCGAGTCTTACTGCTCTGTGCCTTTAAGAAACATAGCACAATGCAGAGCTCCAGCTAGCCTTGAGCTGCTGCCAGCTGCAGCAAACACACAGACCTCTGTCCTGGCCATAAATCACCTCAGGACTCCTTGCCACTTATTCACGTCGCTCAGCCATAACCTGTTGCTTAATGAGGGTCATAAACTTAATGACCCGTGGAGTTACGCTGGCCAAAGCCGTAACTAATCAGATTTACGATCAAGCTCCGACCTTTATGGCGCCCACACGTTTCCTTCTCGGCGTCTTCAACTGCCCCAGCAGAGTTCATTCGCAGCAGAAATAGTGGCAGTCTGTGTGTGTGTCCCAAGAAATTGCAGGACACTGCTTCTTCTATTTCTCAGAAGCTTTATTGCAGCAAAACAAAAAACTTAACCAGGAGAAGCTAACTCCATAGCTGCTTCTCTTCACACAGTCAAAAATGAAAGTAACTCCACCTCACTCCAGCAAACTCACAAATACAGAGAGCCTATATATAGAGGCGTCACACCCAGTGTAAGAACGTATTTCCTGTGGATTGTTAACTCTTTGTTAACCAGAATCCCCACTCATCCTGGGGGAAAGGGACAAGAGGGGTGCTGCAGGGTTGTGTCCTGGGTCCGTTGTTGTTCAACGTCTTTATAAGTCACTTGGATGAAGGAACTGAGGGGATGCTCATCACATTTGCAGACGACACCAAACAGATCATAATGGCGTCCTCTCTCTTCAGCAACAGACAGGGAGACAAAGAACAGTGCAAAAGCACATCAGAGCGGAAGAGATGAGACTGACTTCCGTTCTTACACTTTCCAAGCCTAGTTCATGTTCAAAATGAACTTTGTTAAACACCCTGAAGCCTTTTTGTTAGGTATCTCAGACCAAGATATGCCAAAAGAAAAATTGAAATTATTTATGTATGCTACAACAGCGGCCAGAATCTTGATTGCACAATATTGGAAGACGGAAGAAATACCATCAAAGGAACAATGGCAAGAAAAAGTGATGAACTATGCAGAGTTGGCTAAGCTAACAGATAAACTACGAGAGAAGGACAAAAAGGACTTCAGAAGAGTCGGGGAACCATTTACAGTCTATTTGCAGAAAGAACAAAATGGATTGGATTCACTTGAAGGGTTTGAATAAATGTTCACAACTTTATTTCAGTAACAGATATTTTAGAGAAATGATAAGGGAATTTACTTTTCTATAAGAAAAGCAGGATACAACAAATAAATCTAAATAACTCAGCAGAGGGGGAGTTGAGGGAAGTCCAGAGGAGGGGAGGGAGACCAATGGTATATAACATGATAATTGAGATCTGTATTTTTATTTGTTATAAAATTCAATAAATATTCATTTTTTTTTAAAAAGGAAAGTAAACAGGGACATGTGACATACTAGCCACATATCCAGCAACGGGAGGAGTGAATTGCTCACACAGCACACATGATTGCAGGTGTTACGGAAATGACATGGGGGGGCACATCTTTAAAGTTGTTACAATGTGTTTAATTCTGGGCACCAGAGAAGGATAAGAAATGTGTCTGCAAGCATTGGAGAGTGAATTTTAAGCTATGGTGGGGTGGGGTGATGGGACTGAAATTCAGGCAAGATTTGTACTTTGGTAGAAAAAGATGGAAGGGTTGGTTTTCAGAGTTTGGAATAGAGAGTGTTAAGAAGTGGGAGGTGAAAGAGGTGATGTTTTGAAGCAGAGCTGGTGATATCAAGCATTTGTGTGATTATCTGGGGGGGGGGTTCATCAATTTGTCTGTTATCTGGGGTACAGATTTCTATTAAAATGTGGGCTATCTTTTTCCTTTTCCTTTTATTTTCTCTGGCCATTGAGTGGAAATCCCCACCCTCTTATTTATGAGTAAGAATGGCCCAGAAAGTCAAATATTCTTAACAAATTCAGCCATGGGCAGAAATTCCTTGCCCCCTCTTATATATGGGAAAATGGCTACAGGGTCAGAATTCATATTTTATTGTTCATTAAAGTTTTACCATTTCTGATTGATTAATTATGTAAGTGCTTAAACTTTAAACAGTAAAAATAGTAAAAACTTAGATAATTACTCCTTTTAAAAACAACAACAACCCACTATTCTAAACGCTGAAAACCATTCACCCTCCAATGCTTTCAAGACACATTCTCTCTCTCTCTCTCTCTCTCTCTCTCTCTCTCTCTCTCTCTCTCTCAGCACCTTTACATCACATACAACATACAAGACACCATTTAATTCCCTTTCTTAGCAAGAGATTTGTAGGGTTGGAAGGGACCCCGAGTAATCTCGTCCAACCCTTCTGAAATTCAGGGATCTCAACACTATCACCCCCCTTTCAAAGCAAGATTTGTACTACTGGAGAGATGCACATACTTATGTACACAGACACATCTGGGGAAGGACACACTATCATTCCCCTATCATGTAAGCAAGCACATGTTCTAAGGAATCAAAACAAGGAAGAGGAAAATAAGAGTACTCAACTTTATACAGAACCTTTTTGCAGATCTCAAGGTGGAATTTCCTTCCTTAAACTAAAGAGCCTAAGGGGTGCTTGTAACACACACACACAAAATACAGAGGTTGGGTAAAGTTTCTAGAGAATAATTGTAAAATCATGATAAAGAGTGAACACTTTCCTGGAATTGCATGGTAAGCCTAGGAAAGGAGTAATTTGAGGGTTAAAATAGTAAATACACACAGAAAGTGAGACAGGGTGAGTACCTTTCACAACAAATGGAGTTCCTAGGAAACACTGCCCCCCCTCCTTTGCAGTTGCCTCATGAAAGGAAGCTTACTCGGGAGTAAATTTACCTGTTTAAGCATAGAAGATGGGAAGGGGCATTTTAAGGCAGTTTTTTTTAAGATTCCTCAAAAGACCCTTTACTTTAAGTAAAGCCAAATACTGCCTTTTTATTGAAAAGCATCTAGTGCTTAACGAAAAAACTTTGCAGTAGGAAAAATTAATTCCAAGAGACTGGATTCAGTCTCTTCAGAACTTTTTTTGAGTTTAAGAAGTAAAACAATTTCGAAGTTTCAAGCAAACCCTTTTAAAGTTACAACTCTTTCTTTTATACACATTCCTCAATATTTGCCATGTTGAGTTGATTAGACTGCAAGCATGGCTCACACACATAAATTTTGTTTTTGAAAAAACGTTTCTTGGGGTCAATCCCCTTCTCAGAACATAGGTAAACACAGGAATTCTTTTTCTTTCTTTCTACCCTTTGGAGGAAAACTCTTTTTTGGAGCCTCTCTCAAATAACAAAACATTTGTGCACCTCATTCTTACATTTGCCATGTTTAAGATTGATCAGGTCCAACATGGTTTATTTAAATTAAAAAAATTGATGCAAGCTAGCAGCTTTAAACTATGCACACTTAAGAAAGGCAGTCTGTGGGTGTTTTAGCTAATTTAACCCAAGCTCTCAGACTGGATTTCTCTCAGGCCTCTTTTAAGCTCACTGAAGTTACACAAGGACAACAAATGACAGACACAAGGAACAGACTCACACACACATAACAGACAACACGTCACATGTAAACATATTTTCCATCCTTTAGTTGGTTATTGTAAGGAGTTGGCTCACTTCCTCTTTTTTTTTTTTTTATTAATTGAAGTTAGTAGGAAGGTCCCAAATCTCTAATTGGCGGGGTCTTCCTTCCATTAAGTGCTTTCTCAATTAATTTTGGTGATCCACGTTAAGGATCCATCCGGTGGCCAGCAGAGTTCAGATGTTACATTAGCAGTAACTGATGGCCAGGAATTCCTACAGAGATCTTGCAATTTCTGCCTGGACAGTGACTAGTGTCCTGGAATTTTCTTCCAATGTGCTAATACCAATTCAAGGGGGGAATCGGGGTCCAGCTGGGCTAGAGAAGGCTTCCGTGAAGCCTTCTTCCCAGATGGAGCCCGACCAAGCTTCGAAGCTTTGGATCCCATTGTTCCTTTTTGATGTTGGAGGTGGGACCTGGGTTTTAAGAAAGAGGACGGGAAAAGGGGTTTTAAGTTTTTTTTTTTTTTTTTTATCAGGAGAAGTAAAAGAGGGGTCCTTATCTATACGATGTCCTAAAGCCCTTGTCCCTTGCGTTCACTAGATCGGCTAGAGGTGCGGCTGATCAAGGGCAACTATTCTACAGTCCGGTCCTTTCCCAGACTCCCTTTTCCTTTCTCTTCCTCAATTTTCAGAGCTCTGTTCCTTTCCTTTCCTTTCCTTTCCTTTCCTTTCCTTTCCTTTCCTTTCCTTTCCTTTCTCTTTTAAACCTAACAATACCCACCCCAGTCAAATATCCCACTTGGCAACCCCCTGCCTACCGTCAACTAAAAAGAGGGGCCCTACTGGACGCCCGCGACAAGCGGTGCCAGATCGGGTGAACCCTTGATAGACCTTCGATCCGGAAAACCTCCCTTGCGTTTGGAAGCGAACTCACGCACGACTAGCGTGTATACGTGGCCCGACCAGTGCGGCTGAGGTCAAGATAGTGCAGGAAAGTCCATCTACTGGTGTAGATGTACGAAAGAGAGCTCCGACCCCTTGCGTTTGTTAGACCAGCTCCCAGGGCGGCTGATCGGAGTTTTAAGGAAAGAGATAGATCTCAGAACTCCCCTTGCGAGTTGAGAAGTGGTCTACGGGACAGACCAAGAGATAGAGTAGGAAAACGATAGGCAAGAGCAGAGAACGGTTGCCAGGTTAACCACCCGCTACCCCACAATCACCAGTGCACTGGATTTTCCCCTTATACTCACGCGTCTTCTACCGCGATCCCCTGGATCGTTGAAGACGAAGCCGGCTGGACTTTGCCTTTGCTCCCCGGTTGGCTCCCCCTGAGACCTGCAATTACCGCCCAGAGGATGGCCAGAGGTCCGATCTGCCTTCCCAGGAGAAAGAGTCCTGGTGCCGGCTGAAGGCTTCTTGGGTCCCCGGCCAACACGGGAGAACCGCAGTTCCCGGCTTTCGGCACCAACTGTTAGAGGAAATTCCTGGGTCAGAGGTTGCTCAGCACCCAGCCCTACGAGAGAAGCCCGTGGTTCGCAGCGGAGATCAAAGGAGAACAGCCAGAAGTTGGAGCAAAGGCAAAGGAGTTTATTGCGCAACAGGTTACAGCCACGGGACTGGACCCAGAACAAAGGGCGACAGAAACTTTTAAAACTTCCCGCTACAACCCAGAATACAGTTCACCATACATCACAACTACATCACTAATACATAAGCAAAACGTCAAGAAGGGGTGGAGAGTAGGAGGGTTCAACATGATTAACATATGGGTAAACAAGGTTTAACATATGGGTGAAAGGTTACAGGAACAGGTAAATGACACTTGGGTGGGTCAAATATACATTTTGAGTGGCAACCGGGGAAGAACAATGAGAAGCATCCAGGAGACTGTCTGTCGTCTTGGAAACCTGATGATGGGTGCTTGAGAGGATTGCCCAGGTGTGGCATTTCCTGGAGCACCTTGGGTGTGCGTATGTGATGTTCTGCTTAGGGGATTATGGCAGACCTGGGGGGGGGGGCAAGGCCAGTAGGAGTAGAAGGGCACAAACAGGGAGAAAATCCATGGAGGCTGTGATTTTAAATGAATTTCCAAAGGTTTAAAGGGTCTGCACATGCTCAGAGTTCAACTTGATACAATATATCCAAATAGTATTAATAACCACTTGAAACTGAGTTTCACGAGGGTTTGTGTGTGCGCTTGTATTACAACCTGTGGGGTAAAGGGGAAACTAGAGAAAAAGGGGGTGAGACCTGGGCGAAAGAGGGTCCCGCACTGGCTGCTGCTGTCTCTTGCAGCAGGCGGAGGGGAAAGACAGGAAGAAGGGGGGGTACCCCTCCTCAGCTACCCGTAACAAGCCTCACCCCCAAAAGGATATCTGGGCATTGGCGTAGCCCCCCTAAATCCATCAAAAAGAATAAAAAGCCGAGAGCTGGACGAGCTGGGCTTTGCAAGGGTTAAAGGGAGCCGAGCTGCCTTCCTAGAGAGGACAGGAAGCAAGGGGGGGCAGGTCCTCCAGAGCCCAGGCCCCTCCCTCCCTCCCTCCCTCCCCAGTCCTTTTCTGCAAGGGCTGCATGGCTGTCCCCTCCTGGGATCTGGTGAGTCTCTCTCTCTCTCTCTCTCTCTCTCTCTCTCTCTCTCTCCCCCCCCCCAGAGGGTGCAGTGGGGAGACGGTGGGGGTCCCATGCCTGGGGGGCCTGATCTGCTCATGCAGGGGGAGGAGAGGGTCCTGCCAGGGAGGGGCGAGGTCTGCAACGCTCTCCTTCCTGGAGATCAGAGGATCCCAAACTCATTTCTCCCTTCTTTCAACAGAGGAATCCCTAGGACTTTAACTCTGTGTGACGTCGCTCAGCGTCATTGCACAACAGAGGAAACGTGCAGATGGTTCTCCAAAGCTGGACGAGGAGGGGGACTAGCCCCCCCCAAACCACATGGGGCGTAAGGATGGAAATATGGGAGAGAAAGGCCAGGAATAAAGAGAGGGATCCCAGCCCATAGTCTGGCTGCTGCATTGCAGACCAGTTTCCCAGTGTCTCCCAGGGCAGCTCCACACGGAGGCCACTGCAGCAATCCCCTCGCACCCAGAGCAGGGCATCCCAGGACCACATCCTGGGGCAGGTTCCACAGTGGGGGATGCCCTGGGACAACCAACCTCAGTGATCCTCTGAGGCTGAGACCCTCCCTGCCTGTAGACTGCATTGCCAGAGTGGTGCATCCTCTAGTTATCTCCCGCTTGGACTGCAATGCGCTCTACGTAGGGCTACCTTTGAAGGTGACTCAGAAACTGCAATTAATCCAGAATACGGCAGCTAGACTGGTGACTGGGAGTGGCTGCCGAGACCATATAACACCGGTCCATAATCTTCATGGACCCCCAGTACGTATCTGAGCACAATTCAAAGTGTTGGTGCTGACCTTTAAAGCCCTAAACGGCCTCGGCCCTGTATACCAGAAGGAGCGTCTCCACCCCCATCGTCCATCGTCCAGCCGGGACACTGAGATCCAGCGCCGGGGGCCTTCTGGCAGTTCCCTCCCTACGAGAAGTGAGGTTATAGGGAACCAGGCAGAGGGCCTTCTCGGTAGTGGCACCTGCCCTGTGGAACGCCCTCCCACCAGATTTCAAAGAGAACAACAACTACCAGACCTTTAGAATACATCTGAAGGCAGCCCTGTTTAGGGAAGTTTTTGATGTTGAATAGATTACTGCATTTTAATTCTGTTGGAAACCGCCCAGAGTGGCAGGGGAAACCAAACCGAATTGGGGGTGGGGGTATAAAGAATAAATTATTATTATTATTAGGCAGCAGAAACCAGGCTGATTAATCACAGAAATCCCTTCAGTTGCCTCCACATTTTGCATTGCTAGAAGGCTAGAGACTTATTTCTTCTCCTCTTCCTCCTCTTTCTTTTCAAAAAGATAGCTCATGGTCTGGGATGCGGTGCAGTCCAGCCCTGGTTTCCTCCAAGACTCATCCATGTTTGCTCAGGGAACCATTTCCCCCCCCCGTCCTACAAATTCTGTAATAAAACAATGTATTTGCATTGTAGGACTTGCTAGAGCTTCTCATTAAGACGGACAGAACTTGGCAGAAGACCAAAGGGTTCCTTCCGATCTCTCAGAGGCTTCCTGAGAGCACAGATGGATGAGCGAGACTCAGCTGGCCCTGAAGCAGGAAGAGGCCATGCCAACCACACTGGGAGCAGTGGGGGATTCTGGGAAAACTCTTTGCAGAAGATCCTGGGTGAGGAGGACACCCTCCGCTCAGAGAGCCAGCAGTTGAGGCAGTTCTGCTGCCTGGAGGCCAAAGGACCCCGAGAGGTTTGCAGCCAACTCTACCACTTTTGCCACCAGTGGCTGAAGCCAGAAAGGCACACGAAAGCTGAGATGCTGGACCTGGTGATCTTGGAGCAGTTCCTGGCTGTCCTTCCCCCGGAGATGGAGAGCTGGGTGAGGGAATGCGGAGCAGAGACCAGTTCCCAGGCGGTGGCCCTGGCCGAAGGTTTCCTCCTGAGTCAGGCAGAGGAGAGAAAGCAGGAACAGAGAAAGCAGGTGAGGGAGACTTTCCTCTGGATACTCCCAAGGGGCTCCAAACAGGACAGAGAACATCCTATAATGGTCCATAATGGCCCATCCGTTTTCTGGGAAAGCATCCATGGAATGAGATCTCACACCCTTCAAGTCTTTGTCATTCTCTCTCCAATATTTCTCCTCATTCTCTCTTTTGAATCCTTGTTTCTTTTTCAGGGAAAGGATCATTTTGCAGAAACGGACCTGGATTCCTGTGAGGCAGAGAGGCCTCCGTTGGACACCAGAGAGAGGCCACTGGGTAAGGAGCAAGGTGGTTTTATCTCCATTTGGTCTCATTCTGTTGGTTTTCCAACTCATCTGAGGGTTCTTTTCATCTTGTTTTGGGGGGAGACAGTTGGGAACAAGGGTCCAGAGGAGGGGAGATGTATTTCTGCACAACAAACATATGAAATGGGCACAAACGTCCAAATGCTCTCAGCAGATAAGGCTTTCTCAAAGGCCCATCTGTAGTTAGAGATGCCCTGTGTCACCTGTGAGAGAAGCAGGCACTCCTGGCGTCCTGTTTACCTTTTGTCTCTTGCAGGTGACAGAATGATGCCGGCAAGACCTCCTGATCCGTCTTTTCATGGGGGCAGAAGGGAAGCAGCGGCTGTGGAACCAGATCAGGTCAGGGGAAGCTGCCTTGTGGGGACAGAGGCCGAGGGCTGGAGCAATGTCATGGACTGGTTGGGCACAGAGGAATGGAGGGAGGAAGCAGCCGGGGAACCAGGAAGGGAAGATGGCTCAGAGCCCAAGTGGGCGGTTAGAGGGGGAAGAGGGAGAAGCCTGGGAAGAGGAGGTGTCAGAAGATGAAGGGGTAATAGGGCTGAGCTGGGAGACTCTGTGGCAGAATGCAGTCCAGAATCAGAGGAAGAAGAGGAAGGAGGCAATTGGGAGGAGGGAGATTGAGGGGCTGAGGTGAGTCAGGAGAAGGAGGAGCCACAGGGGGGTCCCTGTCCTTCTGCCAGAAGCCACCCTCCCTGCTTCTCTCTCAGAGCCAGGAGACCCCCTGCATTGTAGGAATCTCAGCTAGATCATCCAAGACAGATGGCCATCCAAAATAGGCTTATTTTATTTCTAGATTGGTCACTGAATAATAATAATAATAATAATAATAATAATAATAATAATAATAATAATAATAATAAATTTATTATTTATACCCTGCCCATCTGGCTGGGTTTCATCAGCCACTTTGGGCGGCTTTCAACAGAACATTAAAATACAATAATGCTACAATTGGTTTCTAACGAACCCCATCCGCTGCAAAATGGGACCTGCCCCCCATTCCTCCTCCTCTCCATGCCCCCATGAACCCCCTGAATTTGGCTCTAGGGCATTTGGAGGGAGCTCCCCAGAACAGCTCACAAGGAGAGGAGAAAGTGGATCCTTCCACCAGGGAAACTGGAATCCTTCCGTAGACAGAATGATTTGTAAAACACAAGGTGGAGTACCACCTATTTGCACAAAGATGAATATCCATAGTTAAAACACAGAATAAAAGAATTCCATTAAAGCGTTAAAATAAGCATCCAGAATTAAAATGTGCAGCAAAGCAATCCTATTGAAACAACACCACAATTTACAGGAAGGAAACAACAGAGCATTGTGTAGCAGATCATATTTCTGCTGTCTCAGAGGAAGACCTTTCCCTTTTTCTTTCAGGGTCCAGTGTGCTTTGAAGATGTCGCTGTTCGTTTCACGGACGAGGAGTGGGCATTGCTGGATCCTGACCAGAGAGCTCTGCATAAGGACGTCATGGAGGAGAATTGTGGGATCGTGGCCTCTCTTGGTAAGGCTCCCTGTGGGATCATCATATCTGCCTGGAAATTCAAAAAATACCTCTATGTGACCAACCTCATATATTTTCACAGAGCTCAACAGCGCCCCCTATAACACCTGGGAACATACCACCCCCACAATAAACAGTAAATAACAGTTTTTTCGTTGAACAATCTTCTTCAAATTATTCAAATTATTCCTTTTTCTACCAAGATTGGGCTGGTCTGAACTGCCCAGGCCATCTTAAATGTCAGCTTCAGAATTGTTGGGAAAGATAAGTAGCTTCAGGTTTTCTGTTGTTGTTTTTGCTCCTGTCAGTCTTGGGTTGACCAAAGAGATGACTGACATTGGAGATGAAGGGGATGCCATGACTGGGCCAAACAAAATTCATCCCAGAGAAGAGCCAGGCTTATTGAATCTCAGGTAGTAGTAGCAGTGATGATGACGATGACGATGATGATGATAGTAGTAATACAGGGGTACCTCGGTTTACCAACTTAATCTTTTCCGGAACAGGACTGTTCTTAAATCGAGGTACCACTGTAGTAATAATAATATTTTTTATTTATACCCTGCCCATCTGGATGGGTTGCTGCAGCCACTCTGGGCAGTTTCCAACACATATATGAACATGAGACATAAATAATAATAATCTGATACCATATAGATAGAAAATTAACTTTAAAATGAACAAGTTATACTAGTGGCCAAAATTGTGGAAACCTTTTGTGAAAATTGTACCGTATTTTCCGATGTACAAGACGACTTTGGAACCCTGAAAAATCGGCTCCAAAATCGGGAGTCGTCTTGTACGCCGGATACTGCAGCGTGGCGCGGGGACTTGCCGAGCAGCGCCGGAATCGTGTCCGCGGCTCCACAGAAGCAATTTCTGGCGCTGTGGACATTTTGGATATGGGCAGCGTAGCACCAGAAATCGCTTCTGCACATGTCCAAAATGTCCGCAGTGCCAGAAATCCCTTTTGCGGAGCCGTGGACGCATTTTTTGAGTTAAAATTTAGAGTATATCCCAAACTCTATATTTTAACTCGAAAAACTGGGGGTCGTCTTATACCCCCAGTCGCCTTGTACGCCGGGAAATACGCTATTCCTGAGGTTTGATGGCTCATAACACCACTTTTGTGTGGAGTAATACCATAAAATTGTATATTAATGGAAAAATAATTAAAAAAGAATGTAATGCAATAACTTTTAAGAAGGAGTATTTATTAGAACAGCAGTCATAAAGAAAAAACGTGAAACCTCTGGTAACCATTGGTAACCTTTTGCTTTAAATAAAGCGTTACAACGCCTTCCTGAGAAGTGAACCAAGTTTTTAGTTCTGCAGCTGTAATAATGTGAAACCAAGACTGAATTATTGCCTCTGTTAAGTGGGCTTTATTGCTGGGTTGCTTCTGACTAGCAAGTTTCTTTAGTCAGCTCCATAGATTTCCGATGGGGTTAGAGTCTGGGCTATTCCCAGGCCATTCCAGCAGTGGAATAGGATTATCTTGAAAGCATCTTTTGCACACAGCAGCAACATGACATGGAGCTGAATCCTGTTGAAATTGAATACACAGACATACACACACACACACACACACACACATATGCGCGCTTCAGTATCTGGGAAAAGATCACCTGCGGAATGCTTCAGTTTGGGCTCACGTATTTTATTTATGTATTTTGGAGCTTTTTGATATGCAGCGGTAATTATGTAAACAGAGTTTTGATTGAAACAAAGAAAAACTTTTATTAAGTTTAAAATAAACTTCTTAAAATAGATCCCATATAGAATACAGGCTCTTCTCTATACTGGCACACACTCTGAGAGAAGCTAGTCAGCACAGACAAGGTAAGTAACTCACACAGACTGACAGACAGTTACAGACTAGAATGGCAGTTACATCTTAGAAGGACAGTTATAGCACTTAGTCATCAACAGCTGTTCCTGCTCTCCTGCATCTTTGTCACATGACAGTTTCAACCAGAGACCTAGAGAGCAGTAGCATAAACAAAAAAACAAGATTCAGCTTTGCAATCAATTCACCATGTTGTATCCTAGGGATCACTTTTGTAAATAAATTGGACAAATTATCCTGTGATTGACAATAAAGTAACTTAATCACATTACGTTGTATATAGTCTTTAACATTGAAAAATTTAATTGCTACCGTACGTGTTTTGCACGTGCTAAAGTGTTCCCTGAATTAGCGATTGCAATACAAGCTTGATTATCCTCAAAAATTGTCACAGGCTGCTGCACTTCATATCCCTTCATATCCTAAATCATTTAATACCTGGATATATATTTGTTGTTCAGTCGTTCAGTCGTGTCTGACTCTTCGTGACCCCCTGAACCGGAGCACGCCAGGCTCGCCTATCCTTCACTGCCTCTCGCAGTTTGGCCAAACTCATGTTAGTAGCTTCGAGAACACTGTCCAACCATCTCGCCCTCTGTCGTCCCCTTCTCCTTGTGCCCTCAACCTTTCCCAACATCAGGGTCTTTTCTAGGGAGTCTTCTCTTCTCATGAGGTGGCCAAAGTACTGGAGCCTTAACCTCAGGATCTGTCCTTCTAGTGAGCACTCAGGGCTGATTTCTTTAAGAATGGATAGGTTTGATCTTCTTGCAGTCCATGGGACTCTCAAGAGTCTCCTTCAGCACCATAATTCAAAAGCATCAATTCTTCGGCGATCAGCCTTCTTTATGGTCCAGCTCTCACTTCCGTACATTACTACTGGGAAAACCATAGCTTTAACTATACGGACCTTTGTTGGCAAGGTGATGTCTTTGCTTTTTAAGATGCTGTCTAGGTTTGTCATTGCTTTTCTCCCAAGAAGCAGGCGTCTTCTAATTTCGTGACTGCTGTCACCATCTGCAGTGATCATGGAACCCAAGAAAGTAAAATCTCTCACTGCCTCCATTTCTTCCCCTTCTGTTTGCCAGGAGGTGATGGGGCCAGTGGCCATGATCTTAGTTTTTTTGATGTTGAGCTTCAGACCATATTTTGCGCTCTCCTCTTTCACCCTCATTAAGAGGTTCTTTAATTCCTCCTCACTTTCTGCCATCAAGGTTGTGTCATCTGCATATCTGAGGTTGTTGATATTTCTTCCGGCAATCTTAATTCCGGTTTGGGATTCATCCAGTCCCGCCTTTGTTACAAGCTTCCATTAAATTGTACCATTAAATTGTATATTAATGGAAAAATAATTAAAAAAGAATGTAATGCAATAACCTTTATGAAGGAGTATTTATTAGAACAGCAGTCATAAAGAAACCTCTGGTAACCATTGGTAACCTTTAGCTTTAAATAAAGCCTTACAACGCCTTCCTGAGAAGTGAACCAAGTTTTTAGTTCTGCAGCTGTAATAATGTGAAACCAAGACTGAATTATTGCCTCTGTTAATTGGGCTTTATTGCTGGGTTGCTTCTAACTAGCAAGTTTCTTTAGTCAGCTCCATAGATTTCCGATAGGGTTAAAGTCTGGGCTATTCCCAGGCCATTCCAACAGTGGAATAGGATTATCTTGAAAGCATCTTTCGTACACAGCAGCAACATGACATGGAGCTGAATCCTGTTGAAATTGAACACACACACACACACACACACACACACACACACACACACACACACACATATATATATATGCGTTTCAGTATCTGGGAAAAGATCACCTGCTATGCAGTGGTAATTATTTAAACAGAGTTTTGATTGAAACAAAGAAAAAACTTTTATTAAGTTTAAAATAAACTTCTTAAAATAGATCCCATATAGAATACAGGCTCTTCTCTATACTGGCACACACTAGTAGAGAGAAACTAGTCACCACAGACAAGGTAAGTAACTCACACAGCACAGACAGACAGTTATAGACTAGAATGGCAGTTACATCTTAGAAGGACAGTTATAGAAGTTAGTCATCAACAGCTGTTCCTGCTCTCCTGCGTCTTTGTCACATGACACTCCCCCAAAGACCTAGAGAGCAGTAGCATAAACAAAAAAACAAGATTCAGCTTTGCAATCAATTCACCATGTTGTATCCTAGGGAACACTTTTGTAAATTACGTTGTAATGTTGAAAAATTGAAAAATTTAATTGCTACGTGTTTTGCACGTGCTAAAGTGTTCCCTGAATTAGCGATTGCAATACAAGCTTGATTATCCTCATAAATTGTCACAGACTGCTGCACTTCATATCCTAAATCATTCAATACCTGGATATACCATGTGACTTTGTTACATGCTTCAGATAATGCAGAAAATTCTGCCTCACATGTAGATGTAACCAATAGCAAAACAGATAGTCACGGAAATAGAAACATACAGAAAGCCAAAATGGAAAAAACCGTGAAATTCCCCGAAGTGAGAAATCAGTATCGACTATAATTAGTATTTTTTAAAGGAAGTTAATCAGAAAAATAAACTTAAACATATGTAAATAGCCTGAAGAAGCAATCCAAAAAGCTAAAGCTCAAAAAGTAAGCTTGAACATGAGAATCAAAACAAAAACGTTTACAAAACCTTAACAAACTAAGAGAGCAATCCAAAAAACTAACGCTCAGAAAGTAAATTTAAACATAAGAACAAAACAAACCTTTACAAAACCTTATCGAGCTGCTGGCTATTAGAACCTCGTTTCACTGGGATTATCAGTTTCCTCAGAAGGAAATTAAGACTCAAGTCAAAGGGTGAAAGCCCTAAAATATAAACTAATTTCAATTAAACTTCAGGAGGCCATCAACAATGGTAAAGGGATAAGGGCCCCAAATGTAATTAATCTACTTCTGCATCTTCAAAAAAGGATTTGAAAACCTAGACTGCAGAAATCAAAGGGGAAACCTAAATTTAAGTTGTGCTAGCCTAACCAGAAAAAATACAGAACATGATTCAGAAAACTGGTTTATAAAAGCCTCCGTGAACTTAAGTACCCCGTGTTTCTCCTAAAATAAGAAACCGTCTTATATTCCCCCCCCTTTACCAACAACACAGTATGGCTTATTTTCGGGGAATGTCTTTATTTTAACTGCTCTGCGCCGGCACACTGCATAGACACGCCTATCCAGGCCATCTTAAGGAAGAGGCACCGCGTCACTATGTCTTATTTTTGGGGTATGGCTTATATATCGCAAATGCGTAGAAATCCTGCTACGGCTTATTTTATGGCTACGGCTTATTTTAGGAGAAACGGTATTACTGGTGTTTGGTAGATGTGTCAACAAAACCTTGCTTTTTGGATTTCCAACCAGTTAGTGAATTTCTAAACATAACCACTAATCCGCTGGTTGATTTTCTCATGGATGGACAATTTGCGAAATCACTGTCCACAAACACCTGCAAATCACTTGAATTGGATGCAGATAATTTTATACACTTATTCTGTGTACCTTCAAACATCTCAAAATTCTCTTACCAGCAGCCCAATCACTTAAACTAGGCTTACTCACTTTTCTGCTTTAGAATACCTACACAAAAAGAGACATCAGGCCTTGACCATTGGCTCAGGTACAGAAGAGATCCTATTACTGATTGATAGAAATCTGGTTGAACAAACAAAACATCACTTTCAGTCTTTTGAAAATCTACAGTCATAGGAGTTTGCACAGCATTACAATTCTGCATTTCTAGCTGTTCAAGCAGACCTTTAATCTTTTGTTCTTGACATATTAAGAAACTTCCATCTGCTTCTCTGCATACTTGAACCCCTAAATAGTGACTTATTGGTCCTAGATCTTTCACTTTAAAATGTTTCCCCAACTGATTTGCTATCTTTTGAATTTTGCCTGTGGAACTACCTGCCACTATACAAAAATCAAAATTAATATGTAATCATCGCCTGATCCTTTTGTATATAAACAAGGATCAGTTATACTTCTGTTAAAACCAAGATTTAAGAGTTGTGTTTTTATACAATCGTTCCAGCATTTAGCACTTTGCTTAAGTCCATAGACAACTTTGTCTGATTTCCATACTAAATCATTCCCTTCCTCAAACCCTGGAGATTGTTGCATGTATATTAACTGGTCCAGAGGAGCATTTAGATATGCAGAAGTAATATCATAATGACTCATTTTTAATTTCTTGTCAGCTGCAACAGACAAAACAAGTCTCACTGATTCTGCCTTGGCAGTGGGCGCAAAAAGCTCATCATAGTGAATTCCTGGCTTTTGTGCAAAACCTTTTGCTACCAGTCTTTTTTTTTTCTTCAAAATAATTTTTTATTGGGTTTTTAACACATACACAAGTAAAACTCAACGTACCATAACACACATTCACACTACACATGCATAAAAAAATACAACAAAAACAAATATTATTTTTCCCTTTCCTCTTTCCTTGTCATCTTGGGGTGACTTCCTCCAGTCTCCCCTACTACGTTTCACTGTCTATCATCTTTAGTAATTTCCTCTCATCTTTCCTTGTTCTTGCTGATTAACTATAATCTTGTCTACATAATTAAACTAATATCTTATCTTATAGCCTCTTGTAGCATTTCTCATACCTTAAAATATTTCTCATACATTCTTATTTAAACCATTAATCTAAACTATTCTGCAATCTGCCTCTTCTTCCAACTCTTCCCTAATTCTCAATCTTACAATAGTTCTTTATATAAACTTTAAATTTCTTCCAGTCGTTTCCCACCGCCTCTTCCCTCTGATCGCGGAGTCTCCCTGTCAGTTCAGCAAGTTCCATATAGTCAATCATTTTCATCTGCCATTCTTCTATCGTTGGTAAGTCCTTTGTCTTCCAGTACTTTGCAATCAAAATTCTTGCTGCTGTTGTGGCATACATAAAGAAAGTGTGATCTTCCATGAACATAGCCATGTTCAAATATATAAAAGGATGTCATATAGAGGAGGGAGAAAGGTTGTTTTCTGCTGCTCCAGAGAAGCGGACACGGAGCAATGGATTCAAACTACAAGAAAGAAGATTCCACCTAAACATTAGGAAGAACTTCCTGACAGTAAGAGCTGTTCGACAGTGGAATTTGCTGCCAAGGAGTGTGGTGGAGTCTCCTTCTTTGGAGGTCTTTAAGCAGAGGCTTGACAGCCACCTGTCAGGAATGCTTTGATGGTGTTTCCTGCTTGGCAGGGGGTTGGACTGGATGGCCCTTGTGGTCTCTTCCAACTCTATGATTCTATGATTCCTTAGAAATTTCCTGAGTAGGCATTCCAAGTAAAAAGGCCTCTGGTTTTTTAAGAAACGTGCTTTTCAACACTCTTTTAATTTCATTATATATCATTTCCCAGAAGACCTTAATCCTTGGACATGTCCACCACATGTAGTAAAATGTCCCTTCAACATTCTCACACTTCCAACATTTATTATCCTGCAAATGATAGATTTTGGCAAGTTTGACGGGTCAGATACCACCTGTAAATCATTTTCATGATAGTCTCTCTTAACATACAGTATTACATGCAGTAAATTTTATTCCTTTTTTCCAAAGTCTCTCCCAGTCAGCCATCATAATATTATGTCCCACATTTTTGGCCCAATCTATCATTGCAGAATCTCTTTGTACAACTGTTTGAAGTATTTCTGGAAGTTTTTCCTAATCTCCGCAGGGTTCTCGATATTCTTCCCTTCTACAACAATGTTCGTAATTGTATTCTGTTTTTGCCTCCTTTTTAATTGCCATACCAGCAACTTCCCACATTTATTTGCTGAATCAAATGTCTTTTGCTTCATCATTTTAATTTTCCATTCAATTTCCTGGTTGATCAGTTGTGAATATTCCATTGCAGAAATTTAATTTCCTTTTGTATTTGCAAATTTTTAGGATTGGTCCTCAATTTCTTTTTCCTTAAGTTGTTGTAGAATATTATCCTTCTTTGTATTTTGGAGTTTCTTCCTTGTGGCCTTTTGTTGTATCAGGAATCCTCTCATTACTGCCTTACTTGTATCCCAAACAACCCTTTTTTCCACTGATGAATTAAGATTTATTTCAAAATAATCTTTTAAAGTCTTTTGGGCCTTTTCACAAATCTTTTCATTTCTGAGTAACGAGTCATCCATTCTCCATCTGAACGAACCCTGTGTTGTTAGTCTTAGATCCAGTTGTGCTGCATTATGATCAGAGCATGTTCTTGGGTGTATTTCTGCTTTAAGTATCCTAGGGGCAAGTTCCCTGGATACCCATATATAGTCTATTCTACTCCAGGACTTCATTGCTTCAGAATGGTAAGTTTCCTCAGTTTCTATTGGATTTTTAAGTCTGCATGTGTCAATCCAATCAAGATTGTCCACCATGCCAAAAAAAGTCTTTGGTAGTCTTCCTTCATTTGTCAATCTTGTTCTCTGTGATCTATCCATCAGTGTGGAGACAACTGCATTAAAATCTCCCATTGTGATAATTTTATAATCCATATAGTCTAGCAATGTGTCGTGAAGTTTCTTATAGAAATCCACTTTTCCATCATTTGGCGCATAAATTCCCAGTATCAAAAGTTTTTTGCCTTGCACTGTTATTTGTATCGCAACATACCTTCCTTCCTCATCTTTAAAGAACATTTTTGGGTTATATTTTTCTTTGGCGTAGATTACAACTCCTCTTTTCTTAACTTTGGCTGATGAGATAAATTCCTGGCCCAATTTTTTATTTTGTAATATCCTTCTGTGTAGTCTGACCACGTGCGTCTCTTGTAAACAAATCAAATCCAAGTTCTGTTTGGCTAAAACGTGGTACACCTGGTTTCTTCTGGCCTTGATGTTTAGGCCTCTCACGTTCCATGAAAGAATTTTAAGGGCCATTTTACTTAGTTGGCTCCCCCTGCTGCTCCTTCAGCTGTTTCCTCTTCAACTCCTGGTCTCGGCCCAGCTCCTGGATCTGCAAAAGCTGCGAAGTCTGCAATATTTTTGTCCCAGAATCTCCTTTTGTCTTCCACTGATTTGATTCTCACCTTCCTCTCCTTATACTTGAAAGAAAGACCTTGCGGAAACTCCCACCGGAAATAAATTCCTTTCCTCCTTAGAGCTCTTGTCAAATCTGAATAGTTCCCTCTCAAGTCCAGGAAGTATTTTGGAATATCCTTAAAGAGTACAATTTGGTGTTGTTGAACTTCCAGCTTCTTTTGATAGTGATGTCCTAGAATCTTGTCTCTCTATTCCCTGTTTTGGAATGTTATCATACAGTCATTGATGGTTTTAGAGTCCTTCCTACCTTTCCCAAATCTATAGGCTTTCACAATCATGGACTCTACCTCTTCCGTCTCCAAGGCCCAACACTCCACAAATTCTTGAACCAAAAAGTCCTTCAGGTCTCCTTGTTCTATTTCCGGTAATCCTCTTAGACGTAGATTCACTTCTCATTCCTTCATCTGTAGAAAAGCGATTGCAACCTGCGCAGCATCCTGTTTTTCCACATCCTGTACCCGCACTTCTTCCAAAGTTGTCACTCTTTTCTCAACTTGTGTCACTTGAGACCTAGTTTCTGCAAGTTCCTGTTTCAATGCCCCCAATTGCCTGATCCCTTCTGTATTCTGGTCCACTTTTTTATTAAGGGCATCAACACTTTCTGTATTTTTATTTAGGTCTCTTTTAAGATCTGCCAATGCTGTAAACACTTGCTCATTAAAGGAGCTCCCTTGAGCCCCTGACAGTGAGTCTTTCCTTGCTTTGGTAACCCTTGAATATGTTTTTGCTCTAGTACTCACTGTATCTCCATCTGTCATGTTGAATACAATAAGGGCTTACAGCTAAAAATGTTCAAGGTCAAGTAGAGATAAGGTAGTATTTGCTTTTGTAGTTCCCAAAGAGTTGGAGCACACAGACTACAGGAAGTTGAGTGAGGTATTTTTTTCCCCTTCCCTGCCTCACTCAGGAGTAGAAAGGGGGGTAGCCATTTTTAAATCCACAATCTAAAATCCCTTCAGTCTTTGGAGTTGCAATTTCAGCCAACTTTGAACAAGGAAGTTAGTACGTTGCACAGAAGGTTAATTTTGTTCCCCTAATGTTGTAATTTAGGGCAAAGTAACAGCTTAAAACAGTTCAAAGAGTCTGTGTCGGAAACAAAAGTAACAAGTATTCAGTCCTTTGTTACGTCACAATAGGCTTCTTCCCGCACTGACCCGGTCTTCGCATTCCAGAGGGTGTGCGGTGCCTTTTAACTGTCAAAATCACAGTTCACAGGGTAATTGTCAAAGTTCCCCCTCCCCTTCGCCCTGTCCGAGTACAGGGGGGGTTTAGCTTTGAAGATTTTGGAAGTTTCTTAAGAAATAGTCTTTTCGCGGCTGCAGCCTCCTGTCTTTTACTTTCACTTTTGCTGCAGTAGGAGAGACGGACTTCCTTTTAAAATCTCTCCCGTGTTTCCCAAATTTCCCCAGATTTAAACAAAATCCACCTTTTACTCATGGTTTCCAATCTTGTTTTGATACTTTTTTGGAAAAATCCAGCGCTCACGACCGTCGGATTATGCTGCTTCGCTGCGCCGGGGAAGCCGATAGATTCACAGTGTCCCGGTCTACCACCTCGTCCGCTTCGGTAGCTCTTTTTAGGGCTGCCTTGGGACAATGGAGACCGTCCGGACACCAGCCGAATCATCACGTCCTCAGGCTGCTCCACCTGAGGCTCTTTTGGGGGTCCGTTGCGCGGTAACGGCACCCCCCACCCCGACACAGCTGGGTCTCAGCGGAGAGCACAGAAACCCCAGCCGTCCGGTATGGCACTAGACCGAAAGTCCCTTTTGCTACCAGTCTAGCTTTAAAACGTGTATCACCTGATACTTGAGTCTTCCTTTTAAAGACCCACCTGCTAGAAATTATTTTTTCACCTTGTGGCAATTTGGCTAGTGTGTAAACCTTATTTTCTTTGAATGATTCCAACTCTTCCTTCATGGCATCAAACCACTGGGTTTGTTCCTTTGAAGGTAGTTTCAGAACTTGAGCAAAATCCTGTGGCTCTGTACAATTAACATGACACACTTTTGTTGCACCAGAAGTCAATTTATCAGGGGGAATGCCCTTGGTAGTCCTTGTGGACATCCTAGGAAACAACACTGGACTTTCCTCCTCTTGTTGCTCCTCCAGCTCATCATTTGGTTGTTCCTCTGATTCACTGTTTGTGGCACTTTGCAAAGTGTCAGTGTCTTTCCTCACTTTCTAGCCTTTCCTCAGCAGCTGACTGCCTGAGAGGCTCCTGTGTTTATACTGATATAGGAACTAAAATACTGGGATTGGCATGAACCTGTTCCCACCTATCCTGTTCAGCAAATTCAGCATTTTGTGAAATAAGTACTTGGCCATTTCCCAAAGCAAAACGATAGTGTCTGCTGGAATAGCCCTGATAGCCGATGAAACGTAGCTTTCTGGTTTTAGGCTAACCTTTACGTCTTAGAGACTTGGGGATATGAACAAAATCCCAACTCCCCCACACATGTAAACCTGCATGATCTGGTTCCTTCCCAAAAAGCATTCTGTAGAGAATATCACCCGTGGCAGTAGTGAAAGTGCGATTCACCAAAAAATTCCCAGACAGGAGAGCTTCTCCCCAGAGCTTTGCATCATTTTGCAATCCAGCATCTTTTAACAAGCTGTCCTTTACAATTTGTATGATACCCACGCATCTCTCAGCAACCCCATTCTGCCAGGGACTATTTGGGCATGTGAGACGATGCATTATTCCATGGCGTTTAAGCCATGCCTGGAAATAATTACTTAAATACTTGCCTCCTCTGTTGCTTTGGAGTTGAATAATTGGTCTTTGAAAACGTTTTTCTGCCCAAACTTTCCAGGACTTAAAAACATTAGCACATTCTGATTTGTTTCTCAATAAATATAGCCATGAATATCTTGTTTTATCATCCACAATAATTAGACCATATCGAGATTCTCCCTCACTCTCTGGAAAAGGACCAATTAAATCATCACACTATCTGGATGTTTCACGGTCGGTGTAATGCAAGTAGGATGTAAATATTCTCTGATTCTTCTCCTCACTTATTACATGCCATCACTACCAAGCAAGGAGATTTGGGTCTCATTGCTCCAAATAACACTGTCCCATTGTTCCGCTGTCCAGTTAACATGGGTTTTAGCACAGTTTAATATTTTCAACCTTTGCTTAAGAGGTAACAATGGCATTTTCCTTAGAATTTTAGCCTTTAGATCAGTCCTTGCACTCAACTTCACATTATATTTTGCCATGTCATCTTCTATACATTTTCTTCTGTCATGTAGGGACAGTCTCTCCATTGTTCGATCGTCACTTGCCTTTGTGCACCTTTTCCTGCCTTTACCAGTCTGATTTTGTAGAGACTGAGTGTCAGGGACCTGCTCTCGCCCAGAGCCCAGCCGAAGGGGGAGCTGGAGGGAGGTGGAACCCATGTCAGAAAGCAGTTCTCAGTCAAGCCAGGAAGGACCCAGTGGTAAGGAAGGGGAATTGCAGGCGGAAATTGCGCAGCAGGGTCTTGGAGATGCAGCAAGAGACCTGGCACCACCAAGGGGAAGTGATGAAAGACAGACTGGACAAACGTTTGGGTCTCCGCAGGTGTGCAGGGGGCAGAAGCGGAAAGAGAGGAGGAGGCGTTTTGGATTCCCAAAGCTCCTATGCTGGGGGAGGAGCAGAGAAATGCCACTCCCGGAATCTGCAACGGACTCAAGCGGACATGAGTCTTGAAAGCTCTGATGTGTACATTTGTAAATAAAGGCAATTAGTTTAGAAGACGATGACGTCTGGCTGGTTACTCTCGAGGAGACATCACAGAGACCTTACACTGAGTCTCCTTATACCTCTTCAAAAATATGGAAATGCCAGCTTTGGTTAAGTTTTCCACAATCTTTCATCTAATTTCTTCATAACTGTAGCCATGTTCCCTTAATAGTACAATTTTACATCGCTTTCTGGGTGACCAGCCAACTCTTTGTGCCATTTCTCTAATTTTATTATGTTTTACAACCTCACTAAATGAAAGAACACAAAAAACCAACCAACCTGATAGCAATCACATAACACACTGACAAACGTCAACCTAAGCAAGTTGTGCTTCCGTTTTCTGGTTATTTGGCTATAACATTTGATAGAATACGGGTTATTGAACGAACTTTGTTGGGTTGCATTCTTGATTAAATCATCTTTCCATTGATATATAATTATATGATATTACTCCCAAAGAAGTGGTGTTAGGAGCCATCAAACCTCTGAAATGCACTTTTCTCCAAAAGTCTTTCACAATTTTGACCATTACTGTATATCAAACAAAGCAACATTCAACAACTTTTCAATACCTTTTTGTGTCCAATGCAGATTGTGATGAATTGGAAATTGAGAACAAAGGTGACCATGACAAAATTCCCAGAGAGGAGAAGCCACGTACAAATTTGGAGTGTGGAGAAAGCTGCAGTCAGAGCTCCCATTCCACTTCCCATCAACAAAATCTAATTGGAAAGAAACCATATCAGTGTGTGGAATGTGGAAAGAGCTTCAGTCAGAGATACAATTTCACTTCCCATCAAAGAATTCATACAGGGGAGAAACCCTATCAGTGTGTGGAATGTGGAAAGCGCTACAGGAATAGCTGCGATCTCACTAAGCATCAAAGAATTCATACAGGGGAGAAACCATATAAGTGTATGGAATGTGGAAAGAGTTTCACTAATAGCTCCTGTCTCACTAAGCATCAAATTATTCATACAGGGGAGAAACCCTATCAGTGTGTGGAATGTGGAAAGAGCTTCAGTAAGAGCTCCAACCTCACTTCCCATCAAAGAATTCATACAGGGGAGAAACCCTATCAGTGTATGGAATGTGGAAAGAGCTTCAGGAATAGCTGCGATCTCACTAAGCATCAAAGAATTCATACAGGGGAGAAACCCTATCAGTGTATGGAATGTGGAAAGAGTTTCACTAATAGCTCCTATCTCACTAAGCATCAAAGAATTCATACAGGGGAGAAACCCTATCAGTGTGTGGAATGTGGAAAGAGTTTCACTGATAGCTCCTCTCTCACTTCCCATCAAAGAATTCATACAGGGGAGAAACCCTATCAGTGTGTGGAATGTGGAAAGAGCTTCAGGAATAGCTGCGATCTCACTAAGCATCAAAGAATTCATACAGGGGAGAAACCCTATCAGTGTATGGAATGTGGAAAAAGTTTCACTAATAGCTCCTCTCTCACTTCCCATCAAAGAATTCATACAGGGGAGAATCCATATCAGTGTATGGAATGTGGAAAGAGCTTCAGTCATATCTCCAAACTCACTTCCCATAAAATAATCCATACAAAGGTTGGAAAAACCATTATACTGCTTTAGGAGCCAGGCAAATCTGCACCTTTTAAACCAGACTTTGGCTGATTGCCATCTAATGCCTTTATAAAATGTGGTGTTTTGTGTTTTTATGTTGTGTTTTTATGTTGTAACCATCCTGAGATGTGTAGGTGTTGGGAATAGACTCCAACTCTTAAAGGCCTAGCGGTCCCCCCCAAATAAAATATTTGAGGAGGCCACCCCCAGTTTTTTGTGTTTCTTTTTCAAACACAACCAGTTTTTCTTCTGTAACTTGCCATACAATTTGCCCTCTTAAATAAAAAATATGCACAAAGTTCATGAGGAAAACAAAATACAAGAAAATACAAACGTGGACAGGTCCCATCTTTGCGGGCCTAACGCAAAAGTTGCTTATAATATAATAATAATAATTTATTATTTGTACCCCACCCATCTGGCTGGGTCTCCCCAGCCACTCTTTAAAGCAGGGTTTCCCAAACTTGGGTCCCCAGCAGCTCCCGGACTACAGTTCCCATCATCCCTCCCCATTGGTCCTGCTAGCTAGGGATGATGGGAGTTGTAGTCCAAAAACAGGTGGAGACCCAAGATTGCTTTAAAGGGAAAGTGGGCTGGCCCTGTGACACACTCTGCTGGCCAAAAGCGCTGCCCCAGAATCTGAACCACCCCCAGTACTGCTACTTGGAATTTATAGATCGCAAAACTGAAGTTTGATCAGCACTTCAACCTCTAAGGAGCTATTGGGTGCTTTCTGCACCACCTAGAGTACCCACAGAATTGTGGCTTCTCCTGGCAACACACATAGGAGAACAAATGAAAGACAAACACAATGGGCAGGAACAAACCTGGAAAGGACCATACCAAATAGACATCCGGTGTGAAGAGGTAATTTTCCCCACTGCTGAACAATCCCACAGGTAGAGATGAAATGCTAGAAGTGTTCTCCGGGGCAAGGGGAGCTGCTGGGAAATTGAACTATGGGCTCAAAATATTACTTTTTAAAAATGTCGCTGCCATTATAGGCATTGCCATTCAAGAGGCGTGTATGCATCATGTGATTGATTGTGCAAGGCGGACCTTACCTGGCCCCCCTACAAATATTTTATTCAAGTCAGCACCACTGGGTCGGGTGGTTTACAAATTAAATAAATACATAAATCGCCTTCCTTTGCACAAGTTCTGGCTTGTCAGTATTCTCATTTATTCTCATTTTGAAAATTTATATGTCCTTCATCTGAAGATATCACAACATAAATATACAGGTTGAAAGCATGGCTTTCTCAAAAACAAGTCAAACCAGAGAAATCTCTCCTCCCCATTTTTTGGATGGAGTTACAAACTTTGTTGATCTGGGGACTGCTGTGGAAATAGTGCATCTCGATTTCAGTAAGGCTTTGGACAAAGTCCTCTGTGATATTTATGTGAGAAAGCTGGTCAAATGTGGGCTGAATGAGGTAACTGTTAGGTGGATTTGACTGACTGAACCCAAAGAGGACTCCTTCATGGTTCCTCCTCATCCTGGGGGAAAGTGACAAGAGGGGTGCTGCAGGGTTCTGTCCTGGGCCCGTTGTTGTTCAACGTCTTTATATGTCACTTGGATGAAGGAACTGAGGGGATGCTCATCACATTTGCAGACGACACCAAACGGATCATAATGGCGTCCTCTCTCTTCTTCAGCAACAGACAGGGAGACAAAGAACAGTGCAAAAGCATAGCAGAGCGGCAGAGATAAGACTGACTTCCGTTCTTACACTTTGCAAGCCTAGGAAAGTAAACAGGTTCATGTTCAAAATGAACTTTGTTAAACCCCCTGAAGCCTTTTTGTTAGGTATCTCAGACCAAGATCTGCCAAAAGAAAAATGGATATTATTTATGTATGCTACAACAGCGGCCAGAATCTTGATTGCACAATATTGGAAGACGGAAGAAATACCATCAAAGGAACAATGGCAAGAAAAACTGATGAACTATGCAGAGTTGGCTAATCTAACAGATAAACTATGAGAGAAGGACAAAAAGGGATACCGATTGTGGATAAAATGGAACCATTCAAGAAGTGGCAGAAGGATATATCGAGATTTGTCTGGCAGGGGAAAAAACCCAGAATTAAATTTAAGATTTTAACAGATAAGAAAAGAGGGGGATTTTCCCTGCCAGAGTTGAACATCTATTTTGAGGCAGCGGCCTTCTGCTGGCTGAAAGATTGGTTTATGTTAGAGAATACGGATGTATTAGACCTGGAAGGATAAGATAATGTTTTTGGTTGGCATGCATATTTATGGTATGATAAAGTCAAGGCCCACAAAGGTTTCAAAACACACATAATCAGGAAGGCACTGTACAGAGTCTGGATGAAATACAAGGACTTGTTAGAAAGGAAAACACCCAGATGGATTTCACCATTAGAGGCTAAGGCCCACAAAAAGGTAAACAAAGTATTGTGACATTTTAATACAAGAAGGAGAAAGTGTCAGGTTGAAACCCTATGAACAATTAAAGGGGGAGGTGAGGGATTGGTTACATTACCATCAAATTAATGATACATACAGAATGGACCAAAAAGTAGGCTTTCAGTTGGAAAAGTCGAAACTGGAAACGCAACTATTAGAACCGAAATCGAAAAACTTGTCTAGAATGTATAACTTGCTGCTAGAATGGCATACACAAGATGAATTCGTTAAATCTGCAATGATAGACTGGGCCAAAGATGTGGGACATAACATCATGATGGCTGACTGGGAAAGACTGTGGAGGAAAGGGATAAAATTTACTGCTTGTAATTTGTTAAGAGAAAACATTATGAAAATGATATATAGATGGTACCTGACCCCAGTCAAACTTGCTAAAATCTATCATTTGCAGGACAACAAATGTTGGAAGTGTGAGAATGTTGAAGGCACATTTTACTATATGTGGTGGACCTGCCCAAGAATGAAGGCCTTCTGGGAAATGATATATAATGAAATGAAAAGAGTGAGTCTGAGTCCCTGCTCTGGTTCTCTAATTCTCACCCCTGGGGGAGGGATGTGCAACTGCAGCACATCTGCAAAGGGAAAGACATGGGGACAGGAGAGTCCGTCCCTGAGCACCTGCCAAGTCCACAAACGCAAGAGCTACAAGTGCAAATTCTTACCTGAATAACAACAGCTTGCAGATACTGTGCATCCCAAGGGAATACCGGTACATTATTTTGCATACCTCCAACTGTACATCGATATACATGTAATTTTCAATGCCAAACATGTCAGTTGCAATGTTATATAAAAGTTAAAGGTAGATAGCTGTGTTGGTCTGTCATAGTCAAAGCAAAATAAAATAAAAAAATTCCTTCCAGTAGCACCTTAGAGACCAACTAAGTTTGTTCTTGGTATGAGCTTTCGTGTGCACGCACACTTCTTCAGATACACTGAAACAGAAGTCACCAGACCCTTATATATAGTGAGAGGGTGGGGTATGCCATACAACATTGTGTATGCCATCAAATGCCAACAGTGCCCTTCAGCTCTCTATATTGGACAAACAGGCCAAACCCTACGCCAAAGGATAAATGAACATAAATCTGACATCAGGAATCACAAGACAGAGAAACCAGTAGGAGAGCACTTCAATCTCCCAGGACACTCTATACAAGATCTCAAAGTAGCTGTCTTATTGCAAAGGAATTTCAGAAGTAGACTGGAAAGAGAAGTTGCTGAATTGCAACTCATTACCAAGCTTAAAACCATGGAGAGACCTGGTCTGAACAAAGACATTGGATTCTTATCTCATTATACATGACAAAGCTATTTTTAACCTTCTCACCCCTGGCTTTTCCCTGTAAGACTAATTCTAGTCATTAATAGTCGTCAACAGGTTTACCACAGCTATCAGCCTATCACCCATTCCCACCCCCCTTCTGAGTAATACCCCTCCCACCCTCTCACTATATATATGAGGGTCTGGTGACTTCTGTTTCAGTGTATCTGAAGAAGTGTGTTATATAAGTTACTTCCATTTATACTCATGTTGTACTACTTTGGCTATGTGGTTAATAAAATATTGAATTCTTGCATTGTGAAAACGAAGGTTATGGTGAAAAGTGAAAAACATGAATTGCAAAAAACTAGAGCTTACAGAACAAAACCGAAACAAAATAAAAAAATTCCTTCCAGTAGCACCTTAGAGACCAACTAAGTTTGTTCTTGGTATGAGCTTTCGTGTGCAACAGATTTACCACAGCTATCAGCCTTTCACCCATTCCCACCACCCCTCTGAGTAATACCCCTCCCCACCCTCTCACTATATATAAGGATCTGGTGACTTCTGTTTCAGTGTATCTGAAGAAGTGTGCATGCACACGAAAGCTCATGCCAAGAACAAACTTAGTTGGTCTCTAAGGTGCTACTGGAGGGAATTTTTTTATTTTGTTTTGACTATGACAGACCAACACGGCTATCTACCTGTAACTAGAACAAAACCGACTTCAGATTTGAAATCAGCATTGAAAGAACATATAAGAACAGTTGAAAAATCTCATGCAAGAGAAAATGGGAAAAAATTGTTCCCCAGTGTCCATCAAATATTAAAAGCTTCCCTAAACATAATAACAACAAGCATCCATTTTCAGTCCATTGAATTAGCAATTAAGCACTTCCGGAAAGAGAAATGGCATAGTTTTGTATATTAGCATAAAAAGCATGCATAAGAAAGTATTACTCATTCATGATGAGAATAGGATTTATTTATTTTGAACTTCGCTTGGTTCCTCCTTGGTAGCCAGTGCGATGGTTTCCGCAGTGCTCGAACTCAGGACCCGCTGCCTTGAGGGACACCTAAGAGCAGCTTGGCAGGGGAAAGGTCTCCCTTGGGAGGTGGTGGACTCTCCTTCCTTGGAGGTTTCTAAGCAGAGATGCTTGAGCTGAGATTCCTGCCTTGCTGGGGGTTGGACTAGATGACCCTCGGGTCCCCTCCTCTCTCTCCACTCCTGAATCCGAGGAGGAGGTTCCTCGCCTCCTGCAAAGCCCTTTTCCCTGCAAGCTGTTCCTCCGGTTTCTGGCCAAGGGAGGGAGATGCTCAGAGTCCAAGCAAGAGCCTCACCCCCAAAAGGATATCTGGGCATTGGCGTAGCCCCCCTAAACCCATAAAACAGAATAAAAAGCCGAGAGCTGGACGAGCTGGGCTTTGCAAGGGTTAAAGGGAACCGAGCTGCCTTCCTAGAGAGGACAGGAAGCAAGAGGGGGGGCCAGGTCCTCCAGAGCCCAGGCCCCTCCCTCCCTCCCTCCATCCCCAGTCCTTTCCTGCAAGGGCTGCATGGCTGTCCCCTCCTGGGATCTGGTGAGTCTCTCTCTCTCTCTCTCTCTCTCTCTCTCTCTCTCTCTCTCTCTCTCTCTCTCTCTCCCCCCAGAGGGTGCAGTGGGGAGACGGTGGGGGTCCCAGGGCTGCAGCAGGGGGGGGAGGATGCCTGGGGTGGGGGCCTGATCTGCTCATGCAGGGGGAGGAGAGGGTCCTGCCAGGGAGGGGCGAGGTCTGCAACGCTCTCCTTCCTGGAGATCACAGGATCCCAAACTCATTTCTCCCTTCTTTCAACAGAGGAGTCCCTAGGACTTTAACTCTGTGTGACGTCCCTCAGCGTCATTGCACAACAGAGGAAACATGTGCAGATGGTTCTCCAAATCTGGAAGAGGAGGGGGACTAGCCCCCCCAAACAAAACCCCACGTGGAAGAAGGAAGGAAATAGGGGAGAGAAAGGGCAGGAATGAAGAGAGGGATCCCAGCCCATAGTCTGGCTGCTGCATTGCAGACCAGTTTCCCAGTGTCTCCCAGGGCAGCTCCACACGGAGGCCACTGCAGCAATCCCCTCGCACCCAGAGCAGGGCATCCCAGGACCACATCCTCTCTGTCCCAAAGGGATTGTTGCTGGCAAACCAGACGGAAATGGGCGCTGCTACTCACTGAGCCTCCAAGGACCTTGGCAGGTATGGCTGTGTGTGTGTTAAGCTATCTAACAGAATAATAATAGTAATAATAATAATAATAATACTAAATTACCTGCCTAAATTTCAAGGGAGATGTCTTTGGTATGTGTGACAGAGACTTGGTTGGATGAGGCAGATGGGCCTGTCCTTGCCGCTGCTTGTCCACCAGGTTTCTCTTACGCACAGCAACCCAGGCCTTGTGGGCGGGGAGGGGGGTTGCAGTGATTTTTAGGAAGTCATTAGTTTGCACCAGGCGTCCTATTGGGAAGACCCAGTTCTCTGAGTGCATGTTCTGGAAGTTGGCCCAAAGGGGCAGTACAGGATTCCTCTTGGTGTACCGACCTCCCCGCTGCACCAAGGATTCCCTGCCCGAGCTGCTTCAGGTCGTGGCGGATGTCCTCCTGGAGACACCTTTCTTGGTTGTCCTAGGGGATTTTAACATCCATGCCGACATGACCTTACAAGGGGCCGCTCGGGACTTCGTGGAAAGCATGGCCTCCATGGGGCTGTCCCTGAATAAGTTTGGCCCAACTCATAGCCGCGGACATGCCTTGGACCTGGTATTCACCTCTATGGATGCTGGTGATCTGACATTAAATAAAAGCGAAACTAAAGAAGTGCCATGGCCAGATCACTTCCTGGTGCAACTGGACTTCTCCGCGACCCTGCCCCTCTGCCGGGAGGTGGGATAGATTCGGATGGTCCGCCCCCGCCTTTTAATGGATCCAAATGGTTTCCAGAGAGTGGTAGGGGATGTTTTATCCCATGTTGATTGCCTTTCAGCTGATTCCCTGGGGGCCCACTGAAATGTGGAGTTAACCAGGGCTATTGACTCTTTGGCTCCGAAGCGCCCTCTCCGATTGCATGGAGCCCGGACAGCCCCGTGGTTTCCTCCGGAACTGAGGGCGATGAAACAATCGTTGAGACGGCTAGAGCGCCGGTGGCGGATAACTCATTCTGAATCTGACTGGACACGGGTCAGAGCTCAATGTCGAGCCTACCATGTGGCGGTAGCGACGGCGAAGAAGACCTTCTTCACCGCCTCTATTGCATCTGCAGAAAACAGCAGCAGGAGACTCTTCCAGGTGGTTCGCAATCTAGCGGAACCACCTGCTCCATCAGGGCCCAGTACGGCCCACATGATCTCCTGCAATGATTTTGCCAAGTTTTTTGCAGATAAAGTTGCTCAGATTCGGGAAGAGGTAGACTCCACCGTGGGAGTAGGGCCGGGGCTGGAGAGTTCCAGAGTCCTGTCTAGTCAAGTTGCGTGGAATCAATTCCAATCTGTTACTCTGTTACCATCTACCTGTCTCCTTGATCCTTGCCCACCCTGGCTTATAAAAGCTAACCGGGAAGGGCTGGGCAATGGGCTTTGCAGAGTGGTGAATGCTTCCCTCTGTGAGGGAGTCTTCCCAGCCCCGCTGAAAGAGGCGGTTATTAAACCGTTTCTTAAAAAACCATCCTTAGATGCGGCCAATATGGCCAACTATCGCCCAGTCTCAAATCTTCCATTCTCGGGCATGGTGATTGAGCGAGTGGCTGCTAAACAACTCCAGGCACGCCTGGAAGAAGCGGACCATGTGGATCCCTTCCAATCGGGATTCAGGCCTCATCATGGGACTGAAACTGCCTTGGTCACACTAGTCAATGATCTCCGGTGGACTAAGGACAAAGGTGAGAGCTGTTTCCTAATTCTGCTGGACCTCTCAGCAGCTTTTGACACCATCGACCATAACATCCTTCTGGACCGTCTAGAGGGGTTGGGAGCTGGGGGCACTGTTATACAGTGGTCCGCTCCTTCCTCCTGGGTCGTGTTCAGAAAGTGGTGGTGGGGGATGAGTGTTCAGACCCCTGGGCTCTCACTTGTGGGGTGCCTCAGGGTTCTGTCCTCTCCCCCATGCTTTTCAACATTTACATGCAGCCGTTGGGAGAGATCATCAGGGGGTTTGGGCTGGGAGTTCATCAGTATGCGGATGATACTCAGCTCTACCTCTCTTTCAAATCAGAACCAGTGAAGGCGGTGAAGGTCCTGTGTGAGTGCCTGGAGGCGGATGGAGGCTGGATGGCGGCTAACAGATTGAGGTTGAATCCTGACAAGACAGAAGTACTGTTTTGGGGGGACAGGAGGTGGGCAGGTGTGGAGGACTCCCTGGTCCTGAATGGGGTAACTGTGCCCCTGAAGGACCAGGTGCGCAGCCTGGGAGTCATTTTGGACTCTCAGCTGTCCATGGAGGTGCAGGTTAATTCTGTGTCCAGGGCAGCTGTTTATCAGCTCCATCTGCTACGCAGGCTGAGACCCTACCTACCTGCAGACTGTCTTGCCAGAGTGGTGCATCCTCTAGTTATCTCCCGCTTGGACTACTGCAATGCGCTCTACGTGGGGCTACCTTTGAAGGTGACTCAGAAACTGCAATTAATCCAGAATACGGCAGCTAGACTGGTGACTGGGAGCAGGGGCGTAGCAACGGGGGGGCGGGGGGGCGGTGCGCCCCGGGTTCCACCCCAGAGGGGGGTGACACTTTTTTTAAAAAAATAATTTTTATTTTTATTTTTTAAATTTTAACGTCATTGAAAAAAAGAGATAATAGACACACACACAACCCCCACACCTCACAAAGTGGCACCATCAGAGGGGGGTGACACTTTTTAATTTTTTTTAATTTTTATTATTGTTATTTTTTTATTTTATTTTAACTTTATTGAAAAAAAGAGATAATAGACACACACACACACCTCACAAAGTGGCACCATCAGAGTGGGGTGACACTTTTTATTTTTATTTTTTTTATTTTTTTACATTTTTATTATTATTTATTTATTTATTTTTATTTTAACTTTATTGGAAAAAAAGAGATAATAGACACACGCACACACAAAACCCCCACACCTCGCAAAGTGGCACCATCAGAGTGGGGTGACACTTTTTAATTTTTTTTAATTTTTTAAAAATTAAAGTGGGGGGGGGGGGACAAAAAAAAATTCCGCCCCGGGTACCACCTGGGCTTGCTACGCCTCTGACTGGGAGTGGCTGCCGAGACCATATAACACCGGTCCATAATCTTCATGGACTCCCAGTACGTTTCCGAGCACAATTCAAAGTGTTGGTGCTGACCTTTAAAGCCCTAAACGGCCTCGGCCCTGTATACCAGAAGGAGCGTCTCCACCCGCACTGTTCAGCCCGGACACTGAGGTCCAGTGCCGAGGGCCTTCTGGCGGTTCCCTCACTGCGAGAAGTGAGGTTACAGGGAACCAGGCAGAGGGCCTTCGCGGTGGTGGCACCTGCCCTGTGGAACACCCTCCCGCCAGATTTCAAAGAGAACAACAACTACCAGACCTTTAGAATACATCTGAAGGCAGCCCTGTTTAGGGAAGTTTTTGATGTTGAATAGATTACTGCATTTTAATTCTGTTGGAAACCGCCCAGAGTGGCAGGGGAAACCAATCCGAATTTGGGCGAGGGGTATAAAGAATAAATTATTATTATTATTATTATTATTATTATTATTAGGCAGCAGAAACCAGGCTGATTAATCACAGAAATCCCTTCAGTTGCCTCCACATTTTGCATTGCCAGAAGTTTGAGACTTATTTCTTTTCCTCTTCCTCCTCTTTCTTTTCAAAAAGATAGCTCATGGTCTGGGATGCGGTGCAGTCCAGCCCTGGTTTCCTCCAAGACTCATCCATGTTTGCTCAGGGAACCATTTCCCCCCCTGTCCTACAAATTCTGTAATAAAACAATGTATTTGCTTTGTAGGATTTGCTAGAGCTTCTCATTAAGACGTACAGAACTCAGCAGAAGACCAAAGGGTTCCTTCCGATCTCTCAGAGGCTTCCTGAGAGCACAGATGGATGAGCAAGACTCAGCTGGCCCTGAAGCAGGAAGAGGCCATGCCAACCACACTGGGAGCAGTGGGGGATTCTGGGAAAACTCTGCGCAGAAGATCCTGGGTGAGGAGGACACCCTCCGCTCAGAGGTGCAGAGCCAGCAGTTGAGACAGTTCTGCTGCCAGGAGATAAGGGCTCCGAGAGGTTTGCAGCCGACTCTACCACCTTGACCATCAGTGGCTGAAGCCAGAAAGGCACACGAAAGCTGAGATGCTGGACCTGGTGATCTTGGAGCAGTTCCTGGCTGTCCTTCCCCCGGAGATGGAGAGCTGGGTGAGGGAATGCGGAGCGGAGACCAGTTCCCAGGCGGTGGCCCTGGCCGAAGGTTTCCTCCTGAGTCAGGCGGAGGAGAGAAAGCAGGTGAGGGAGACTTTCCTCTGGATACTCCCAATGGGCTCCAAACAAGACAGAGAACATCCCATAATAGTCTGCTGATTGCCCATCCGTTTTCTGGGAAAGCATTCAAGGAATGAGATCTTACACCCTTCAAGTCTTTGTCATTCTCTTTCCAATATTTCTCCTCATTCTCTGTTTTGAATCCTTGTTTCTTTTTCAGGGAAAGGATCATTTTGCAGAAATGGACCTGAATTCCTGTGAGGCAGAGAGGCCTCCGTTGGACACCAGAGAGAAGCCACTGGGTAAGGAGGAAGGTGGTTTTTGTCCATTTGGTCTCATTCTGTTGGTTTTCCAACTCATTTGAGGGTTCTTTTCATCTTGTTTTGGGGGAAGACAATTGGGAACAAGGGTCCAGAGGAGGGGAGATGTATTTCTGCACAACAAACATATGAAATGGGCACAAACGTCCAAATGCTTTCAGCAGGTAAGGCTTTCTCAAAGCCCCATCTGTAGTTAGAGATGCCCTGTGTCACCTGTGAGAGAAGCAGGCACTCCTGGTGTCCTGATTACCTTTTTTCTCTTCCAGGTGACAGAATGATGCCGGCAAGACCTCCTGATCCGTCTTTTCATGGGGGCAGAAGGGAAGCAGCGGCTGTGGAACCAGATCAGGTCAGGGGAAGCTGCCTTGTGGGGACAGAGGCCAAGGGCTGGAGCAACGTCATGGACTGGCTGGGCACAGAGGAATGGTGGGAGGAAACAGCCAGGGAACCAGGAAGGGAAGATGGCTCAGAGCCCAAGGAAGGATGGGTGGTCAGAGGGGGAAGAGGGAGAATCCTGGGAAGAGGAGGTGTTAGAAGCTGAAGGAGTAACAGGGCTGAGTGAGCTGGGAGACTCTGTGGCGGAATGTAGTCCAGAATCGGAGGCAGAAGAGGAAGGAGGCGAGTGGGAGAAGGAAGGTTGAGAGGATGAGGTGAGTCAGGAGAAGGAGGAGCCACCGGTGGCTCCCTCTCCTTTTACCAGAAGCCACCCTCCCTGCTTGTCTCTCAGAGCCAGGAGACCCCCTGCATTGCAGGAATCTCCAAACAGACAGATGGCCATCCAAAATAGGCTTATTTTATTTCTAGATTGATCACTGAATGCTAAAATTGGTTTCTAAGCAGTGGACAAATGAGAACAAATAGTGGCCTGGATTCACCTAACCAGCCCCATCCGCTGCAAAATGGGGCCTGCCCCCCATTCCTCCCCCTCTCCATGCCCGCATGAACCCCTTGAATTTGACTCTAGGGCATTGGGAGGGAACTCCCAAGAACAACTCATGAGGAGAGGAGAAAGTGGATCCTTCCATCAGGCAAACTGGAATGCTTGCGTAGGCAGAATGAATTGAAAAACACAAGGTGGAGTACCACCTATTTGCACAAAAACTAATTGCTGTTGTTGTTTAGTCGTGTCCGACTCTTCGTGACCCCCTGGACCAGAGCACGCCAGGCACTCCTGTCTTCCACTGCCTCCCGCAGTTTGGTCAGACTCATGCTGGTAGCTTCGAGAACACTGTCCAACCATCTCATCCTCTTTTGCCCCCTTCTCCTTGTGCCCTCCATCTTTCCCACCATCAGGGTCTATTCCAGAGAGTCTTCTCTTCTCATAAGGTGGCCAAAGTATTGGAGCCTCAGCTTCAGGATTTGTCCTTCCAGTGAGCACTCAGGGCTGATTTCCTTCAGAATGGATAGGTTTGATCTTCTTGCAGTCCATGGGACCCTCACGAGTCTCCTCCAGCACCAGAATTCAAAAGCATCCATTCTTCAGCGGTCAGCCTTCTTTCTGGTCCATCTCTCACTTCCATACATCACTACTGGGAAAACCATAGCTTTAACTATACGGACCTTTGTTGGTAAGGTGATGTCTCTGCTTTTTAACATGCTGCCTAGGTTTGTCATTGTTTTTCTCCCAAAGACGAATACCCATAATTAAAACGCAGAATAAAATAAGCACCCAGAATTAAAATGTGCAGCAAAGCAATCCTATTGAAAGAACACAGCAATTTACAGGAAGGAAAGAACAGAGCATTGTGTAGCAGATCATATTTCTGCTGTCTCAGAGGAAGACATTTCCCTTTTTCTTTCAGGGCCCAGTGTGCTTTGGAGATGTCGCTGTTCGTTTCACGGACGAGGAGTGGGCGTTGCTGGATCCTGACCAGAGAGCTCTGCATAAGGACGTCATGGAGGAGAATTGTGGGATCGTGGCCTCTCTTGGTAAGGCTCCCTGTGGGATCGTCATAGCTGCCTGGAAATTCAAAAAATACCTCTATGTGACCAACCTCATATATTTTCACAGAGCTCAAAAGCACCCCCTATAACACCTGGGAACCTAACACCCCCACAATAAACAGTAAATTACAGTTTTTTCTTTGAACAATCTTCCTCAAATTATTCCTTTTTCTACCACGATTGGGCTGGTCTGAACTGCCCAGGCCATCTTAAATGTCAGATTCAGAATTGTTAGGAAAGATAAGTAGCTTCAGGTTTTCTGTTTTTGTTTTTGCTCCTGTCAGTCTTGGGTTGACCAAAGAGACGACTGACATTGGAGATGGAGGGGATGCCATGACTGGGCCAAACAAAATTCATCCCAGAGAAGAGCCAGGCTTATTGAATCTCAGGTAGTAGCAGTGATGATGATAATGATGATAGTAATAATACCGTGATTTACGAACTTAATAATAGTAGTAGTAGTAATAATAATAATAGTTCTTAAATCGAGGTACCACTGTATTAATCATAATAATTTTTATTTCTACCCTGCCCATCTGGCTAGGTTGCCCCAGCCACTCTGGGCAGTTTCCAACACATACATGAACATGAAACATAAATAATAATAATCTGATACCATATAGATAGAAAATTAACTTTAAAATGAACAAGTTATACTAGTGGCCAAAATTCTGGAAACCTTTTGTGAAAATTGTACCGTATTTTCCGGCGTACAAGACGACTTTGGAACCCCGAAAAATCGGCTCCAAAATTGGGGGTCGTCTTGTATGCCGGATACTGCAGCGCGGCGCGGGGACTTGCCGAGCAGCGCCGGAATCGTGTCCGCGGTTCCGTAGAAGCAATTTCTGGCGCTGTGCACATTTTGGATATGGGCAGCGCAGCACCATTTTTTCAGTTAAAATTTAGAGTATATCCCAAACTCTATATTTTAACTCGGAAAACTGGGGGTCGCCTTGTACGCCGGAAAATACGCTATTTCTGAGGTTTAATGGCTCATAACACCACTTTTGTGTGGAGTAATACCATAAAATTGTATATTAATGGAAAAATAATTAAAAAAGAATGTAATGCAATAACTTTTATGAAGGAGTATTTATTAGAACAGCAGGGATAAAGAAACAAATGTGAAACCTCTGGTAACCATTGGTAACCTTTAGCTTTAATTACCACCTTACAACGCCTTCCTGAGAAGTGAACCAAGTTTTTAGTTCTGCAGGTGTAATAATGTGAAACCAAGACTGAATTATTGCCTCTGTTTATTGGGCTTTATTGCTGGGTTGCTTCTGACTATCAAGTTTCTTTAGTCGGCTCCATAGATTTCCGATGGGGTTCAAGTCTGGGCTATTCCCAGGCCATTCCAGCAGTGGAATAGGATTGTCTTGAAAGCATCTTTCGTACACAGCAGCAACATGACATGGAGCTGAATCCTGTTGAAATTGAACAGACACATACACACACACACACACACATATATGCGTTTCAGTATCTGGGAAAAGATCACCTGCTATGCAGTGGTAATTATTTAAACAGAGTTTTGATTGAAACAAAGAAAAACTTTTATTAAGTTTAAAATAAACTTCTTAAAATAGATCCCATATAGAATACAGGCTCTTCTCTATACTGGCACACACTAGTAGAGAGAAACTAGTCACCACAGTCAAGGTAAGTAACTCACACAGCACTGACAGACAGTTACAGACTAGAATGGAAGTTACATCTTAGAACGACAGTTATAGCACTTAGTCACTAACAGCTGCTCCTGCTCTCCTGCGTCTTTGTCACATGACACTCCCCCAAAGACCTAGAGAGCAGTAGCATAAACAAAAAAACAAGATTCACCTTTACAATCAATTCACCATGTTGTATCCTAGGGAACACTTTTGTAAATTAATCAGACAAATTATCCTGTGATTGACAATAAAGTTAACTTAATCACATTACGTCTTTAACATTGAAAAATTTGATTGCTACGTGTTTTGCACGTGCTAAAGTGTTCCCTGAATTAGCGATTGCAATACAAGCTTGATTATCCTCATAAATTGTCACAGACTGCTGCACTTCATATCCTAAATCATTCAATACCTGGATATACCATGTGACTTTGTTACATGCTTCAGATAATGCAGAAAATTCTGCCTCACATGTAGATGTAACCAATAGCAAAACAGATAGTCACGGAAATAGAAACATACACAAAGCCAAAATGGAAAAAACCGTGAAATTCCCTGAAGTGAGAAATCGGTATCGACTATAATTAGTATTTTTTAAAGGAAGTTAATCAGAAAATAAACTTAAACATATGTAAATAGCCTGAAGAAGCAATCCAAAAAGCTAAAGCTCAAAAAGTAAGCTTGAACATGAGAATCAAAACAGAAACGTTTACAAAACCTTAACAAACTAAGAGAGCAATCCAAAAAACTAACGCTCAGAAAGTAAATTTAAACATAAGAACAAAACAAACCTTTACAAAACCTTATCGAGCTGCCGGCTATTAGAACCTCGTTTCACTGGGATTATCAGTTTCCTCAGAAGGAAATTAAGACTCAAGTCAAAGGGTGAAAGCCCTAAAATATAAACTAATTTCAATTAAACTTCAGGAGGCCATCAACAATGGTAAAGGGATAAGGGCCCCAAATGTAATTAATCTACTTCTGCATCTTCAAAAAAGGATTTGAAAACCTAGACTGCAGAAATCAAAGGGGAAACCTAAATTTAAGTTGTGCTAGCCTAACCAGAAAAAATACAGAACATGATTCAGAAAACTGGTTTATAAAAGCCTCCGTGAACTAAGTACCCCGTGTTTCTCCTAAAATAAGAAACCGTCTTATATTCCCCCCCCTTTACCAACAACACAGTATGGCTTATTTTCGGGGAATGTCTTTATTTTAACTGCTCTGCGCCGGCACACTGCATAGACACGCCTATCCAGGCCATCTTAAGGAAGAGGCACCGCGTCACTATGTCTTATTTTCGGGGTATGGCTTATATATCGCAAATGCGTAGAAATCCTGCTACGGCTTATTTTATGGCTACGGCTTATTTTAGGAGAAACGGTATTACTGGTGTTTGGTAGATGTGTCAACAAAACCTTGCTTTTTGGATTTCCAACCAGTTAGTGAATTTCTAAACATAACCACTAATCCGCTGGTTGATTTTCTCATGGATGGACAATTTGCGAAATCACTGTCCACAAACACCTGCAAATCACTTGAATTGGATGCAGATAATTTTATACACTTATTCTGTGTACCTTCAAACATCTCAAAATTCTCTTACCAGCAGCCCAATCACTTAAACTAGGCTTACTCACTTTTCTGCTTAGAATACCTACACAAAAAGAGACATCAGGCCTTGACCATTGGCTCAGGTACAGAAGAGATCCTATTACTGATTGATAGAAATCTGGTTGATCAAACAAAAAATCACTTTCAGTCTTTTGAAAATCTACAGTCATAGGAGTTTGCACAGCATTACAATTCTGCATTTCTAGCTGTTCAAGCAGACCTTTAATCTTTTGTTCTTGACATATTAAGAAACTTCCATCTGCTTCTCTGCATACTTGAACCCCTAAATAGTGACTTATTGGTCCTAGATCTTTCACTTTAAAATGTTTCCCCAACTGATTTGCTATCTTTTGAATTTTGCCTGTGGAACTACCTGCCACTATACAAAAATCAAAATTAATATGTAATCATCGCCTGATCCTTTTGTATATAAACAAGGATCAGTTATACTTCTGTTAAAACCAAGATTTAAGAGTTGTGTTTTTATACAATCGTTCCAGCATTTAGCACTTTGCTTAAGTCCATAGACAGCTTTGTCTGATTTCCATACTAAATCATTCCCTTCCTCAAACCCTGGAGATTGTTGCATGTATATTACCTGGTCCAGAGGAGCATTTAGATATGCAGAAGTAATATCATAATGACTCATTTTTAATTTCTTGTCAGCTGCAACAGACAAAACAAGTCTCACTGATTCTGCCTTGGCAGTGGGCGCAAAAAGCTCATCATAGTGAATTCCTGGCTTTTGTGCAAAACCTTTTGCTACCAGTCTTTTTTTTTTCTTCAAAATAATTTTTATTGGGTTTTTAACACATACACAAGTAAAACTCAACGTACCATAACACACATTCACACTACACATGCATAAAAAAATACAACAAAAACAAATATTATTTTTCCCTTTCCTCTTTCCTTGTCATCTTGGGGTGACTTCCTCCAGTCTCCCCTACTACGTTTCACTGTCTATCATCTTTAGTAATTTCCTCTCATCTTTCCTTGTTCTTGCTGATTAACTATAATCTTGTCTACATAATTAAACTAATATCTTATCTTATAGCCTCTTGTAGCATTTCTCATACCTTAAAATATTTCTCATACATTCTTATTTAAACCATTAATCTAAACTATTCTGCAATCTGCCTCTTCTTCCAACTCTTCCCTAATTCTCAATCTTACAATAGTTCTTTATATAAACTTTAAATTTCTTCCAGTCGTTTCCCACCGCCTCTTCCCTCTGATCGCGGAGTCTCCCTGTCAGTTCAGCAAGTTCCATATAGTCAATCATTTTCATCTGCCATTCTTCTATCGTTGGTAAGTCCTTTGTCTTCCAGTACTTTGCAATCAAAATTCTTGCTGCTGTTGTGGCATACATAAAGAAAGTGTGATCTTCCATGAACATAGCCATGTTCAAATATATAAAAGGATGTCATATAGAGGAGGGAGAAAGGTTGTTTTCTGCTGCTCCAGAGAAGCGGACACGGAGCAATGGATTCAAACTACAAGAAAGAAGATTCCACCTAAACATTAGGAAGAATTTCTTGACAGTAAGAGCTGTTCGACAGTGGAATTTGCTGCCAAGGAGTGTGGTGGAGTCTCCTTCTTTGGAGGTCTTTAAGCAGAGGCTTGACAGCCACCTGTCAGGAATGCTTTGATGGTGTTTCCTGCTTGGCAGGGGGTTGGACTGGATGGCCCTTGTGGTCTCTTCCAACTCTATGATTCTATGATTCCTTAGAAATTTCCTGAGTAGGCATTCCAAGTAAAAAGGCCTCTGGTTTTTTAAGAAACGTGCTTTTCAACACTCTTTTAATTTCATTATATATCATTTCCCAGAAGACCTTAATCCTTGGACATGTCCACCACATGTAGTAAAATGTCCCTTCAACATTCTCACACTTCCAACATTTATTATCCTGCAAATGATAGATTTTGGCAAGTTTGACGGGTCAGATACCACCTGTAAATCATTTTCATGATAGTCTCTCTTAACATACAGTATTACATGCAGTAAATTTTATTCCTTTTTTCCAAAGTCTCTCCCAGTCAGCCATCATAATATTATGTCCCACATTTTTGGCCCAATCTATCATTGCAGAATCTCTTTGTACAACTGTTTGAAGTATTTCTGGAAGTTTTTCCTAATCTCCGCAGGGTTCTCGATATTCTTCCCTTCTACAACAATATTCGTAATTGTATTCTGTTTTTGCCTCCTTTTTAATTGCCACACCAGCAACTTCCCACATTTATTTGCTGAATCAAATGTCTTTTGCTTCATCATTTTAATTTTCCATTCAATTTCCTGGTTGATCAGTTGTGAATATTCCATTGCAGAAATTTAATTTCCTTTTGTATTTGCAAATTTTTAGGATTGGTCCTCAATTTCTTTTTCCTTAAATTGTTGTAGAATATTATCCTTCTTTGTATTTTGGAGTTTCTTCCTTGTGGCCTTTTGTTGTATCAGGAATCCTCTCATTACTGCCTTACTTGTATCCCAAACGACCCTTTTTTCCACTGATGAATTAAGATTTATTTCAAAATAATCTTTTAAAGTCTTTTGGGCCTTTTCACAAATCTTTTCATTTCTGAGTAACGAGTCATCCATTCTCCATCTGAACGAACCCTGTGTTGTTAGTCTTAGATCCAGTTGTACTGCATTATGATCAGAGCATGTTCTTGGGTGTATTTCTGCTTTAAGTATCCTAGGGGCAAGTTCCCTGGATACCCATATATAGTCTATTCTACTCCAGGACTTCATTGCTTCAGAATGGTAAGTTTCCTCAGTTTCTATTGGATTTTTAAGTCTGCATGTGTCAATCCAATCAAGATTGTCCACCATGCCAAAAAAAGTCTTTGGTAGTCTTCCTTCATTTGTCAATCTTGTTCTCTGTGATCTATCCATCAGTGTGGAGACAACTGCATTAAAATCTCCCATTGTGATAATTTTATAATCCATATAGTCTAGCAATGTGTCGTGAAGTTTCTTATAGAAATCCACTTTTCCATCATTTGGCGCATAAATTCCCAGTATCAAAAGTTTTTTGCCTTGCACTGTTATTTGTATCGCAACATACCTTCCTTCCTCATCTTTAAAGAACATTTTTGGGTTATATTTTTCTTTGGCGTAGATTACAACTCCTCTTTTCTTAACTTTGGCTGATGAGATAAATTCCTGGCCCAATTTTTTATTTTGTAATATCCTTCTGTGTAGTCTGACCACGTGCGTCTCTTGTAAACAAATCAAATCCAAGTTCTGTTTGGCTAAAACGTGGTACACCTGGTTTCTTCTGGCCTTGATGTTTAGGCCTCTCACGTTCCATGAAAGAATTTTAAGGGCCATTTTACTTAGTTGGCTCCCCCTGCTGCTCCTTCAGCTGTTTCCTCTTCAACTCCTGGTCTCGGCCCAGCTCCTGGATCTGCAAAAGCTGCGAAGTCTGCAATATTTTTGTCCCAGAATCTCCTTTTGTCTTCCACTGATTTGATTCTCACCTTCCTCTCCTTATACTTGAAAGAAAGACCTTGCGGAAACTCCCACCGGAAATAAATTCCTTTCCTCCTTAGAGCTCTTGTCAAATCTGAATAGTTCCCTCTCAAGTCCAGGAAGTATTTTGGAATATCCTTAAAGAGTACAATTTGGTGTTGTTGAACTTCCAGCTTCTTTTGATAGTGATGTCCTAGAATCTTGTCTCTCTATTCCCTGTTTTGGAATGTTATCATACAGTCATTGATGGTTTTAGAGTCCTTCCTACCTTTCCCAAATCTATAGGCTTTCACAATCATGGACTCTACCTCTTCCGTCTCCAAGGCCCAACACTCCACAAATTCTTGAACCAAAAAGTCCTTCAGGTCTCCTTGTTCTATTTCCGGTAATCCTCTTAGACGTAGATTCACTTCTCATTCCTTCATCTGTAGAAAAGCGATTGCAACCTGCGCAGCATCCTGTTTTTCCACATCCTGTACCCGCACTTCTTCCAAAGTTGTCACTCTTTTCTCAACTTGTGTCACTTGAGACCTAGTTTCTGCAAGTTCCTGTTTCAATGCCCCCAATTGCCTGATCCCTTCTGTATTCTGGTCCACTTTTTTATTAAGGGCATCAACACTTTCTGTATTTTTATTTAGGTCTCTTTTAAGATCTGCCAATGCTGTAAACACTTGCTCATTAAAGGAGCTCCCTTGAGCCCCTGACAGTGAGTCTTTCCTTGCTTTGGTAACCCTTGAATATGTTTTTGCTCTAGTACTCACTGTATCTCCATCTGTCATGTTGAATACAATAAGGGCTTACAGCTAAAAATGTTCAAGGTCAAGTAGAGATAAGGTAGTATTTGCTTTTGTAGTTCCCAAAGAGTTGGAGCACACAGACTACAGGAAGTTGAGTGAGGTATTTTTTTCCCCTTCCCTGCCTCACTCAGGAGTAGAAAGGGGGGTAGCCATTTTTAAATCCACAATCTAAAATCCCTTCAGTCTTTGGAGTTGCAATTTCAGCCAACTTTGAACAAGGAAGTTAGTACGTTGCACAGAAGGTTAATTTTGTTCCCCTAATGTTGTAATTTAGGGCAAAGTAACAGCTTAAAACAGTTCAAAGAGTCTGTGTCGGAAACAAAAGTAACAAGTATTCAGTCCTTTGTTACGTCACAATAGGCTTCTTCCCGCACTGACCCGGTCTTCGCATTCCAGAGGGTGTGCGGTGCCTTTTAACTGTCAAAATCACAGTTCACAGGGTAATTGTCAAAGTTCCCCCTCCCCTTCGCCCTGTCCGAGTACAGGGGGGGTTTAGCTTTGAAGATTTTGGAAGTTTCTTAAGAAATAGTCTTTTCGCGGCTGCAGCCTCCTGTCTTTTACTTTCACTTTTGCTGCAGTAGGAGAGACGGACTTCCTTTTAAAATCTCTCCCGTGTTTCCCAAATTTCCCCAGATTTAAACAAAATCCACCTTTTACTCATGGTTTCCAATCTTGTTTTGATACTTTTTTGGAAAAATCCAGCGCTCACGACCGTCGGATTATGCTGCTTCGCTGCGCCGGGGAAGCCGATAGATTCACAGTGTCCCGGTCTACCACCTCGTCCGCTTCGGTAGCTCTTTTTAGGGCTGCCTTGGGACAATGGAGACCGTCCGGACACCAGCCGAATCACCACGTCCTCAGGCTGCTCCACCTGAGGCTCTTTTGGGGGTCCGTTGCGCGGTAACGGCACCCCCCACCCCGACACAGCTGGGTCTCAGCGGAGAGCACAGAAACCCCAGCCGTCCGGTATGGCACTAGACCGAAAGTCCCTTTTGCTACCAGTCTAGCTTTAAAACGTGTATCACCTGATACTTGAGTCTTCCTTTTAAAGACCCACCTGCTAGAAATTATTTTTTCACCTTGTGGCAATTTGGCTAGTGTGTAAACCTTATTTTCTTTGAATGATTCCAACTCTTCCTTCATGGCATCAAACCACTGGGTTTGTTCCTTTGAAGGTAGTTTCAGAACTTGAGCAAAATCCTGTGGCTCTGTACAATTAACATGACACACTTTTGTTGCACCAGAAGTCAATTTATCAGGGGGAATGCCCTTGGTAGTCCTTGTGGACATCCTAGGAAACAACACTGGACTTTCCTCCTCTTGTTGCTCCTCCAGCTCATCATTTGGTTGTTCCTCTGATTCACTGTTTGTGGCACTTTGCAAAGTGTCAGTGTCTTTCCTCACTTTCTAGCCTTTCCTCAGCAGCTGACTGCCTGAGAGGCTCCTGTGTTTATACTGATATAGGAACTAAAATACTGGGATTGGCATGAACCTGTTCCCACCTATCCTGTTCAGCAAATTCAGCATTTTGTGAAATAAGTACTTGGCCATTTCCCAAAGCAAAACGATAGTGTCTGCTGGAATAGCCCTGATAGCCGATGAAACGTAGCTTTCTGGTTTTAGGCTAACCTTTACGTCTTAGAGACTTGGGGATATGAACAAAATCCCAACTCCCCCACACATGTAAACCTGCATGATCTGGTTCCTTCCCAAAATCATTCTGTAGAGAATATCACCCGTGGCAGTAGTGAAAGTGCGATTCACCAAAAAATTCCCAGACAGGAGAGCTTCTCCCCAGAGCTTTGCATCATTTTGCAATCCAGCATCTTTTAACAAGCTGTCCTTTACAATTTGTATGATACCCATGCATCTCTCAGCAACCCCATTCTGCCAGGGACTATTTGGGCATGTGAGACGATGCATTATTCCATGGCGTTTAAGCCATGCCTGGAAATAATTACTTAAATACTTGCCTCCTCTGTTGCTTTGGAGTTGAATAATTGGTCTTTGAAAACGTTTTTCTGCCCAAACTTTCCAGGACTTAAAAACATCAGCACATTCTGATTTGTTTCTCAATAAATATAGCCATGAATATCTTGTTTTATCATCCACAATAATTAGACCATATCGAGATTCTCCCTCACTCTCTGGAAAAGGACCAATTAAATCATCACACTATCTGGATGTTTCACGGTCGGTGTAATGCAAGTAGGATGTAAATATTCTCTGATTCTTCTCCTCACTTATTACATGCCATCACTACCAAGCAAGGAGATTTGGGTCTCATTGCTCCAAATAACACTGTCCCATTGTTCCGCTGTCCAGTTAACATGGGTTTTAGCACAGTTTAATATTTTCAACCTTTGCTTAAGAGGTAACAATGGCTTTTTCCTTAGAATTTTAGCCTTTAGATCAGTCCTTGCACTCAACTTCACATTATATTTTGCCATGTCATCTTCTATACATTTTCTTCTGTCATGTAGGGACAGTCTCTCCATTGTTCGATCGTCACTTGCCTTTGTGCACCTTTTCCTGCCTTTACCAGTCTGATTTTGTAGAGACTGAGTGTCAGGGACCTGCTCTCGCCCAGAGCCCAGCCGAAGGGGGAGCTGGAGGGAGGTGGAACCCATGTCAGAAAGCAGTTCTCAGTCAAGCCAGGAAGGACCCAGTGGTAAGGAAGGGGAATTGCAGGCGGACATTGCGCAGCAGGGTCTTGGAGATGCAGCCAGAGACCTGGCACCACCAAGGGGAAGTGATGAAAGTCAGACTGGACAAACGTTTGGGTCTCCGCAGGTGTGCAGGGGGCAGAAGCGGAAAGAGAGGAGGAGGCGCTTTGGATTCCCAAAGCTCCTATGCTGGGGGAGGAGCAGAGAAATGCCACTCCCGGAATCTGCAACGGACTCAAGCGGACATGAGTCTTGAAAGCTCTGATGTGTACATTTGTAAATAAAGGCAATTAGTTTAGAAGACGACGACGTCTGGCTGGTTACTCTCGAGGAGACATTACAGAGACCTTACCCTGAGTCTCCTTATACCTCTTTCTATTATGTTTTACAACCTCACTAAATGAAAGAACATAAAAAACCAACCAACTTGATAGCAATCACATAACACACTGACAAACGTCAACCTAAGCAAGTTGTGCTTCCGTTTTCTGGTTATTTGGCTATAACGGTTGATAGAATACGGGTTATTGAACGAACTTTGTTGGGTTGCATTCTTGATTAAATCATCTTTCCATTGATATATAATTATATGATATTACTCCAAAAGAAGTGGTGTTAGGAGCCATCAAACCTCTGAAATACACTTTTCTCCAAAAGTCTTTCACAATTTTGACCATTTCTGTATATCAAACAAAGCAACATTCAACAGCTTTTCAATACCTTTTTGTGTCCAATGCAGATTGTGATGAATTGGAAATTGAGAACAAAGGTGACCATGACAAAATTCCCAGAGAGGAGAAGCCACATACAAATTTGGAGTGTGGAAAAATCTGCAGTCAGAGCTCCCATTCCACTTCCCATCAACAAAACCTAATTGGAAAGAAACTGTATCAGTGTGTGGATTGTGGAAAGAGCTTCACTGATAGCTCCTCTCTCACTAAGCATCAGAGAACTCATACAGGGGAGAAACCATATCAGTGCCTGGAATGTGGAAAGAGCTTCAGGGAGAGCTCCAATCTGACTTCCCATCACAGAATTCATACAGGGGAGAAACCCTATCAGTGTGTGGAATGTGGAAAGAGCTTCAGTCACAGCCACAGTCTCACTTCCCATCGAAGAATTCATACAGGGGAGAAACCCTATCAGTGTGTGCAATGTGGAAAGAGCTTCAGTCACAGCAACAGTCTCACTTCCCATCGAAGAATTCATACAGGGGAGAAACCATATCAGTGTGTGGAATGTGGAAAGAGTTTCACTGATAGTTCATCTCTCACTAAGCATCAGAGAATTCATACAGGGGAGAAACCATATCAGTGTTTGGAATGTGGAAAGAGCTTCAGTCACAGCTCCTATCTCACTGAGCATCAGAGAATTCATACAGGGGAGAAACCATATCAGTGTGTGGAATGTGGAAAGAGCTTCAGTCACAGCTCCCATCTCACTAAGCATCAGAGAATTCATACAGGGGAGAAACCATATCAGTGTGTGGAATGTGGAAAGAGTTTCACTGATGGTTCATCTCTCACTAAGCATCAGAGAATTCATACAGGGGAGAAACCATATCAGTGTGTGGAATGTGGAAAGAGCTTCAGTCACAGCTCCTATCTCACTGAGCATCAGAGAATTCATACAGGGGAGAAACCATATCAGTGTGTGGAATGTGGAAAGAGCTTCAGTCACAGCTACAATCTCACTTCCCATAAAAGAATCCATACAAAGGTTGGAAAAACCGTTCTACTGCTTTAGGAGCCAGGCAAATCTGCACCTTTTTAACCAGACTTTGGCTGATTGCCATCTAATGCCTTTTTAAAATGTGGCGTTTTGTATTTTTATGTTGTGTTTTTATGTTGTAACCATCCTGAGAAGTGTAGGTGTAGGGAATAGACTCCAACTCTTAAAGGCCTAGCAGTTCCCCCCTCCAATAAAATATTTGAGGGGGCCACCCCCAGTTTTTTGTGTTTTTCCCCCAAACACAACCTTTTATTCTTCTGCAACTTGCCATACAGTTTCCCCTCTTAAATAAAAAAAAATGCGACTTCCGGTTGGCGTGCCGGAGATGGCGGTCGGGGGGAAATGTCGCCCCTGACATTCCCCCGTCGGACCGGGCAAAGGGGTGCTCGCGCCAGCGCCGCGACCCCCAAAACCCCCGGGAAGGGCGTCCCGGGGTCCGGAGGACCCGCAGGAGCTCGGACGCCGGTCCCGATCCCAGGGAGCTCCCAGCGGGGCTCCCGGGAGCAATCGGGCGGCGGAGCTCTAGGGTCCGTTAACAGCCCCGTCCGGCGAAGCTGCAAGATCGCCACCGCTGAGCGCGCAGATTCCTCCTAAATCTCAATTTGGAACTGTAAGTAATTTTCAAGAAAAAGCTTTAATTTTGAACTAATTGGAACTTGGCTTGAGGACGAAAACACGGAGGTCCGTCCCCTGCCATTGTGTAACAACGACAGGGCATTGTTGCACAGCTTTGAGAAGTATTGCCTGGAATTTGACACTTTGTTTCGGAGATTTAACCCTTGCGCCCCCCCCCCGGTCCTAGGGGGCGGATGAAGTTAATTCAATTTTGATGAGCAAGAGGACTATTTTGGAGCTTTGGAACTTTTGAAAAGTTTGCAAAAGTTTGGAAAAGTGAGAAAAGAACTATTTGTTAAAAATGGCGGTGAAACAGGATGTGGATTTGACAACATTGTTGGAGAAACTGAAAGAATTCAGAATGGATTATAATGCTGGTGTGAAAGAACTGAGAGCTGAACTGGCTGCTGCTGGGAACAGCACTGTGACTGAGATAAAGCAAAGTATAAACAATGGTCTGACTGGTCAGGATTTACAATCTAACCTTGAGAATAGTGTATTTGTGGAGCATAAACAGAGAAAGCCTTCCCAGAAGATAACCAGCTGCAAAAGACTCATTCATCTTAAGTCAAGAGCTGTTGTCATCATCAGGAAAAAGAGAAACATTACGAGAACAGTCAACAAACCACAGCTCAACGACAAGCAGCGGAGAAGAAGTCGAGACAATTTGGACCAAACATGGAAGGGAAGGCCAAAGATCTTAATGGATATTGTTTTGGATGCTGCTCTGCAGCAAAGACAATGGGTTCCAAAGTTGGATCCTGTAGGAATAGGATGAACATTTATATGAAGCAACTGTTTTGTGGCCTATTGGTTTTTGAATTTGGATTTGGCAGGAAATGAGTATAGTATGATTTTTGATAAATAATGATATAAGATTGATAGATGTTATAAATGATAAGTAATTTTGATGTGGACATGATCTGCTCCGGGGACTGGGGGGGGGGACAGGGACTTGATTAAAGTAAAAGATAAGAATGTTCAAGATGTGAGTGGTTGGTAAGCGATTTGAAAATAAGAAATTATGGAAATGTTAATGATGTGGAAATAGAAACCTGGTAAGAATGTAAATTATGATAAATGAAAACAATGAAGGGGGGTGTGAGGAAGTCATCAGAGATTGTATAAATTGTATGTGATCTGGCCTGAATCGGGGCTGGACAAAAATTGGAAAACCTAATAAAAATTATTATAAAAAAATAAATAAAAAAAAATGCACAAAGGTCATGAGGAAAACAAAATACAAGAAAATACAAACGTGGACAGGTCCCATCTTTGTGGGCCTAACGCAAAAGTTGCTTATAATATAATAATAATAATTTATTATTTGTACCCCGCCCATCTGGCTGGGTCTCCCCAGCCACTCTTTAAAGCAGGGTTTCCAAAACTTGGGTCCCCAGCAGCTTCCAGACTACAGTTCCCATCATCCCTCCCCATTGGGCCTGCTAGCTAGGGATGATGGGAGTTGTAGTTCAAAAACAGCTGGAGACCCAAGATTGCTTTGAAGGGAAAGTAGGCTGGCTCTGTGACACCCTCTGCTGGCCAAAACCACCCCCAGTACTGCTACTTGGAATTTATAGATTGCAAAACTGAAGTTTGATCAGCACTTCATCCTCTAAAGAGCTTTCGGGTGCTTTCTGCACCACCTAGAGTACCCACAGAATTGTGGCTTCTCCTGGCAACACAGATACCCTGTTTCCCCTTTTTTAATACATAGTCATAAAGTAAGCCATGGCAGGGTTTTTTTTACCTTTGTGAGACGTAAGACGTACCCCAAAAGTAAGCCGTGGTGCCGCCATTGTTCCCGTCGCCTCCTCAGCCTCTCCTGCGTGCACAGGGAGCCAGCGAACCAGTGAGAGGCACGGGGGGGGGGAAACGCGCCTCTTGCGGAGTTCTGCCCTGCCTGCTCAGCACGCAGGGGGAGGCTGTACCGTACCATACTGGCGTAATAAAAATAAGACATCCCCCCTGAAAATAAGCCACCCTGTGTTTTTTTGAGGGGGAAAGATTATAAGACGGTGTAGCCTTATTGACACCGTTGAGCGGGGTTCACCGTTGCTCCCGAGAATGAGGGAGGAAAGAAGTCAAGACGACACCGAGTTTTCTTAAGAGAAAGAGTTTATTCCTTGCTCCCTGGGTTAGCAAGGAAGACACCTGCTTGGTCAGCCAAGCCAAAAGTGTAAATTGCAATACAAAATACATGAGTATATATCCTTTCCAAAGCCCTCATTGCCCCCTCCTCCCAGAATGCGACCCTTAACCCCCTGCGTCATATAGAAGTTATACATTCTTGCTAAAGATAGATGGGTACGTGCCAGAACACGTTATCTATAAGCGCCTGGGTCAGAGGTCTGCGTAGCTGTACCATGCCGAGGAACGCTGTGCAAGCGTATTTCTATTTCGACCCTGGGCTTTGATAAGCCCCTCAGCCATCCTGTCTCTGGGAGGCTGGCAAGGACATCTTTCTTAGTCAGTTATCATAGCTCTCTCTCAAGGCTTGTTCCTTAGTTCCTGGGTCTCCGATAAGCGGGGGTCTTTGTTGCCTCCAGTGTCTGTTTAATGTTTTAGCGTACTTCAAGTTCTTAGGCTGATTGTCTCATGCGTGGAGGTTTGGGAGACTAAAAGTACCATCCTCGGAGGAAAGAATGTCAAGGGCCTCTTACAGGGAGAAATGTGCAAGATATTGGGAGGCTGAGGAATTTGAGTTTGAGCTGACAGTGCCTGGCTCTGCAGCCCTTTCCTTAGATATAGGAATATACGAATATGGATTATAACATCAGAATATAGTGCTTAGTATAGAATAATATGCAATAGGATAAATTGTAGGCTAGCATAACCTCCCTTACAACGGTGTCTTGGAAAGGGGGAAACACGGTAGGAGAACAAATGAAAGACAAACACAATGGGCAAGAAAAAACCTGGAAAGGGCCCTACCAAATGGACATCCAGTGTGAAGAGGTAATTTTCCCCACTGCTGAACAATCCCACAGGTAGAGGAGATGAAATGCTAGAAGTGTTCTCTGGGTCAAGAGGGGCTGCTGGGAAATTGAACTATGGTCTCAAAATATTACTTTTTTAAAATGTCACTGCTATTATAGGCATTGCCATTCAAGAGGTGTGTATGCATCATGTGATTGATTGTGCAAGGCGGACCTTACCTGGCCCCCCCTGCAAATATTTTATTCAAGTCAGCACCACTGGGTCGGGTGGTTTACAAATTAAATAAATACATAAATCACCTTCCTTTGTCCGGCTTGTCAGTATTCTCATTTATTATCATTTTGAAAATTTATATGCCCTTCATCTGACGATACTACAACATAAATATACAGGTTGAAAGCATGGCTTTCTCAAAAACAAGTCAAACCAGAGAAATCTCTCCTCCCCATTTTTTGGATGGAGTTACAAACTTTGTTGATCTGGGGACTGCTGTGGAAATAGTGCATCTCGATTTCAGTAAAGCTTTGGACAAAGTCCTCTGTGATATTTATGTGAGAAAGCTGGTCAAATGTGGGCTGAATGAGGTAACTGTTAGGTGTTAGGTATTTTTTGGATGGAGTTACAAACTTTGTTGATCTGGGGACTGCTGTGGAAATAGTGTATCTCGATTTCAGTAAGGCTTTGGACAAAGTCCTCTGTGATATTTATGTGACAAATGAGGTAATTGTTAGGTGGATTTGACTGACCAAACCCAAAGAGGCCTCCTTCATGGTTCCTCCTCATCCTGGGGGAAAGGGACAAGAGGGGTGCTGCAGGGTTCTGTCCTGGGCCCGTTGTTGTTCAACGTCTTTATATGTCACTTGGATGAAGGAACTGAGGGGATGCTCATCACATTTGCAGACGACACCAAACGGGTCATAATGGCGTCCTCTCTCTTCTTCAGCAACAGACAGGGAGACAAAGAACAGTGCAAAAGCACAGCAGAGCGGCAGAGATAAGACTGACTTCCGTTCTTACACTTTGCAAGCCTAGGAAAGTAAACGGGTTCATGTTCAAAATGAACTTTGTTAAACACCCTGAAGCCTTTTTGTTAGGTATCTCAGACCAAGATCTGCCAAAAGAAAAATGGATATTATTTATGTATGCTACAACAGCGGCCAGAATCTTGATTGCCCAATATTGGAAGACGGAAGAAATACCATCAAAGGAACAATGGCAAGAAAAACTGATGAACTATGCAGAGTTGGCTAAGCTAACAGATAAACTAGGAGAGAAGGACAAAAAGGACTTCAGAAGAGTCTGGGAACCATTTACAGTCTATTTGCAAAACAAAATAAAAAAATTCCTCCAGCAGCTGAAAGGCCAAAGTCAGGCTGTCAGTTCCTTGCGAAGGGAGGGCTTCTCCACATCCGAGAGTGCAGAGTGGGGGGCAAGGAGGGCAGGTCTGAGCCCTGCTCTGGTTCTCTCCAATACTCACCCCTGGGGGAAGGATGTGCAACTGCAGCACATCTGCAAAGGGAAAGACATGGGGACAGGAGAGTCCGTCCCTGAGCACCTGGCATGTCCACAAACGCAAGAGCTACAAGCGCAAATTCTTACCTGAATAACAACAGCTTGCAGATACTGTGCATCCCAAGGGAATACACAGTACATTATTTTGCATACCTCCAACTGTACATAGATATACATGTCATTTTCAATGCCAAACATGTCAGTTGCAATGTTATATAAGTTACTCCCATTTATACTAATATTGTACTACTTTGGCTATGTGGTTAATAAAATATTGAAAACTTGCATTGTGAAAACGAAGATTATGGTGAAAAGTGAAAAACATGAATTGCAAAAAAAAACCTAGAGCTTACAGAACAAAACCGACTTCAGATTTGAAATCAGCATTGAAAGAACGTATAGGAACAGTTGAAAAATCTCATGCAACAGAAAATGCGAAAAAATTGTTCCCCAGTGTCCATCAAATATTAAAAGCTTCCCTAAACATAACAACAACAAACATCCATTTTCAGTCCATTGAATTAGCAATTAAGCACTTCTGGAAAGGGAAATGGCATATTTTTGTATATTAGCATAGAAAGCAGGCATAAGAAAGTATTACTCATTCATGATGAGAATAGGATTTATTTATTTTGAGCTTCGCTTGGTTCCTCCTTGGTAGTCAGTGCGATGGTTTCCGCAGTGCTCGAACTCAGGACCCGCTGCCTTGAGGGACACCTAAGAGCAGCTTGGCAGGGGAAAGGTCTCCCTTGGGAGGTGGTGGACTCTCCTTCCTTGGAGGTTTCTAAGCAGAGATGCTTGAGCTGAGATTCCTGCCTTGCTGGGGGTTGGACTAGATGACCCTCGGGTCCCCTCCTCTCTCTCCACTCCTGAATCCGAGGAGGAGGTTCCTTGCCTCCTGCAAAGCCCTTTTCCCTGCAAGCTCTTCCTCCGGTTTCTGGCCAAGGGAGGGAGATGCTCAGAGTCCAGTCAAGAGCCTCACCCCCAAAAGGATATCTGGGCATTGGCGTAGCCCCCCTAAACCCATAAAACAGAATAAAAAGCCGAGAGCTGGACGAGCTGGGCTTTGCAAGGGTTAAAGGGAACCGAGCTGACTTCCTAGAGATGACAGGAAGCAAGAGGGGGGGCCAGGTCCTCCAGAGCCCAGGCCCCTCCCTCCCTCCCTCCCTCCCTCCATCCCCAGTCCTTTCCTGCAAGGGCTGCATGGCTGTCCCCTCCTGGGATCTGGTGAGTCTCCTCTCTCTCTCTCTCTCTCTCTCTCTCTCCCCCCAGAGGGTGCAGTGGGGAGACGGTGGGGGTCCCAGGGCTGCAGCAGGGGGGGGAGGATGCCTGGGGGGCCTGATCTGCTCATGCAGGGGGAGGAGAGGGTCCTGCCAGGGAGGGGCGAGGTCTGCAACGCTCTCCTTCCTGGAGATCAGAGGATCCCAAACTCATTTCTCCCTTCTTTCAACAGAGGAGTCCCTAGGACTTTAACTCTGTGTGACGTCGCTCAGCGTCATTGCACAACAGGAAACATGTGCAGATGGTTCTCCAAAGCTGGAAGAGGAGGGGGACTAGCCCCCCCCCAACCCCATGGGGAGGAAGGATGGAAATATGGGAGAGAAAGGGCAGGAATGAAGAGAGGGATCCCAGCCCACAGTCTGGCTGCTGCATTGCAGACCAGTTTCCCAGTGTCTCCCAGGGCAGCTCCACACGGAGGCCACTGCAGCAATCCCCTCGCACCCAGAGCAGAGCATCCCAGGACCACATCCTCTCTGTCCCAAAGGGATTGTTGCTGGAAAACCAGCCGGAAATGGGCGCTGCTACTCACTGAGCCTCCAGGGACCTTGGCATCAATGGCTGTGTGTGTGTTAAGGTATATAATAATAATAATAATAATAATAATAATAAATTACCTGCCTAAATTTTAAGGGGGATGTCTTTGGCCCCGCCCACTTGGCCCTCAGGGGGTTGGCCAGATACATTCCTGGCCCTCACAGCAAAGAAAAAGGGACCCCACACCCAGGAGACTGTCTTGAGAGCGGCAGAGAGTCCAAGTGCAAGAAAAGGAGACAGAAGCAGGGGGGTGGGGGTGGGGAGCAACTCCTGAGGACCCCTGGTGAGGACCCCCACTAGAGTCAAGTGTCCATTTTTCACAAGATACAAAGGATTCCCTTGTCAGTCGGTTCTGACTTCATGCATTGACTGGAAGGCAGCAGAAACCAGGCTGATTAATCTCACAGAAATCCCTTCAGTTGCCTCCACATTTTGCATTGCTAGAAGGCTAGAGACTTATTTCTTCTCCTCTTCCAATTTCTTTTCAAAAAGATAGCTCATGGTCTGGGATGCGGTGCAGTCCAGCCCTGGTTCCCTCCAAGACTCATCCATGTTTGCTCAGGGAGAAATCCCCCCCCCCGTCCTACAAATTCTGTAACAGAACAATGTATTTGCTTTGTAGAACTTGCTAGAGCTTTTCTTTTTTCTTTAATTTTTCTTGCTAGAGCTTTTCATTAAGACGTACAGAACTCAGCAAAAGACCAAAGGGTTCCTTCCGATCTCTTAGAGGCTTCCTGAGAGCACAGATGGATGAGCAAGACTCAGCTGGCCCTGAAGCAGGAAGAGGCCATGCCAACCACACTGGGAGCAGTGGGGGATTCTGGGAAAACCCAGTGCAGAAGATCCTGGGTGAGGAGGACACCCTCCGCTCAGAGGTGCAGAGCCAGCAGTTGAGGCAGTTCTGCTGCCAGGAGGCCAAAGGACCCCGAGAGGTTTGCAGCCGACTCTACCACTTTTGCCACCAGTGGCTAAAGCCGGAAAGGCACACAAAAGCTGAGATGCTGGACCTGGTGATCTTGGAGCAGTTCCTGGCTGTCCTTCCCCCGGAGATGGAGAGCTGGGTGAGGGAATGCGGAGCGGAGACCAGTTCCCAGGCGGTGGCCCTGGCCGAAGGTTTCCTCCTGAGTCAGGCAGAGGAGAGAAAGCAGGTGAGAGAGACTTTCCTCTGGATACTTCCAAGGGGCTCCAAACAAGACGGAGAACATCCCATAATGCTCTTCTGGTGGCCCATCCTTTTTCTGGGAAAGCATCCATGGAATGAGATCTCACACCCTTCAAGTCTTTGTCATTCTCTTTCTAATATTTCTCCTCATTCTCTCTTTTGAATCCTTGTTTCTTTTTCAGGGAAAGGATCATTTTGCAGAAACGGACCTGGATTCCTGTGAGGCAGAGAGGCCTCCATTGGACACCAGAGAGAGGCCACTGGGTAAGGAGGAAGGTGGTGTTTCTCTGTTTGGTCTCATTCTGTTGGTTTTCCAACTCATCTGAGGGTTCTTTTCATCTTGTTTTGGGGGGAGACAGTTGGGAAGAAGGGTCCAGAGGAGGGGAGATGTATTTCTGCACAACCAACATATAAAATGGGGACAAACGTCCAAATGCTCTCAGCAGGTAAGGCTTCCTCAAAGGCCCATCTGTAGTTAGAAATGCCCTGCTTCACCTGTGAGAGAAGCAGGCACTCCTGGCGTCCTGATTCCCTTTTTTCACTTGCAGGTGACAGAATGATGCCAGCAAGACATCCTGATCCATCTTTTCATAGGGGCAGAAGGGAAGCAGCGGCTGTGAAACCAGATCAGGTCAGGGGAAGCTGCCTTGTGGGGACAGAGGCCGAGGGCTGGAGCAATGTCATGGACTGGTTGGGCAGAGAGGAATGGTGGGAGGAAGCAGCTGGGGAACCGCCCAAGAAGTGGAGGTCAAAGAAGGATGGGCGGTCAGAGGGAGAAGAGGGAGAAGGCTGGGAAGAGGAGGTGTCAGAAGCTGAAGAGGTAACAGGGCTTAGTGAGCTGGGAGACTCTGTGGCAGAATGCAGTCCAGAATCAGAGGCAGAAAAGGAAGGAGGTGAGTGGGAGGAGGGAGGTCGAGAGGTGAGAGGAGTCAGGAGAAGGAGGTGCCACCAGTGACTCCCTCTCCTTTTGCCAGAATCCACCCTCCCTGCTTGTCTTTCAGAGCCAGGAGACCCCCTGCATTGCAGGAATCTCTGCTAGATCTTCCAAGACAGATGGCCATCCAAAATAGGCTTATTTTATTTCTAGATTGATGATCACTGAATGCTAAAATGTGATTCTAAGCAGTGGACAAATGAGAACAAATAGTGGCCAGGATTCACCTAACCAGCCCCATTCGCTGCAAAATGGGGCTTGCCCCCCATTCATCCCCCTCTTCATGCCCCCATGAACCCCTTGAATTTAAATCTAGGGCATTGGGAGGGAACCTTCTCAGAACAGCTAACGAGGAGAGGAGAAAGTGGATCCTTCCATCAGGCAAACTGGAATGCTTGCATAGGCAGAATGATGAACACCCATAATTAAAACGCAGAATGAAATAAGCATCCATAAATAAAATGTGCAGGAAAGCAATCCTATTGAAACAACACCACAATTTACAGGAAGGAAACAACAGAGCATTGTGTAGCAGATCATATTTCTGCTGTCTCAGAGGAAGACCTTTCCCTTTTTCTTTCAGGGTCCAGTGTGCTTTGAAGATGTCGCTGTTCGGTTCACGGACGAGGAGTGGGCGTTGCTGGATCCTGACCAGAGAGCTCTGCATAAGGACGTCATGGAGGAGAATCGTGGGATCGTGGCCTCTCTTGGTAAGGCTCCCTGTGGGATCGTCCTTTCTGCCTGGAAATTTCAAAAATATCTCTGTGAACAACCTCATATATTTTCACAGAGCTCAACAGCGCCCCCTATAACACCTGGGAACCTAACACCCCCACAATAAAAAGTAAATTAGTTTTTTCTTTGAACAATCTTCCTCAAATTATTCCTTTTTCTACCACAATTGGGCTGGTCTGAACTGGCCAGGCCATCTTAAATGTCAGATTCAGAATTGTTAGGAAATATAAGTAGCTTCAGGTTTTCTGTTTTTGTTTTTGCTCCTGTCAGTCTTGGGTTGACCAAAGAGACGACTGACATTGGAGATGGAGGGGATGCCATGACCGGGCCAAACAAAATTCATCCCAGAGAAGAGCCAGGCTTATTGAATCTCATGTAGTCGTAGCAGTGATGATGATGATGATAGTAATAGTAATACAGTGGTCCCTCGGTTTACCAACTTAATCTTTTCCGGAACAGGACTGTTCTTAAATCGAGGTACCACTGTAGTAATAATAATAATTTTTATTTATACCCTGCCCATCTGGTTGTGTTGTCCCAGCCACTCTGGGCGGCTTCCAACACATATATAAACATGAAACATAAATAATAAAAATCTGATCCCATATAAAAATAACATTAAAATGAACAACTTATACTAGTGCCCAAAATTGTGGAAACCTTTTCTGAAAAGTGTATTTCTGAGGTTTGATGGCTCATAACACCACATTTGTGTGGAGTAATACCATAAAATTATATATCAGTGGAAAGATAATTTAATGAATGTAATGCCATAACCTTCATGAAGGAGTGTTTATTAGAACAGCAGTCATAAAGAAAACAGTGAAACCTTTGGTAACCATTGGTAACCTTTAGCTTTAATTACGGCCTTACAACACCTTCCTTGAAGTGAACCAAGGTTTTAGTTCTGCAGCTGTAATAAAGTGGAAAAAGATTGAATTATTGCCTCTGTTAATTGGGTTTTATTGCTGGGTTGCTTCTGACTAACAAGTTTCTTAGTCGGCTGCATAAATTTCCGATGGGGTTAAAGTTTGGGCTATTCCCATGCCATTCCAGCAGTGAAATAGGATTATCTTGAAAGCACCTTTTGCACCCTTATATATATATATATATATGCATGCTTCAGTATCTGGGAAAAGATCACCTGCGGAATGCTTCAGTTTGGGCTCAAATATTTCATTCATGCATTTTGGGGGCATTTACTGTCAGGGATGTCAGGGAAGAGTTAGAGTTAGAAGTATCCAGTTTCCCAGAGGGAGGAGGCATTCCCCAAGAGGGGAAATAGAGTAGTAAATTTAATTGAGGAGAGCCACAGACAGGGCCTGTATGTTCACAGGAAATGCAAGGGTTAAATTATAGCTCAGACTTGGAGGAGGAAAAAGAGCGGGAAAACGAAAGGAACCTCGAGCTCACCATTTTGAGAGTTGCTGGTCATGGAGAAGCAGAGCTCAGAAGGTATCTGAACTGAGTGACTCTGAGGAGTGATGTTTAAAGATAAGAACTGTTTATAAACACTGTTTGTGAATACTCAATAAAAGTTATAAAAGACCAAGAGGCGTCTGCATGGTAATGTGAAGAGGAACCGGCCGGCCCTGACATTTACATCCCCATTAATGATGCAAATTCTGCCCACACCTTTTGCTGTCATACAACCCCAGATCATCCCTCTATCTGGGTGTTTCACGGCCGGTGTAATGCAAGTAGGATGTAAATCTTCTCTGATTCTTCTCCTTGCATATTTCATGCCATTACTACGAAACAAGGAGATTTGGGTCTCATCTCTGCAAATAACACTGTCCCATTGTTCCGCTGTCCACTTAACATGGGTTTAATCTTTTCAACCTTTGCTTGAGAGATAACAATTGCTTTTTCCTTGGAATTCTAACCTATAGACCAGTCCTTGCACTCAACTTCACATTACATTTCGCCATGTCATCTTGTAGACACCCAGATGATTTTCTTCTGTCATGTAGGGGCAGTCTCTCCATTCTTCGATCGTCACTCGCCTTTGTGCACCTTTTCCTGCCTTTACCAGTCTGATTTTGTAGAGACTGAGTCTCCTTATACCTCTTCAAAAATATAGAAAGGCCAACTTTGGTTACGTTTCCCCCAATCTCTCTTCTAATTTATTCATATCTGTAGCCTTGTTCACTTAATACGGTAGTACAATTTTATATCGCTTTCTGGGTGACCAGTCAACTCTTTGTACCATTTCTATAATTTTATTATGTTTTGCAGCCTCATTGCAAATAAAAGAACAGAAAAAACCAACCGACTTGATAGCAATCACATAACACACATAACACACATAACACAACCTCAGCTTCCCCTGACTGGGTGGGGAGTGGAGCACCTGCAGGCAATGAGTCCTCCATCCCATCAGATGGCTATAACGTTTGATAGAATACAGGTAATTGAACACACTTTCTTGGATTGCATTCTTGATTAAATTATCTTTCCATTGATATACATTTTTATGATATTACTCCAAAAGAAGTGGTGTTATGAGTCATCAAACCTCTGAAATACACTTTTTTCCAAAAGGCTTCCACAATTTTGACCACTACTGTATATCAAAGAAAGCAACATTCAACAACTCATCAGAATCTAATAATAAATATGTTGGTTAATGACAAAAAACACAGGTAATGAACACACACCCAACTCCCTGTTGGTATTTTTACTCCTCCCATTGCAAGAATCTGGTGATCTTCTTTTATGAGAAAGGAGGGGGCGAAAACTGCTCTTCTGTTCCTCCATCCCTGACAGAGAGAGAAAGTCTTCTCTCTTATCTATGTAGTGATAAGATGGCTGCATGAGAGCTGTAACACTCATGCACGCCTGTAGTTTGTAGTAAGGTAAAGGTAAAAAGACCCCTGACCATTAGGTCCAGTCGTTTCCGACTCGGGTTGCGGCACTCATCTCGCGTTACTGGCCGAGGGAGCCGGTGTACAGCTTCCGGGTCATGTGGCCAGCATCACTAAGCTGCTTCTGGTGAACCAGAGCAGCACACGGAAACGCCGTTTACCTTCCCGCTGGAGCGGTACCTATTGATCTACTTGCACTTTGACGTGCTTTTGAACTGCTAGATGGGCAGGAGCAGGGACCGAGCAACGGGAGCTCACCCCGTCGCGGGGATTCAAACCGCCAACCTTATGATCAGCAAGCCCTAGGCTCTGTGGTTTAACCCACAGCACCACACACGTCCCTAGGTAGCTCTTAGTAGCTATTAGAAATAAACAAGGCATGCTTCAAAACCTCCACAGCTTGTTTCCATGTTTATACTCTGCTAAAGTCTGGTGCTCACAATGAGCAGTTGTGAGTCCACTGCACCAGGACCTGTCCTCCGAGATTGGAAGATTGGTGAAGATAAGATAAGATTTATTTATTGTCATTGTACAAGTACAACATTGTACGAGTGCAACGAAATTGAATGCCATCCCATAAAAAACAAACAAAAAAGCACATTTTCAGCCACACATGCACATACGTACACACTCGTCAAAACTCTCCAAGGTCATATTATCTAGTTACAGCATTTAAGATGGTTATAGCTCTTGGATAGAAACTATTCTTCAATCTATTGGTTCTTGATTTAATTGTTCTATATCTCTTGCCCGAAGGCAATGGTACAAAAAGACTATATCCCAGATGAGATGGATCCTGTAAAATATTAGTTACTTTTTTAAGACAACGGGAACTGTATAGTTCTTCCAAAGATGGGAGAGGATGACCAATAATCTTTTGGGCTGTGGTTATGACCTTCTGGAGTACCTTCCTCTCCCTGGCTGTGCAACTGGAAAACCAAGCACAAATACAATATGTGAGAATGCTCTCTAGGGAGCCTCGATAGAAGGACACCAGCAGTTTCTCAATCAGATTGTTCTTTTCTAAAAGTCTGAGGAAATAAATTCTCTGCTGGGCCTTCTTTACGAGAGCAGTAGTATTTGCACTCCATGTCATACCCTGCTCAATAGTCACTCCCAAAAACGTGAATAGAGCCACCCTCTCCACCCTGTCCCCGCCGATATATAGGGGCTGAATGTCCGCCTTCCCCCCCCCTGTAATCCACCACCAGTTCCTTGGTCTTAACAATATTAAGAGCCAGATTGTTTTCTCCACACCAAAAACAGAGTCGCTCAACCTCGTCCCGATAGGCGGACTCATCCCCTCCTGAAATGAGCCCCACCACAGTGGTGTCATCAGCAAACTTGATGACTTTGTTGCTGGAATAGATGGCTGTGCAGTCATACATATAGAGGGTATAGAACAGGGGACTCAACACACAACCCTGTGGTGAGCCGGTGTTAAGACTAAGGGCTCTGGACATATATAAGGTGCTCCAGTCACCTAGCCCAGGCAAGCGCTTAAGGTATGGGCTAAACCAGACCTAATGACACTCCCTTCAGTTCCTCTCCATTTGTTGCTGAGGCTCTAATACCTTTTTTTCTCAATTGCAGATTGTGATGAATCGGAAATCGAGAACAAAGGTGACCATGAGAAAATCCCCAGAGAGGAGAAGCCATGTAAAAATTTGGAGTGTGGAGAAAGCTGCTCTCAGAGCTCCCATTCCACTTCCCATCAACAAAATCTCATGGGAAAGAAACTCTATCAGTGCATGGAATGTGGAAAGAGCTTCAGTCAGAGCTCCTCTCTCACTTCCCATCAGAGAATTCATACAGGGGAGAAACCCTATCAGTGTGTGGAATGTGGAAATAGCTTCAGTCAGAGCTCCTTTCTCACTTCCCATCAAAGAATTCATACAGGGGAGAAACCCTATCAGTGCGTGGAATGTGGAAAGAGCTTCAGTAAGAGCTCCTCTCTCACTTCCCATCAAAGAATTCATACAGGGGAGAAACCCTATCAGTGTGTGGAATGTGGAAAGAGCTTCAGGAAGAGCTGTGATCTCACCAGGCATCAAAGAATTCATACAGGGGAGAAACCCTATCAGTGTATGGAATGTGGAAGGAGCTTCAGGAAGAGCTATGATCTCACTAGGCATCAAAGAATTCATACAGGGGAGAAACCCTATCAGTTTGTGGAATGGGGAAAGAGCTTCAGGCAGAGCTCCAAACTCACTTTCCATCAAAGAATTCATACAGGGGAGAAACCCTATCAGTGTATGGAATGTGGAAAGAGCTTCAGGAAGAGCTGTGATCTCACTAGGCATCAAAGAATTCATACAGGGGAGAAACCCTATCAGTGTGTGGAATGTGGAAAGCGCTTCAGGCAGAGCTCCAAACTCACTTTCCATCAAAGAATTCATACAGGGGAGAAACCCTATCAGTGTATGGGATGTGGAAGGAGCTTCAGGAAGAGCTGTGATCTCACTAGGCATCAAAGAATTCATACAGGGGAGAAACCCTATCAGTGTGTGGAATGTGGAAAGAGCTTCAGGCAAAGCTGTGATCTCACTAGGCATCAAAGAATTCATACAGGGGAGAAACCCTATCAGTGTGTGGAATGTGGAAAGAGCTTCAGGAAGAGCTGTGATCTCACTAGGCATCAAAGAATTCATACAGGGGAGAAACCATATCAGTGTGTGGAATGTGGAAAGAGCTTTAGTTGCAGCGACAGGCTCACTTCCCATCAAAGAATTCATACAGGGGAGAAACCATATCAGTGCTTCGAATGTGGAAAGAGCTTCAGTAAGAGCTCCTCTCTCACTTGCCATCAAAGAATTCATACAGGAGAGAAGCCCTATCAGTGTGTGGAATGTGGAAAGAGCTTCAGTCAGAGCTCCAAACTCACTTCCCATCAAAGGATCCATACAAAGGTCGGAAAAACCATTACACAGCTTTAGGAGCCCGGCAGATCAGCACCTTTTTAACCAGAACTTTGGCTGATTGACATCTAATGCCCTTTTAAAATGTCGTGTTTTGTGTTTTTATGTTGTGTTATTACGTTATTATGTTATGCTCTGGTTCATGGGGTCACGAAGAGTCGGACACGACTAAACAACTAAACAACAACATTATGTTGTAACCACCCTGAGACCTGTGGGTGTAGGGAATAGGTGCCAACTCTTAAAGGCCTAGGGGTCTTTGTCCCCCCCCCAATAAAATATTTGAGGTGGTGTGGCGTTTGCCCACGCATTATGGAGACGTAGTGGGGGAGAGAGAGAAAGGGTTAATAGGCTGAGCAATAAGAAAGCCCAGGGGTGGAGCCTAACTTTGTGTTTAAGACTCAACACAGGGGTTTTGGCAGTTAGTTCGGTTAGGGTTATTTCCCTTTCCTTTTAATCCAAGCTTTTATTGGAACTTAACATATATACATAATAACCAAACTTACCCATAATTCCCTAAAATATAATATGTAAATTACAACAACTACATAAGTATACACTTAAAAAACCCACCACCCACCCTCTACTTCCCTCCACAGCAATTCGACTTCTTCTTATTTCTTTATACCTTATTTCCTTGCACTCTATGGTAGATTATTTTTGTTAAATTCTGATTTTTCCTTCTTTCTTTTTTGGTTTTGTTATTGCTTACATTGTTTATTCTAAGCCTATTAGCATGTCGTTTTTAGAACAATATTTTGACATATAATATCCGAAATACTTCCACTCCATTCTTAACTTTTGATTTGATTGGTATCTTATAATTGAGATTAATTTTGCCAATTCTGTATACTCACTTAATTTGCAAATCCACTCTTCCATTGTTGGTATGTCCTGAGATTTCCATTTAGTGGCAATCACTACCCTGGCAGCTGTTGTTGCATACAAAAAGATTGTTTTTTTTCAGATGTGGTACAGTGGTACCTCGACTTACGAATTTAATTCGTTCCAAATGAAAATTTGTAAGTCGAAACGCGGTTTCCCATAGGAATGCATTGGAAACTAATTAATTCGTTCCAGAGCCTTGAAAAAAGACCCAGACACCTGTTTTTTTTGTGCAAAACTCTTTATCAGCTGCACTTTAAAGGCATGCAAATTGCACAGCAACATTACTTTTCAACAATAAACATTTACAACAACACTATCATTTTTTTGGGACCTGGTGCAGGTCACTTCAGGTCACTTTAAAGGCAGGCAGGCACAATCAACATGCTTCAGCCTCAGCCAACATTTCTAAACCTTACTCAACACAGGTTTAGGACCTGGTGCAGGTCACCGCAATGCTTTTCAAAGACAGGCAGGCACAATCAACATGCCTCGGCCCACATTTTTCCTGTAAAAAAATCATTTCTTGGAAGAGGAGGCAGAGGGTGACAACTGGGAAGAACAGCAAGGTTCTTTCTCCTGCCTTGCCCGCTTCACCACAAACTGGTCCATGGTCTGCTGCCTCTGTCTGTTGCGGAGAATTGCTCGCCATGGGGCAATGACCACTGTGTCAAAGTGCTCCACAGCTTCCTGGGCTGCAGCCTGATCCTCACTGAGATTGTTCAGCTCTCCTCACTGGCTCCAACACTCTCTCACTCTCCAACACCGCTCCACACCTACTCAGTCCATGCCTGTACAACCCACAGAGGTCCAGAAGCATGGCAAAGGGGTTTTATAGCCCCCCTCGCAAAGCACCTTGGGAAAAGCGGTTTACAAAAAAAATATTCTATTCCCAAAAATTCGTAAGTCGAAGAAACCGCATCTAAAATTCATAAGTCGAGGAAACCGCATCTAAGAACGGCAGCAGTTTTCCTTTTGTAAGTCGAAAAAATTTGTAAGCGCGTGCCCATTTTTTCCCTTTGTAACTCGAAAAATTTGTAAGTCGAGTTATTTGTAAGTCGATGTACCACTGTATGTCTTTGCCCATCAGCCCTAACAGATAAGCTTCGGGATTTTGTATCATGGGGATTTTTAACATTTTCTTAAGTTGCTCATGTATTATTCCCCAAAATTTCTTTATTTCTTTGCAACCCCACCACATATGAATTGTCGTTCCAGGTTCCTTGTTACATTTCCCACAAAGGTTGGATTTTAATTTATAAATTTTGGCGAGTTTGACTGGTGTTAAGAAGCACCTGTAAAACATTTTAACAAAGTTTTCATTTATCGTGCAGCAAGTGGTAAAGCGAATATCTTCACGCCAGAGTTTCTCCCATTATCCTATATAATAATATCCCTGTGTCCCTGCGTCCGTCCGTGTGTCAGTGGAAATTTTCCACTGCGCATGTCCCAGACGCACGCAGGGATTGGACGACGGGAGAGGGGGGCGTGTCCGAGAGGCAGCAGCGGCGCACGCGCGTCGTCAGTTGGGGCAGCGCTGCCGCCTCGCACGGAGCTCCCAAGGAATCAGAGGGGGGAAGGGAGAGAGAGCGCAGAGCGCCTCCGCTGCCGCTGCTCCTTCCTCCGCCGCCCCGCCTAGCGATGCCCAAGATTGGCGGTGGCTGAGAGGAGGAGGAGGACTGGCGGCGACGGCTGGCCAAGCCAGGCCGTGGCTGCGCTGTGAGCGAGGCTGAGGGTGCGGGCGGGGGAGGCGCGTCGGCAGTCCTCACACTGCCTCACGGAGCCCATGCCGAGTGCCGCCCTCCGGCACCGGAAACTGCCGGCCAGGGAGGCCCGAGGAGGCGGGGAAGGAGCAGGAGGAGGAGGCGTTGGCGCTGCGGCTCCGAGGGAGGAGCGGGGCATGGCCGCTCTCGCCCGGCCCGCTCTCCGTGGAGACGCTGGACGTCGCCAACATCGCTTCCTCGGGCGCCGCTTGTGGGGCGGGCTTGGCCGACACGGGCACCGTAGGCCCTGCGGCCGGTCAGGGGGCCTTCAACCCTGTGTCTGCCGCCACCGCCGAGCTCTCCGCTTCGCCCATGGCCGCCTCCGCCTCCACGGAGAGCGGGCCAGGCGAGAGCGGAGCGTCCCCTGTCGGCCTCCCTCCCCGAGGGAAGCGGCCAAGGGCGGGAAGCTGAGGGGAGATCCCTCTCCGCGGGGGGAGAGCAAGAAGGTGCCCCCGGGGCTCAAGGCCTCGCTCAGGACCCTGACTTTTTTTAATGCGTCTTCTCCGAGCGGGGGGGGGGGACGGGAGGAAAAAGGGGCTTTTGCCTCGCCGCTGCCAGGAGAAGGGTAATTTTATGTGTCTATGCTGCAGCTACACAGTAAGCTTCCAGGCGAGCCCCGCGGAGTTTTCAAAGCCTTGAGGGAAGAGGGGGAGGAGCTAGCGGCGTGCGGCTTGGAAGGCTCTGCTTTGCGATTGGTTCCCGTAGCGGCAAAGAAGCCCGGGCTGCGCCTTTTTCCGTGCTGGAGGAGGCGACGCCCGCTTGGCGCTCGGCCGCGGAGTGGGTGTTTCTCCGGCGACAGACGTCTACCGAGCCACGGAGGCGCCGGGAGAGCCGGCCCATGCGCCGCAGCGCATGCATGGCGCCCCGGGGGCCGGCCCTTCACAGCAGAAATAGCATAGCCGAGCGCACCGGGTCATCAGAAGGGCGGGGCTCCAGCCCCTCCTCCCGTGACCGAGAGAGTCAACCCACTGACTTCTGTCCCTGCAGTTGCCACGAAAGGAGCAGGGTTTCACAAGGGACCTCGAGGGCCATGGGAATCTTTCCCCGACGTGGGGATCGAACCTACGACCCGGAGGGGAAAGCAGTGTGGTGCTGGGCAGGACAGTAGCGCGCCTACTTCACAGGGTTGCTATGGGGAATTAAATGTAGGCCACTTTTGAGATCCTTGGGGAAGGAAATGCAGGAAATAAATGCTCTTCAAAACGATGCTGTCATGCTTTATCAGCACTTTGGACAAAGTATGTTTTTATCACAAAACACTCAGTTAAAATAAGCCCCCATCCCAAGACAGGATCATCCTCAGATGTGGTAAGAGCTGGTCCTGTGGTTCCTTGCGAGGTCTAGCGCCCGTTATTTTAACGGGCTTAACCCACTAGTTCTAAATATATAGTGTGGCCATGTATATAGTGTAGTATAATGGTGCTAAATAGCAATTGTTCTTTAGCGAAACCTTTTCTTTGGTCTGCATTAAACACACTTTTTAATTGTATATATTGCCAATTATCCATCCCATATTGCTTTAATTCTTCATATGTTTTTAATTTTAACTTTCCTTGGTCTTCTTCCAATATTTGTCTATATGCTGTTCAGTTTGGATTCATACTGAGTTTTTTAACTGCATGGGCTTCTAAGGGAGAGAACCATAAAGGGATTTGTGGCTCTAATAGCTGCTTATATTTATTCCAAACTTTAAACAATGAATTTCTGAATATATGATTTTTAAAGCGGTTATGTACCTTTACCTTCTTGTGCACTAGGTAGGCGTGCCATCCATAACTATTGTTGAAACTTTCTAGATTTAAAATACTAGTGTTTTCCAATATAATCCATTCCTTTAGCCAAGTCAGACATTCTGCTTCATAGTATAGTTTTAAATTTGGTAATGCCAGTCCTCCTCTCTCCCTTTTATCTGTAAAAAGTTTATACTTTATGCGTAGTTTTTGTTGAGATTCCATTCCACCTCAAGCTGCAGACATGGGACCTTTACATGTGTCACTTGTCTGCCACACACCAGCACAGATTGCTAGGAACTTCCGTTGTGTATAGCTTTTGTTTTTCTCACTGTATGTTTCCTAGTACAATTCAAAGGGTTGGTGCTGACCTTTAAAGCCCTAAACGGCCTCGGTCCTGTATACCTGAAGGAGCGTTTCCACCCCCACCGTTCAGCCCGGACACTGAGATCCAGCGCCGAGGGCCTTCTGGCGGTTCCCTCACTGCGAGAAGCAAAGCTACCGGTACAGAGAACCAGGCAGAGGGCCTTCTCGGTAGTGGCGCCCGCCCTGTGGAACGCCCTCCCATCAGAGGTCAAAGAGATAAAAAACTACATGACATTTAGAAAATACCTGGGCCTAGCCTGCAGAGAGGTGTCCACAGAGGGCACAAAGGACGGCCCTGTCAGGAAGAAGAAGAAGGAAAAGAAGATGGGTGGACTTGTTAACAAGAAGAAAAAGACGGTCAGGAAAGAACAAAAGAAAGGGAAAGAAATACAAACGTCAGGAGTTGAACTAAAGGGGGGGGGGGCAAAGCTATGAAGAACACCAAGCTGCAGAGGAAGAAAAGAGAATGCCGCATGGTTTCTACTGTCTGGTCGACATGGGTTGATCTGAGGAGGGGAGTGGGGTGAAAAGGATAGATTTGAACTTGAATTTCTTTCTGGCTTAAAGGACTATGATGCATGGATACGATTTCTGGCATAAATGATTATATGTTTAAATTAGGAGTTATATAAGGGAAAATTTAGCTAAAAATTCCAGGACCAGAGGGAGGTAAGGGTGTGGAAAATATAATATTAGGAGTTGAAATTAGGTTATAGTAAGGGAATTGGATAAGACTATAGGAAAAGAGCAGATGTACCAAGATGCTGAGGTTTGTAAAAAGGAGTGTTTTAAGCAAAATGATTTTTGTATTTTATGATGTGTTAAAATTTAGGAATAGGTAAACTGTTAGAGAGGAATGATAATGAATCCAGCAGAGGGGGACTTGAGGAAGTCAACCGAAATATGAAATTGAAGAAAGAAGGAATACCTGGCCCACAGAATCGGGCCAGGCCCAAGCAAAGATTTTAAATATTGTTAGAAAGGTTAAATGTACAATGATTAAATTTACTCCTGTGAGAGAGGGGGATGAATGTTGCTTCCTACTGTCAGAGGGGGGAAGTATGGAAATTTAACCGCTATGTTATGTGTTAAAAAAATTGTAAAAACCAATAAAGTTTTTTTTTGGGGGGGGAAGAAAATACCTAAAGGCACCCCTGTTTAGGGAAGTTTTTAATCTGTCACATTTTGATGTATTTTAATGTTTGTTGGAAGCCGCCCAGAGTGGCTGGGGGGACCCAGCCAGATGAGCGGGGTACAAATAAATAATAATAATAATAATCACTGTCTCTTTGTGAAGACAAAGGAAAGACACCATGATTTGTCTGTCCTGAATTATGCTTAATAAACTGCTGTAAATATGCCTCTTCTGTTGCACTGCAAGATCTGCTAAACTGTTCAGGTTTTTGAAGTCTGAACCATATTCCACGTGGCTTCAGAGGTCCGTGTTCACCCGGCAGTTCGGCCGGGAAGGGCCGGTACAGCTGGGGGCTAGCCAGCTGCCCTCCCGATGTCCTCTGAATGTCAACAGTTTTTTGGTTTGCCATATGAATTTTGTTAAATCTTTTCTCCATTCATCAAAACAATTTTCTTTGATTATTATTGGTATTGTTTGGAACAAATACAACATTTTGGGTAAAACATTCATCTTAATTATAGATATTCTCCCCATTAATGTCGGCTTTAATCTACTCCAGGTTTCTAAATCTCTTCTAATTTCCTTCCAGACTTTTTCATAATTGTTTCCAAATAGATTACCGTAATATTTTTCATCGTCAATTCTATACCTAAATATTTTGCTTTTGTAACAATTTCCAAACCTAATTTCTCCTGTAAGTCGCTCTTTTCTAATTCCTGCATGTTTTTTGTTTTTGACATATTTATCTTGAAGCCCGCTACTTTCCCGAAATCATTCATTATCCTCAGTGCTTTCATTAAACTGGTTTCTGGCTCCTCAGTTGTTAATATAATGTCATCCGCAAAAGCTCTAATTTTGAAGACCTCCTTGCCTAATATAATTCCCTTTATCTCTTTTTCTTTCCTTATTTCTGAAATTTCCAAAGTTCGTCTAAAAAGTAGCAGTGAAAGCGGGCATCCTTGCCTGGTACCTTTCTCTATATTTAAAGGATCCGTCTTTTCGCCATTTATTACTAAACAGCCCTGATGGTTTTCATATATTGCCTTTATTGCTCGGCAGTAGTTTTCGCCCAGCCTTGCTGCTTCTGCTACTTCCTGGAGGAACAATATTGATAGGTTATCGAAAGCCTTTATTAACATAAATGCCGCTTTTTTATTAGGTCTCATTTCCAGATATTCAATTAGATAGATTACTATTCTCATGTTTGCTTTTATATGCCTGTTTGGGAGGAATCCTGCTTGGTCTTTATCTATTACATCCTTTAGAACAGAATTCAGCCTATTTGCTAATATCCCCGCAAACAGTTTATAGTCATTATTTAATAATGATATGGGTCTGTAGTTGTTAACTAATTCTCTATTTGTGCTTTGTTTGTGAATTAATACATTAGCTTCTTGCCACGACTTTGGTGTTTTTACTTCTTGCATGATCTCGTTCATTATTTTTTTTAGAGGCAATATTATAACATCTAATCTTTTGTGGTGTATCGCAGATAGTCCATTGGACCTGGAGCCTTCCCCAGTTTAAGACTGGAAATTGCTTGTTGTATCTTCATTGTTGTTATTGGTGCGTTTAGCTGTTTCCGTTTGTTTTCACCTATTTTCGGAATTTGTTTTTGTTGAAGATATTTGATAATTTGTTGATGAGTTTCTGGACCTTTTTTATATAGATTGGTGAAATATTTAGCAAAGCATTTATTTATTCCTTCTTCCATCTCCAGTGCCTTTCTTTCATATACTACTTTGTTTATTTGTCTTTCTCTTTGTCTTTTCTTTCTCTGCCACACAAGTAATTTACCTGGTCTATTTCCAAATTCAAATGATTTTTGTTTCATCCATTTCATGTTTCTTTCTATTTCATCGTTTAAGAACATGAGAGCTGTGTTTGTAATATTTTAATGGTTTGGTTTGCAATCTCATATTTTGCTAATACTTTTTCTTGTTTACCTATTTCTTCTGGTAATTGCTTGATTTTAGCCTCTCTTATTCTTTTTTGTATTATATTTTGTTGTATATAGAAACCTCTTATATAAGCCTTTCCAGCATCCCATATTACTCTCAGATCTGTGTCTTGGGCCATGTTTATTTCAAAATATTCCTTCGGCAGTTGTTGTGCCTTCACCCGTATCTTCTCATCATTCAATAATCTTTCGTTCATTCTCCAGCTTCTGCCTTTGTTTTCCTTTCGTCTCATTTCCAACATTATTGGGTTATGGTCTGATATAGTCTTAGGTAGGATTTCTACTTTCTTTATTGCCGGGATAAGATTATTAGATGCCCATATAGCATCACTTTGGCTTGCTTATTTGCATGTATCTGAATAGAATGTAAACTGTTTTGCTTTCTCGTGTTTCTCTCTCCACATATCCTTTAGACTCAGATCTTCCACTATTTGAAAAAATGTCATCGGGAGTTTGCCTGTTTTTGTTTTGATTTCCCTTTCGGTTCTATCTAGATTCAACGAGATGACTCCATTCAGGTCACCCATCACCATCATGTCCACATTATTATATTCTAATAATCTCCCCTGTAATTTTTTAAAATATGTTGATTGATTGGCATTTGGCTTACATGTATTAGCTTCGCCTTATTTTTTGTCAGTTGTATTCCCAATGTTCTTCCCTCCTCATCTTTAAATAATGGTTTTGCTTCTAATTTTGGGTTTATATAAAAAAAACTGTACCTCTTTTCATGGTCTGGTCTGAAGCTATAAATTCTGTACCTAATTTCTTATTCACTAATAATCTTTCATATTGTGCTTCCGGGCTGGCCGCTGCTGCAGTCAGGTCGCAAAATGCCAGGCTTGAAAGCTGGGCGGTCCACCCGCAAGAGGGAGGAAACGGAGGTAAAATAAAAAAGCTCAAGAGGGAAAATCTCTGAGCTCGTGGGCAAAGAGTGGCGCAAAAAAGAGGGGTCTAGAACTTACCATCAAGGAGTAAACAACCCCTGTGCTATCGTATAGCCCAACCTCTGCGGGGAACCTCAGGACGGGGCGCAGCGCTGCGGCTGAGTTTTCAAAAAAAAGAAGCAAACCCAGGGCGAAGCTGGGAGTTCTAAATCCATAGTGGAAAGTGATGGTAGCTTCGAATAGAGCGGTTGGAAAAGCAGAGTGAATGCAGATGTGAAACGTAAAAAGAAGCTTGTCGAAGTCTCGGAAGAGACAGTTGCTACGGATTTAACTTGGCTTTGAAGGTGGGAGACCAAGAACAGACGGCAACCACCCCTATCCCGCCGAGTCTGGATGTACCCATATTAACGGGGAAATGACGAGGCGGAGAGACCAAGAAGGAGACCGGACGGCTCCAATTTAAGTGAGTAAAAGTAGGGTGAAGGATCGGTCCCCATGTTGGGGCTTTTCTTTGATCTTTTAACGGGAAGAGCTCGGAGATTGAGGAGGAAATTAAGAGGAGGAGAGAAAGAGGAGGGAATAGAAGAAGGACGGAGAAGCGGAGGAGCTGGGAGTGGGGAGACGCGGAAAGGAGTGGAAAAAGCGGAGAAGGAGAAAGAAGCAGTGGAGTTGACGGAAAATGGTGGAGGAGGTATGCTGAATCATTAGATAGAGGAAGTAACAATCCAGGCTAAGAAGGAATAAGAGGAGGAAGGTGTGGAGACAGGAGAATACCAAGAAAACAAGAGCAATAGAGATCTAACAACAGCGACATCAAGTGGGAGGAGGACAACAACACAATCCCATGAGCTAAATAGATAGGACTTTCGGATAAACCCCCTTCTGGGAACAAAGGGATGGAAAGATAAGAAGCGGGAAAGCCCCCCCCCCCGAGTGAAGAAACCAAATCTACATCTCTAAAGAAAGAAGGAGTGTAAAGGATATATGAAAAAATAAAATAAGTCAAGGAGATTAAGAAAAGGACTATAACAACTTAATCTCAGGATCTCTCTGGAACTCTTTGAAAATCAAGCAGGCAACAGAATGGATAAAGAAGGGAAACAGGAGGGGAAGGAACTGAAAAAATCTAGAAATCAAGTCACTGTTAAACCGGCAAACTCCCAGAAGAGTGCACCAAATATGGAAGTGGAAAATTGTGAGATTAAAGAATTGATTTTAGGATTAAAGGCAGAACTGAATGAAAAGATGGACTCAATAAATGGGAAACTGGATAAAATGGAAAATAAAATAGAACAAAATCTGAAAATGATTGAACAAAAGTCAAAAGCGATAGTGGACTTAAATAAGCAATTTGAGAAACTAAAAGGGAAGAATAAAGAGATTGAGAAGGACTCACAAACTATATAAAGAAAATCAAGAAAGAACAATATAATACCTGGCATTTCCTTTTTCTTCCAATATGACGCGATCAGAGTTCTTGCTGCCGCAGTGGCATATAAAAATAACTTCTCATCTTGATTATTGATTTCCCCATCCATTATACCCAATAAAAAAAGTTCCGGAATTTTCTTTATATTATATTTTAGGATTTTTTTTATTTCTTCCATAATTTGAATCCAAAATTTTTGTATTTTTTCACAATGCCACCACATATAAATCATTGTCCCTACTTCCTTTTGACATTTCCAGCATAAGTTATCTTTAGTCTTATACATTTTATGGATCTTGCTCGGCGTGATATACCATCTATAGAACATTTTGACTATGTTCTCCCTGATTCCTTCTGCAGCAGTGAACTTCCAAGTTTCGTTCCATAATCTTTCCCATTTAACTAAGTCTATCGGTTTCCCCAAATCTATTGCCATTTTATCATTGTTTCTTTAACTGCCTCATCTTTCGCTTCCCACTCCAGTAGTACATTATACATATTGGAGATTATTTTCCCCTTATTTTGTAATAAGTGCGACTCCAAAATCGATGGTTCATTCAGAAATCCTCTTTGTGACTTATCTTTGTGAAATTTGCTATGAATTTGGTGGTATTGAATCCATCCTGTCGTATACTGTTTGATATCCTCGTATTTCTTTAATTTGAAATTCCCTTCTTTTTGTTCCATTAAATCCTGATACCTCCCCCATATCCCTTTCAAATTAGTTTTTTTTATCGTAATAATTTCAATAGGGGACAGCCATTTTGGTGATTTTGGCTCCACTAATCTTTTATGCTTTCCCCAAATTTTTCATAGAGATTTTTTAATGATATGGTTATTGAATCCTTTATGCGTCTTGATTTTATCCTCTGTCAGATATGCATGCCAACCCGCTTTGTTGTCAAAACCTTCCAGGTCCAGTAGTTCATGATTCTCTAATATTATCCATTCTTTTAACCATAAGAACCCTGCCGCATCGTGATATAATTCTTTCCAAATCTTTATATAGTTATCTTGAAATAGGTTATTTGTGTTGTTTGATATCCAGATGCCAAGATATTTCAATTTATTCACCACTTTCAGACCCGTTTCCCTTTGAAGTTGATCAATTTCTTCCTTTCTCATATTTTTAGTTAATATGTTGGTCTTATTCATATTAAGATTAAACTCCGCTAGTTCTCCATATTCTTTTATTCTATTTAAAGTTTGTTTAATACTTTCCATTGGTTCCAGTTGGTAATAGAAGAAAGAAAGAAAGTTCTAAAAAGCTAAATAATTTCTCCTGCCATTCTTTAATATTCTGGGAGGATTTTGGAAAAATAATATCTAAATTAATATTCCAGCAATTATTTCTAAAATGTAACTCAATTCCTTTCTCTTATTTTCAAAAAGAATTAACCGTATACCTTTCCTCATAGATACATGTTTTTTGGTCCAATATTATTTAAATATTACAAATATATTAAACACACATGGTCTCTCCTGTTCTAAGATATACCCCAATCCACAGATGATATATTTACTCCTAAGATGGAGTGCTGCAAAAATTGGTAACTTAAAAAAGATTCATTTACAAACATTCACTAATAACACCATATACCTGTATGTGAGCCTTCATTGGAAATTCTATAAGCTCGGGCCACAGTGCTCTCAAAAAACAGTGCTCTCCTCAAAAACCTCGTTCTTTCTTTCTTTCTTTCTTTCTTTCTTTCTTTCTTTCTTTCTTTCTTTCTTTCTTTGTTTCTTCTATTACCAACTAACTGTGTAGGAGCTGGGGCGGGGGAACAGATTAAGGGTTGCAGTTATCTTTGCCACCACTTGCACCATTATTCTTTGAACCTTACCAATCCCTTACCTTTCTTAGAATCACCCCCCCCCCCGTCCTGCAAGCTCTTGCCCTCCTACAGTCCCCAATACTTTTAATTTCAGCACTGCTCCTCAGTATCCGTCTTTTATATACACACTGTCCTGTCTAGTTCCCTTTATATCATTTCTCTCTATGCCGCTTCTGTCTTGCTTGGCGTCTCTTTCACTTTCTTCTTCTTTCCTTTCCCCTTTATTCACTCTTGTCTCCTCCCCCCTCAATCTCCACCTCTCCATGTGCTCCCCCGGATTCCTGTTTTCTACTCTCCTCCTCCCTCTCCTCCGCTCTCTTACGATTCCCTCTTTCTCACCACACTTTTATCTCTCTTTATTGTTTTATTTTCGAGCCTCCTTACTGTAGAAAGTATTTTCACTGGCAAGGGCTTGCGCGTGGAGGAGTATTCTGGCTTTCCCCTCCTCTCTTGCCATCACCTCGCAGCTCCAGAGAAACAGTAATTCAACACTCCTGCAGGTCAGGTTGGCTTTTATAGCTCACTACTAATCTGCTACAGTCAGTTTTTTACTTCCAGTGTTGTTTTTGTTCAGTCGTTCAGTCGTGTCCGACTCTTCGTGACCCCATGGACCAGAGCACGCCAGGCACGCCTATCCTTCACTGCCTCTCGCAGTTTGGCCAAACTCATGTTAGTAGCTTCAAGAACACTGTCCAACCATCTCGTCCTCTGTCGTCCCCTTCTCCTTGTGCCCTCAACCTTTCCCAACATCAGGGTCTTTTCCAGGGAGTCTTCTCATGAGGTGGCCAAAGTCTTGGAGCCTCAGCTTCAGGATCTGTCCTTCCAGTGAGCACTCAGGGCTGATTTCCTTCAGAATGGATAGGTTTGATCTTCTTGCAGTCCATGGGACTCTCAAGAGTCTCCTCCAGCACCATAATTCAAAAGCATCCATTCTTTGGCGATCAGCCTTCTTTATGGTCCAGCTCTCACTTCCGTACATTACTACTGGGAAAACCATAGCTTTAACTATGGACGAGCACGGCTTTGCAAGGGTTAAAGGGAACGGAGCTGCCTTCCTAGAGAGGACAGGAAGCAAGAGGGGGGCCAAGTCCTCCAGAGCCCAGGCCCCTCCCTCCCTCCCTCCCCCCCTCCCCAGTCCTTTCCTGCAAGGGCTGCATGGCTGTCCCCTCCTGGGATCTGGTGAGTCTCCTCTCTCTCAGAGGGTGCAGGGGGGAGACGGGGGGGGGGGTCCCAGGGCTGCAGCAGGGGGGGGGAGGATGCCTGGGGTGGGGGCCTGATCTGCTCATGCAGGGGGAGGAGAGGGTCCTGCCAGGGAGGGGCGAGGTCTGCAACGCTCTCCTTCCTGGAGATCACAGGATCCCAAACTCATTTCTCCCTTCTTTCAACAAAGGAGTCCCTAGGACTTTAACTCTGTGTGTGTCGCTCAGCGTCATTGAACAACAGAGGAAACACGTGCAGATGGTTCTCCAAAGCTGGACGAGGAGGGGGACTAGCCCCCCCCCCAAAAAAAAACCCCATGGGGAGGAAGGAAGGAAATATGGGAGAGAAAGGGCAGGAATAAAGAGAGGGATCCCAGCCCATAGTCTGGCTGCTGCATTGCAGACCAGTTTCCCAGTGTCTCCCAGGGCAGCTCCACACGGAGGCCACTGCAGCAGTCCCAGAGCAGGGCATCTCAGGACCACATCCTCTCTGTCCCCAAGGGATTGTTGCTGGAAAACCAGCCGGAAATGGGTGCTGCTACTCACTGAGCTTCCAGGGACCTTGGCATCAATGGCTCTGTGTGTGTTAAGCTGTCTAATAGAAGAAGAAAAAGAATAATAATAATAAATTACCAGCCTAAATTTCAAGGGAGATGTCTTTGTCCTCATCCACTTGGCCCTCAGGGGGTTGGCCAGATACATACCTGGCCCTCAGAGCAAAGAAAAAGGGACCCCCACCCCACCCCAGGAGTCTGTCTTGCAAGAAAAGGAGACAGAAGCAGGGGGTGGGGAGCAACTCCTGGGGACCCCCAGGTGAGGACCCCCACTATAGCCAAGCATCCATTTCCCCCAAGATACAAAGGATTCCATTGTCAGTCAGAGAGTCAGTGTGGTGTAGTGGTTAAGAGCGGTAATCTGGTGAACCGGGTTCGCGTCTCCGCTCCTCCACATGCAGCTGCTGGGTGACCTTGGGCTAGTCACACTTCTCTGAAGTCTCTCAGCCCCATTCACCTCACAGAGTGTTTGTTGTGGGGGAGGAAGGGAAAGGAGAATGTTAGCCGCTTTGAGACTCCTTCGGGTAGTGATAAAGTGGGATATCAAATCCAAACTCCTTCTTCTTCTTCAGTCGGTTCTGACTTCATGCATTGACTGGAAGGCAGCAGAAACCAGGCTGATTAATCTCACAGAAATCCCTTCAGTTGCCTCCACATTTTGCATTGCTAGAAGGCTAGAGACTTATTTCTTCTCCTCTTCCTCCTCTTTCTTTTCAGAAAGATAGCTCATGGTCTGGGATGCGATGCAGTCCAGCCCTGAACCATTTCCCCCATGTCCTACAAATTCTGTAACAGAACAGTGTATTTGCTTTGTAGGATTTGCTAGAGCTTTTCATTCAGACAGACAGAACTCAGCAGAAGACCAAAGGGTTCCTTCCGATCTCTTAGAGACTTCCTGAGAGCACAGATGGATGAGCGAGACTCAGCTGACCCTGGAACAGGAAGAGGCCATGCTAGCCAAACTGGGAACAGTGGGGGATTCTGGGAAAACTCTTTGCAGAAGATCCTGGGTGAGAAGGACACCCTCCACGCAGAGGTGCAGATTCTCCCCATTCTCTGTTTTGAATCCTTGTTTCTTTTTCAGGGAAAGGATCATTTTGCAGAAACGGACCTGGATTCCTGTGAGGCAGAGAGGCCTCCGTTGGACACCAGAGAGACGCCACTGGGTAAGGAGGAAGGTGGATTTTCTCCGTTTGGTCTTATTCTATTGGTTTTCCAACTCATCTGAGGGTTCTTTTCATCTTGTTTTGGGGGGAGACAGTTGGGAACAAGGGTCCAGAGGAGGGGAGATGTATTTCTGCTCAACCAACATATGAAATGGGCACAAACGTCCAAATGCTCTCAGCAGGTAAGGCTTTCTCAAAGGCCCACCTGTAGTTAGAGATGCCCTGTTTCACCTGTGAGATAAGCAGGCACTCCTGGCGTCCTGTTTACCTTTTTTCTCTTGCAGGTGACAGAATGATGCCGGCAAGACCTCCTGATCCGTCTTTTCATGGGAGCAGAAGGGAAGCAGCGGCTGTGGAACTAGGTCAAGTCAGGGGAAGCTGCCTTGTAGGGACAGAGGCCGAGGGCTGGAGCAATGTCATGGACTGGTTGGGCAGAGAGGAATGGTGGGAGGAAGCAGCCGGGGAACCAGGAAGGGAAGATGTCTCACAGCCTAAGAAGTGGAGGTAGAAGAAGGATGAGCGGTCAGAGCGGAAGAGGGAGAAGCCTGGGAAGAGGAGGTGTCAGAAGCTGAAGGAGTTACAAGGCTGAGTGAGCTGGGAGACTCTGTGGCAGAATGCAGTCCAGAATCAGAGGCAGAAGAGGAAGAAGGCGAGTGGGAGGAGGGAGGTTGATAGGCAGAGGTGAGTCAGTAGAAGAAGGAGCCATCGGTGGCTCCCTCTCCTGCCAGAAGCCACCCTCCCTGCTTGTCTCTCAGAGCCAGGGGACCTCCTGCATTGCAGGAATCTTTCCTAGATCTTCCAAGACAGATGGCCATCCAAAATAGGCTTTTTTTATTTCTAGATTGATGATGCTTTGATGGTGTTCCTGCTTGGCAGGGGCTTGGACTGGATGGCCCTTGTGGTCTCTTCCAACTCTATGATTCTATGATGACTGAATGCTAAAATTGGTTTCTAAGCAGTGGACAAATGAGAACAAATAGTGGCCTGGATTCACCTAACCAGCCCCATCCGCTGCAAAATGGGGTCTGCCCCCCATTCCTCCCCCTCTTCATGCCCCCATGAACCCATTGAATTTGGCTCTAGGGCAGTGATGGCTAACCTTGACACTCCAGATGTTTTGGAACTACAACTCCCATCATCCCTAGCTAACAGGATCAGTGGTCAGGGATGATGGGAGTTGTAGTCCCAAAACATCTGGAGGCACACTGGTTGGGAAACACTGCTCTAGGGCATTGGGAGGTAACCTTCCCAGAACAGCTCACGAGGAGAGGAGAAAGTGGATCCTTCCATCAGGCAAACTGGAATGCTTGCGTAGGCAGAATGAAACTCAAGGTGGAATACCACCTATTTGCACAAAGACAAACACCCATAATTAAAACGCAGAACTCAACACCTGGGAACCTAATATGCCCAAAATAAACAGTAAATTACAGTTTTTTCTTTGAACAATCTTCTTCAAATTATTCCTTTTTCTGGTCTGAACTGCCCAGGCCATCTTAAATGTCAGATTCAGAATTGTTAGGAAAGATAAGTAGCTTCAGGTTTTCTGTTTTTGTTTTTGCTCCTGTCAGTCTTGGGTTGACCAAAGAGATGACTGACATTGGAGATGGAGGGGATGCCATGTCTGGGCCAAACAAAATTCTTTTTTTTTGCCAAATCATTTTTATTAAGTTTTCCAATCATAGGGGGGGGGGAATTATACATCAATATCAATTAATCCATATAGTCCAATTAATTCCAAATAAATTGCCAAATTATTATCCCTTATTCTTTTTTCTTTTTTGGCTTCCCTTGCTTCAGACAGTTAGGATTTTAATCATTTGTTAAGTCCATTGCCTTCCATAGTCCTGATGTCATCTGTTTCTTTTCTGTTGTTATCCATTCTTGTTTTGTTTTCCTTCACGCCACTGAATATTTTCGCAAGTGAGATAAAACAGCCGAAAACAATCATGTCTGTGTGGATTTTATGTCCATACTTTCTTCACCCCCCTGGCCCTTTGCCCCTCGAGTCCAATAATCCTATCTCCACAATCGCCATTTTTACTTGACTTCGATGAATCCCATCTAGTGCGATTTACTTAAATTTTATCATTCCGACTGCTGCAAAGTCTTTTCCAAGGATGGGGGCCTGTCGTATATAAGTCCGTAAATTTTGCATTAGTTTTGGCTTGCCCATCCTCTTTTGACTTTGATTCACAGCCAGATTTTTTCTCAGTTAACCTCAGCCAACTTCTAATTAAGCTGCGTCATAAATCACTCCGGCATTTTCACAGAAGTTGGCTGTCTCGCAGAATAAAAAAAGAGAGGCATCCATGACCAGGGGTTAATTACTTCTTAAGTTCTCCGCACAGTCTATTGTCAATCTCACTTGTATATAACTAGCAGTAAAAACGTCTCTTCAAGGGGGTTGTATAAATTTTGTTGTTGTTCAGTCGTTCAGTCGTGTCCGACTCTTCGTGACCCCATGGACCAAGGCACGCCAGGCACACCTATCCTCCACTGCCTCTCGCAGTTTGGCCAAACTGATGCTAGTAGCTTCGAGAACACTGTCCAATCATCTCGTCCTCTGTCGTCCCCTTCTCCTTGTGCCCTCCATCTTTCCCAACATCAGGGTCTTTTCTAGGGAGTCTTCTCTTCTCATGAGGTGGCCAAAGTACTGGAGCCTCAACTTCAGGATCTGTCCTTCTAGTGAGCACTCAGGGCTGATTTCTTTAAGAATGGATAGGTTTGATCTTCTTGCAGTCCATGGGACTCTCAAGAGTCTCCTCCAGCACCATAATTCAAAAGCATCAATTCTTCGGCGATCAGCCTTCTTTATGGTCCAGCTCTCACTTCCGTACATTACTACTGGGAAAACCATAGCTTTAACTATACGGACCTTTGTTGGCAAGGTGATGTCTTTGCTTTTTAAGATGCTGTCTAGGTTTGTCATTGCTTTTCTCCCAAGAAGCAGGCGTCTTCTAATTTCGTGACTGCTGTCACCATCTGCAGTGATCATGGAACCCAAGAAAGTGAAATCTCTCACTGCCTCCATTTCTTCCCCTTCTATCTGCCAGGAGGTGATGGGACCAGTGGCCATGATCTTAGTTTTTTTGATGTTGAGCTTCAGACCATATTTTGCGCTCTCCTCTTTCACCCTCATTAAAAGGTTCTTTAATTCCTCCTCACTTTCTGCCATCAAGGTTGTATCATCAGCATATCTGAGGTTGTTGATATTTCTTCCGGCAATCTTAATTCCAGTTTGGGATTCATCCAGTCCAGCCTTTCGCATGATGAATTCTGCATACAAGTTAAATAAGCAGGGAGACAATATACAGCCTTGTCGTACTCCTTTCCCAATTTTGAACCAATCAGTTATTCCATATCCAGTTCTAACTGTAGCTTCTTGTCCCACATAGAGATTTCTCAGGAGATGGATGAGGTGATCAGGCACTCCCATTTCTTTAAGAACTTGCCATAGTTTGCTGTGGTCAACACAGTCAAAAGCTTTTGCGTAGTCAATGAAGCAGAAGTAAATGTTTTTCTGGAACTCTCTAGCTTTCTCCATAATCCAGCGCATGTTTGCAATTTGGTCTCTGGTTCCTCTGCCCTTTCAAAATCCAGCTTGCACTTCTGGGAGTTCTCGGTCCACATATTGCTTAAGCCTGCCGTGTAGAATTTTAAGCATAACCTTCCTAGCGTGTGAAATGAGCGCAATTGTGCGGTAGTTGGAGCATTCTTTGGCACTGCCCTTCTTTGGGATTGGGATGTAGACTGATCTTCTCCAATCCTCTGGCCACTGCTGAGTTTTCCAAACTTGCTGGCATATTGAGTGTAGCACCTTAACAGCATCATCTTTTAGAATTTTAAATAGTTCAGCTGGAATATCATCACTTCCACTGGCCTTGTTGTTAGCAAGGCTTTCTAAGGCCCATTTGACTTCACTCTCTAGGATGTCTGGCTCAAGGTCAGCAACCACACTACCTGGGGTGTATGAGACCTCCATATCTTTCCGGTATAATTCCTCTTTGTATTCTTGCCACCTCTTCTTGATGTCTTCTGCTTCTGTTAGGTCCTTTCCACTTTTGTCCTTAATTGTGGTAATCTTTGTACGAAATGTTCCTTTCATATCTCCAATTTTCTTGAACAGATCTCTGGTTTTTCCCATTCTGTTGTTTTCCTCTATTTCTTTGCATTGCTCGTTTAAAAAGACCCTCTTGTCTCTCCTTGCTATTTTTTTGGAAATCTGCATTCAATTTCCTGTATCTTTCACTATTTCCCTCGCATTTTGTTTGCCTTCTCTCCCCCGCTATTTGTAAGGCCTCATTTGACAGCCACTTTGCTTTCTTGCATTTCTTTTTCTTTGGGATGGTTTTCGTTGCTGCCTCCTGTATAATGTTACGAGCCTCCATCCACAGTTCTTCAGGCATTCTATCCACCAAATCTAAATCCTTAAACCTGTTCTTCACTTCAACTGTGTATTCATAAGGAATTTGATTTAGATTGTATCTTACTGGCCCAGTGGTTTTTCCTACTTTCTTCAGTTTAATCTGGAATTTTGCTATAAGAAGCTGATGATCTGAGCCACAGTCAGCTCCAGGTCTTGTTTTTGCTGAGTGTATAGAGCTTCTCCATCTTTGGCTGCAGAGAATATAATCAATCTGATTTCGATGTTGCCCATCTGGTGATGTCCATGTGTAGAGTCGTCTCTTGTGTTGTTGGAAAAGAGTGTTTGTGATGACCAGCTTGTTCTCTTGGCAGAACTCTATTAGCCTTTGGCCTGCTTCATTTTGAACTCCAAGGCCAAACTTGCCAGTTGTTCCTTTTATCTCTTGACTCCCTACTTTAGCATTCCAATCCCCTATAATGAGAAGAACATCCTTCCTTGGTGTCATTTCTATAAGGTGTTGTAAGTCTTCATAGAATTGGTCAATTTCAGTTTCTTCAGCACTGGTAGTTGGTGCATAAACTTGGATTACTGTGATGTTAAAAGGTCTGCCTTGGATTCGTATCAAGATCATTCTATCATTTTTGAAATTGCATCCCAGTACAGCTTTCACCATTCTTTTGTTGACTATGAGGGCCACTCCATTTCTTTTACGGGATTCCTGCCCACAGTAGTAGATATGATAGTCATCCGAACTGAATTCGCCCATTCCCGTCCATTTTAGTTCACTGATGCCCAGGATGTCAATGTTTATTCCTGCCATCTCATTTTTTACCACATCCAGCTTACCTAGGTTCATGGTTCTTACATTCCAGGTTCCTATGCAATACTTTTCTTTACAGCATCGGACTTTCCTTTCGCTTCCAGGCATATCCGCAGCGGAGCATCCTTTCGGCTTTGGCCCAGCCGCTTCATCAGCTCTGAATCTACTTGTACTTGTCCTCCGCTCTTCCCCAGTAGCATGTTGGATGCCTTCCGACCTGAGGGGCTCATCTTCCAGCGTCATATCTTTTATATGCCTGTTGTCTTTGTCCATGGAGTTTTCTTGGCAGGGATACTGGAGTGGCTTGCCAGTTCCTCCTCCAGGTGGATCACGTTTGGTCCAAACTCCACTATGACCTGTCCATCTTGACCTGTCCATAGCTTCCCTGAGTAATTCAAGCCCCTTCGCCACGACAAGGCAGTGATCCATGAAGGGGTTGTATAAATTACATAGAACAAAAGTCCCCCCCCCTTTCATTCCATTTCCACCTACCAATAGCATGTTGCAATCTTCCTTTTCTTGTTTCTTCTTATCTTTTTCCATGGCTGAGTTGCTAAGCAAAATGCTCTTCTCCTTCTTGTCCGAAGCAAGTCCAAAACATTACCAAATTTGGAGGATCACAAACCAAAATTGATAAACGAGGAGGAAAAGAAATTGTTGAATAACCCAATCACGGATCAGGAGATAAAAAGAGCTATAATGAAAATGAAAACAGGAAAGTCCCCGGGGACAGATGGATTATCGGCACAGCATTATAAGATCTTAAAAGAGGAATTATTGGAGGTATATAAAAAGATGGTAAATAAAATATTAGATCAAGGGATATTTCCTAAATCATGGCAGGAGGCCTACATAGTGCTGATTCCAAAAGGAGAAGAACAAGACCCACAAGTGGGAAATTTTAGACCTATTTCATTATTGAATGTAGATTACAAGATTTTTGCAGAAATTTTAGCCCATAGATTAAAAATAGTGCTAAATAGATTAGTTGGAACGAATCAACAGGGTTTTCTCCCGAAATGGAAAATGTCAAGTAATATAAGAATTTTATTAAATTTATTGGAATACGCAGATTGGAACCCTAGTAAAAGGATGGCCTTTGTTTTCTTAGATGCTGAGAAAGCCTTTGATAATTTGGAATGGGATTTTCTAAAAAGAATATTAGAAGAAACTGGAATGGAGGGTAACTTCTTAAGAGGAGTGAAAGCGATTTACGATAAACAAAAGGGAAAATTAATTATAAATGGGGAGGTGCTAAAGGAATTTCAAATAACGAAAGGTACACGACAAGGCTGTCCACTATCCCCCCCTTTTATTTATATTATCATTAGAAATTTTGTTAGAGGATATAAACCAAGATGAGAGGATTAAGGGAATCAAAGTGGGGAGTAGCACTTTCAAATTAAGAGCCTTTGCGGATGATATTATATTAATGTTACAAGATCCAGGAGAAACAATAGAAAATTTGAAAATCAAATTACAGGAATATGGGGAAGTGGTCGGATTGAAAATCAATGAAAAAAAGACAAAGATAATGGTCAAAAATATGAGGGGGAGTAATTTGAAGGAATTAAAAAGGAAGACAAATTGGGAAATTGTGAAAAAAAATTAAGTATTTAGGCATAATAATATCAGAAAAAAATGTGCAATTATTTAAAGACAATTATGTGAAATTATGGAAGGAAATTATAAAAGATTTTAAAAGATGGGGAAATTTGAAAATGTCAATGATGGGGAAGATAGCAATAATTAAAATAGCAATTTTACAGAAAATCTTATTTTTGTTTCAAATGATACCAATTGTTGAGAAAAAAGAGAATTTTGAAAATTGGAGAAGGGATTTAAGTAGATTCATTGGGGGGGGTAAAAGACCCAGAATTCAGTATAAATTACTAACAGATGTCAAAGAGAGAGGTGGCTGGGGTATCCCGGACCTACAGCTGTATCACGCGGCTGCAGGTTTCTGTTGGATCAGAGATTGGCTGGTAATGGAGGACAAGGAACTTTTAGAATTGGAAGGCTTTAGAAATGTGGCCGGATGGCACACCTATTTAATGCAAGAAAAAAGAGGTAGTGGAAAGGAATTCATAGACCACGTTTTCAAGAAATCTTTGTTGAAAATTTGGGTTGATTATAGAAAATTATTAGAACCAAAAACTTCTTGGTGGCTATCCCCCTTCGAGATGGTATCTATAGGAAATAGAAAAAGAGGAAAAAAATGGTTAACGTATCAGGATATAATAGTAAAAGAGGGCGAAAATTGGAAATTAAAACCGTATGACCAATTAAAGGATTCTTGCACAAGCTGGCTAAACTATTTACAAATTGTAAGCATTTTCCAAAAACATATGGAAGTAGGATTTGAAGGGAGAAAGTCAAAATTACAGGAATTATTGACTGAAAATGTTAACAAACCAATGGCCAAAATTTATAAATATTTGTTAGAATGGACACTGAAAGAAGAAGTTAAACCAGCTATGATTAAATGGGCGCAAGACCTAGGGAAAAAATATTTACAGGGAACAGTGGGACAGCATTTGGAATATCAGCATGAGATTTACAGCATGTACCATAATAAAGGAAAATATTTTAAAAATAATTTATAGATGGCACCTGACCCCAGCAAGATTGGCAAAAATCCATAACGTGCAATCTAATAAATGTTGGAAATGCAAAGATAGGGTGGGGGATTACCTGCACTGCTGGTGGGGATGTGAGAAAGTTAAAGAATATTGGAATTTGATTTATGAAAAAATGAAAAGAATGTTGAAACATACCTTTGAAAAAACTCCAGAAGCATTAATTTCCCAAGTAATATACCGGAAGACAGAGTAAACATTTTCTTATACGTTAGTGCAGTGGCAAGACTGCTTCTTGCACAACACTGGAAGGGAGAGGAAATGCCATCTCTACAGGAATGGCATGAGAAAGTGATAGAATTTATGCATTTAGCAAGAATGACAGCGGCAATTAGGAACTCAGCAAAACAAAAAATAAGGGAAGAATGGAAGTACGTAGAAGAATATTTTAGGAAAGAAGGAGTAACAACGGATTTATTGATTTGCATGGACTGATATATAGCAGGTAGTAAAAAGAATAGGAAATTTGTAGTGATTTACTATATTATCAATCAGGTGAAGATTAGTAGAAAGAAAGATAAGGGGAAAAAAGCAATGTGTAGAAAGATTAGTAGAAAGAAAGATAAGGGGAAAAAATCACGAAGGAGGTGATAGATGTATGGGGATGAACCGTAGGTCAATTTTAACTGGGAGGGGGGATGCAAAGAGGGAGGGTAGAGGATAGAATAAAATAATATAGACTAAACTTGGATAAGAGAGATAGGGAGAAGGAAGGGGGGAATTTAAGGGGGATAGGGAGGAATGTATGGAAAGTATGTGGAATGAAGGGTAGTAAGATGAAAATATGGATATGAAAGAGAGTAGGTAAGATTGGTGAAATTATATAATGGATGTATGGGATAGGGAAGAGAATGGTAATGTGGAATGATTGAAGTTTAAATGGGTAAGGAAAGGTTGATTGAATGTTTTTTTTTCTGTTGTTTTTGTTTTGTTGTTGTATGATTTGTATGTATGATGTATATGTGTTGTTAGTTTGGATGTTGTAATTTTTTGTGGAAATTGAATAAAGTTTATTTTATATCTCTAAAAAAAAAACATTACCGAATTTTTCACTTAAGTTCTGGATATCTGGCTCGAAGAGGGGGGCCTCCGGGAGCTCCGTCCCCCACGGTTGCTTGAGCCCAGGCCCCCCCGTTCCCCCCAAAGGGTTGGAACGGGTTAAGGGGCATCTGCGGGCCAGCGGCCCCTCCCGTCATCCCGGGAGGGTTAGGGAGGCTGCATACTCCCATAGCAGCCGCCAAATTACGCGTGGGGGTCGTGAGTGGTGTTATAAGTCAGCCATTCCCTCGACGAGCCAAACAGGAAGCTGTCTGGGCCAAACAAAATTCATACCAGAGAAGAGCTAGGCTTATTGAATCTCAGGTAGTGGTAGCAGTGGTGATGATGATGATGATGATGATGATGATGATAGTAATAATACAGGGGTACCTCAGTTTACAAACTTAATCTTTTCCGGAACAGGATTGTTCATAAATCAAGGTACCACTGTAGTAATAATAATAATTTTTATTTATACCCTGCCCTTCTGGCTGGGTTGCCTCAGCCACTCTGGGTGGCTTCCATCACATATATAAACATGAAACATAAATAATAATAATCTGATCCCCTATTAAAAAAAAGCATTAACTTTAAAATGAACAACTTATACTAGTGGCCAAAATTGTAGAAAAGTGTATTTCTGAGGTTTGATGGTTCATAACACCACTTTTCTGTGGATTAATACCATAAAATTATATAGTCAAGGAAAGATAATTTAATGAAAAATTTAATGCAATAACTTAATTGGGCTTTATTGCTGGGTTGCTTCTGACTAGCAAGTTTCTTTAGTCGGCTCCATAGATTTCCGATTGGGTTAAAGTCTGGGCTATTCCCAGGCCATTCCAGCAGTGGAACAGGATTATCTTGAAAGCACCTTGGAATTCTAACATTTAGACCAGTCATTGCAGTGCACTCAACTTCACATTACATTTCGCCATGTCATCTTGTATACACCCAGATGATTTTCTTCTGTCACGTAGGGACAGTCTCTCCATTCTTCGATCGTCACTTGCCTTTGTGCACCTTTTCCTGCCTTTACCAGTCCGATTTTGTAGTGACTGAGTCTCATTATACCTCTTCAAAAATATAGAAAGGCTAACTTTGGTTACATTTTCCCCAATCTCGCTTCTAATTTCTTCATAACTGTAGCCTTGTTCACTTAATAGTACAATTTTACATCGCTTTCTGGGTGACCAGTCAACTCTTTGTACCATTTCTATAATTCTATTATGTTTTACAACCTCACTAAATGAAAGAAGACAAAAAAACAACAACCAACTTGATAGCAATCACATAACACACTGGCAAAAGTCAAGCTAAGCAAGTTGTGCTTCTTTTTTCTGGTTATTTGGCTATAACATTTGATAGAATAAGGGTAATTGAACACACTTTCTTGGATTGCATTCTTGATTAAATTATCTTTCAATTGATATATAATTTTATGACATTACTCCAAAAGAAGTGGTGTTATGAGCCATCAAACCTCTGAAATACACTTTTTTCCAAAAGGCTTCCACACTTTTGACCACTACTGTATATCAAAGAAAGCAACATTCAACAACTCATCAGAATCTAATAATAAATATGTTGGTTAATGACAAAAAACACAGGTAATGAACACACACCCAACTCCCTGTTGGTATTTTTACCCCTCCCATTGCAAGCATCTGGTGATCTTTTATGAGAAAGGAGGGGGTGGAAACTGCTCTTCTGTTCTTCCATCCCAGACACAGAGAGAGAAAGTTTTCTCTGTTATCTATGTAGTGATAAGATGGCTGCATGAGAGATGTAACACTCATGCACGCCTGTAGTTTGTAGTAAGGTAAAGGTAAAAGGACCCTTGACCATTAGGTCCGGGCGTGTACACCACTAGCGTGTACACTCTGGGGTTGCGGTGCTCATCTCACGTTACTGGCCGAGAGAGCTGGTGTACAGCTTCCAGGTCATGTGGCCAGCATGACTAAGCTGCTCCTGGTGAACCAGAGCAGTGCACGGAAACGCCGTTTACCTTCCTGCTGGAGCGGTACCTATTTATCTACTTGCACTTTGACGTGCTTTTGAACTGCTAGATGGGCAGGAGCAGGGACCAAGCAACGGGAGCTCACCCCATCACGGGGATTCGAACCGCTGACCTTATGATCAGCAAGCCCTAGGCTCTGTGGTTTAACCCACAGCACCACCCGCATCCCTAGGTAGCTTGTAGTAGCTATTAGAAATAAACAAGGCATGCTTCAAAACCTCCACAGCTTGTTTCTAAGAGATTTTAAACTGGTCCAGTAAACGCTTCCACTGCGCAGACCAGCAACAGTTCTCTTTGCAGAGTATTAATCAAGTCCCGCAGCGGTGCTCTTGTTGCTGTTGCGAAGTAATGACACACAGGAGCTCTTCAGTCGAAAGACAGATTTATTGCAGACAAATAAACACAAACTCCTCCGGAGCATTCAGACATGACTGCTCCATGCCCCAGAGGCAAAGAAAAACAAACACTCTATTTATACTGAGCATGCTTAACAACTTAACAAGCTTACATCATGTGACCTTGCTAATTTGCCAGCGTTTCAGTATTCCAAACCTTAACACCCCCTCTCGCTGGCAAAACATAAACACAGGATTACTTCAGACCCATTTCTTCACAAAATTTTTCATGACGCTGAAACCCAAGTGGTTTCGTAAAACCATCAGCTTGATTTTCATGACTAGGACAGTAACTTAATTTAACAATTCCTACTCTCGCTGTTTGACAAACATTTTGAAAACGGATATATAAATGTTTTGTACGACCTTTATGTGGGAGATGAGTGGGAATGTGGATGAGGGAATATTGATTAATATTTCCTATCCCAGCTTGTGCTAACAAGCTCCAAACTAGCAGAGTTTCTCATCCCCAATAAAGCGCAGCAAAACGTGGCGTTTAAGTTCCTATGAACTTCTAGAACAAGGCAGATCCTGGCATATAATTCCCCTGCTTCCCTCTTAAAATAAAATACACGACACATAAGCTTATAAAAGTATAAAGCTTTTACTTACAGACATTCCAAGAATATATAAGTCTCAGAAGGCAGGCTAGCTTAGATTAAATGTATGTACATGTGGAGTCTCTCCATAAGGGAGAAAGGCTCCATGTGGCTTCTCTTGGCTGGAAGCCAAGAGAGCATCTTCTCTTGAGATGTTGCTTGCTTGAAGATCCGGAGGAAGAGAGAGAGAGTAGCAGATCACCTGTATCTTTGAATAGCTACAGGTAAGGCCACTCCCACTTCTGGTCACACAAAGGAAATGATTTCAGTCTTGGCACAGGAAACTCTACCTGGAGGACCAAGACCCCTTGTGTACACTCTAGGAATGTTGTGATTGACTGCACCAGTGTTATACATCCCACACTTTAATCTGCCCATTTTGTGCTAACTTAAGACAAGGTTGATTATCACCCCATACAGTGATTGGCGTGATGGCCTTTTCCCACAACTCATGTGCCAAGCATTTGTAAAATTCTAAGTCTCTACATAACTCGGATAGAGCACAGAATTCAGCTTCTGTTGATGACAAAGCAATCAGGTTTTGTTTCCTGGATCTCCATCCAATTAAAGAATTTCCAAATTTTATTACACAGCCAGATACTGATTTTCTATCTTTTAAATTTGCCCAATCACTATCTGCCCAGCAGGTAATCTGTGCTTCTCCTTCAGAAGATAATTCAAGGCAAATATCTTTGGTGTATTGTAAATATCTTAAGACTCTTTGAATTCCTTTCCAAGCATTTACGCTAGGTTTTGAAGCTTCTCTGCTAAGTAAATTAACAGCATAAGCAATATCTGGCCTACTCCATTGCGAGATGTGCAGTAAGCTTCCCAGTGCTGACTGAAAGATTTCAGGACGCTTGAAATCAGCACTATCCTTGAACTCATTCTCTTTTACAAAACCCATTTCCATTGGAGTTCTAACACCTGCACACTCCCTCATGCCAAATTTTTCCAACACTTGCAATATCTTGCCTTTTTGATTCAGTAGGAAACTGCCATCTTTGGTCCTATCTATCTGAACACCAAGATAGACCTTTACATCACCAAGATTCTTAATTTTGAAGTGTTTATTTAACTCTTTGGCCAATTTTTTTACTTGTTCTTGTGTCCTTGAAATATATATCAGATCATCTACATAAACAAGCAAAGATTCTCGAGTGTCTCCTGAACCTCGGAAATATAAGCAATTGTCAGCTTTGCTCCTGCTAAAACCAATGCTTAATAAAACATCATTCAGACACTCATTCCAATTATGAGCAGATTGCTTAAGTCCATAAATAGATTTATGTAATTTCCAAACTTGATTTGATTTATTAGCTTTCAACCCTGGTGGTAATTCCATATAAAGCTCTTCAGCTAGGTCTGAATGAAGATAAGCAGTTGAGACATCAAACTGACTTACTTTGAATCCTTTCTGAGCAGCAACCGCTAATAGTGCCCTCAGGGTTTCACTCCTTGAAGTGGGTGCGTAGACTTCGGTGTAATGTAACCCTTTCCTTTGTGTAAAACCCCGAGCTACAAGCCTTGCTTTGTACTCTGGTTTTCCCATTGCTATTGTCTTTATTCTATACACCCATTGGCAACTTTTGCCTTGACACCTTCTGGCAGTTTAGCGATGGAAAACACACCAAGTTCTTTCATAGAATTCAATTCCTTTTGCATGGCCTCTCGCCACCTACTGGCCTCCTCTTGAGATAATTTCTCAACCTCCTCAAAACTTTCAGGTTCGCAGTTTGCCAACCCTGCCCAAACACTAATAGCTTGGTACCTCTCAGGAGGTTTTCCTTTGGTGGTACGCTTAGAGCATCTCAACAGCTCCTGCGATGTTCCTTCAATTGCCCCCTCTGACTCAGAATCACTGTTTGTCACCTGTTTGTCACTAGTAGTTGAGGAACTTTCTGATTCTGACTTTATGCGTCCTCCTTGCTGTACAGGTGAACCTTCAGAGCTAGATGATTCTGACTTTACAAACTTTGGTGAAATAGACGGTTTCTCACCCTCATCCTCAGATTCAAATTCCTCAGCCTGTTCTGGAACTAATAACTGCCCTGGGGCCTGTGCTTGATCGTTACTGTTCAGCACATCAAATAATATATCAGGATTTCCATGGATTTTATTCCAACCATCCTGTTCACAAAACTCAGCACTTCTGCTGATTGTGATTTTTGTTTGATTGCCTACTACATTCACAAATCTCCAACCTTTTGTGTTTGTTTGATAACCACAGAAAAACATTTCTTTAGATCTAGGATCACCTTTCTTACGTTGTGCCCTAGGCACCAGTACATAAGCACGACATCCAAAATCTCTTAGATAATCAATTTTTGGTTTCTTTCCAAATAACATGAAGTAAGGAGTATTGTCTACTGTGACGTTGTACACTCTGTTAAAAGTATAATTCGCATACAGCGCAGCCTCAGCCCAAAAACGCTGTGGAAGTCCAGAATCAAACAATAAAGCAGCAATGGCTTCTTGTAATGTTCGGAATTTTCTTTCCACAACTGTGTTTTCCTTAGGTGAATAGGGATTGGTAAGCCTATGAACTATACCTTTCCTTTTTGACCACGTCTCTAGCGTGCGGTTTACAAACTCTCCACCGCGATCCGATTGTATTTTACGTACTCTAGTATCAAATTTACACTCAACTTCTTCAATCCAATCCATTAAGATAGAAGCTGCTTGTGATTGTTCTTTCAGAAAGAAAACCCAACTAGCCCTTGAATAATCATCCACAATAATTTGCATAAATCTTGCACCTCCAAGCGATTTGATTGGCATTGGACCACACACATCCGTGTGTACAAGTTCAAAGGGTTTCTTGCTTACTCTATCAGATCTAGGGTAATTACATGTCTTCACTTTGGCATGTTTACAAGCACAACAATCCAGAAAATTCGAACATGGTTTGATGTTACAACCCTCAGCCAAACCTGGCATCTTGCTTACATACTTAAAGCATATATGAACTAACCTTCTATGTAGTAGATGTGCACAACCTGTATGAGGAGCCTTATTTACACACTTAGCTTGTGCTTCACCTGTTGAACACCTGCCTGCTGCTAACTGCTCTTCATCCAAAACAAAAAGCCCTTCCTCACAGGGAATTTTAACCAGCTCCTTCCCCTGTTTCAAAATGGTGCACACATCATTTTCAAACTCAACCTTAAAACCACTTTTTACTAGGCATGACACACTCAAAAGTCCATTCTTCATTCCTGGAAGAACAAAAACAGGAAGGTTAGTTTGCAAACAATTAACATAAATTGTGCCTTTAAGGTTCATTTCTCGTTTACTATTGTCTGCTATAGTCACTGTTTTTGCAACTGGTAAGGTCTTGCAGTTCATCAAGCTGCCACTAGATGTCGCTGGAATCAAACTATGACTCGCTCCACTATCAATTATCCATTTCAAGGTTTGTAAGTCTCTTTTAGTGCTCTCTTGCGCTGCCATTGCAGATAATCCTTTATCAGTACCTCCTCCCCCTCTGGGTCGTTGCTTCTTATAGTTCTCACGTCGTCTTCCCCTGTAGCTCTGGAAATTAGCCTTAGGTTGTTGAAATTCCTGTTGCTTTTCTGGACACTTGGCTATTAGATGAAACCTGCTGCCACATCGAAAACATGACTTGCTGGTCATCGCAGACACTTGTGAGGCTTCCTTACAGCTCTGCCTGCCAGCTCCCCCACGTTGGAAGTTATCTGAACAACCAACACTTGGATTATCAGTACGCTTTCGATGATGCTGATACTCTTGCTCACACAATCTACCAGTCACATAATTCACATTCAGCTGGTCCTCTGGCAAAACTTGTAAAGTTAGTACTAAGTTTTCAAACCCCGCATGCAGGCTGCTAAGCAGAGTATAAACTTTAATATTTTCAGGAAAATTCACGCCTAAAGACGATAGCATGTTAAAGTATTCAGTCATCTGTGACGTGTGCTCAACCACACTGTCCCCAGGCTTCAATTTCAACTCATACAAAGCACGTATAATATTCACCTTTTCTCCAGGCGTGGTCCTATGGTGAATTCGTCTAAGAACTTCCCAAATTTCAAATGCTGACCTTAGGTTTTCAACATGGGGTAATTGAGAGTCATCTATTGATACCATCAACAAACATCTAGCTTTGGTATCCATTTTATCATGTTCTCTATTCTGAGCATGTGCAGCAGCCTGTTGCTCTGCTGTGGCATCTGCTGCAACAGCCACAAATGGCTTACGCCTCTGAACATAGTCTGTCCACACTTCTTTGGCTTCTAACCAAACTTGAGCCCTCTTAGACCACTGCACATAATTAGCAGAGTTCAACTTTGGAAAAGGAACCTGGAAATTTTCTGCTGCCATTCCTGAGGTCTGCTGCTACACCCTCTGTGTGCTCTCGCTTCTTTTCCCCCTTTGGATACGTATTACTCACTTTTCAGACGTTCCAAGCATTCTCTGAAGCCTTTAAACTTTGCTCTGTGTCATCACCAGCAACCTTCCACCGTCCACTGTTTCTTTAACTCCAAAAACCACAACGGGAGGTCAATCTAGCCATTCACAGCTAATAAAGCTGTAAATCTTCACTTACGCAGCAGCTCTTGCAACTTTCACAGCCTTTTGAACTGGATTTACGACCAAACAGCTCTTCTCTTACTCCAAGCTGCTTTCACTGTCTCTGCACGCAATACAGCCATAAGCAAAACGTAAGAGTCTCATAACCTAAGAGATTTTAAACTGGTCCAGTAAACGCTTCCACTGCGCAGACCAGCAACAGTTCTCTTTGCAGAGTATTAATCAAGTCCCGCAGCGGTGCTCTTGTTGCTGTTGCGAAGTAATGACACACAGGAGCTCTTCAGTCGAAAGACAGATTTATTGCAGACAAATAATAATAATAATAATAATAATAATAATAATAATAATAATAATTTATTATTTATACCCCGCCCATCTGGCTGGGTTTCCCCAGCCACTCTGGGCGGCTTTCAACAGAGCATTAAAATACAATAATCTATAAAACATTAAAAGCCTCCCTAAACAGGGCTGCCTTCAGATGTCTTCTAAAGGTCTGGTAGTTGTTTTCTTTGACATCTGAAGGGAGGGCATTCCACAGGGCGTGCGCCACTACCGAGAAGGCCCTCTGCCTGGTTCCCTGTAACTTGGCTTCACGCAGCGAGGGAACCGCCAGAAGGCCCTCGGCACTGGACCTCAGTGTCCGGGCTGACCAATGGGGGTGGAGACGCTCCTTCAGGTATACAGGACCGAAGCCATTTAGGGCTTTAAAGGTCAGCACCAACACTTTGAATTGTGCTCGGAAACGTACTGGGAGCCAGTGTAGGTCTTTCAAGACCGGTGTTATGTGGTCAACACAAACTCCTCCGGAGCATTCAGACATGACTGCTCCACGGCCCAGAGGCAAAGAAAAACAAACACTCTATTTATACTGAGCATGCTTACCGTGTTCTCCAAAAATAAGACATACCTGAAAAATAAGACGTAGCAGGGTTTTCTAGAGGTTAGAAAATATAAGCCGTACCCCGAAAGTAAGACATGGCGCACGGCTCTTCAAAGGAAGCCCGATCGGGCTGAGGGGAAGCGGCAGCGCGCAGCTCCTCAAGAGAAGCCCGATCGGGCTGAGGGGAAGCGGCAGCGCGCAGCTCCTCAAGAGAAGCCCGATCGGGCTGAGGGGAAGCGGCAGCACGCAGCTCCTCAAGAGAAGCCCGATCAGGCTGAGGGGAAGCGGCAGCACTTTTAGTGATCACAGCGTTCCTTTCTAGGTGCTCACAGACCGTTTGCTTAATGATTTGCTCTAGAATCTTTCCTGGTATTGATGTCAGGCTGACTGGGTGGTAATTGTTTGGGTCCTCTCTTTTCCCCTTTTTGAAAATAGGGACAACATTTGCCCTCCTCCAGTCTGCTGGGATTTCGCCTGTTCTCCAGGAATTCTCAAAGATTACTGCCAGTGGTTCTGAAATCACCTCTGCCAGTTCTTTTAATACTCTGGGATGTAGTTAATCTGGCCCTGGAGACTTGAATACATCTAAACTAGCCAAGTGTTCTTGTACTACCTCCTTACTTATTCTGGGCTGTGTTTCCCCTGCTGAATCATCTGCTCCATATTCTTCAGGTCGGGCAGTTTTCTTTTTTGGAGAAGACTGAGGCAAAGAAGGTATTGAGGAGTTCTGCCCTTTCTGCGTCCCCTGTTCGCATTTCACCTTTGTCTCCTCTAAGTGACCCCACTGTTTCCTTGTTCTTCCTTTTGCTACGGACATACCCATAAAAACCCTTTTTATTGCTTTTAACCTCTCTAGCAAGCCTGAGTTCATTCTGTGCTTTAGCTTTTCTGACTTTGTCTCTACATGTGCTGGCTATTTGTTTGAATTCCTCTCTGGTGGTTTCCCCCTTTTTCCATTTTTTGTACATATCCCTTTTAAATCTTAACTCAGTTAAAAGTTCTTTAGATAGCCACCCTGGCTTCTTTAGGCACCTTCCATGTTTTTGTCTCATTGGTACTGCTTGAAGTTGTGCTTTTAATATCTCCCTCTTAACAAACTCCCATCCATCATGAACTCCCTTCCCTTTTAGTATTACTGACCATGGCATCACACCCAGCATTTCCCTAAGTTTTCTGAAGTCGGCTTTCTTAAAGTCTAGAATTTGAGTCTTAGTATGCTTGTTTGCTCCTTTCTGATGTATAATAAACTCCAGAAGAGCATGATCACTCCCATTTGATGGATCCTGTAAAATATTAGTTACTTTTTTAAGACAACGGGAACTGTATAGTTCTTCCAAAGATGGGAGAGGATGACCTATAATCTTTTGGGCTGTGGTTATGACCTTCTGAAGTATCTTCCTCTCCCTGGCTGTGCAACTGGAAAACCAAGCACAAATACAATATGTGAGAATGCTCTATATGGAGCTTCGGTAGAAGGACACCAGCAGCCTCTCACTCAGATTGTTCTTCTTTAAAAGTCTGAGGAAATAAATTCTCTGCTGGGCCTTCTTTACCAGTGCAGTAGTATTTGCACTCCATGTCATACCCTGCTCAATAGTCACTCTCAAAAACTTGAATACAGCCACCCTCTCCACCCTGTCCTCGCCGATATACAGGGGCTGAATGTCCGCCTTTCCCCCCTGTAATCCACCAACAGTTCCTTGGTCTTAACGATATTAAGAGCCAGATTGTTTTCTCCACACCAAACACAGAGTCGCTCCACTTTGTCTCGATAGGTGGACTCATCCCCTCCTGAAATGAGCCCCACCACAGTGGTGTCATCAGCAAACTTGTTGGAATAGATGGCTGTGCACTCACACGTATAGAGGGTATAGAGCAGGGGACTCAACACATAACCCTGTGGTGAGCTGGTGTTAAGACTACGGGCTGTGGACACATGTAAGGTGCTCCAGTCGCCTAGCCTAAGCAAGCGCTTAAAGCGTGAGCTGAACTGGGCGTACTGACACTCCCTTCAGTTCCTCTCCATTTGTTGCTGAGGCTCTAATACCTTTTTTCCCTCAATTGCAGATTTTGATGAATCGGAAATCGAGAACAAAGGTGACCATGACAAAATCCCCAGAGAGGAGAAGCCATGTAAAAATTTGGAGTGTGGAGAAAGCTGCTCTCAGAGCTCCCATTCCACTTCCCATCAACAAAATCTCATGGGAAAGAAACTCTTATCAGTGCATGGAATGTGGAAAGAGCTTCAGTCAGAGCTCCTCTCTCACTTCCCATCAGAGAATTCATACAGGGGAGAAACCCTATCAGTGTGTGGAATGTGGAAAGAGCTTCAGTCAGAGCTCCTCTCTCACTTCCCATCAGAGAAATCATACAGGGGAGAAACCCTATCAGTGTGTGGAATGTGGAAAGAGCTTCAGTCACAGCCACAGTCTCACTTCCCATCAAAGAATTCATACAGGGGAGAAACCCTATCAGTGCTTCGAATGTGGAAAGAGCTTCAGTCAGAGCTCCAGCCTCACTTCCCATCAAAGAATTCATACAGGGGAGAAACCCTATCAGTGTGTGGAATGTGGAAAAAGCTTCATTAACACTTCCTCTCTCACTTCCCATCAAAGAATTCATACAGGGGAGAAGCCCTATCAGTGTGTGGAATGTGGAAAGAGCTTCAGTCACAGTCACAGCCTCACTTCCCATCAAAGAATTCATACAGGAGAGAAACCCTTTCAGTGTGTGGAATGTGGAAAGAGCTTCAGTAAGAGCTCCTCTCTCACTTCCCATCAAAGAATTCATACAGGGGAGAAACCATATCAGTGTGTGGAATGTGGAAAGAGCTTTAGTCGCAGCGACAGTCTCACTTCCCATCAAAGAATTCATACAGGGGAGAAACCATATCAGTGCTTCGAATGTGGAAAGAGCTTCAGTTCGAGCACCGAACTCACTTCACATCAGAGAATTCATACAGGGGAGAAACCATATCAATGCTTCGAATGTGGAAAGAGCTTTAGTCGCAGCGACAGTCTCACTTCCCATCAAAGAATTCATACAGGGGAGAAACCATATCAGTGTGTGGAATGTGGAAAGAGATTCAGGAATAGCTCCAACCTCACTTCCCATCAAAGAATTCATACAGGGGAGAAACCCTATCAGTGTGTGGAATGTGGAAAGAGCTTCACTGATCGTTCCTCTCTCACTTCCCATCAAAGAATTCATACAAGGGAGAAACCATATCAGTGCTTCGAATGTGGAAAGAGCTTCAGTCAGAGCTCCAGCCTAACTTCTCATCAAATAATTCATACAGGGGAGAAACCCTATCAGTGCGTGGAATGTGGAAAAAGCTTCAGTAAGAGCTCCTCTCTCACTTCCCATCAAAGAATTCATACAGGGGAGAAACCATATCAGTGCGTGGAATGTGGAAAGAGTTTCAGTTGGAGCACCGAACTCACTTCCCATCAGAGAATTCATACAGGGGAGAAACCCTATCAGTGCTTCGAATGTGGAAAGAGCTTCAGGAACAGCTCCAACCTAACTTCCCATCAACGAATTCATACAGGGGAGAAGCCCTATCAGTGTGTGGATTGTGGAAATAGCTTCAGGAACAGCTCCTCTCTCACTTCCCATCAAAGAATTCATACAGGGGAGAAGCCCTATCAGTGTGTGGAATGTGGAAAGAGCTTCAGTCAGAGCTCCAAACTCACTTCCCATCACAGGATCCATACAAAGGTCGGAAAAACCATTATACAGCTTTAGGAGCCCGGCAGATCAGCACCTTCTTAACCAGAGCTTTGGCTGATTGACATCTAATGCCCTTTTAAAATGTCGTGTTTTGTGTTTTTATGTTGTTATTATGTTATTATGTTATGCTCTGGTCCATGGGGTCACGAAGTCGGACACGACTAAACGACTAAACAACAACATTATGTTGTAACCATCCTGAGACCTATGGGTGTAGGGAATAGGTGCCAACTCTTAAAGGCCATGGGGTCTTTGCCCCCCCCAATAAAATATTTGAGGAGGTGTGGCGTTTGCCCACTCATTATGGAGACATCGTACTGGGGGAGAGAAAGAAAGGGTTGAGCAATAAGAAAGCCCAAGGGTGGAGCCTAACTGTGTGTTTAAGACTCAACACAGGGGTTTTGGCAGTTAGTTTGGTTGGTTTCTTTTCCTTTTCCTTTTAATCCAAGCTTTTATTGAAACTTATTTCAATTTTATTGAACCAGGCAGAGGGCCTTCTCGGTAGTGGCGCACGCCCTGTGGAACGCCCTCCCATCAGAGGTTAAAAGGATCAACAACTACATGACATTTAGTAAACACCTGAAGGCAGCCCTGTTTAGGGAAGTTTTTAATCTGTGATGTGTTAATGTATTTTAATGTTTGCTGGAAGCCGCCCAGAGTGGCTGGGGAGACCCAGCCAGATGGGCGGGGTACAAATAATATATTATTATTATTATTATTATTATTATTATTATTATATACATGATAAGCAAACTTACCCATAATTCCCTAAAATATAATACGTAAATTACAACAACTACATAAGTATACACTTTAAAAACTCATCACCCACCCTCTACTTCCCTCCACAGCAATTCGACTTCTTATTTCTTTATACCTTTTTTTCTTGCACTCTATAGTAGATTATTTTTGTTAAATTCTGATTTTTCCTTCTTTCTTTCTTGGTTTTGTTATTGCTTACATTGTTTATTCTAAGCCTATTAGCATGTCGTTTTTAGAACAATATTTTGACATATAATCATCGAAATACTTCCACTCCATTCTTAACTTTTGATTTGATTGGTATCTTATAATTGAGATTAATTTTGCCAATTCTATATACTCACTTAATTTGCAAATCCACTCTTCCTTTGCTGGTATGTCCTGAGATTTCCATTTAGTGGCAATCACTACCCTGGCAGCTGTTGTTGCATACAAAAAGATTGTTTTTTTCATATGTGGTATGTCTTTGCCCATCAGCCCTAACGGATAAGCTTCGGGATTATGTATCATGGGGATTTTTAACATTTTCTTAAGTTTCTCATGTATTATTCCCCAAAAATTCTTTATTTCTTTGCAACCCCACCACATATGAATTGTCGTTCCGGGTTCCTTGTTACATTTCCAACAAAGGTTGTATTTTAATTTATAAATTTTGGTGAGTTTGACTGGTGTTAAAAAGCACCTGTAAACATTTTAACAAAGTTTTCCTTTATCGTGCAGCAGGTGGTAAAGCGAATATCTTCACACCAGAGTTTCTCCCATTGTTCTAAATATATAGTGTGGCCATGTATATAGTGTAGTATAATGGTGCTAAATAGCAATTGTTCTTTAGCGAAACCTTTTCTTTGGTCTGTATTAAACACACTTTTTAATTGTATATATTGCCAATTATCCATCCCATATTGCTTTAATTCTTCATATGTTTTTAATTTTAACTTTCCTTGGTCTTCTTCCAATAATTGTCTATATGCTGTCCAGTTTGGATTCATACTGAGTTTTTTAACTGCATGGGCTTCTAAGGGAGAGATCCATAAAGGGTTAGGGTTAGGGTTTGTGGCTCTAATAGCTGCTTATATTTGTTCCAAACTTTAAACAACGAATTTCTGAATATATGATTTTTGAAGCCATTATGTACCTTTACCTTCTTGTGCACTAGGTAGGCGTGCCATCCATACCTATTGTTGAAACTTTCTAGATTTAAAATACTAGTGTTTTCCAATATAATCCATTCCTTTAGCCAAGTCAGACATTCTGCTTCATAGTATAGTTTTAAATTTGGTAATGCCAGTCCTCCTCTCTCCCTTTTATCTGTTAAAAGTTTATACTTTATGCGTAGTTTTTGTTGAGATTCCGTTCCACCTTAAGCTGCAGACATGGGACCTTTACATGTGTCACTTGTCTGCCACACACCAGCACAGATTGCTAGGAACTTCCGTTGTGTATAGCTTTTGTTTTTCTCACTGTACGTTTCCGAGCACAATTCAAAGTGTTGGTGCTGACCTTTAAAGCCCTAAATGGCCTCGGTCCTGTATACCTGAAGGAGTGTCTCCACCCCCACCGTTCAGCCCGGACACTTGAGATCCAGCGTCGAGGGCCTTCTGGCAGTTCCCTCACTGCGAGAAGCAAAGCTACCGGTACAGGGAACCAGGCAGAGGGCCTTCTCGGTAGTGGCACCCGCCCATTTAGAAAATACTTGAAGGCAGCTCTGTTTAGGGAAGTTTTTAATCTGTCACATTTTGATGTATTTTAATGTTTGTTGGAAGCCGCCCAGAGTGGCTGGGGGGACCCAGCCAGATGGGCGGGGTGCAAATAAATAATAATAATAATAATAATAATAATCACTGTCTCTTTGTGAAGACAAAGGAAAGACGCCATGATTTGTCTGTCCTGAATTATGCTTAATAAACTGCTGTAAATATGCCTCTTCTGTTGCACTGCAAGATCTGCTAAACTGTTCAGGTTTTTGAAGTCTGAACCATATTCTACGTGGCTTCAGAGGTCGGTGTTCGCCCGGCAGTTCGGCCGGGGAGGGCCGGTACAGCTGGGGGCTAGCCAGCTGCCCTCCCGATGTCCTCTGAATGTCAACAGTTTTTTGGTTTGCCATATGAATTTTGTTAAATCTTTTCTCCATTCATCAAAACAATTTTCTTTGATTATTATTGGTATTGTTTGGAACAAATACAACATTTTGGGTAAAACATTCATCTTAATTATAAATATTCTCCCCATTAATGTCAGCTTTAATCTACTCCAGGTTTCTAAATCTCTTCTAATTTCCTTCCAGACTTTTTCATAATTGTTTCCAAATAGATTAATATTTTTCACCGTCAATTCTATACCTAAATATTTTGCTTTTGTAACAATTTCTAAACCTAATTTCTCCTGTAATTCGCTCTTTTCTAATTCCTGCATGTTTTTTACCATAAGTTTTGTACATATTTATCTTGAAGCCCGCTACTTTCCCGAAATCATTCATTATCCTCAGTGCTTTCATTAAACTGGTTTCTGGCTCCTCAGTTGTTAATATAATGTCATCCGCAAAAGCTCTAATTTTGAAGACCTCCTTGCCTAATATAATTCCCTTTATCTCTTTTTCTTTCCTTATTTCTGAAATTTCCAAAGTTCGTCTAAAAAGTAGCAGTGAAAGCGGGCATCCTTGCCTGGTACCTTTCTCTATATTTAAAGGATCCGTCTTTTCGCCATTTATTACTAAACAGCCCTGATGGTTTTCATATATTGCCTTTATTGCTCGGCAGTAGTTTTCGCCCAGCCTTGCTGCTTCTGCTACTTCCTGGAGGAACGATCTTGATAGGTTATCGAAAGCCTTCTCGGCATCTATTAACATAAATGCCGCTTTTTTGTTGTTGTTCAGTCGTGTCCGACTCTTCGTGACCCCATGGACCAGAGCACGCCAGGCACGCCTATCCTTCACTGCCTCTCACAGTTTGGCCAAACTCATGTTAGTAGCTTCGAGAACACTGTCCAACCATCTCATCCTCTGTCGTCCCCTTCTCCTTGTGCCCTCAATCTTTCCCAACATCAGGGTCTTTTCTAGGGAATCTTCTCATGAGGTGGCCAAAGTACTGGAGCCTCAACTTCAGGATCTGTCCTTCTAGTGAGCATTCAAGGCTGATTTCTTTAAGAATTGATAGGTTTGATCTTCTTGCAGTCCATGGGACTCTTAAGAGTCTCCTCCAGCACCATAATTCAAAAGCATCAAATCTTCGGCAATCAGCCTTCTTTATGGTCCAGCTCTCACTTCCATACATGACTACTGGGAAAGCCATAGCTTTAACTATACGGACCTTTGTCGGCAAGGTGATGTCTTTGCTTTTTAAGATGCTGTCTAGGTTTGTCATTGCTTTTCTCCCAAGGAGCAGGCATCTTCTAATTTTGTGACTGCTGTCACCATCTGAAGTGATCATGGAACCCAAGAAAGGTTTAACCCAAGAAAGGTTTCAAAAAGATTTAACCGTATACCTTTCCTCATAGATACATGTTTTTTGGTCCAATATTATTTAAACATTACAAATATATTAAACCAGTGTTTTTCAACCTTTTTTGGGCAAAGGCACACTTGTTTCATGAAAAAAATCACGAGGCACACCACCATTAGAAAATGTTAAAAAATTTAACTCTGTGCCTATATTGACTATATATAAAGTAATTCTCTTGAATAGGAATCAAATAAACACAAAGAAAGTATTTTATAATTACTTTATTATGAAATAGTAAGTAAACAGAAATATGAAAAATTATAAAATACTTTATTCAGTGCGCAACCGGGGCCTGTTTGGCTGAACACAAAGCTGATATTCTGGCTGGAGTCAAAGAAAGACACACACGTAGCTCTTTGTCAACAGCTCTCAGTCTCTCTCTGTATTTAGTTTTTATAGCAATCATGCTTGAAAAGCTCATCTCACACAGATATGTAGTGGAAAATGGGAGCAATGTCAAAATAGCTTTGTTTGCCAGAAGGGGGAACTCCTTGGCAGTATCCAACCAAATTTTTCCCACGGCACACCAGGCAACATCTCGCGGCACACTAGTGTGCCGCGGAACAGTGGTTGAAAAACACTGTATTAAACACACATGGTCTCCCCTGTGCTATACCCCAATCCACAGATGATATATTTACTCCTAAAATGGAGTGCTGCAAAAATTGGTAACCAGTCTCTATTTGGATAAATAGTATCTTAAAAAAGATTCATTTACAAACATTCACTAATAACACCATATACCTGTATGTGAGCCTTCATTGGAAATTCTATCAGCTCGGGCCACAGTGCTCTCAAAATTCTCAAAAACCTCTTTCTTTCTTCTTTCTTTCTTTCTTCCTTTCTTTCTTTCTTTCTTCTGTTACCAACTGTCTGTAGGAGCTGAGGTGGGGGAACAGATTAAGGGTTGCAGTTATGTTTGCCACCACTTGCAGTTGCTGCAGTATACTTTCCTGTTGGGTCTATCTATATTTCTGCTCTGGGTTCCGCTTTCCAGCACAAAGGGGGTAGAAGTTAAGAGCGTGTTCTGTGTTCAAGCCTGCACCATTATTCTTTGAACCTTACCAATCCCTTACCCCCCCTTCCTGCAAGCTCTCGCCCTCCTACAGTCCCCAATACTTTTAATTTCAGCACTGCTCCTCAGTATCCGTCTTTTATATACACTGTCCTGTCTAGTTCCCTTTATATCAGGGGTGGCCAACTCCCAAGAGACTGCAATCTACTCACAGAGTTAAAAACTGGCAGTGATCTACCCCCTTTTTGGGGGTTCAGGTCAAAGTTGCTGAGTTTTTTTCAGGGAGAAGATAAAGTGTTGGGCTTTTTTAGGGGAACCACAGTTGTTCAGCTTCTTTGGGGGGAGCCAATGATCTTCCATCTTCCAGTGATCTACTGCAGACATCCAGTGATCTACCAGTAGATTACGATTTACCTGTTGGACATGCCTGCTTTATATCATTTCTCTCTATGCCGCTTCTGTCTTGCTTGGCGTCTCTTTCACTTTCTTCTTCTTTCTTTTTTCCTTTATTCACTCTTGTCTCCTCCCTCCCCTCAATCTCCGCCTCTCCATGCGCTCCCCCGAATTCCTGTTTTCTACTCCTCCTCTTCTCCCTCTCCTCCACTCTTTTTTATGATTCCCTCTTTCTCACCACACTTTTATCTCTCTTTATTGTTTTATTTTTGAGCCTCCTTACTGTAGAAAGTATACTGTAGAAAGTACGAAATTATGTCATTGCCTGCCTACCAGAGGGATTAGACACATTCCAATTTGCTTATAAAACGAAAAGATCGACAGAGGATGCGGTGACGATTGCCCTTCATGCTGTTCTGGCACATTTGGAGCAGCGGGGGGGCTATGCCAGACTGCTTTTTGTATATTTCAGCTCGGCATTTAATACCATTCTACCACAACGTCTGATGTCTAAATTGGGAGATCTGGGGCTCCCGCTATCACTTTGTGGGTGGATACTGGACTTTTTGTCAGATCGCCCCCAGAGGGTTCGGTTGGGCCCTTATACCTCTAATATGCTCAGGACTAACACAGGAACACCACAGGGGTGCGTTCTCAGTCCGCTCCTTTATATTCTCTATACATACGATTGTGTCGCTGCTCACCCTAGTAATAGGGTTGTCAAATTTGCAGATGACACAACCGTGATTGGGCTCATCTCTGATAAGGAGGGTGAAACGAACTACAGAGATGAGGTGGAGCAGCTGACGAAGTGGTGTAGAGCTAACAACTTGCTCATAAATACAAAGAAAACAAAGGAGCTTGTGGTGGACTTCAGGAGAAAGAAGAACGATGTCCAACCACTTTTGATTGATGGAATCTGTGTGGAGAGGGTAACAATGTTCAGATTTCTGGGCATTGAATTACAGGAGGATCTGTCCTGGAGCGCAAACATAAGGGGGCTTGTGAAGAAGGCGCAGCAGAGACTGTACTTCCTGAGAGTTCTAAGGAAAAACCATCAACCACAAAAGCTGCTGCTTGCCTTCTATCACTGTGCCATTGAGAGCGTGCTCACTTATGGCTTATGTGTGTGGTACGGAAGCTGTACTACCAAGGACAGGATGGGGTTGTGCAGAGTTGTTAAGGCAGCAGAGAGCCTTGTTGGCTGCTCGCTCTCCACCTTAGAGCAGATTTATGCCACGAGGTGCCACAGAAAGGCACTGGACATAGTGAAAGATCCATCGCATCCTGGTCACCGTCTCTTTGAACTTTTGCCATTGGGACGGAGATACAGGACGATGACAACAAGAACAAGCCGTCTTAGAAACAGCTTCTTTTCCAGAGCGATCGCGGCCTTAAATGGGAAGCCTGGACTTTGAAGTCATCTAATCTTACCTGTTATGTTTATCATTGTATGGTTTTAATCAGTGTGTATGGTTTTAACCAGTGTTTTTGTAGTTGTTTTGTTTTTGCGTGGAGTGCCCTATCTGGGTGGATGGAGCAGCCAAGTAATTCCGTTGTCCCCGAAGGGGACAATGACAATAAAATATATTCTATTCTATTCTATTCTATTTTCACTGGCAAGGGCTTGCACGTGGAGGAGTATTCTGGCTTTCCCCTCCTCTCTTGCCGTCACCCCGCAGCTCCAGAGAAACAGTAATTCAACACTCCTGCAGGTCAGGTTGGCTTTTATAGCTCACTACTAATCTGCTACAGTCAGTTTTTTACTTCCAGTGTAGTGCTCCTGAAATCCAATTCATATTGTCATGCTACCGCGGATCTCCGGTCATTAACTTTAATTAGTCCTTCTGCTGGCTACGTTCTTAAAACAATATCTTAACCCTGATCCTTTGCATGTAGTTTCAATCTTAGGATTTTTTCTTGAGCTTTTTATATGCTCTTGATCTAGGATTCAGGGATTGCCCCCCCCCCAATTTTTTTTATTAACTTTTAACAAATAAGAACAAACATCAAAATACATCAATAAACAATAAAAAACAACATTAATAAACATAAAACAAACATACATCCTTTTAACCTAATCCTCCTTCCTTTTCATTGTGGGTTGACTTCCTCCTTGTCCTCCCTTCCTGCGTTCCTTGTATATCATCTTTAGTAATTTCTTGACATCATTTAAAAACCTCTTTAATTAATTAATCTTGATCTGGCCACAGTGATTCATGCGACGGTCACCTCCAGGCTTGATTATTGTAACTCGCTCTACGCGGGGCTGCCCTTGAAGCTGACCCAGAAACTCCAGCGGGTGCAGAATGCCGCGGCGAGGCTCCTTACGGGGTCCTTGCCGCGGGACCACATTCGACCAGTGCTTTACCAGCTGCACTGGCTCCCGGTGGAATACAGGATCAGGTTTAAGGTGCTGGTTTTGACCTTTAAAGCCTTATGCGGCCTAGGACCCTCGTACCTACAGGACCGTCTCTCCCGGTATGCCCTGCAAAGGACCTTAAGGTCCACAAATAACAACTTGTTGGAGGTCCCGAGCAACAAGGCTGTTAGACTGGTGTCAACTAGGGCCAGGGCCTTTTCTGTACTGGCCCCAACTTGGTGGAACACTCTGTCACAAGAGACTAGGGCCCTGCGGGATTTGACATCTTTCCGCAGGGCCTGCAAGACAGAGCTGTTCCACCTGTCTTTCGGGTCAGACTTAGTCTGATGAGCAGCAAATGAAGCGGTATTTTAAATTTTAAAGTGGCTTTTTAATGAAGCGGTCAGCAAATGAAGCGGTATTTTAAATTTTAAATTGGCTTTTTAATCTGTATTTTAATTAATGGTTTTCTTTTATATGTTGTTGTAATTTTTTAGTGATGTTAGCCGCCCTGAGCCTGGTTTCGGCTGGGGAGGGCGGGGTATAAATAAAATTTATTATTATTATTATTATTATTATTATTATTATTATTATTATTATTATTATATCTCTTCTATATCTAAAATCATTATCATTAATTCCAACAATCATAATCCTTATATCTATCTTCTACTTCTACAGCCTCATTTATCTTCCAGCTTACTTCTACTCTTTAATCTTACAATACTTTTTAAAATATAGTTTAAATTTCTTCCAATCTTCTTCCAGGATTCAGAGATTGTTGGATTTAAATAATGGAGAGTTTTGCACCACTCACCTAGGTCTTTGGGGCGTCTCACATCTGGGGGTGGCCCTTCTTTTTTTGGCTGAGGTCCTCTTTGTCTTCTTCCACATCTGTCCCAAAGAGTCAGAGACCCCCTCTTCTTTTGTAATTCATAGATATATCTGGCATTTTGGAAGCATTTAGAACATTCCGATAAAAGCAGCATGTCACCAGCGCTTTCATGCAAAGCTGTCACTTCCTAAAAGCCTCTTGGAACAATGAAGTCTTGACCTGCCGGCCAAAAGACGCCAAGGAGGGAGGCAGGCTCATTTCTCCAGGAAGGGAAGTTCCAACAAATGCCGCTTGTTCATGTTTAACTGCAGTTGTTCATAAAGCAAATATTCAAGGCTGTATGCAAAGTGGGCCAATGTCATCTTCATGCCTGTTTCATCTTAATTTTGGGGAAGACAAATCGCTACAAAAACAAAAGGAAAGCATGAAGAGAAAGAAAAAAGAAAAGAAAAGAAAAGAAAGCCAAAAAGGAAATGTGTACCCTGTTTCCCCTTTATTCCCCACTGTATTCCGCTCTGGTCAGACCCCACCTGGAATACTGTGTCCAGTTCTGGGCACCACAGTTCAAGAAGGATACTGACAAGCTGGAACGTGTCCAGAGGAGAGCAACCAAAATGGTCAAAGGTCTGGAAACGATGCCTTATGAGGAACGGCTTAGGGAGCTGGGTATGTTTAGCCTGGAGAAGAGAAGGTTAAGGGGTGATATGATAGCCATGTTCAAATATATAAAAGGATGTCATATAGAGGAGGGAGAAAGGTTGTTTTCTGCTGCTCCAGAGAAGCGGACACGGAGCAATGGATTCAAACTACAAGAAAGAAGATTCCACCTCAACATTAGGAAGAACTTCCTGACAGTAAGAGCTGTTTGACAGTGGAATTTGCTGCCAAGGAGTGTGGTGGAGTCTCCTTCTTTGGAGGTCTTTAAGCAGAGGCTTGACAGCCACCTGTCAGGAATGCTTTGATGGTGTTTCCTGCTTGGCAGGGGGTTGGACTGGATGGCCCCTGTGGTCTCTTCCAACTCTATGATTCTATGATTCTAATTACACGTTTATTCAAAATCCATTTAAAACTCTGTAGGTAATGCAAAGAAATTGGTCAACTTGCTCCAGCGACACCAGAGAAAGTCTAGATCTCAAGGGCTGGAAGATGGAAGATGGAACAAGCTTGTTTTCTCTGGCTTCCAACAAAGATTCTGATTGAACAATGTACAATTATTTGAAAAGTTATTGTAAACAATGCAATTCATTTCGAGGATTATCTTAAAATTAAAAACTATCTTAAAAACTATTGACTCAGAAAGGAAGAGGGGTTAAACAACAAAGTCAGATTATTGAGGAGATGCAGTAAGAAAAATATAACTGAAGGACCCACGAAAGGGTTTTTGTATTGGATGTTTGAACGTCATAAAAATTGAAATGGATGTGTTTAGTTTGCCAGAGTGTTTCTGGGTCTTGGTCCCCTATGTCTTCTGCTGTGATCCTTGTTTTCTCCTTTTCCCTTCCAGACAAAAAGTTCTAAATCCAAGGATTCCTTCAGGGAAGACTTGGGTTGCTGAAGCTCATCTCTCAGTACTGTTGACATTTTTATGACTTTTGAGGCGCGGGTTTGTTTTGGTTTCAGCAGCAGGGTTTGTCATTCTTCCAGTGATCAAATCCTGCACTGCCTGGATGACTTGCTACAAATCTTCAAGGATCAGATCATCAGGATGGAAGAGAATGAAAATGAGAGACAGAGTGTTTCAGTGGTCAATATGAATGTGTTACCTAAGATGTTATTTTTCTTTCAAGTTTTACCAATAATAGAAAATGTGAGATGCTTCCAGGAATGGCAGAGGGCATTATCTAAATTTGTCTGGTAGGGGGGAAAACCAAGAATAAAGTATAAATTATTAACAAATGTCAAAGAAAGAGGTGGCTTCTCTCTGCCAGACTTGAAATTATATTTTGAGGCAGCAGCATTCTGCTGGCTCAGAGACTGTTTTTTTGTTGAGGATGCTGATCTACTGGACCTGGAAGTATTCAATAATGTATTTGGCAGGCATGCATATCTTTGGTACGACAAGATAAAGGCCCACAGAGGTTTTAAGAACCATATAATTCGGAAAGCGTTGTTTAAGGTTTGGACCAGATATAAATATCTTTTAGCAAATAAGACACCCAGGTGGATCTCACCTTTGGAAGCTAAAGCACGGAAAAGGATTAATACAGAGTTTAAATGGTTGAAATATAGTGATTTGCTGATTGAGGAAGATAATAAAATCAAGCTAAAACCATATGATCAAATTAAGGATAAGTTGACTGATTGGTTGCAATACCATCAGATCAACGAATTGTTTAAAATGGACAGTAAAAACCCTGGCATTCAGACAGAGAAATCCAGACTGGAGATAGAATTATTGGACTCTAAATGTAAGAATCTTTCCAGAATGTATAATTTATTGCTAGAGTGGCATACGAAAGATGAACAAGTAAAATCAGTTATGATGTGGGGCACAATATAATGTTGGAGGATTGGGAGAGGCTGTGGGGAAAAAGTTGGAACTTTTCAGCATGTACAATTTTAAAGGAAAATATGATGAAAATGATGTATAGATGGTATTTAACGCCGGTGAAGTTGGCTAAGATGTATCATACATCAGATAATAAATGCTGGAAATGTAAAGAAAAGGAAGGAACTACCGGTATGTTTCACATGTGGTGGACGTGCTCCAAAATAAAGGACTTCCGGGGGGAGATTTATAATGAAATGAAAAAGGTGTTGAAAGACACCTTTCTAAAGAAACTCGAAGCCTTTCTTTTGGGAATTATAGGGGAGGAAATCCCCCCAAAATACAGGACATTCTTTTTGTATGCCACGACAGCAGCGAGACTACTGATGGCGAAGAACTGGAAAACCCAATAAATACCAACAGTGGAAGATTGGCAAATGAAGATGATTGACTTTATGGAACTCACCGAACTGACAGCAAGACTGCGCGAACAGAGGGAGGATGCGGTGCCAGAAGATTGGAAGAAATTTAAATTGTATTTAAAAAAACATTGTAATATTGAAAACCTTTGAAAATCTAGGGGAAAAGATAGAGCTTTCCGGATTAAAATGGGGACTATAAGAATATTTTTGGAAAAAAGGGTAATAAAATAATCAAATGAATAATTGGACAATAAGAGGTTAGATAGAAGGTTAAATCTGAAGATGAACTTGCCTGGAAAAAGGAGTTAAATGGGAAACCAGGAAGGGAGGATAGGGGGAAGTCCCGATAATATGTTAAGGAAAATAGGTTAAAACTGATATATTTTATTGTTGTGTTTAATTGTTTATGGTATTTTTTCCCCTTTTGTAGTTTATGTGTTTGTTTTGTCATATAAGATAAAATGAATAAAATTATTATTAAAAAGAAAGAGAGACAGAGTGTTTCCACAGGCCTTTTATTCCTGACGTTTTAACCCATCCTTCAGCCAAAAGTCCCAGGTTGGAAATGTACTAAAAACAGCAGTTGGAATTGGGCCTAGAAATTGTTTGGCAGCTGGTGGAGTTGGGCCAGGATCAGTGCAAGATGCTCCGGTGAGCAACCTGGCCGCTGAATCCTGCAGCAGGTGAAATTTCTGAACTGTCTTCAGAGGCAGCCCTACGCAGAACGCCTTGCAGTAGTCCAACCAAGGGACTGGGGTCAAGGTCCCCCGCTTTCAACCACCCTTCTCCTGCCCATTGTGGCCAGCCATCTGCCTTGGGGGGGGGGTGACCAGCTGGGACAGCCCCATGGTCATCAGGGCAACCAGAGGTCCTGAGCCACCCCAGAGCCAGCTACCTCGGCACGGATTTCGATGTTGACCAGCACCAGCAGTCAGGGAGTCCTCAACTCCGCCTGCGAGACCAGCTCTGTCAGCTCAGGCAGGGAGACCATGGAGGGAAAAGGAAACAGGAAGCACCCCTGCTAGCAAACACCCCTCAACAAGACCCCAACCCCAGAGTCTGTTCAGCCCCCTCCACTTCTTGTAGCTGGAGTCAGTCTGGGCGCTGCCCTCCCAGGCCAGGTGGGAAAGGGAAGCAGGGAGCAGGTCCTGCAGGACTCCCAGCAAGAAAACCTGGGAGGTGAGTCTTGGGCAAAGAAGGGAAAGGGGAGTTCCCTGTCTCCAAGGTGTGAGACTTACCTTCTCTTTGATCGGGCCACATGTAGGCCATCTCCGGCCGAGCTATGACATTCTGCAGAGGAAAGAAAAATCTGGGTCAGATGACACTACGAAACCCACCTTGGATGGCTGCACCCACCTTGGACCCAATCCCTTGCCCCAGATGACCACCCTGAGCCCTGCAGCCTCCTGGGCAGAGGTAGAAGGGCAGCATCAGGAAAGGGGGCAGGAAAAGCCTCTGGCCTCATCCTGGCACCCAGGAACACACACCGCATATACTGTAAATATAAACAAAATACCGGTAGGCACAAAATAGACACAAATGTGCACAAAATAAAAATGTAAAATAAAAAATATTAAACTGAAGAACAATAAAAATATTGAAATAAAGAACAAAAATATTAAAATAAAAACAAATAAATAACCATGAAAGCTCACCCGTGTCAAGAATCTCAGCGGGTTGAAATCAAGAAAATCAAAAAAAGCAACAGCCATGAGGGGGAAGGAGGGCTCTGAGCTGCTTTGTGCAAAATAAATAAAATAAAGTGTTAAAATAAAATATAAATAAATAAATCAAATAAAAGTAATAAATGAAATCAGAATCAAAATAAGAAATTGAGAATATAAGAATCCACTGAACGCCTCGCCTAATTTTTGGTCAACCACCACCAACTGCAGAGTGGGGGGGCAAAGAGCCCAACCACCGGGGAGCAGGCCTGAGGGGCCCAATCCCTGTTATGGTTCTCTCCACGCTTGGCTTTCTACAGGAATGGCTTCCCATGCCCTAAGCCCAGGGGTCAGCAACGTTTTTCAGCCGTGGGCCGGTCCACCATCCCTCATACCATGTGGTGGGCTGGACTATATTTTGAAAAAAATATATGAATGAATTCCTATGCCCCACAAATAACCCAGAGATGCATTTTAAATAAAAGCACAAATTCTACTCATGTAAAAATACACTGATTCCTGGACCGTCTGCGGGCCGGATTGAGAGGGCGATTGGGCTGCATTTGGCCCATGGGCCTTAGGTTGCCTACCCATGGTCCATCTGATCCACTGCAGGACCCTCCTCTCCGGCAGACGGACAACCCCTTCCCCAAACGGCTTTGGCCATCTCCTGCTTGGAGCAGTTCAGGGTTCGGAGCCCCCTGAGCTGAGCTGCCTGGCAGTCCTGAATCACCCTGATCTTCCTCCAGCAGCTGAAAGGCCAAAGTCAGGCTGTCAGTTCCTCGCGAAGGGAGGGCTTCTCCACATCCGAGAGTGTAGAGTGGGGGGCAAGGAGGGCAGGTCTGAGTCCCTGCTCTGCTTCTCTCCCATACTCACCCCTGGGGGAGGGATGTGCAACCGCAGCACATCTGCCAAGAGAAGGACATGGGGACAGGTGAGTCCGTCCCTGAGCACCTGGCAAGGCTATTCCAAGAGTTTTCTCCTGGATTCCAAGTCCTACTAGAAGGAAAGGACACCCCAGGCCTTGGGGGCTAATCCTGGCCTTCAACCAGAATGTGGCTCCCCAGGCTAAGGAGATGGTCGATATCCGGTTCCACTCCACCCTTTTAAGATTTTAATCTCAAAACAGATCCCAACTTTCAGAGCATGTGAATCACATGAGGGGAAAGACCACTGCGCCACTCACAGAAACAGGACTATACTTCCTTCTCCCACCTTTAAAGTAAACGTCTACCTAATGCAGTGATGGCTAACCTTGACACTCCAGATGTTTTGGAACTACAGTTCCCATCATCCCTGACCACTGGTCCTGTTAGCTAGGGATGATGGGAGTTGTAGTCCCAAAACATCTGGAGTGTCAAGGTTAGCCATCACTGAGTCCTAATGAAACCTAATCCACTCAAGTCTGCCTTCCTCCGCCAACCTCAACTTCGCTCTTCAGGCCAAGAGACAACACTTCCCCGTCCCTGGGCGAACCCCCCCTGGCCTTTCATTGGTAGAGCCTATGGGGAAACCCTAGAAAGGAAAGGAAAGCAGGAGGCGTACCCAAAAAGCATCTCTGGAAGTGTGCAATGCGCGCCATAGAGGAAAAACGCTGAGAGGAGATCTGGGCACGCTGGGCTTTGCAAGGGTTAAAGGGAACCGAGCTGCCTTCCTAGAGAGGACAGGAAGCAAGGGGGGGCCAGGTCCTCCAGAGCCCAGGCCCCTCCCGCCCTCCCTCCCCAGTCCTTTCCTGCAAGGGCTGCATGGCTGTCCCCTCCTGGGATCTGGTGAGTCTCCTCTCTCTCTCCCCCCCCCCCAGAGGGTGCAGGGGGGAGACGGTGGGGGTCCCAGGGCTGCAGCAGGGGGGGGGGGGAGGATGCCTGGGGTGGGGGCCTGATCTGCTCCTGCAGGGGGAGGAGAGGGTCCTGCCAGGGAGGGGCGAGGTCTGCAACGCTCTCCTTCCTGGAGATCACAGGATCCCAAACTCATTTCTCCCTTCTTTCAACAAAGGAGTCCCTAGGACTTTAACTCTGTGTGACGTCGCTCAGCGTCATTGCACAACAGAGGAAACACGTGCAGATGGTTCTCCAAAGCTGGACGAGGAGGGGGACTAGCCCCCCCCCAACCCCATGGGGAGGAAGGATGGAAATAGGGGAGAGAAAGGCCAGGAATAAAGAGAGGGATCCCAGCCCATAGTCTGGCTGCTGCATTGCAGACCAGTTTCCCAGTGTCTCCCAGGGCAGCTCCACACGGAGGCCACTGCAGCAATCCCCTCGCACCCAGAGCAGGGCATCCCAGGACCACATCCTCTCTGTCCCAAAGGGATTGTTGCTGGGAAACCAGCCGGAAATGGGCGCTGCTACTCACTGAGCCTCCAGGGACCTTGGCATCAATGGCTGTGTGTATGTTAAGCTATCTAATAGAAAAATAATTCTAAATTTCAAGGGAGATGTCTTTGACCCCACCCACTTGGCCCTCAGGGGGTTGGCCAGATACAAGCTCATTGCCTGGGATGCGGTGCAGTCCAGCCCTGGTTCCCAGCAAGACTCATCCATGTTTGCTCAGGGAACCATTTCCCCCTGTCCTACAAATTCTGTAACAGAACAATGTATTTGCTTTGTAGGATTTGCTAGAGCTTCTCATTCAGACAGACAGAACTTGGCAGAAGACCAAAGGGTTCCTTCCGATCTCTTAGAGGCTTCCTGAGAGCACAGATGGATGAGCGAGACTCAGCTGGCCCTGGAACAGGAAGAGGCCATGCCATCCAAACTGGGAGCAGTGGGGGATTCTGGGAAAACTCTGTGGAGAAGATCCTGGGTGAGGAGGACACCCTCCGCTCAGAGGTGCAGAGCCAGCAGTTGAGGCAGTTCTGCTGCCAGGAGGCCAAAGGACCCCGAGAGGTTTGCAGCCGACTCTACCAGCTTGACCATCAGTGGCTGAAGCCAGAAAGGCACACGAAAGCTGAGATGCTGGACCTGGTGATCCTGGAGCAGTTCCTGGCTGTCCTTCCCCCGGAGATGGAGAGCTGGGTGAGGGAATGCGGAGCGGAGACCAGTTCCCAGGCGGTGGCCCTGGCCGAAGGTTTCCTCCTGAGTCAGGCAGAGGAGAGAAAGCAGCAACAGAGAAAGCAGGTGAGGGAGACTTTCCTCTGGATACCCCCTGGGTCTCTAAAGAGGACAGAGAACATCCCATAATGGTCTGCTGATGGCCTATCCTTTTGGGGGGATAGCATCCATGGAATGACATCCCACACCCTTCAAGTCATTCTCTTTCTAATATTTCTCCCCATCCTCTCTTTTGAATCCTTGTTTCTTTTTCAGGGAAAGGATCGTTTTGCAGAAATGGACCTGGATTCCTGTGAGGCAGAGAGGCCTCCGTTGGACACCAGAGAGAGGTCACTGAGTAAGGAGGAAGGTGGTTTTTCTCCGTTTGGTCTCATTCTGTTGGTTTTCCAACTCATCTGAGGGTTCTTTTCATCTTGTTTTGGGGGAGACAGTTGGGAACAAGGGTCCAGAGGAGGGGAGATGTATTTCTGCACAACAAACATATGAAATGGGCACAAACGTCCAAATGCTCTCAGCAGGTAAGGCTTCCTCAAAGGTCCACCTGTAGTTAGAGATGCCCTGTTTCACCTGTGAGAGAAGCAGGCACTCCTGGCGTCCTGTTTACCTTTTTTCTCTTGCAGGTGACAGAGTGATGTCAGCAAGACCTCCTGATCTGTCTTTTCATGGGGGCAGAAGGGAAGCAGTGGCTGTGCAACCAGATCAGGTCAGGGGAATCTGCCATGTGGGGACAGAGGCCGAGGGCTGGAGCAATGTCATGGACTGGTTGGGCAGAGAGGAATGGTGGGAGGAAGCAGCCGGGGAACCAGGAAGGGAAGATGGCTCAGAGCCCAAGAAGTGGAGGTAGAAGAAGGATGGGCGGTCAGAGGGGGAAGAGGGAGAAGCCTGGGAAGAGGAGGTGTCAGAAGCTGAAGGGGTAACAGGGCTTAGTGAGCTGGGGGACTCTGTGGCAGAATGCCGTCCAGAATCGGAGGCAGAAGAGGAAGGAGGCGAGTGGGAGGAGGGAGGTCAAGAGGTGAGGTGAGTCAGGAGAAGGAGGAGCCACCGATGGCTCCCTCTCCTTTTGCCAGAAACCACCCTCCCTGCTTGTCTTTCAGAGCCAGGAGACCCCCTGCATTGCAGGAATCTGCTAGATCATCCAAGACAGATGGCTATTATTTCTAGATTGATATGGCTATTATTTCTAGATTGATGGCTATTATTTCTAGATTGATCACTGAATGCTAAAATTGGTTTCTAAGCAGTGGAGAAATGAGAACAAATAGTGGCCTGGATTCACCTAACCAGCCCCAACCTCTGCAAAATGGGGCCTGCCCCCCATTCCTCCCCCTCTTCATGCCCCCATGAACCCCTTGAATTTGGCTCTAGGGCATTGGGAGGGAACCTTCAGAGAACAGCTCTCGAGGAGAGGAGAAAGTGGATTCTTCCATCTGGCAAACTGGAATACTTGCGTAGGCAGAATGGCTTGGAAAACACAAGGTGGAGTACCACCTATTTGCACAAAGATGAACATCCATAAATAAAATGGGCAGCACAGCAATCCTATTGAAACAACACCACAATTTACAGAAAGGAAAGAACAGAGCATTGTGTAGCAGATCATATTTCTGCTGTCTCAGAGGAGGCCATTTCCCTTTTTCTTTCAGGGTCCAGTGTGGTTTGAAGATGTCGCTGTTCATTTTACGGACGAGGAGTGGGCGTTGCTGGATCCTGACCAGAGAGCTCTGCATAAGGACGTCATGGAGGAGAATTGTGGGATCGTGGCCTCTCTTGGTAAGGCTCCCTGTGGGATCGTTATAGCTGCCTGGAAATTCAAAAAATACCTCTATGTGACCAACCTCATATATTTTCACAGAGCTCAACAGCGCCCCCTACAACACTTGGGAACCTAACACCCCCACAATAAACAGCAAATTACAGTTTTTGCACACATTGGAGATGGAGGGGATGCCATGATTGGGCCAATCAAAATCCATCCCAGAGAAGAGCTAGGCTTATTGAATCTCAGGTAGTACTAGCAGTGATGATGATGATGATGATGATGGTAGTAATACAGTGGTACCTCAGTTTACAAACTTAATAGTAGTAGTAGTAGTAGTAGTAATAATAATAATAATCCTATATAATAATCTTGCTATGTCCCTGCCTTTCCGTGTGTCACGGAAGTGCGTTCTGCGCATGTCACACGGGGACGCAGGGATTGGAGGGGGCGGAGAGGGGGGCGGGACGACGCAGACACTTCCGGCCGGGCGAAACTGCGCCGCCGCCATTGCTGCCGCCCCGCCAATCCCGCTCCGCCCGCTGCTGGCGAGCTTCTCCCTTCCGCCTTCCGCCCCCTTCCCCTCCAGGGTGGAGCAGCTCCTCCTGCTGCTCCACCGAGGCAGCGTCGGGCTGGGCACGGCGGCGGAGGCAGCGCCGGCGGCGGAGGAGCCGGCCGGGCCAGCGCCGGCCCGTTTTTAACGGAGGCTCCTGCCGCCGCCTGAAGGAGGCCCCCCCGTACGGCACACGCCCTTCCCTGCGCGCTGCCCAGCCGGCGGGGGTCCGAGGCGAGGCGGCCTCCGCTGACGGGCCAGCCGGTCGCCCCCGCCGAAGCCTCCTGGTCCCCCGGCTCCTGCTGCTCCGCCCCGGCTAGCGCCCGTTTTCATCAACGGGCTTAATATACTAGTAATAATAATAATAATAATAATAATAATAATAATTCTTAAATCGAGGTACCACTGTAGTAATAATAATAATTTTTATTTCTACCCTGCCCACCTGGCTGGGTTACCCCAGTCACTCTGGGCGGTTTCCGACACATATATAAACATGAAACAAATAATCTGATCCCATATAGATAGAAAATTAACTTTAAAATGAACAACTTATACTAGTGGCCTAAATTGTGGAAACCTTTTGTGAAAAGTGCATTTCTGAGGTTTGATGGCTCATAACACCACTTTTGTGTGGAGTAATACCATAAAATTATATATCAATGGAAACATAATATAACGAAGAATGTAATGCAATAACTTTAATGAAGGAGCATTTATTAGAACCGCAGTCATAAAGAAAAAACGTGAAACCTTTGGTAACCATTGGTAACCTTTAGCTTTAATTACGCCGTTACAATGCCTTCCCTTGAAGTGAACCAAGTTTTTAGTTCTGCAGCTGTAATAATGTGAAACCAAGACTGAATTATTGCCTCTGTTAATTGGGCTTTATTGCTGGGTTGCTTCTGACTAGCAAGTGTCTTTAGTCGGCTCCATAGATTTCCCATTGGGTTAAACTCTGGGCTATTCCCAGGCCATTCCAACAGTGGAATAGGATTATCTTGAAAGCACCTTTTGCACACAGCAGCAACATGACATGGAGCTGAATCCTGTTGAAATGGAATATATATATATTCCATTTCAACAGGATATATATATATACCGGTATATAAATATATACTGGTATATATATAATATTTATATATTTATATAAATGCTTCAGTATCTGGGAAAAGATCACCTGTGGAACGCTTCAGTTTGGGTTCAAGTATTTTATTTATGTATTTTGGGGCTTTTTGACATGCAGCGGTAATTATTTAAACAGTGTTTTGATTGAAACAAATAAAAACTTTTATTAAATTTAAAATAAACTTATTCTTAAAATAGATCCCATATAGAATACAGGCTCTTCTCTATGCTGGCACACACTCTGAGAGAAACTAGTCACCAGAGTCAAGGTAAGTAACTCACACAGACTGACAGACAGTTACAGACTAGAATGGCAGTTTCATCTTAGAAGGACAGTTATAGCACTTAGTCATCAACAGCTGTTCCTGCTCTCATACGTCTTTGTCTCCCCCCCCCCCAAATAATTTTTATTGGTTTTACAATTTAAGCCTGGCCCTTTTCCAGGCCAGGTCACATTCATGTACTAACATTTTCATATGACTCCCTCATATCCACCCCATTGTTTCCAAATTTTTAAAATTCCAAATCTAAACAGGTTCTTAATTCATCTTCTATTTACTTCCTCTTCTAATATTAAACTTTTGCATTAACTTACATCCTCCTCAGCATACTTATATTTTGCTTCAAATACATATTTCCCTTCCGCCTCCCCTCACTCCCCGGGTGCATAGCTTTGATATTAACTATTTTGTCTTATCCTTAATAATACATAATCTTAATATTGTCTCTTAATCATTCCTTTGCCGTGTCCATGTTTCTTGTCCTGAAGTCCATATTCCGATAGATGCTTCCATAATGTCTTTTACCCCTCACCCGTCGGTTCTGCAGACCAAAACCATTGTCTCTCATATGTGGTATCTTCCATAGTCCCAAACCAAATTTCCGCTTGCGTGATCCGGCCTTTTGAGTCTTTATTCTGCTGCATTCTGTTAGATTTAATTTTGTTGGTTTTTCTTATGGTTGCTTTCTTGTTGCTGCGTTTGACAGCTTCATTTATCCTACGTTTCTGAAGTTTCTTCTTGCAGCTAGATGCTGTTGGTCTCTTTTCCTGTTTTTTGGCCTTAACACAGGAGTCTCCCTCCTTTTTCAAATGAGCGTCCAATTTGGCATGCACTTTGTTTAGACTTTGTCTTATCTTGTTGGTGGAGTCTCGAGTTTCAGCTCTCCACTCCTCCAGCACTTTCAAAATTTTCCACAAGTCTGCGTCACATTCATCCGCCATGTTCCGGCACACAGCTTCCCACAGTCCAAAATCACTTTTTAAATTTCCTTTTCAATAAGTCCATTAATCCATATAAATCCACTTATCTGTCACTTTTCCTCTTCTCCTCAGCTACCCCCAAGACCAGGGGTGGTGAATGGATTGAGTCTCTATTACATAGTATATCTTATGTTGCAAATCAAATGCCTCGGTAGCAATTTCTTGTTTCAATGTCACAATGGCAGGGGACGGACCTCCGTATTTAAGTCCCAAGCCAGCCACTAATTAGTGCCTAATTAGTGCTTTTACTCACTTTTCCAATTGTTGTTTTGGAGAAATCGGCGCGCTCAGAAGCAGACGGTCTCGCAGCTTCCTCCGACGGGGTTGCGATCCTGGAGCTCCGCCTCCCGCTTGCGCTCGGGAGCCCTTACACGGGTCTCCCGGGGAGCAGGGACGGCGCTACGAGCTCTAACGGATCCTGGAGACCCCGGGACACTTCTCCCGGGGGTTTTGGGGGCCGCGGCGCTGGCGCGGGCTCCCCTTTTCCTGGTCGGAATGGGGAATGTCACAAGCGACATGTCCGACCGTCCGCTCCGGCGTGCCGACCGGAAGTCTCTCATACGTCTTTGTCACATGACACTTCCCCAAAGACCTAGAGAGCAGTAGCATAAACGAAAAAAACAAGAACTTATTTATACACTTTATCCACAAGATTCAGCTTTGCAGTCAATTCACCATGTTGTATCTTAGGGAACGCTTTTGTAAATAAATCAGACAAATTATCCTGTGATTGACAATAAACTAAATCACATTACGTTGTATATAGTCTTTAACATTGAAAAAATTAATTGCTATGTGTTTTGCATGTGAAGTGTTCCCTGAATTACCGATTGCAATACAAGCTTGATTATCCTCATAAATTGTCACAGGCTGTTGCACTTCATATCCTAAACCATTTAATACCTGGATATTGTGGAAGTTTTTAATAAAGAGTTGAAAACTGGAACCTAAAAATGTCGCCCTCACATTTCTCCTGCGCCTCTCTGTTTGGGCAAACAACAATCCCCACAAATTTCTTGTACCAAACATCTGTAAAATTCGAGCTCTCTGCAGACGTCAGATAAAGCTCCAAATTCAGCATCAGTGGAGGAAAGAGCAATAAGATTTTGCTTCCGGGATTTCCACCCAACCAATGATCCTCCAAATTTTACTACCATTCCAGATACAGATTTCCTGTCCCTTAGATTAGAATCATAGAATCATAGAGTTGGAAGAGACCACAAGGGCCATCCAGTCCAACCCCCTGCCTAGCCCAATCACTGTCAGTCCAACACGTTAGTTGTGACAAAAAAAAAAAATCCTTTCAGTAGCACCTTAGAGACCAACTAAGTTTGTTCTTGGTATGAGCTTTTGTGTGCATGCACACTTCTTCAGATACACTGAAACAAGTCACCAGACCCTTATATATAGTGAGAGGGTGGGAGGAATATTACTCAGAAGGGTGGTGGGAATGGGTGATAGGCTGATAGCTGTGGTAAACCTGTTGACGACTGTTAACGACTGCAATTAGTCTTACAGGAAAAAGCAAGGGGTGAGAAGGTTAAAATAGCTTTGTCATGTATAATGAGATAAGAATCCAATGTCCCTGTTCAGACCAGGTCTCTCCATGGTTTTAAGCTTGGTAATGAGTTGCAATTCAGCAACTTCTCTTTCCAGTCTATTTCTGAAATTCCTTTGCAATAAGACAGCTACTTTGAGATCTTGTATAGAGTGTCCTGGGAGATTGAAGTGTTCTCCTACTGGTTTCTCTGTCTTGTGATTCCTGATGTCAGATTTATGTCCATTTATCCTTTGGCGTAGGGTTTGGTCTGTTTGTCCAATATAGAGAGCTGAAGGGCACTGTTGGCATTTGATGGCATAAGTTAGTTGTGGTTCACCCTTGGCTGACAATTTGAGACACACATCTTTGGTAGCCTGCAAATACCTGAGTACTCTTTTAATTCCATTCCACGCAACCTTACTAGGCTTTTAAGCCTCTCTACTAAGCAAATTGGTAGCATAAGCTATATCAGGCCTACTCCACTGAGAAAGATATAACAGACTTCCCAGAGCTGACTGAAATACTCAGCATTCTCAAACACGTCATCTCTCCAAATTGACTGTCTTTTATGAAACATGTTTCCATGGGCGTTCTGACACCCGTGCATTCAGACATTTAAAATTTTTCTAACAACTTTTCAATTTTGCTTTTCTGACTAAGAAACTTCCGTCCTCAGTTCTATCAACTTGAACTCCTAGGTAAACCTTTACAGGCCCTAGATTCTTGAGTTTAAACTTTTTACTAAGTTTCTGTGCAAACTCCTGCACCTGTTTCTGACTTTTACTAGCATACACAATGTCATCAACAAAAATTAGAACTAGCTGTTGTTTCTCATCCAAACCTTTGAGATACAAACAACTGTCAGCTTTACTCTTTCTGAAACCCATGCTTTCCAACGCATCATTTAAGCACAAATTCCAATTTCTGGCTGACTGCGTAGAGTCTCACTCCGAGAAGTAGGAGCATACACCTCAGTATAATAATAATAATAATAATAATAATAATAATAATAATTTTATTTGTACCCCGCCCATCTGGCCGGGTCTCCCCAGCCACTCTTCCAACAAATATCAAAATACATTAAAATATCACAGATTAAAAACTTCCCTAAACAGGGCTGCCTTCAAGTATTTTCTAAAGGTCATATAGTTCTTTATCGCTTTGACCTCTGATGGGAGGGCGTTCCACAGGGCGGGCGCCACTACCGAGAAGGCCCTCTGCCTGGTTCCCTGTAGCTTTGCTTCTCGCAGTGAGGGAACCGCCAGAAGGCCCTCGGCGCTGGATCTCAGTGTCCGGGCTGAATGATGGGGTGGAGATGCTCCTTCAGGTATACAGGACCGAGGCCATTTAGGGCTTTAAAGGTCAGCACCAACACTTTGAATTGTGCTCGGAAACGTACTGGGAGCCAATGTAGTTCTCTCAGGACCAGTGTTATGTGGTCCCGGCGGCCACTCCCAATCACCAGTCTAGCTACCGCATTCTGGATTAATTGCAGTTTCCGAGTCACCTTCAAAGAGTGCATTGCACCCCCACATAGAGCGCATTGCAGTAGTCCAAGCGGGAGATAACTAGAGCATGCACCACTCTGGTGAGACAGTCTGCGGGCAGGTAGGGTCTCAGCCTGCGTACCAGATGGAGCTGGTAGACGGCCACCCTGGACACAGTTAACCTGCGCCTCCATGTGAGTCCAAAATGACTCCAAGGCTGTGCACCTGGTCCTTCAGGGGCACATTTACCCCGTTCAGGACCAGGGAGTCCCCCATACCCGCCCGCCCCCTGTCCCCCAAAAATAGTACTTCTGTCTTGTCAGGATTCAACCTCAATCCTTTCCTCTGTGTGAAAGCTCTGGCTACAAGCCTAGCCTTATAGTGAACTTCTCCAGTTGCTGTGGTTTTAAGTCTGTACACCCACCTACTACTTACAGCTTGCTTACCATCTGGTAGCTTAGTGGTGGTATATACTCCTAGCGACTTCATGGATTTTAGCACATTCTTCATTGCCTCATGCCATTTACTGGCCTCTTCTTGAGGCAATTCTTGAATTTCCTCAAAACTATCTGGTTCACACTGTGCTGAACATGCCCAAACACTAGTAGCAGTGAACCTTTCTGGAGGTTTCCCTTTTGTGGATTGCAATGAACATCTTGGCTCCACATCAGGTTCTCCTTCCGGCTCAGATGTACTAGTATTAGATTCTGTGTCCTTAATATCAGAATTCACTTTTTCCTTTAGAGTTACCCCCTCTGGCGCAGATACCTCAGTTATCTGATCTGGTTCTTCAGTAGATGCTTGAACCCCCTCATCAGTAGAGTCATCCAGACTCTCTGAGAGAATATCTGGGTTTCCGTGATTGTGTGTCCACCTGCTTTGTTCATAAAATTCAGCACGTCTACTTATTACCACTCTAGATTGATTTCCTTCAGGATAGGCGAATCTCCATCCCTTTGTTCTAGATTCATACCCGCAAAAGATCATTTTTCGTGACCTCAGGTCTCCCTTTTTTCACTGTGCCCTTGGAATTAAAACCCAAGCTTCACACCCAAATACTTTGAAGAAATCTACCTTTGGCTTCTTGCCATGAAGCATGAAATAAGGTCTGTTCCCTATCACAGAATTATAAACTCTGTTCAAAATGAAATTAGCAGCCCGCCAAGATTCCCCCCAGAAGCTCAGTGGAAGTTGTGCATCAAATAACATGGCTTCTGGGGCTTCTTGAAGTGTTCTATTTCTCCTCTCTGCAATACCGTTTTCTTGAGGACAAGCCCCGCAAGTAAGTCTGTGTCTGATACCTTTCTTACGGAAATAGTTATTTAACACAGTCCCTGTAAACTCTCCTCCCCTATCCGTTTGAAAAGCTTTCACCTTATGAGAGAACTGAAGTTCTCCAGCTGTGATCCAATCCTTAATCAAATTTGCTGCTTCACTTTTCTCTTTTAACAAAGAAATCCAACCCATCCTTGATGTCTGTCAAAGTTAAAGCATATTTGGCCCCACCTAAACTAGCAACAGACATAGGACCACACAAATCTGCATGCACTAGCTCAAATGGCATTTTGGTTACTCTTTCAGACCTTGGGTAATTGCCAGATTTAACTTTAGCTTGTTTGCATGCTCTACAATCAAGAAATTTCGAGCATGGCTTCATGTTGCACCCTTCTGCATATACCTGTGATTTGTTTACAAAACCCCAATTCGTATGCCCAAATCTGCGATGCCAGAGGTGACAACATTTATCATGCTTGGGCACATTCTTTGCAGTAACATTACCACATTTTGTCTGGTCTGTGTTACCCTCGCCTGTTTGATAATCTTCCAGGATGAATAAACCATTCTGGCTAGTTACAGATGCCAGTAATTTACCATTTTTAGATATTTTGCATTTATCATCCTCAAATAAAACTTTAAACCCATTCTTCATAAAAGAAAAAATTGACAACAAACAGCTCTGCATTCCCTGTAAAACAAAACCTTGTATGTTAGTATTCAAATAATTTAAGAACATTTCACCAAAACATTTCAATTGTTTTGTTGTGCCATCTGCAAGTTACTTCTTTGCACTCAGAAATTTGCTTGCAGTTCTGCAAGTGATCACCAGGTGTCAGTAGATAGTGGTTTGCTCTGCTATAGATAATCCAGCATCTAGGGCTCTTAGTTCCCTCTTGCAGTGTTGCCATGGCTGCAGCTAAGTGTTGAGCACTGTTGCCAGCTCCTCTTCCACTTCCTCGACCTCCGTGATAGCTTCCTTTCCCACCTTTTCCGCGCCAAGCATAATCTCTAGTTGAGTCTTTAATTTCGTCGCCATGGTAACTGGACTTGGTTGCTCCCTGTGGACAATTACGTTTTAAATGTTTTTCTGATCCACAGCAATAGCACTTCCTGGCAGCATATGCTTGGACAGAGCATTCCTGCTTTCCACTCTTTGCATGCGCCCTTTCTACAGGATTTCTTCTGTTAATTTGTCTTTGTCTTTTGACTTCCTCATCAGCCAATCGTCCAGAAACAAAGTCCAGCGTCAAATCGTTAGATGGCATAGCTTCTAAAGTAAGACATAAATTGTCGTATGTGGCATCAAGTGAACTTAGAAGCATACAACTTTAACATCTTCATCAAAATTTATTCCTTGCAGCCTGAGCTGATTGAAAGCTGCACGTACTTTTGAAATCTGCTCCTGTATGCATATTCCAGACGTTAGTTTCAACTCAAGAAGTTCTCGCATACAATGAATTTTTGCGCCTGCTGTACTTCTGTGATGCAATCATTCCAATGTTTCCCAAACGTCCTTAGCATGTTCCAGACCTTGTACGTGAGGTAAATGGTTGCTATCAATACTTAAAATTAATGCTCCTAGCGCACGTTGATCCTTGCGCTGAGATCCTTGTGCAGCAGCCAGGACCCCTGCTGCCGCTCCCTCTAGTGCCACTTGTGGGTATTATTTAATACATTGCCACAAATCTTTAGTGCGTAACCATGCCTCACATCTCTGCCCATTCTGTCCAATTTTTGGAATTTAAACGTTCAAAAGGAACATTAAATAATTCCTTTTCTTCAGCCATTTTACTTCAGTGAGATCTACTGCTACTAAGCTTAAAAGTAAAAAACAAACAAACAGGTTCTCTGTCTCTTTGTGCCTTACACAGCTTAACAGCTTCACACAGGCGCTCCGCTCCTAGCTCAAAAGCCTCAACTTGTGCCTTTTTTATTTATCCCCAATGCTGGAAGCTTCTTGCTGGAATCCAGTATTAAAAATACAGTCCTTTTTTTTAAACCACTGGGGTTTTTTTATATTTTGCTGCCCATAACCTGTGGACATTTTTAATAAAGATTGAAAACTGGAACCTAAAAATGTTGACCTCACGTTTTTCCTGCGCCTCTCTGTTTGCTGGCTTATAAAACATAGCAGTTTCCTCTATCTCAGCAGCCTTTAAATGCAGCGTTCCATCTAGGCAGTGTTGCCAAGATTAATAAACTGCGCAGGTTGCTGAATGGACATGGCTTCTGCTCCTTGCTGCACCGGGTCTGCTTCTTCAGTACGTGGCCTCACTAATGGACTTTCAGTCCCCTCAAGGTCCTCTCCGACAGCACCCTGATTCTCCAGCTTTAGCAATTCACCATCCATAAAACTCTGGGTCCATAACCTGACACGCAGCGGTAATTATTTAAACAGAGTTTTGATTGAAACAAATAAAAACTTTTATTAAGTTTAAAACAAACTTTTTCTTAAAATAGATCACATATAGAATACAGGCTTTTCTCTATGCTGGCACACACTCTGAGAGAAACTAGTCACCACAGTCAAGGTAAGTAACTCACACAGCACTGATAGACAGTTACAGACTAGAATGGCAGTTACATCTTAGAACGACAGTTACATCAGTTAGTCATCAACAGCTGTTCCTGCTCTCATGGGTCTTTGTCACATGACACTTTTACATTCCCATTCATGACCCAAATTCTGCCCACACCTTTTGCTGCCATACAACTCCAGATCATCACACTATCTGGGTGTTTCACGGTCGGTGTAATGCAAGTAGGATGTAAAACCTCTCTGATTCTTCTCGTGTATTTCATGCCATCACTACCAAGCAAGGACATTTGGGTCTCATCGCTCCAAATAACACTTTCCCATTGTTCTGCTGTCCAGTTACTCAACTTCACATTACATTTGCCATGTAATCTTATATACACCCAGATGATTTTCTTCTGTCATGTAGGGACAGTCTCTCCATTCTTCGATCGTCACTTGCCTTTGTGCACCTTTTCCTGCCTTTACCAGTCTGATTTCGTACTGACTTGAGTCTCCTTATACCTCTTCAAAAATATAGAAATGCCAGCTTTGGTTACGTTTTTCCAATCCTTCATCTAATTTCTTCATAACTGTAGCCTTGTTCACTTAATAGTCCAATTTTTGACCATTCAACTCTTTGTGCCATTTCTATAATTTTATTATGTTTTACAACCTCACTAAATGAAAGAACACAAAAAACCAACCAACTTGATAGCAATCATATAACACACTGACAAAAGTCAAGCTAAGCAAGTTGTGCTTCCTTTTTCTGGTTATTTGGCTATAACATTTGATAGAATACGGGTAATTAAACAAACTTTGTTGGATTGCATTCTTGATTAAATCATCTTTCCATTGATTTATAATTTTATGATATTACTCCAAAAGAAGTGGTGTTATGAGCCATCAAATCTCTGAAATACACTTTTCCCCAAGTCTTCCAAAATTTTGACCACTACTGTATATCAAATAAAGCAACATTCAACAAATCATCAGAATCTAATAATAAATATGCTGGTTAATGACAAATAACACAGGTAATAAACACACACCCAACTCCCTTCAGTTCTTCTCCATTTGTTCCTGAGGCTCTAATACCTTTTTGTCTCCAATGCAGATTGTGATGAAAGCTGCAGTCAGAGCTCCCATTCCACTTCCCATCAGCAAAATCTCATTGGAAATAAACTGTATCAGTGCATGGAATGTGGAAAGAGCTTCTGTCGGAGCCACAATCTCACTTCACATCAGAGAATTCATACAGGGGAGAAACCATATCAGTGTGTGGAATGTGGAAAGAGCTTCAGGAAGAGCTCTTCTCTTACTTCCCATCAAAGAATTCATACAGGGGAGAAACCCTATCAGTGCTTCAAATGTGGAAAGAGCTTTAGTCACAGTCACAATCTCACTTCCCATCAAAGAATTCATACAGGGGAGAAACCCTATCAGTGTGTGGAATGTGGAAAGAACTTCAGGAATAGCAGCGATCTCACGTGCCATCAAAGAATTCATACAGGGGAGAAACCCTATCAGTGTGTGGAATGTGGAAAGAACTTCAGGAATAGCAGCGATCTCACTTGCCATCAAAGAATTCATACTGGGGAGAAACCCTATCTGTGTGTGGAATGTGGAAAGAGCTTCAGTAAGAAGGACAGTCTCACCTCCCATCAAAGAATTCATACAGGGGAGAAACCCTATCTGTGTGTGGAATGTGGAAAGAGCTTCAGGAATAGCTGTGACCTCACTTCCCATCAAAGAATTCATACAGGGGAAAAACCCTATCAGTGTGTGGAATGTGGAAAGAGGTTCAGGAGGAGCTGCGATCTCACTTCCCATCAAAGAGTTCATACAGGGGAGAAACCCTATCAGTGCGTGGCATGTGGAAAGAGGTTTAGTCACAGTCACAGTCTCACTTCCCATCAAAGAATTCATATGGGAGAAACCCTACCAGTGAGTGGAATGTGGAAAGAGCTTCAGTCAGACCTCCAAACTCACTTCCCATAAAAGAATCCATACGAAAAAGTAAAGGTCCACAGGGGTTTTTTGAGCCACGTGTTAAAAAAATCGTTATACAAAATTTGGAACAAATACAAAGGAATACTTGAGCCAAAAATACCCCTGTGGACGTCACCATCAGAAGCTATGGCAGTTAAAAAAAAGGTGAAAGCAGAGTGGCCAGCGTACCGATTAGTCCTAGAAATAGACAAAGAGAAGCCTATACTGAAAAAATATGAGGAAATTAAAAGTTATTTAACGGATTGGTTACAATATTTTCAACTACACCAAAGACTGGCAATAGATTTAAAACAAGGAATAGCAAAAGAAACATCTAAATTTGAAAGAGATTTAATTCTTATTAAAGGGGAAAATATCTCACTTATTTATGACTACCTGTTAGAATGGGAAACAAAAGAAGAAGGAGGTTCTTTTTGTAGTAGAAGATTGTATATGTCTGTGTAAATTCTTTGTATACGTGTATAATTTAAATCAATAAAGACTATTAAAAAAAAAGAATCCATACAAAGGTCTGAAAAACCATTATACAGTGGTGCTTCGACTTACGAGTAACTCGACTTACGTTTTTTTCGAGTTACGAAGCTAGGAATCCGGGTGCCCGCTTACGAATTCTTCGACTTCTGAATCGGAAGCCGAGGTTTTTTGGTTGTTGTTTTTTTGTTTTCTTTTTTGCTTTTTGCCGCGTTGGGGACGCCCCACATACCATTTTTTCCTTGCCGGGAGAGCACGGCAAGGGTTTTTATTTTCGGGCCGTTTCGGCCCAGCGCGGCTTTTTGCCGCGCCATGACGGCGGCGAGCACCCCTCGGAGCCGCCTGCAAGAGAAGGAGAGCTGTGGGAGCCTGGCCATCCACCTCGAAAAGGTAAGTGACCCCCGATTTCTCTTCCCATAGGAGCGCATTAATCCGTTTTTAATGCATTCCTATGGGAAATCGCGTTTCAACTTACGAGTTTTTCGACTTCCGAATATGCATTCGGAACGTATTAAATTCGTAAGTCGAGGTACCACTGTACAGCTTTAGGAGCCAGGCAAATCTGCACCTTTTTAACCAGGCCTTTGGCTGATTGACATCTAATGCCCTTTTCAAATGTGGTGTTTTGTGTTTTTATGTTGTGTTTTTATGCTGTAACCATCCTGAGACCTGTGGGTGTATGGAATAGGCGCCAACTCTTAAAGGCCTAGGGGTCTTTGCCCCCCCAATAAAATATTTGAGGAGGCCACCCCCCAGTGTTTTGTGTTTTCCCCCCAAACACAACCTTTTATTCTTCCGCAACTTGCCATACAATTTCTCTTTCAATTTGCCCTCTTAAAAAGTAAAAGAAATAAACCAGGGGTCAGCAAACTTTTTCAGGAGGGGGCCGGTCCACTGTCCCTCAGACCTTGTGGGGGGCCGGACCCACCCCCTCCCAAAAGCACCCCCCTCCCAACCCCCCCTACCAATGCTACTCATGCCGCAGCCACCGATGCTGCCTCGTCTTCAGCAGCATCGGCGTCCTCTGATTTGGCAGGGCGCAGAACCCATGCCACTGGTCTGGGCAGTGGAGGCAGCCTCTGCTCGGCCGCCGCTTCCGCTCGGCCACCTCAGCGGGAAGGAAGGGACGGCGGCCAGAGGTGTCAGCGGCAGAAGCCACACCAGCGTCGCTGCCCACCCAGAGGCATCCGCGGCTTTTGATTGGCTGCAGGAGTTTCCTCGTCGCGGAAGTCAGTCTCCACGCCACGCCTGTTTAACGTGGGGACTGACCGAGCGGGTGGCAGGGTCCGCAAGGTTGGCGGGCCGGATTAACGAGCCTGGTGGGCCGTATTCGGCCCATGGGCCGTAGTTTGAGGGCCTCTGAAATAAATGTACAAAGGTCATGAGGAAAACAAAATACAAGAAAATACAAACGTGGACTGGTCCCATCTTTGCGGGCTAAACACAAAAGGTGCTTTATAGTAGGGTTTCCCAAACCAGGGTCCCCAGCAGCTCCCGGACTACAGTTCCCATTATCCATCCCCATTGGTCCTGAGCGACCCCACAGCCAGCTGCCTCGGCCCGGATTTCGATGTCGGCCAGCACCAGCAGTTGGGGAGTCCTCAACTCCGCCTGCGAGACCAGCTCTGTCAGCTCAGGCAGGGAGACCATGGAAGGCAAAGGAAACAGGAAGCACCCCTGCTAGCAAACACCCCTCAACAAGACCCCAACCCCAGAGTCTGTTCAGCCCCCTCCACTTCTTGTAGCTGGAGTCAGTCTGGGCTCTGCCCTCCTAGGCCCGGTGGGAAAGGCCTGCCAGGCAGGGAGCAGGTCCTGCAGGACTCCCAGCAAGAAAACCTGGCAGGTGAGTCTTGGGCAAAGAAGGGACAAGGGACTTCCCTGTCTCCAAGGTGTGGGGCTTACCTACTTTTGGATTTAGCCGGAAGCAGGCCAGGTCCTTTGTTCTCTTTTAATCTGACCGAGGAGGAGGTGGCTATGGAATACAGCTCATGCCATGTTTCTTTGTTATTTTCCGCTGTAAATAAAGCTTGATGTTACATTCCAACAAAGGTTTATTCTGCTGTATTCCGCCACTACGGGCCTGAGTCCCCCAGCCCAAGGGGGGGGGGGTGTCCACACAAACAGGCTCTGTGCCCCGGAAAGCACCTGATCCTAGAAGAGATGAGTGGATAGAGTGACTCAGAAGCCGGCAGCCCCAATTCTTGGGGGATGTTTGTGTGTGAGGAGGGGCGTCTGGAGAAGACAGCGAACCACCGCCAAATCAACAGAACAGAAATGCGTATGTGGAGCCTAATCAATCCTTGCTGGCCCATTGTGACCAATTCCTTCCATCTCTCTGCAGTTCAGTGACCTGAATGGGCATCATCAGAGCCTCCAAGAGGCAGCCCAGAGCACGAAGGGCTGGCAGAGAGAGAAAGGAGGCCCCAGGTGCTCTGGGTTCAAGAGCTCCAGCCATGCCATGACCCAGAGAGCTTTGGGTCATTCATTAACATGGATGGGGACTTATTCTCCATCCATGTTTAATTGGTTGGTGAAATTGGCAGCCACGATATTCGGCAAGAACAACAGGCTTGCCGGCTTGGAAAGGGGGACACGGAGAAGGAGCAGGAGGAGGAGAGTATCTCTGGTAATAATCAGATCTAGCTGTCTAGAGCTTCTAGCTAGAGAGGCAGTCTAGCACGGAAGGCACCTGAGAGAGGACAAGCCACAGGAGTGGGCTGTCAGTGGTGGGCTTCTGGGAGACATCTGCTTGGCCGTGGCTCTGGGCAGAAGCCCCTTCTCTGGCTATGCCATATCCCTTGCTATATCCAATGCTCCAGTCTAAAGGAAAGAGAAGCATTGCCAGCCATTCAAGGGCTGCTCTGCCTCCTCTTCTGAGGACAGCCCTGCTCTTCCTGGAGAGGGAGGAGACCCCTAGGAGGGTCCTCCAAGCCTCAAGGGGTCCCAGAAGAGGAGCAGAACATGAGGAAGGTGGTGGAGTCTCTCTTGGAGCAAGAGAAGGCTGATGGGGTTGGGCAGCTGGAGAGATGTAAAATGGAGCCAGACAGAGGTGTAGTGGTTGGAGGGCTGGACTAGGAGGACTGGGGAGAGCAGGGTTCAAATCCCCACTCAGTCATGAAGCTCCCTGGTGGACCTTGGGCCAGCCTAGCTGTGAGGGGTGTGTGATGTCTTCTCGAGAGTAAGCATCCACACACGTCTCTTACTAAACTAGTAGCTTTATTTACAGCATCAAACATCAAAGCATTCAAACTTCATCATCCGTCTCATCTGAGTCAGATACCGGGAGTGGGGGCTGACAGCTCCGCCCCCAGCACAGTAGCTTTGGGAATCCGAAACGCCTCCTACCTTCCTTCCGTTTCCTCCACCTGGACCTTAGTGGGGTAACGCTGGTCGCTTCCCCCATGCTCCCGTCCTGACCGCTGGGTGGCTCTGGGGCTCTTGCAGCCTCCCAGAGCCTCTGTTCCTCTCTGTGCAACTCCACTTCCTGTCCCCTGCCTGCCGGCTGCTTCAGGGCTCTGGCAACATCCCAGAGCCCTTCCTCTCCTTCCTGTGGACTCAGGGCTCTAGCCTCCCCCCAGAGCCCCTCCTCTTCCTGTTGTGCTTGCGTTTCCTCCCCCCTTCTGCTGCCTTCCTCCTGACTATCCTGCGAGTCGCTATCTGACCTAAACTCCTTCTTTTGCCTCCAGCTGCTTTTGCCTTCCGACCCCGCTTTGGGAATGGGCCAGTCCCTGACACTAGCCTACTTCCCAGGGCTGTTGTGAGGATAACAATTGTTGGCAGGGACAGATGGACAGTTGGAGAGATGCAAAATAAATGAAAATAATGAGAGGGGGGAGAAAAGAGTGTGGTCCTCTTCTCTCTGGAGAAGACTGGCCGGGTCGATTTCCAGAGAGCCAAGGCTGAGCAGGGGAACCCAGGACTCACACCCCCCCCAGGAGACCAAGAGAAAGGGAAGGAATCCTACTTACAGCCTGCCCATTTCTTCCAGGAAAAAATCCCACTCTCCTCTCTAAGCTAGCTAACTATCTAAAATGCCCATCCAAGGCTAACTCTGACCCCAACCCTAAGCCTACACCTAACCCTAAGTACTCTATGTACAAAACAAATATATACAAAATAGGCACAAATGTGCACAAAATAAAAATGTAAAATAAAAAATATTAAACTAAAAAACAATAAAATAAAAATATTAAACTAAAGAACAAATATATATGTGTGTGTGTGTGTGTGTGTGTGTGTTCCCATTGCTTGTGTGTCTGAAACACCCTTGCTCCATAACCGCTAGACCAAATCGCATCAAATTAGGACACAGCATTCCATGACCATCAGGAAAGGATCTGGCATAATAAAAATTCAAAAAAACCACACCTGTCATACCTAAAATAAAGAGTAAACACACACAAAAATGACGCCCCCTATTAGATGTCACCAGAAACAGCACGGAAGACTCCCAACAGCTTCCAATAGAAAGGCTGATTGCAGGGCAGCGTCACAGACCAAGAGTTTTCTCCTGGGTTCCAAGTCCTAGTAGACGGAAGGGACACCCCAGGCCTTGGGGGCTAATCCTGGCCTGCTTCAACCAGAATGTGGCTCCCCATGCTAAGGAGATCCGTTCCACTGCACCCTTTTAAAATTTAAATCTCAAAACAGATCCCAACTTTCAGAGTATGTCAATCACATGAGGGGAAAGACAGCTGCGCAAGTTACAGAAATAAGACTATACTTCCTTCTCCCACCTTTAAAGTAAGCCAACCTCAACTTCGCTCTTCAGGCCAAGAGACAACACTTCCCCGTCCCTGAGTGAAACTGTCATGTGACAAAGACGCAGGAGAGCAGGAACAGCTGTTGATGACTAAGTGCTATAACTGTCTTTCTAAGATGTAACTGCCATTCTAGTCTGTAACTGTCTGTCAGTGCTGTGTGAGTTACTTACCTTGTCTGTGGTGACTAGTTTCTCTCAGAGTGTGAGAAGAGCCTGTATTCTATATGGGATCTATTTTAAGAAAAAGTTTGTTTTAAACTTAATAAAAGTTTTTCTTTGTTTCAATCAAAACTCTGTTTAAATAATTACCGCTGCGTGTCAGGTTATGGATCCAGAGTTTTATGGATGGTGAATTGCTAAAGCTGGAGAATCAGGGTGCTGTCGGAGAGGACCTCGAGGGGACTGAAAGTCCATTAGTGAGGCCACGTACTGAAGAAGCAGACCCGGTGCAGCAAGGAGCAGAAGCCATGTCCATTCAGCAACCTGCCCAGTTTATTAATCTTGGCAACACTGCCCAGATGGAACGCCTGAATGATAAAAACTATTTGACTTGGGCTCTCAAGCTTGAATTAGTTTTAAAACATGATAAACTTTGGCACTGTGTAAAAAATGGTTTGAATCCACAACCCTCTGAGAAAGAATATGATGAAGATGATATCTCATACATATGTGCAATAAGCATTGCTGACTCAACTTTGATTCTCTGTTACATTGTGTTAGTATGCATGTTGGGTAGCAAGAAACCAGAAACCAGTAGGAGACAATCAGTAAAGTAGGCCTTAAAGAAGGCCTGGAACAGCACAAGGCCAAACCACATGGCCTGTAAAAGCAGAAGGCCTAGAACTCAGGACCCGCTGCCTTTAGGGACATCTAAGAGCAGTTTGGCAGGGGAAAGGTCTCCCTTGGGAGGTGGTGGACACTCCTTCCTTGGAGGTTTCTAAGCAGAGATGCTTGAGCTGAGATTCCTGCCTTGCTGGGGGCTGGACTAGATGACGCTCGGGTCCCCTCCTCTCTCTCCACTCCTGAAGGCAGCCCTGTTTAGGGAAGTTTTTAATCTGTAATATGTTAATGTATTGTTTTGTTTTGTTTTTAATATTGCTGGAAGCCGCCCAGAGTGGCTGGGGAGACCCGGCCAGATGGGCGGGGTACAAATAATAAATTATTATTATTATTATTATGAATCCGAGGAGGAGGTTCCTTGCCTCCTGCAAAGCCCTTTTCCCTGCAAGCTCTTCCTCCGGTTTCTGGCCAAGGGAGGGAGATGCTCAGAGTCCAACCAAGAGCCTCACCCCCAAAAGGATATCTGGGCATTGGCGTAGCCCCCCTAAATCCATAAAAAGAGAGCTGGACGAGCTCGGCTTTGCAAGGGTTAAAGGGAACCGAGCTGCCTTCCTAGAGAGGACAGGAAGCAAGAGGGGGGGCCAGGTCCTCCAGAGCCCAGCCCCCTCCCTCCCTCCCTCCCTCCCTCCCCAGTCCTTTCCTGCAAGGGCTGCATGGCTGTCCCCTCCTGGGATCTGGTGAGTCTCCTCTCTCTCTCTCTCCCCCCAGAGGGTGCAGGGGGGAGACGGGGGGGGTCCCAGGGGGGGAGGATGCCTGGGGTGGGGGCCTGATCTGCTCCTGCAGGGGGAGGAGAGGGTCCTGCCAGGGAGGGGCGAGGTCTGCAACGCTCTCCTTCCTGGAGATCACAGGATCCCAAACTCATTTCTCCCTTCTTTCAACAAAGGATTCCCTAGGACTTTAACTCTGTGTGACGTCGCTCAGCGTCATTGCACAACAGAGGAAACACGTGCAGATGGTTCTCCAAAGCTGGACGAGGAGGGGGACTAGCCCCCCCAAAAAAACCCCATGGGGAGGAAGGATGGATATATGGGAGAGAAAGGCCAGGAATGAAGAGAGGGATCCCAGCCCATAGTCTGGCTGCTGCATTGCAGACCAGTTTCCCAGTGTCTCCCAGGGCAGCTCCACACGGAGGCCACTGCAGCAATCCCCTCGCACCCAGAGCAGGGCATCCCAGGACCACATCCTCTCTGTCCCCAAGGGATTGTTGCTGGGAAACCAGCCGGAAATGGGCGCTGCTACTCACTGAGCCTCCAGGGACCTTGGCATCAATGGCTGTGTGTGTATTAAGCTATCTAACAGAACAACAACAACAACAACAACAACAACAACAACAACAACAATAAATTACCTGCCTAAATTTTAAGGGAGATCCTCCAATAAATCTTTATACTTCCCCCAGTTGCCTTCCGAATTTACCTTCCTCACTGTAGTGATTTTGATGGGTGACAGCCATCTGGGTGTTTTTGCTTCAAGAAGGTTCTTGTGTTTTTCCCAGACTCAAGAGGGATTTTCTAATAAAATGGGTGTTAAACCCTTTATGCTTCACTTTATCTTCCCCCAAATAAAAATGCCATCCAAATTTATTTTTGTGGCCCTCCAAATCTAATAAATTGTGATTTTCTAACACAATCCATTCCTTCAGCCACAAAAAAACAAACAGCATCGTGATATAAATTTAGGTCCGGCAGGGCTAGTCCTCCTCTATTTTTAGTATCGATTAATAATTTGTATTTAATCCTTGCAGGTTTATAATTCCAAATAAATTTAGTAAGATCTTTTTGCTTTGCTTGAAGTGTCCAGACCCTGTTCCCAAAATTGGCAGCATTTGCAATAAAAATAACATTTTGGGAAGGATAGTCATTTTAATGGCCGCAATATTCCCTAATAATGATAATTTTAATCTATTCCAAATATCCAATTCTTTTTTTATTTCATTCCATGTTTTTATAGAATTAGCCTTGAATAAATTATTTGTATTATTAGTGATCCAAATGCCTAAATATTTTGTTTTATTCACTACTTTCAACCCCCCCTCCCTCTGTAATTGGTCAATTTCTTCCCCAGGTAAATTGTTAGTTAGCATATTTGTTTTATTCATGTTTAGATCAAATCCCGCCAATTTCCCAAATTCTGTAATTCTTTTTAAAGCTTGGGGGATACTTTCCAATGGCTCCTCCACCGTGATTATAACATCGTCCGCAAACGCTTTAGTTTTATGAACGCTTTTGCCAATCCTGATTCCTTTAATTTTTCCATCATTTCTTATATTTTCCAATAAGAATTCCAAAATCAAAATAAATAATAGCGGAGATAGGGGACACCCCTGTCTGGTACCCCTATAAATTCCTAGCTCCTCAGATATCTCATTATTTATTATAAGTTTGGCTCTTTGCTTTCTATAAATTGCATCTATACCATTAAATAATTAAATAATTTCCCCGAGCCCCTCCCCCGCTCAAGCCAGCTTTCTCCTGCTCGCCCGTCCCCTGCCGCTGGGAGCCATGGCTCTGGCTGCAGATGGATCCCCTCGAGGGATCCTGCTGCCGTCCAATGTCTTCGCTCCGTAAGACGCACAGACATTTCCTTTTTTAAAAAAATTATTTTTATTGGGTTTTTTAACAAACACAAAAACATAAAAACATACATCAACAAAACACACAAAAAATACAGTTCCAAAGCACACACATCCATCATATTTTCCCATTCCTTTTTCTAATCATTTTAGAGTGACTTCCTCACGTCTCTCCAGTTACGCTTCATTGTATAACTTTTTTAGCAATTTCTTCTCATCATCCTTACATTATATTACTATTACCCAATACTATATTTCTCCTCTATTTTAACTTTATCTCTCTTTACTGAATTCTTGTCTTATACATACTCATAACTTAAATCCTATTTCTCAATCTATTTTACCTTATTTTAACTTTATTCATAATAATAATAATAATAATTTTTTATTTGTACCCCGCCCATCTGGCCGGGTCCCCCCAGCCACTCTTGACGGCCTCCAACAGACACCGAATACATTAAAATATCACAAATTAAAAACTAATAATATTTGATATTTCGTTCATACTCATATTATAATTAACATCTCATATTTTCCATTAATTATCCTATATTATTCTGTAAACTATTATTTCTTCTAGCATGATTCTTACTCTAAATATTGTAATACTTCTTAACATATTCTCTAAACTTTTCCCACTCTTTTTCCACCTCCTCCTCCCTCTTGGCCCGGAGTCTCACGGTCAGTTCGGCAAGTTCCATGCATTCCATCATTTTCATCTGCCATTCTTCTACTGTTGGTAAATCCTTTGTTTTCCAATGTTTTGCACACAGACATTTCCCCTTCATTTTTAGGAGGCAAAAAGCGTGTCTTATGGAGTGAAAAATTCAGTACCTGGCCCTCAGAGCAAAGAAAAAGGGACCCCACCCCAGGAGTCTGTCTGGAGAGCGGCAGAGAGTGCAAGTGCAAGAAAAGGAGACAGAAGCAGGGGAGAGGGGGTGGGGAGCAACTCCTGAGGACCCCCACTAGATCCAAGCATCCATTTTTCACAAGATACAAAGGATTCCCTTGTCATTCGGTTCTGACTTCATGCATTGACTGGAAGGCAGCAGAAACCAGGCAGATTACGGTAATCCCACAGAAATCTCTTCAATTGCCTCCACATTTTGCATTGCTAGAAGGATAGAGACTTATTTTTTCTTCTCTTCCTCCTCTTTCTTTTCAGAAAAATAGCTCATGGTCTGGGATGCAGTGCAGTCCAGCCCTGAACCATTTCCCCCCTACAAATTCTGTAACAGAACAATGTATTTGCTTTGTAGGATCTGCTAGAGCTTCTCATTAAGACGTACAGAACTCAGCAGAAGACCAAAGGGTTCCTTCCGATCTCACAGAGGCTTCCTGAGAGCACAGATGGATGAGCGAGACTCAGCTGGCCCTGAAGCAGGAAGAGGCCATGCCAACCACACTGGGAGCAGTGGGGGATTCTGGGAAAACCCAGTGCAGAAGATGCTGGGTGACGAGGACACCCTCCGCTCAGAGGTGCAGCGCCAGCAGTTGAGGCAGTTCTGCTGCCAGGAGGCCAAAGGACCCCGAGAGGTTTGCAGCCGACTCTACCACTTTTGCCACCAGTGGCTGAAGCCGGAAAGGCACACGAAAGCTGAGATGCTGGACCTAGTGATCTTGGAGCAGTTCCTGGCTGTCCTTCCCCCGGAGATGGAGAGCTGGGTGAGGGAATGCGGAGCGGAGACCAGTTCCCAGGCGGTGGCCCTGGCCGAAGGTTTCCTCCTGAGTCAGGCAGAGGAGAGAAAGCAGGTGAGAGAGACTTTCCTCTGGATACTCCCAAGGGGCTCCAAACAGGACAGAGAACATCCCATAATGATCTGCTGATGGCCCATCCGTTTTCTGGGAAGGTATCCATGGAATGAAATCTCTTTTTAAAAAAAAAAAAAAATTATAATCTTTATTAACAAACATACAACCACCAACAAACAAACAAAAACGTCAAATAAAATACATATTCACACAATTTTATAAAAATTCTCCATCCCCCCCTCCCCCATACTTCCCCTCACTCATGTGTGACTTTATTTATTTCATGATACCTTATACTCTTAAGTTGTGTTATTATAGCTAAAATTTTAATCTTATATAATCTTTTATCTTAAATTTCGCCCTACTCGCTTAACTTACATTTACCAAAATATCAATTCCAGAGCAAGTTTCAGCCATATATTCTTTCATTCTTTCCCATTGTTTCGTTATTTCTTGGTTTGAGCGGCCCCTTATATTATCTGTCAATTTGGCCATTTCTAACATTTCGCACATTTTGATTTTCCTATCCGAAATTGTTGGGATTTTATCTTCCTTCCAATTTTGTGCAATTAATAACCTTGCCGCAGCTGTGGCATACAAAAAAGTATTAGTATGAATTCTTGGAATCTCATCCGAAATTAGGCCCAATAAAAATCCCTCTGGTTTCTTTAATATCGTACATTTAAATATCTTTTTTAACTCATCGCAGATTTCATTCCAGAAGCTTTTTATGTACTTACATCCCCACCATAGATGATAAAAGGTACCCACCTCTTTTTTGCATTTCCAACATAGGTTAGATTGGTTTTTATACATTTTGGATAATTGTTCCGGGGTTATATACCAACGGTACATCATTTTTAGTAAGTTTTCTTTTATTGTAATGCAGGCTGTGAAATGTAGATCCTTCCTCCATAACCTCTCCCATTTCTCAAATTCTATTACATGACCAATATCTATAGCCCATCTTATCATGACCTCTTTCGTGGTTTCATCCTTTAATTCCCACTCCAGCAGTAATTTATATAATCTGGATATGGTCTTCTTTTTCGGTTGAATTAATTCACTCTGCAATTTGGAGGTCTTTTGTTCGAATCCCTTATTTTTATCTTCATTGAATCTGGCTGTTAATTGGTGGTATTGGATCCAGGTACTGCAATATTGTTTAACTTCTTCATATGGTTTTAGTTTAATATCTCCTTCTACCTCACTTATTAATTGTTGATAGGTAGGCCAATTTGTGCTGTTACTACTCTTTTTTACTGATATTACCTCCATCGGTGACACCCATTTAGGGATCTTAGGTTCTAAAAGCCATTTATGTTTAATCCATACCTTATATAATGCTTTTCTTATTGTGTGATTTAGGAAGTCCTTATGTATTGTTACCTTATCATAAATCAGGTAGGCGTGCCATCCGTATCTATTGTTCCAGCCTTCCAGATCCAAGACTGGTCCGTTCTCAAGTTTAATACATTCCTTTATCCATTCCAGGCAACAAGCCTCATAGTACAATCTTAGATCCGGTAGGCCGAAACCTCCTCTTTTGACCTCGTCCGTTAACAATTTGAATTTAATTCGAGGACTTTTTCCTTGCCAAATAAATTTTGAGATTGCCTTCCTCCATTTATCAAAGCATTCGGTTTTTCCTATAATTGGTAGATTTTGGAACAAGAACATAAATTTGGGTAATATACTCATTTTCACTGCAGCTATCCTTCCCCACATTGATAATTTAAGTTTATGCCACATTTCCAATTGCCTCTTGATCTCCCCCCATATTTTCTCATAATTGTCCTCAAATAGATTGCTATTTTTCATTGTCAGATTTATTCCTAAATATTTTGCTTTTTGCACTATTTTTAGACCTGTTTCTTGCTCCAATTGCTTTTTACTTCCCTCGTCCAAATTTTTGACCATCACCTTGGTTTTCCCCTTGTTAACTTTAAATCCCGCCACTTTACCATATTCTTCTGTTATAACCATTAGCTTTTTTATGCTTTCCAAAGGCTCTTCCACCGTAATAATCAAATCATCCGCGAAGGCTCTTAATTTGAATTCCCTTTTTCCTAATTTTATTCCTTTTATCTCTTTATCCTCTCGAATTACCTGGTTCAACACCTCCAATGCTATTATGAATAACAAGGGGGACAGAGGGCAACCCTGCCTTGTCCCTTTTTCAATATCAAATTGCTCCGTCAACTCTCCATTTATTACTATATTCGCTTTTTGAGTTTTATAAATTGCCTTCAACCCTGTTGTCATCTTATCGCCTAAATCCAATCTGTCTATGATGTTACCCAGAAATTCCCAGGACACCCTGTCAAAAGCCTTTTCGGCATCTATTAAAACAATTGCAGCCTGTTTCCCTGGTTTCCAGTCTAAATATTCAATTGTATTAATTATCATTCTTATATTATTATGCATCTTCCTCCCAGGTATAAAGCCTGTTTGATCTTGTGTTATGATCTCATTCATGATTCCTTTTAATCTTTGTGCTAGAATGCTTGCGTATATTTTATAATCATTGTTTAACAATGATATTGGTCTGTAATTGTTTATATCCGTTCTATCTTTATCTTGCTTTGGGATCATGGTTATGTAAGCTGTTTTCCAAGATTCTGGAATATCTCCTTTCACGATTATGTTATTTATTAGATCTTTCAACGGGATTGCCACCTCTTCCTCTAACTTTTTATAATGTAATGCGGAAAGACCATCCGGTCCCGGTGATTTACCTAGTTTGGATTTTGAAATTGCCTCCTGTACCTCTTCCAACGTCACTGATGTGTTTAATCGTTCTTTTATCTCTTTTTCTACTCTGGGTGTGTATTTCCCTTGTAGGTAGTTTTTTATTTCCTTTTCTGATTCTCCCCCCTTTGTATACAATTTTTCAAAGAATTCTCTAAATTGTTTTTTCGCCTTCCTTTAACTGATCTATAATTCTTTCCTTTTGTTTCTTTTTTAACTGCCAAGCTAACCATTTACTTGGTTTATTTGCAAATTCAAAAGATCGCTGTTTCAACCACTTTAAATTATTCTGAATTTGATTATTTAATAAGGATGAATATTGGATTTGCAGCATTTTGATACTTTCTCTTATTGTATTATCTTCAGGGTTTTTTGCCAATCCTTTTTCTTTACACTCTAATTCATCTCTTATTTTATCTAAATTTGCGTCATATTTTCTTTTCTTTCTGGCCATCTGCTGAATGTAAAATCCTCTGATGAGTGCCTTACTGGCATCCCATCTTATATTGACATCTGTGTCTTGTACCTTATTCAACTCGAAAAATTCTTTGAGAGATTGCTTCGCTCTTCTTACCACTTCTATATCATTTAATACTCCTTCATTTAACCTCCACCTTCTCTTACCTCTTTGTTTATTTTCTAATTCCAATATCACTGGATTATGATCTGAGATCGTCCTAGGTGAAATGGCTGCCTTTTTGACTTTGATTGTTAAACTACTTGTAATCCAAAACGCATCTATCCTTCCGGATGAATTCCTAGCCTCTGAATAATGTGTATATTGTTTCTCTATTGGATTCCTATGTCTCCAAATGTCTACTAAGTTTAACATCTCGGTCATTTGGAAGAAAGAGTGCGGCAATCTCCCCTTTCTATTTCTCGTACCTCTTTTTGTCCGATCGAGTTCTAATGATGGGACCCCATTGAGGTCTCCCATCAGTATAACTTCCTCATTAACATACTCTAGTAATCTTTCCTCAACCTGTTTGAAAAAGTTTGTTTTGTTCCCGTTGGGTGCATATACGCCCACCAGAATTACCTGTTGTGCTCCTTTTACTATTTTAATTCCTAAAATTCTCCCTTCTTCATCCTTGAATATTTGTTCAGCCTTGTGTTTCTCGCTAACATAAAACACTACACCCCTCTTTTTTCTTCTGTCTGATGCTATAAATTCCTGCCCCAGCCTTTTGTTTATCAATATCTTCCTATGTTTTCTTGCCACGTGGGTTTCCTGTAAGCATATGACATCCCATCTCTTTTTCTTTAATTCGTGCTCCACCCTATTTCTCTTGGCCTTGTTGTTCAGCCCATTCACATTCCAAGAAATAACTTTTAATTCCATTATATTTTTTTAATTATTATTATTATTTATTATTATTATTATTACTATTTTTTTTGTATAATATTTTCAAATCCTTTATTTTGAATTCTTAAAATTTAATAATTTGAAGATTTTCTTCCTTGAACCTCTGTAACTTCCACAGTACTGTATAACTTCTAGGGAGGAGTCTCCTCCTCCTTATCTACGGGGCTTCCTCTCAACTCCTTCTTAAATTTTTGCAGGAACTTCCGCGCCTCCTCCTCTGTTCTCACGGAATTTTTCTGACTTTGATAGGTAAAGGTAATTCCCTCAGGGAACTCCCATCTAAATCTTATCGAGTTCTTATTCAAGGTTTCTGTTATCTCCCTGTACGGTTGTCTTTTCTTTAGGATCCTCCTGGGCAATTCTTTAAAAATTTTCACATTTCTATTGTACACAATCAGTTTGGTTTGTCTTCTTTTGAGTAGCACTTTATCCCTCAATAATCTGGAGTTAAAAAAAAACCAAACAGTCCCCCGGACCTTTGTACGTTTTGGCACTTTCGTACCTAATTCTAAAGATTTTATCAATGTCCATCCACAACTCGTCTTGTGTAACCCCCAACCAGGTTGCCAGTTCTAATGATAGTTTTTCTTCGATATTCTCGTCTTGTGTCTCTGGTAGACCTCTGAAGCGCAAAATCATTTCCTTTTGGTTCATTTCCAAGACTGCAATCTGGTCCAGAGTACTCTCATGTAGCTCTTTTAATGCTTTGATATCCTCATTCACCATCTCTTGAGATTTCTTAACTTCCTTGCATTCGTTCATCAATGTCTTTGTGGTCTCTTCCTGTTTAGTTGTTCTTGTCTTGAGATCTTGCACCGCTTTATCAGTTTCTTTGTGTCTTTTTGTTAAGTCTTTTATCTGTTCTGAGAGTTCTTTAATCGCTTTCCCATTTTGCTCATTCTTGACGTCCATTACATCTAGTTTTTCATTTATGCTTTTGTCCATTTTCATTATTATCTCCTTTAGCTCCGCCATCTGGTCTGTTTCTTTAGTCATCGCTGTCTGTTCTTTGGCTTCTTTGGCTACCAGAGACTGTCTTCTTTGTTGTAGACCCGCAGTCGCAGTTAATGTTGCCTGTCTGGTCCTCTGGTGCATAATAAACTGTCTGTCCTAATCAAAGGTAATTAGAATTTTATTATTGTCTAGATTCTGCTTGATAGAATTCTGCTTTCTACTTGTTGTATTACTACCTGGTCCTGTTGGTTTGTATTTTCAAAGGGAGACCCTGTGTGGGAACACACAATCAACAATTCATTTCATTTTACCTCGGAAATCAACCTTGAAATAGACTTTTTATAATAAACCTTCTTGAATCTCAATGAACCTTTTGTTTGCAAACACTAGAGCCACCCTTCCTCCCCTCAATACCAATTTCTCCCCTTCTACCCCCCTCCCCCTCTCCAAAATTCTCCTCTTTCCACTTAATACAATGCCCCTCAAGCCTTATCGTTCAAGGTATTCAAGTATTCAAAACCCTTCCCTCCCTGCCCTTTGGTTCTCCCCCCTTAGGTGGCACTGTGTTGTCTGCTTTATTGTTCTCCCAGTCTTTCTCTTTGCCTTCTTGTGTCTTCTCTTCAGCTTCTCTTCCGGTTAGATTTCCTGCCGCTCTGACTCAGCGTGTGACCTCCATTTTTCTGCTGCCCTCCGCTTCCCCACTCTCTCCCTTCGTCCCCTCCGTACTCTCGTGTTCCCACGGCGTCCTGCTCTTCCCTCGACGTTCCCCGGTGTTCTTTCCCTTTCCCTTTCTTCTCCGTCTGCTTTTTCTATTCCTTACTTCTTCCTTGCTCAGCTCTCAGCTCTCCGCTCTCTCAACCCTTCTCTTATGTCGGGAAAACAGCAGTTACTTTAATGCTTGCTGAGTTCTCCTCGCTCCCCCCGTCTTAAACTTGTAGGGTTTGGTTCATCTCACAACTTGAATACATCAACACACAGTGAGTCTCTTTTTCCACTTAAAAAACGGCAACTAATAATGTAGTTATAAAAGTTATTCAGCCCCCTTTAGTTTTCATGGATTTTTGTAACTTGTTTTCCGGGTGGCTGCTTCGGCGTTAGTTAATTATTTAGAAAACCTGGTGCTTACTTGTTGGATCTCCGGGGCGTCTAGCGGCTGGCCGCTCTCCAGTTTAGGCGCTGAGGTTCTCCTGCGTCCCCTTTCTTTATTTTCTCCTTCTACTCGTGCTCGTTTTCATGGGACCAGGAAACCCCTTTATGCACTGCAAACCGCTCTTCCTCAGCTGGAGGACCTTTTCCTCCGCTTTTTACAGGGGCTGGCGTCGCCCTCGCTCCCCTTATAGCCCTGCCACAATAGGGCTGCTCCGCCTAGGCAGGAGCTATCCCCCCGATCCGTTCTCCAAGTGCACCACGCCGGAAGTCCCCATGGAATGAGATCTCATACCCTTCAAGTCTTTGTCATTCTCTTTCTAACATTTCTCCCCATTCTCTGTTTTGAACCCTTGTTTCTTTTTCAGGGAAAGGATAATTTTGCAGAAATGGACCTGGATTCCTGTGAGGCAGAGAGGCCTCCATTGGACACCAGAAAGAGGCCACTGGGTAAGGAGGAAGGTGGTTTTTCTCCGTTTGGCCCCATTCTGTTGGTTTTCCAACTCATCTAAGGGTATTTTTCATCTTGTTTTCGGGGGAGACAGTTGGGAACAAGGGTCCAGAGGAGGGGAGATGTATTTCTGCAGAACAAACATATGAAATGGGCACAAACGTCCGAATGCTCTCAGCAGGTAAGGCTTTCTCAAAGGCCCATCTGTAGTTAGAGATGCCCTGTTTCACCTGTGAGAGAAGCAGGCACTCCTGGCGTCCTGTTTACCTTTTTTCTCTTGCAGGTGACAGAATGATGCCGGAAAGACCTCCTGATCCGTCTTTACATGGGGGCAGAAGAGAAACAGCGGCTGTGGAACCAGATCAGGTCAGGGGAGGCTGCCTTGTGGGGACAGAGGCTGAGGGCTGGAGCAATGTCATGGACTGGTTGGGCACAGAGGAATGGTGGGAGGAAGCTGCCGGGGAACCAGGAAGGGAAGATGGCTCAGAGCCCAAGGAAGGAAGGGTGGTCAGAGTGGGAAGTCCAGAATGCAGTCCAGAATCAGAGGTAGAAGAGGAAGAAGGCGAGTGGGAGGAGGGAGGTCGAGAGGCTGAGGTGAGTCAGGAGAAGGAGGTGCCACCGGTGGCTCCCTCTCCTTTTGCCAGAATCCACCCTCCCTGCTTGTCTCTCAGAGCCAGGAGACCCCCTGCATTGCAGGAATCTCTGCTAGATCATCCAAGACAGATGGCCATCCAAAATAGGCTTTTTTAATTTCTAGATTGATCACTGAATGCTAAAATTAGTTTCGAAGCAGTGGACAAATGAGAACGAATCGTGGCCTGGATTCACCCATTCCTCCCCCTCTTCATGCCCCCATGAACCCCTTGAATTTGGCTCTAGGGGCATTAGGAGGGAATCTCCCCAGAACAGCTAACGAGGAGAGGAGAAAGTGGATCCTTCCATCAGGCAAACTGAAATGCTTGCGTAGGCAGAATGACTTGGAAAACACAAGGTGGTACCACCTATTTGCCCAAAGACGAATACCCATAATTAAAACGCAGAATAAAATAAGCATCCATCAATAAAATGTGCAGCAAAGCAATCCTATTGAAACAACACCACAATTTACAGGAAGGAAAGAACAGAGCATTGTGTAGCAGATCATATTTCTGCTGTCTCAGAGGAAGACCTTTCCCTTTTTCTTTCAGGGTCCAGTGTGCTTTGAAGATGTCGCTGTTTGTTTCACGGACGAGGAGTGGGCGTTGCTGGATCCTGACCAGAGAGCTCTGCATAAGGACGTCATGGAGGAGAATTGTGGGATCGTGGCCTCTCTTGGTAAGGCTCCCTGTGTGATCATCCTATCTGCCTGGAAATTCAAAAAATACCTCTGTGACCAACCTCATATATTTTCACAGAGCTCTACTTCGCCCCCTACATCAATAAATAGTAAATCACAGTTTTTTCTTTGAACAATCTTCCTCAAATTATTCCTTTTTCTGGTCTGAACTGCTCAGGCCATCTTAAATGTCAGCTTCAGAATTGTTAGGAAAGATAAGTACCTTCAGGTTTTCTGTTTTTGTTTTTGCTCCTGTCAGTCTTGGGTTGACCAAAGAGACGACTGACATTGGAGATGGAGGGGATGCCATGACTGGGCCAAACAAAATCCATCCCAGAGAAGAGCCAGGCTTATTGAATCTCAGGTAGTAGTAGCAGTAATAATAATAATAGTAACAGTAGTAGTAATAATAATACTAATAATACTAATAATTCTAAAATTGAGGTACCACTAGAGATGTGAAGGCCCGGGAAAATTCAGGGGGGAAACTGGTTTTTCCGGTTTTTTCCCCTGAAGTCTTTTTTGTTTTGTTTTTAAAAATTGAAAAAATTGAAAAAATGAAAAAATAGATTATGGAATGTTTTATTTTAACATGATGAATAAAATATTTGAAGATAAGGGGTTCAAATATTTTATAAATCATTTCTAAAAAAATATGTATGGTATCAGATTATTCTCATTTCTGTGAGGACAAGCCAAGTCCTAGGTTACAAACTGAACTCTCCAATGCAAGAACACGAGACATTTCTTCCTTTAGGAGGTGCCGTTGTCACCAGAAAAGAAAAAGGTTTCAGTTTTGTTTTTGCATTTGTGTGGTATGCATTGGTTCTGTTCCTCTTCACTAGGCCTCAAAGATTTTTAAAAATTGTTTTGTGGAGTTTTTTTTGTTCCACATAAACTAGTAAACAGTTCAGGAGATTGTTGCTCCATTTGTTACAAATACAAATAAATATTAATTTAAAAGTAAATTCTGTTTGTAATAATTGTTTGGATACACTATATTTTTAATATGCTAGTTGTGATAATTTTATGTCCATTAAAATTGCCCATAGTTATATTTTACTAGTGGACGTTCAGCCCGTTAAATTAACGGGCGCTAGAAGATATGTGGTGAAACATTTGTAAAAGCAGACTGAGGTACCTCTACCCATTTCCTACCTCTGTGGCCCATGTACCCCTTTCTTACCACTGTGGCACCTCTACTCCTTTCCTACCTCTGAGGTTCCTCTACTCCTTTTCTACCTCTGTCCCCTCTACCCTTTTCCTACCTCTATCCTCCCTTATAGCCCTTTCCCTACCCAGAACCCATCACTATTTACCTCTGAGTGTTCGTGCATGTTGTCACTCTTCCCTTTTCCTATTTCCCTCTCCCTTGCGACTCCACCCCCTTTCCCACCTCTCTCCCCGCTCCCTCCAATCCCTGTGTCATTGGAGAGCATGCTCAGTACCGAATTCCACTGACGGACGGAAAGCTACGGAGGGACACAGGCTCTTTATTATATAGGATGTTTCTATAGTAACAGAATGACTTTGAATCTAGAAAAGAAAAAAGATGTGCTAATGTAGCATTTTTAAAATTTTTTCCAAAAAATCCTGTTTTTTTCCCCAAAAAAACCCAGAGAAAACGCAGGGGTTTTTCCAAGCTTCAAGATTTCCGGAAATTTTACATCGTTAGGTACCACTGTAGTAATAATAATATTTTTTATTTATACCCTGCCCATCTCGCTGGGTTGCCCCAGCCACTCTGGGTGGCTTCCGACACATATATAAACATGAAACATAAATAATAATAATCTCATCCCATATAAAAAGAACATGTTCTTTGAAATGAACAACTTATACTAGTGGCGAAAATTGTGGAAACCTTTTGTGAAATGTGGATTTCTGAGGTTTGATGGCTCATAACACTACTTTTGCGTGGAGTAATACCATAAAATTATATATCAATGGAAACATACTAACGTATTTTCCGGCGTACAAGGCGACTGGGGGTATAAGATGACCCACAACTTTTAAAGTTAAAATACAGAGTTTGGGGTATACTTGCTGTATAAGGCTACCCCTCTTCCAACCACACACTGCTGCTGCCCAGGCCAACGTCGCTCCTGCCGCCGGGGCCCAGGCCTCCCGTCTCGCACAGCAACCCTTTGCGCTCGCCGCCCACACCCAGCCCAGGCTCCATGGCGGCTGAGGCAGCGGCGGCTGGAGCGAGGGGGAGAGCCTCCCGTCTCGCTGCACAGCAGCACGTCGTGCTCCATGGCGCCTGAGGCGGCGCACGCACGCAGCCAGTGGTGGGGAGCAACCCCGAGTCGCGTCGCATTATGTCACCGGCGTCGCGGGCCGGGCAGAAAGACTATACCCGGCGTACAAAGACCCCCGACTTTGGAGAGGATTTTCCTGCATTAAAAAGTCGTCTTGTACGCCGGAAAATACGGTATAATGAAGAATGTCATGCAATAACTTTAATGAAGGAGTATTTATTAGAACCGCAGTCATAAAGAAAAAACGGGAAACCTTTGGTAACCATTAGTTTAATTACGGCCTTACAACGCCTTCCTGAGAAGTGAACCAAGTTTTTAGTTCTGCAACTGTAATAATGTGAAACCAAGACTGAATTATTGCCTCTGTTAATTGGGCTTTATTGCTGGGTTGCTTCTGACTAACAAGTTTCTTTAGTCGGCTCCATAGATTTCTAATTGGGTTAAAATTTGGGCTATTCCTCGGCCATTCCAGCAGTGGAATAGGATTATCTTGAAAGCACCTTTTGTACACAGCAGCAACATGACATGGAGCTGAATCCTGTTGAAATAGAAAATTAATAAATAAATAAATAAATAATTTTTAAAATACAGTAGTCCCTCAACATACGAAGTACTCGACATCATATTTTTCGACTTATGAATGAAAAAAGTGGCCGCACGCCTACGAATTTTTCGACATCCGAATGGAAATCGTTGCTGGTTTTAGATGCACACCCAACTCCCTTCAGTTCTTCTCCATTTGTTCCTGAGGCTCTAATCCCTTTTTGTTTCCATTGCAGATTGTGATGAATCGGAAATTGAGAACAAAGGTGACCACAATAAAATCCCCAGAGAGGAGAAGCCACGTAAAAATTTGGAGTCTGGAGAAAGCTGCAGTCAGAGCTCCCATTCCACTTCCAATCAACAAAATCTCATTGTAAAGAAAATCTATCAGTGCATAGAATGTGGAAAGAGCTTCAGTCATAGCTCCAATCTCACTAAGCATCAGAGAATTCATACAGGGGAGAAGCCCTATCAGTGCATGGAATGTGGAAAAAGCTTCAGTGAGAACGACCATCTCACTAAGCATCAAAGAATTCATACAGGGGATAAACCCTATCAGTGCATGGAATGTGGAAAGAGCTTCAGCACCAGCTCCCATCTCACTTTACATCAGAGAATTCATACAGGGGAGAAACCATATCAGTGTGTGGAATGTGGAAAGAGTTTCAGTCAGCGCTCCTCTCTCACTACCCATCAAAGAATTCATGCAGGGGAGAAACCATATCAGTGTGTGGAATGTGGAAAGAGCTTCACTGATAGCTCCTCTCTCACTAAGCATCAAAGAATTCATACAGGGGAGAAACCCTATCAGTGTGTGGAATGTGGAAAGAGCTTCAGGAAGAACTCCTCTCTCACTTCCCATCAGAGAATTCATACAGGGGAGAAACCATATCAGTGTGTGGAATGTGGAAAGAGTTTCAGTCAGCGCTCCTCTCTCATTACCCATCAAAGAATTCATACAGGGGATAAACCCTATCAGTGCATGGAATGTGGAAAGAGCTTCAGCACCAGCTCCCATCTCACTTTACATCAGAGAATTCATACAGGGGAGAAACCATATCAGTGCATGGAATGTGGAAAAAGCTTCAGTGGGAGCGACCCTCTCACTAAGCATCAAAGAATTCATACAGGGGAGAAACCATATCAGTGTGTGGAATGTGGAAAGAGTTTCAGTCAGCGCTCCTCTCTCACTACCCATCAAAGAATTCATACAGGGGAGAAACCATATCAGTGTGTGGAATGTGGAAAGAGCTTCACTGATAGCTCCTCTCTCACTAAGCATCAAAGAATTCATACAGGGGAGAAACCATATCAGTGTGTGGAATGTGGAAAGAGCTTCACTGATAGCTCCTCTCTCCCTAAGCATCAGAGAATTCATACAGGGGAGAAACCCTATCAGTGTGTGGATTGTGGAAAGAGCTTCAGGAAGAGCTCGTCTCTCACTTCCCATCAAAGAATTCATACAGGGGAGAAACCCTATCACTGTGTGGAATGTGGAAAGAACTTCACTGATAGTTCCTCTCTCACTTCCCATCAGAGAATTCATACAGGGGAGAAACCATATCAGTGTGTGGAATGTGGAAAGAGTTTCAGTCAGCGCTCCTCTCTCATTACCCATCAAAGAATTCATACAGGGGATAAACCCTATCAGTGCATGGAATGTGGAAAGAGCTTCAGCACCAGCTCCCATCTCACTTTACATCAGAGAATTCATACAGGGGAGAAACCATATCAGTGCATGGAATGTGGAAAAAGCTTCAGTGGGAGCGACCCTCTCACTAAGCATCAAAGAATTCATACAGGGGAGAAACCATATCAGTGTGTGGAATGTGGAAAGAGTTTCAGTCAGCGCTCCTCTCTCACTACCCATCAAAGAATTCATACAGGGGAGAAACCATATCAGTGTGTGGAATGTGGAAAGAGCTTCACTGATAGCTCCTCTCTCACTAAGCATCAAAGAATTCATACAGGGGAGAAACCATATCAGTGTGTGGAATGTGGAAAGAGCTTCACTGATAGCTCCTCTCTCCCTAAGCATCAGAGAATTCATACAGGGGAGAAACCCTATCAGTGTGTGGATTGTGGAAAGAGCTTCAGGAAGAGCTCCTCTCTCACTTCCCATCAAAGAATTCATACAGGGGAGAAACCCTATCACTGTGTGGAATGTGGAAAGAACTTCACTGATAGTTCCTCTCTCACTTACCATCAGAGAATTCATACAGGGGAGAAACCATATCAGTGTGTGGAATGTGGAAAGCGCTTCAGGAGCAGCTCCACTCTCACTTCCCATAAAAGAATCCATACAAAGGTTGGAAAAACCTTTATACAGCTTTAGGAGCCAGGGAAATCCTCACCTTTTTCCAGGCCTTTGGCTGATTGACATCAATTGCCCTTTTAAAATGTTGTGTTTTGTGTTTTTATGTTGTGTTTTTATTTGTAACCACCCTGAGATCTGTGGGTATAAGGAATAGGCGCCTAGGGGTCTCCCGCCCCATGAAATATTTGAGGAGACCACTCCCCAGTTTTTTGGGGGGTGTTTTCAAACCCAAACTTTTATTCTTCTGCAACTTGCCATACAATGTCTCTTTCAATTTTCAATCTTTAAAAATAAAAATAAAAATGCACAAAGGTCGTGAGGAAATCAAAATACAAGAAAATTCATACGTGGACAGGTCCCATCTTTGCGGGCCAAACACAAAGGTTGCTTTAAAGCAGGGTTTCCCAAACTCGGGTCCCCAGCAGCTCCCGGACTACAGTTCCCTTCACCCCTCTCCATTGGTCCTGCTAGCTAGGTATGATGGGAGTTGTAGTCCAAAAACAGCTAGAGACCCAAGTGTGCAGGTAGAGGAGATGAAATGCTAGAAGTGTTCTCGGGGACAAGAGGGGCTGCTGGGAAATTGAACTATGGGCTCAAAATCGTCATTTTTTATAAAAGTCGTTGCCATTATAGGCATTACCACTCAAATGGCATGCATGCATCATGTGATTGATTGTGCCCCCCCAACCAGTATTTTATTCAAGTTGGTACCACTGGGTCGGGTGCTTTACAAATTAAATAAATACATAAATCACCTTCCTTTGCACATGTTGCGTCTTGTCAATATCCTTATTATCATTCTTAATATTTATGTGCCCTTCATCTGAAGATATCACTACATAAACATACATGTTGAAAGCAGGGGCGTTCCGTGCCTCTCGGCTACCCGGGGCGGGAAGCTAAGAGGCACCCCCCGGGGTCGTGGCGTCGTGGCGTGTACGTGCGTCATGACGCACGCGCACAGCGCGATGCCCCACCCCCGGGGATGCCGGGCGGCGGCTTTGGGACTCTCCCGAAGCCGCTGCTCGGCACCTGTTGGTGCGGCAGCTGCTCGTGCTGCCGCTCCAAGGGGATGCCGGGCGGGCAGCGGCTTCGGGACTCCTGAAGCCGCTGCCGGCACCCCCTTGCAGCGCCGGCACGAGCGCTGCCGCTCCAAGGGAGTGCCGGGTGGGCAGCGGCTTCGGGACTCCTGAAGCCGCTGCCGGCACCCCCTTGCAGCGCCGGCATGAGCGCCGCCGCTCCAAGGGGGTGCCGGGCGGGCAGTGGCATGCAGGAGAGGGGCGGGCCAGCAGCCAGGGGGGTGTCACCCCCTCGTGGCTCTGGTCCGCCCCTCTCCTGCATGCCGGGGCTCCGCCCAGGGAGCCCAGCCAGCGGCAGAAAAAGCCGCTGAACGGGGGAAAGGAAGACAAAGCAGGCGCTTGAAAGCGCCTGCTTTGTTTTCCTTTTTCGCCCCCTTTCAGCGGTTTTTTTCGCCGCTAGCTGGGCTCCCTGGGCGCAGGCTCGGAGCCCCGGCATGCAGGAGAGGGGTGGACCAGAGCCACGAGGCTGACACCCCCCTGGCTGCTGGCCCGCCCCTCTCCTGCATGCCGTGGCGCCGCAAGCCAGCCAGTGACGGGGAGGAGGCTATTTTCGGCGCTGCGCTGCCGGGGCGGAGCCGCAGGGCCGGCCAGTGAAGGGGGGTGACACCGCTCCTCGCTGGCCGCCCCTGCGGCACCACCCCGGCAGTGCCGAAAATAGCCTTAAAAAAAAAATTAAAAATTTTAAATTTTTTATTTTAGCGGATTTTGTCACCCCCTGCTGGGTGGTGCCCGGGGCGGCCCGCCCCCAGCCCCCCCTTGCTACGCCCCTGGTTGAAAGCATGGCTTTCTCAAAAACAAGTAAAACCAGAGAAATCTCTCCTTTTCTCCTCCCCCCTTTTTGGATAAAGTTACAAACTTGGTTGATCTGGGGAATGCTGTGGAAATAGTGATTCTCGATTTCAGTAAAGTTTTGAAAAAGTCCTCTGTGATACCTATGTGAGGATGTCACCAAACCGTGGTAACTTTGTTCTTTTGAATCCGGAGAGACAAGTGATCTCTCGTATGCTATAGGACTTTCAACAAGACACGTTGGAGACCGGATCTGGGTTTACGCCTTTCATGTAACATTTATTTCATATAGTCAAGTATACATTGATACAGTACATTGGTACCAAGAGGTTCAAACACTCACACATTCATTCATCCATACTCACAAGGCCCTCACAAAAGAGCTGTGGGTGTCGAGCTGTAGCGCTAGTCCCGGCACACTGAGGGCATGCAAAGAGGTCCTTTTTATAGTCTTCTTTCCCATTGCTGTCCATGGGCTTTCTGCAGAAGGGCTGTCTACACCGCTCTTCTCCTGCCCTCCTGGACCATCATTAAGAAAACCCTTTCCAGTCGTACCTCAGAGCAGACAGACAGACAGTATGTTCCAGACCTTTATCTCATGTCCGTGGCCCATTGCCAGTTCCTCCCTGTTTTTGTCCGTGGTTTTTTTGTTCTTGTTCTTGTTTTCCGTAAACAACAGCCTAAGACGACACCACAGTCATACATTCCTCTTTGATAAAACTAGTTTCTCGCATCACTTGCCAGCATCTCATGCCTTGCGAATTCTCCATCTTATTTTCGGCCTAACATAGTATTCATGATAAGGAAGCTGGTAAAATGTGGGCTGAATGAGGGAACTGTTAGGTGGATTTGACTGACGGAACCCAAAGAGGATTCCTTCATGGTTCTTCCTCATTATCCTGGGGGTATTCTTAAAGAAATCAGCCCTGAGTGCTCACTGGACGGACAGATCCTGAAGTTGAGGCTCCAGTACTTTGGCCAGCTCATGAGAAGAGAAGACTCACTAGAGAGGACCCTGATGTTGGAAAAGATTGAGGGCACAAGGAGAAGGGGATGACAGAGGATGAGATGGTTGCACAGTGTTCTCGAAGCTACTAACATGAGTTTGGCCAAACTGCGAGAGGCAGTGAAGGATAGGCCTGCCTGGCGTGCTCTGGTCCATGGGGTCACGAAGAGTCGGACACGACTGAACGACTGAACAACAACAAGGGACAAGAGCGGTGCTGCAGGGTTCTGTCCTGGGCCCGTTGTTGTTCAACGTCTTTATAAGTCACTTGGATGAAGGAACTGAGGGGATGCTCATCACATTTGCAGATGACACCAAACGGATCATAATGGCGTCCTCTCTTCTTCAGCAACAGACGGAGACAAAGAACAGTGCAATAGCACAGCAGAGCGGTAGAGATAAGACTGACTTACTGACTTCCGTTCTTACACTTTGCAAGCCTAGGAAAGTAAACAGGTTCATGTTCAAAATGAACTTTGTTAAACCCCGTGAAGCCTTTTTGTTAGGTATCTCAGACCAAGATCTGCCAAAAGAAAAATGGATATTATTTATGTATGCTACAACAGCGGCCAGAATCTTGATTGCCCAATATTGGAAGATGGAAGAAATACCATCAAAGGAACTATGGCAAGAAAAAGTGATGAACTATGCAGAGTTGGCTAATCTAACAGATAAACTACGAGAGAAGGAGAAAAAGGACATCAAAAGACTCTCGGAACCATTTACAGTCTATTTGCAGAAACAACAAAATGGACTGGATTCACGGGCAGGGTTTGAATAAACGTTCACAACTTTATTTCAGTAACAGATATTTTAGAGAAATGATAAGGGAATTTACTTTTCTGTAAGAAAAGCAGGATACAACAAATAAAGCTAAATAACTCAGCAGAGGGGGAGTTGAGGGAATTCCAGAGGAGGGGAGGGAGAACAATGGTATATTGATTAAAATTAAAATTAAATATTGATTAAAAAAAGGAAAGTAAACAGGGACTTGTGACATATCCAGCAACGGGAGGAGTGAATTTCTAACACACCACACATGATTGCAGGTGTCACGGAAATGACATGGGGCGGCACATCTTTAAAGTTGTTACAATGTGTTCAATTCTGGGCCCCCACAGAATTATAAGGAATGTGTCTGCAAGCATTGGAGAGTGAATTTTAAGTTATGGTGGGGTGGGGTGATGGGCTGAAATTCAGCCAAGCTTTGCTCTTGGGTAGAAAAAGATGGAAGGATTGGTTTTCAGAGTTTGGAATAGAGGGTGTTAAGAAGTAGGATGTGAAAGCGGTAATGTTTGGAAGCAGAGCTGGTGATATCAAGCATTTGAGTGATGATCTGGGGGTTTTCATCATTTTGTCTGTTATTCAAATCAGACTTCAAAGATGCTAAAGTCCAGCCAAAGTTTAAAGCACATACAAATTCATAATTACCCTGTTTCCCCTATTTTAAGACGTAGTCATAAAATAAGCCATAGCAGGCTTTTTGCGCATTTGCGAAATATAAGCCGTACCCCGAAAATAAGCCATAGTGATAGGCACAGTTCTGGAAAAGGCTGTGCTGGGCTTACGTAATAAAAACAAGACATCCCCTCAAAATAAGCCATAGTGCGTTTTCTTGAGGGGGGAAAAATATAAGACGGTGTCTTAAAATAGGGGAAACACGGTAGGTGAATGTGCCTTGACCATTTTTTCCTGTAAATAAAGGGCAGAATATTTGGTCTGTTAATGGTAAGGCTGAAATGACTGAGAATATTAAAAATCTTATGAACTGTGACTGTCTGGCCATTTTCACTCATACATAAGAGGATGGTTGATTATTCCACTAACGACCAGAGGGGGGCACACAAAATAATAATAACCCACGTTTGTGAAACATTTTTGAATAGAGATTTGTACCACAATCTCCCCTATATAACCACCTGGCCTAGGGCGGGGCCTGACAGGCCTATAAGAACTGCTGCGGCTGCTACCACCCGGGACGACTCCCCTGCTCAGCGCCTGAGGGCCCCAGTCCAGCCACTCACCACCTGGCCTAGGGCGGGGCCTGATGGGCTCTATAAAGGACCGCTGCCGCCGCCGCTTGGCACAGAGGGCCCAGTTTTGTTTTGTTTTTGTTTAAATTTCTGTTATTTTTTATAAGAGTTCTAAGATGGCGGCATGCATAGACGCAGCGGCTGCTCAGTGCTCTCCCTTATTTTTAAGTGTTTTGTATGGCTTTCACTGCTGTTACTCGTGTTGAGTACATTTTTGGTTGGGGAAACAATTGTTTAAATGAAAAATGAATTTTTTAAAAAATTATTTAATTATTAATTATTTTTATTTTAAATCCAATTTTGTTGTACTTGTACAATGTCAATAAAGATATATAAAAGATATAAAGGCATGTATTTTATTTCCTGGGGTGCAGATATTTTTGTTTAATACAGGAAACATGATCCATTAGCGCTGAGACTTTATTAGGACTTTTATTTGATCAAACTTTTATTACTGGCTTTTGGTGGAAAAGTTGAGTTGTTGTGTTGTCTGAATATTTAAGTTTTGATCTATTTAAAGTTTTAGATTTATAAGTCTACTCCCTAAGCAGCAAGAAACAGGAAAGCCTATGTATCAGAAATGTCTTAGGACAGGGGTCAGCGACCTTTTTCAGCCGTGGGCCGGTCTGCTGTCCCTCAGACCTTGTGGGGGGCCGGACTATATTTGGAAAAAAAATATGAACCGATTCCTGTGCCCCACATATAACCCAGAGATGCATTTTAAATAAAACCACACATTCTACTCATGTAAAAACACCAGGCAGGCCCTGAGCTGAGCTGCCTGGCAGTCCTGAATCACCCTGATCTTCCTCCAGCAGCTGAAAGGCCAAAGTCAGGCTGTCAGTTCCTCGCGAAGGGAGGGCTTCTCCACATCCGAGAGTGTAGAGTGGGGGGCAAGGAGAGCAGGTCTGAGTCCCTGCTCTGCTTCTCTCCCATACTCACCCCTGGGGGAGGGATGTGCAACCACAGCACATCTGCCAAGAGAAGGACATGGGGACAGGTGAGTCCGTCCCTGAGCACCTGGCAAGGCTATTCCAAGAGTTTTCTCCTGGATTCCAAGTCCTACTAGAAGGAAAGGACACCCCAGGCCTTGGGGGCTAATCCTGGCCTCCTTCAACCAGAATGTGGCTCCCCAGGCTAAGGAGATGGTCGATATCCGGTTCCACTCCACCCTTTTAAAATGTAAATCTCAAAACAGATCCCAACTTTCAGAGCATGTGAATCACATGAGGGGAAAGACTGCTGCGCCACACATAGAAATAGGACTATACTTCCTTCTCCCACCTTCCCCGTCCCTGGGTGAAACTGTCATGTGACAAAGACGCAGGAGAGCAGGAACAGCTGTTGACGACTAAGTGCTATAACTGTCCTTCTAAGATGTAACTGCCATTCTAGTCTGTAACTGTCTGTCAGTCTGTGTGAGTTATTTACCTTGTCTGTGGTGACTAGTTTCTCTCAGAGTGTGTGCCAGTATAGAGAAGAGCCTGTATTCTATATGGGATCTATTTTAAGAAAAAGATTATTTTAAACTTAATAAAAGTTTTTATTTGTTTCAATCAAAACGCTGCTTAAATAATTCCCGCTGCACGTTAGAAACCCCCTGGCCTTTCATTGGTAGAGCCTCCACCACGCCAGTGGCATTTACATCAGCGCAGCGCGGGGACTGACTGAGTGGGCGGTGAGATGCTTTCAGCCTCGGACACTTGGTGGGCTCTGAGATGGCCATGCAGGCCAGATTCACGACCCTGACGGGCTGGATTTAGCCCACTGGACATAGTTTGAGAACCCCTGGTCTACACTGACTGGCAGCAGCTCCCCAGAGATTCAGGCAGGGATTTCGTCCAGCCCTTGTAGGAGATGTCAGGGGTTGACTCTGGGACATTCTGCATGTCAAGCAGATGCTCCAGGGCTCCCCATATTTCACTAGCCTTTCAGCGTTATGCTATTAGCAACCATGGAGATTCCACCTGCCTCTTTCGAAAGGAGAACACTCACCTGATTAATTTAATAATAATGATGATGATGATGATGATGATGATTTATAAGGTTACCTAAACTTAACAACAACATAACAACATTTTCAGTCCATTGAATTAGCAATTAAGCATTTCTGGAAAGGGAAAGGGCATATTTTGCATATTAGCATAGAAAGCAGGCATAAGAAAGTATTACTCATTCATGATGAGAACAGGATTTATTTATTTTGAGCTTCGCTTGGTTCCTCCTTGGTATCCAGTGCGATTGTTTCCGCAGTGCTCGAACTCAGGACCCGCTGCCTTGAGGGACACCTACGAGCAGCTTGGCAGGGGAAAGGTCTCCCTTGGGAGGGGGTGGACTCTCCTTCCTTGGAGGTTTCTAAGCAGAGATGCTTGAGCTGAGATCCCTGCCTTGCTGGGGGTTGGACTAGATGACCCTCGGGTCCCCTCCTCTCTCTCCACTCCTGAATCCGAGGAGGAGGTTCCTTGCCTCCTGCAAAGCCCTTTTCCCTGCAAGCTCTTCCTCCGGTTTCTGGCCAAGGGAGGGAGATGCTCAGAGTCCAGCCAAGAGCCTCACCCCCAAAAGGATATCTGGGCATTGGCGTAGCCCCCCTAAATCCATAAAAAAGAATAAAAAGCCGAGAACTGGACGAGCTGGGCTTTGCAAGGGTTAAAGGGAACTGAGCTGCCTTCCTAGAGAGGACTGGAAGCAAGAGGGGGGGCCAGGTCCTCCAGAGCCCAGGCCCCTCCCGCCCTCCCTCCCCAGTCCTTTCCTGCAAGGGCTGCATGGCTGTCCCCTCCTGGGATCTGGTGAGTCTCCTCTCTCTCTCTCTCTCTCTCTCCCCCCAGAGGGTGCAGGGGGGAGACGGTGGGGGTCCCAGGGCTGCAGCAGGGGGGGGGGAGGATGCCTGGGGGGCCTGATCTGCTCATGCAGGGGGAGGAGAGGGTCCTGCCAGGGAGGGGCGAGGTCTGCAACGCTCTCCTTCCTGGAGATCACAGGATCCCAAACTCATTTCTCCCTTCTTTCAACAAAGGAGTCCCTAGGACTTTAACTCTGTGTGACGTCGCTCAGCGTCATTGCACAACAGAGGAAACATGTGCAGATGGTTCTCCAAAGCTGGACGAGGAGGGGGACTAGCCCCCCCCAAACCCCATGGGGAGGAAGGATGGAAATAGGGGAGAGAAAGGCCAGGAATGAAGAGAGGGATCCCAGCCCATAGTCTGGCTGCTGCATTGCAGACCAGTTTCCCAGTGTCTCCCAGGGCAGCTCCACACGGAGGCCACTGCAGCAATCCCCTCGCACCCAGAGCAGGGCATCCCAGGACCACATCCTCTCTGTCCCCAAGGGATTGTTGCTGGGAAACCAGCCGGAAATGGGCGCTGCTACTCACTGAACCTCCAGGGACCTTGGCATCAATGGCTGTGTGTGTGTTAAGCTAACTAACAGAATAATAATAATAATAAATTACCCGCCTAAATTTCAAGAGAGATGTCTTTGGCCCCGCCCACTTGACCCTCAGGCCAGATACATCCCAGGCCCTCAGAGCAAAGAAAAAGGGACCCCACCCCAGAAGTCTGTCTTGAGAGCGGCAGAGAGTCCAAGTTCAAGAAAAGGAGACAGAAGCAGGGGAGAGGGGGTGGGGGTGGGGAGCAACTCCTGATGACCCCTGGGTGAGGACCCCCACTAGAGCCAAGCATCCATTTTCCACAAGATACAAAGGATTCCCTTGTCAGTCGGTTCTGACTTCATGCATTTACTTTAAGGCAGCAGAAACCAGGTTGATTAATCTCACAGAAATCCCTTCAGCTGCCTCCACATTTTGCATTGCTAGAAGGCTAGAGACTTATTTCTTCTCCTCTTCCTCCTCTTTCTTTTCAAAAAGATAGCTCATGGTCTGGGATGGTCCAGCCCTGGTTCCCAGCAAGACTCATCCATGCTTGCTCAGGGAACCTTTTCCATCTCCTGACCTACAAATTCTGTAATAAAACAATGTGTTTGCATTGTAGGACTTGCTAGAGCTTTTCATTCAGACAGACAGAACTCAGCAGAAGACCAAAGGGTTCCTTCCAATCTCTCAGACCCAGATCATCACACTATCTGGGTGTTTCACGGCCAGTGTAATGCAAGTAGGATGTAAATCTTCTCTGATTCTTCTCCTCGCGTATTTCATGCCATCACTACCAAGCAAAGAGATTTGGGTCTCATCGCTCCAAATAACACTTTCCCATTGTTCAGCTGTCCAGTGAACATGGGTTTGTTGTTGTGTTTAGTCGTTTAGTCATGTCTGACTCTTCGTGACCCCCTGGACCAGAGCACGCCAGGCACTCCTGTCTTCCACTACCTCCCGCAGTTTGGCCAGACTCATGTTGGTAGCTTCGAGAACACTGTCCAACCATCTCATCCTCTGTCGCCCCCTTCTCTTTGTGCCCTCCATCTTTCCCAACATAAGGGTCTTTTCCAGGGAGTCTTCTTCTCATGAGGTGGCCAAAGTAGTGGAGCCTCAGCTTCAGGATCTGTCCTTCCAGTGAGCACTCCTCTCTTACAACAGAGGAAACACATGCAGATGGTTCTCCAAAGCTGGACGAGAAGGGGGACTACCCCCCCTAAACCCCATGGGGAGTTAGGATGGAAATATGGGAGGGAAAGGGCAGGAATGAAGAGAGGGATCCCAGCCCATAGTCTGGCTGCTGCATTGCAAACCAGTTTCCCAGTGTCTCCCAGGGCAGCTCCACACGGAGGCCACTGCAGCAATCCCCTCGCACCCAGAGCAGGGCATCCCAGGACCACATCCTCTCTGTCCCAAAGGGATTGTTGCTGGAAAACCAGCCGGAAATGGGCGCTGCTACTCACTGAGCCTCCAGGGACCTTGGCATCAATGGCTGTGTGTGTGTTAAGCTATCTAACAGAATAATAATAATAATAATAATAATAATATCAATCTATATATATATAAATGTTCCCATTTCGCGTTTGGGCGAAACACCTTTGCTCCGTAACCGCTGGACCAAATCGCATGAAATTTGGACACAGCGTTTCCATTACCATCTCAACATTTTTTGGCGTAATAAAAATTCAGAAAAACCACACCTGTCATACCTAAAATAAAGAAAAACCGCAAAAAATTCTGTCTCAGACATTATACATCACCAACAGAAACTCTGAAGACAGCAGCAGCATCCAATAGAAAGACAGACCGCGCCCTGTCGCCAGCAAAAGCTCTGAAGGGTGGCGCCAAATAATGACGTCATCAACCGAGCAAGTGAAACCACCAAGGCGGCCATTACCAGACAAAGGCAAACGGCCAAACCCAGAGCCACAGCCCAGCCACAGGCCGCAACCCAAAAACACTCCCCCCCCCCGCAAACGCTCACACTAACCCAAACCCTCAGCTGCCAAAACCCACAGAGTCAGGCCAGGGCCAAGGAATTCAGATACAGGATGGAGGCCTTGGCTTCAGCGGGAGCAGGCCGATTCTTTACTGTGTATGCACAAACAAATACTGTAACCCTAAGCAGGCAATCAGTGTAGGAAAGGGAAAAAACAGGCCTAAACTCTCCTTCCCAAGCCAGAAACGTTCTTAGTAGTTTCGGCTCCAGGCAGGAAAATGTTTTTAGGCCCGGGCCATACTATTCCTTATAGCGGGGGGGGGGGGAATGTAGGATGAGAAAGCTTGGCAACTACGCTTCGCTCCCTATCCTGTCTCCACACACAATCCTTTCTGCACTGCTGTATCGCTTTACACACGAAGCCCCAGTTATCAGAAGAGGAAAAAGCGCTGCACACAAATGTATAAGGAGCCCAGCAGTTCCCCATCACCCCTCCTTGCATCGTTATGGTCCCTTCTGACCCCAGGCTCAATGCCAGAGCGGACTGTACCATGTATCAGGTTTCCGGAGGGGGCGGAGAGAGGAGATGGTAAATCTAGGGCAAGGGTTTAATTCTAATGAAGGGGCAGGCACGCATTTAAGAGAGAGACCAGGGTTCGAATCTTGCTACGAAGCTCACCGAGTGACCCTGGGCCAGCCTGAGCTACAACACAGGGTTGTTGTGGCTGGGGCAAACCAGACGTAAGGCCAGGGTACAAATAATAAAATAATAATAATTAATAATAATAATTATTATTATTATTATTATTAAATGAGGAGGAGGGAACCATTTATGCCCACTTAAACTCCTTGGAGATAAAGGGGGCCTACAAATGCTATGAATAAAAAAAGGAAATCTGTAAACAAAAAATACACACACACCTTCCTCAGTAGCTAATAATCCTCAATTAGACCATCAGTTGTAGTCCCAAATTGTAGATGTTTGGGGACTACAACTCCCATAATCCCTAGCTAACAGGACCAGTGGTCAGGGATGATGGGAATTGTAGTCCCAAATTGTAGATGTTTGGGGACTACAACTCCCATGATCCCTAGCTAACCGGACCAGTGGTCAGGGATGATGCGAATTGTAGTCCCAAATTGTAGATGTTTGGGGACTACAACTCCCATGATCCCTAGCTAACCGGACCAGTGGTCAGGGATGATGGAAATTGTAGTCCAAAACATCTGGAGGGCCGAAGTTTGGGGATGCCTGCTTAAGACGGCCTGGATAGGCATGGTTATGCTGCGTACCGGCGCGTGGCAGTTGAAATAAGACATCCCCTGAAAATAAGCCATACTGTGTTTTTTTGAGGGGAAAAAATATATAAGACGGTGTCTTATTTTAGGAGAAACACGGTATGTTGCATGCTCTAGAGTTGGAATTCCACAAAACTTGCATATCTACACAAACAATGGCAAAACAAAAAATGTAGTCTACTGTCAAGTCTTATGATACAAACAACAAAACCTAACCTAACCTAAACATTACACCTGTGCATTACAAAAACATTTCAAAAACCACAGCAACGCGTGGCCGGGTCAGCTAGTAATAATAATAAATTAGCTGCCTAAATTTTAAATAAATCTTTCGAATAAATCTTTATACTTCCCCCAGTTGCCTTCCGAATTTACCTTCTTCACTGTAGTGATTTTGATGGGTGACAGCCATCTGGGTGTTTTTGGTTCAAGAAGGTTATTGTGTTTTTCCCAGACTCTCAAGAGGGATTTTCTAATAATATGGGTGTTAAACCCTTTATGCATCTTCACTTTATCTTCCCCCAAATAAGCATGGCAACCAAATTTATTTTTGTGGCCCTTCAAATCTAATAAATTGTGATTTTCTAACATAATCCATTCCTTCAGCCACAAAAATCAAACAGCATCGTGATATAAATTTAGGTCTTGCTTGAAGTCTAGAGACTTATTTCTTCTCCTCTTCCTCCTCTTTCTTTTCAAAAAGATAGCTCATGGTCTGGGATGCGGTGCAGTCCAGCCCTGGTTCCCAGCAAGACTCATCCATGCTTGCTCAGGGAACCTTTTCCATCTCCTGAACTACAAATTCTGTAATTACACAATGTGTTTGCTTTGTAGGACTTGCTAGAGCTTTTCTTTAAGACGTACAGAACTCAGCAGAAGACCAAAGGGTTCCTTCCAATCTCTCAAAGGCTTCCTGAGAGCACAGATGGATGAGCAAGATTCAGCTGGCCCTGAAGCAGGAAGAGGCCATGCCAACCACACTGGGAGCAGTGGGGGATTCTGGGAAAACTCTGTGCAGAAGATCCTGGGTGAGGAGGACACCCTCCGCTCAGAGGTGCAGAGCCAGCAGTTGAGGCAGTTCTGCTGCCAGGAGGCCAAAGGACCCCGAGAGGTTTGCAGCCGACTCTACCACTTTTGCCACCAGTGGCTGAAGCCGGAAAGGCACACGAAAGCTGAGATGCTGGACCTGGTGGTCTTGGAGCAGTTCCTGGCTGTCCTTCCCCCGGAGATGGAGAGCTGGGTGAGGGAATGCGGAGCAGAGACCAGTTCCCAGGCGGTTGCCCTGGCCGAAGGTTTCCTCCTGAGTCAGGCAGAGGAGAGAAAGCAGGTGAGAGAGACTTTCCTCTGGATACTCCCAAGGGGCTCCAAACAGGACAGAGAACATTCCATAATGGTCTGCTGATGGCCCATCCATTTTCTGGGAAAGCATCCATGGAATGAGATCTCACACCCTTCAAGTCTTTGTCATTCTCTTTCTAATATTTCTCCCCATTCTCTGTTTCAAATCTTTGTTTCTTTTTCAGGGAAAGGATCATTTTGCAGAAATGGACCTGGATTCCTATGAGGCAGAGAGGCCTCCATTGGACACCAGAGAGAGGCCACTGGGTGAGGAGGAAGGTGGTTTTTCTCCGTTTGGTCTCATTCTGTTAGTTTTCCCACTCATCTGAGGGTTCTGTTCATCTTGTTTTGGGGGCAGACGATTGGGAACAAGGGTCCACAGGAGGGGAGATGTATTTCTGCTCAACAAACATATGAAATGGGCACGAACGTCCAAATGCTCTCAGCAGGTAAGGCTTTCTCAAAGGCCCATCTGTAGTTAGAGATGCCCTGTGTCACCTGTGAGAGAAGCAGGCACTCCTGGCGTCCTGTTTACCTTTTTTTTCTTGCAGGTGAAAGAGTGATGCCAGCAAGACCTCCTGATCCGTCTTTTCATGGGGGCAGAAGGGAAGCAGCGGCTGTGGAACCAGATCAGGTCTGGGGAAGCTGCTTTGTAGGGACAGAGGTCGAGGGCTGGAGCAATGTCATGGACTGGTTGGGCACAGAGGAATGGAGGGAGGAAGCAGCTGCGGGAAAAGGAAGGGGAGATGACTCAGAGCCCAAGAAGTGGAGGTAGGAGAAGGATGGGGGGTCAGAGATCGAAGAGGGAGAAGCCTGGGAAGAGGAGGTGTCAGAAGCCGAAGAGGTAACAGGGCTTAGTGAGCTGGAAGACTCTGTGGTAGAATGCAGTGCAGAATCAGAGGCAGAAGAGGAAGGAGGTGAGTGGGAGGAGGGAGGTCGAGGGGCTGAGGTGAGTCAGGATAAGGCGGATCCACCAGGGGCTTCCTCTCCTTCTGCCAGAAGCCTGCTTGTCTCTCAGAGCTAGGAGACCCCCTGCATTGCTGGAATCTCTGCTAGATTGGGGTCTTCCAGTTAAGTGCTGGAGCGATCAGACGGGGGAATCTCAGCTCCGAGATCCCCGGTACGGTAGGGGGTAGATAGACTGCTACTGCAACGCGGACCCCTGGAAGAATTTCGGGAAGAGCGTCCCGAGGGCATGGTGATCCGGCGGGGACTCTCAACGACTCCCTTGCTCCCCGGTAAGCTCTAGTAAGAGCTGGCGAGACAGAGCGGGGTTGAGTTGGAGCCCTGTGTAACAAGTGCTGTCTCTGCCGTGTGAAGCTGTGTGTGCCGACCGCTTAATTTCTCCGCAAAATAAGGATTAGTAACTTTGGAAATGTGAGTAAAATGACAATTTGGATTTAATTAGGAGAGCAAGGGACTTTAAAAACGGAGGTCGGTCTCTTGTCGTTGAAACAAAGGAAGCAGCGGACTTTTGGAACCGAGGCTACTATCAAAGTCAAAGTAAAGTAAACTTCTGTAACAGCTCGTGGCAATAAATAATTGTTATTAACTTTGATTGGAAAGAAAGTTACCCTACATCTCAAGGTTTGGGGAGATTTAGCAAGGAAAATACGTTATGGATTTTGGATTATAGGCAGTATAAAATAAGCATCCAGAAATAAAAAGTGCAGCAAAGCAATCCTATTGAAACAACACCGCAATTTACAGGAAGGAAAGAACAGAGCATTGTGTAGCAGATCATATTTCTGCTGTCTCAGAGGAAGACCTTTCCCTTTTTCTTTCAGAGTCCAGTGTGCTTTGAAGATGTCGCTGTTTGTTTCACGGACGAGGAGTGGGCGTTGCTGGATCCTGACCAGAGAGCTCTGCATAAGGACGTCATGGAGGAGAATTGTGGGATCGTGGCCTCTCTTGGTAAGGCTCCCTGTGGGATCGTCGTATCTGCCTGGAAATTAAAAAAAATACCTCTGTGACCAACCTCATATATTTTCACAGAGCTCTACTTCGCCCCCTACATCAATAAATAGTAAATCACAGTTTTTTCTTTGAACAATCTTCCTCAAATTATTTCTTTTTCTGGTCTGAACTGCTCAGGCCATCTTAAATGTCAGCTTCAGAATTGTTAGGAAAGATAAGTAGCTTCTGGTTTTCTGTTTTTGTTTTTGCTCCTGTCAGTCTTGGGTTGACCAAAGAGACGACTGACATTGGAGATGGAGGGGATGCCATGACTGGGCCAAACAAAATCCATCCCAGAGAAGAGCTAGGTTTATTGAATCTCAGGTAGTAGCAGCAGTGGTGATGATGATGATGATAGTAATACAGTGGTACCTCGGTTTACAAACATAATAATAATAATAATAATAATAATAATAATAATAATAATAATTCTTAAATCGAGGTACCACTGTAGTAATAATAGTCATTTCTATTTATACCCTTCCCTTCTGGCTGGGTTGCCCCAGCCACTCTGGGGCGGCTTCCATCACATATATAAACATGAAACATAAATAATAAAAATCTGATTCCATATAAAAAGAACATTAAAATGAACAACTTATATTAGTGGCCGAAATAGTGGAAACCTTTTGTGAAAAGTGCGTTTCTGAGGTTTGATAGCTCAAAACACCACTTTTGCGTGGAGTAATACCATAAAATTATATATCAATGGAAACATAATATAATGAAGAATGTAATGCAATAACTTTAATGAAGGAGCATTTATTAGAACCGCAGTCATAAAGAAAAAATGTGAAACCTTTGGTAAGTATTGGTAAGCTTTAGCTTTAATTATGGCCTTACAATGCCTTCCCGTGAAGTGAACCAGGTTTTTAGTTCTGCAGCTGTAATAATGTGAAACCAAGACTGAATTATTGCCTCTGTTAATTGGGCTTTATTGCTGGGTTGCTTCTGACTACCACAGTGTTTTTCAACCTTTTTTGGGCAAAGGCACACTTGTTTCATGAAAAAAATCACGAGGCACACCACCATTAGAAAATGTTAAAAAATTTAACTCTGTGCCTATATTGACTATATATAAAGTAATTCTCTTGAATAGGAATCAAATAAACACAAAGAAAGTATTTTATAATTACTTTATTATGAAATAGTAAGTAAACAGAAATATGAAAAATTATAAAATACTTTATTCAGTGCGCAACCGGGGCCTGTTTGGCTGAACACAAAGCTGATATTCTGGCTGGAGTCGAAGAAAGACACACACGTAGCTCTTCGTCAACAGCTCTCAGTCTCTCTCTGTATTTAGTTTTTATAGCAATCATGCTTGAAAAGCTCATCTCACACAGATATGTAGTGGAAAATGGGAGCAATGTCAAAATAGCTTTGTTTGCCAGAAGGGGGAACTCCTTGGCAGTATCCAACCAAATTTTTCCCACGGCACACCAGGCAACATCTCGCGGCACACTAGTGTGCCGCGGAACAGTGGTTGAAAAACACTGGACTACCAAGTTTCTTTAGTCGGCACCATAGATTTCCCATTGGGTTAAACTCTGGGCTATTCCCAGGCCATTCCAGCAGTGGAATAGGATTATCTTGAAAGTACTTTTTGCACACAGTAGCAACATGACATGGAGCTGAATCCTGTTGAAATGAAAAACAAACAAACAAACGTGTGTGTGTGTGTGTGTGTGTGTAAATGCTTCAATATCTGGGAAAAGATCACCTGCGGAATGTCTCAGTTTGTGCTGAAGTATTTCATTCATGCATTTTGGGGCATTTACATTCCCATTAATGACACAAATTCTGCCCACACCTTTTGCTACCATACAACCCCAGATCATCACACTTTCTGGGTGTTTCACTGTCGGTGTAAGACAAGTAGGATGTAATTCTCTGATTTTTCTCCTTGCATATTTCATGCCACCACTAAAAGCAAGGAGATTTGGGTCTCATCGCTCCAAATAACACTGTCCCATTGTTCTGCTGTCCATGGGTTAATCTTTTCAACCTTTGCTTGACAGATAACAATTGCTTTTTCCTTGAAATTCTAACCTTTAGACCAATCATTGAACTCAACTTCACATTACATTTGCCATGTCATCTTGTAGACACCCAGATGTGTTAGGATTTGAGCTGGCAGTGTTGACAGCTCGAGATATGCGTCCAGCATCATAGGGATGAGATCACTTCCTGGAAGGGACCAGGCATGTGATCTATATATGTACTGTTGTAATTCCCATGTCTGTAGTTCTTTGGATCCTCTTCGGAGAGAGAGGATGTCTTCGGACAGCCCAGGCTGTCTGGATCGTTTTTCCGTGTAATAAACTGTCTGTTCTGATTTAAGATACAACAGACTGTGAGTTTTTACTGGCACAAACACTGAAAAGGATTTACAGTGTTTCTCTGCACGAAACAGACTGGGAGACTTTAAAAGCGGAGGCGCGTAGAAGGAAGCGCACAGGACTTTTAATCAGCTCTGTTTACTTGGCTGAAATAGCCAACGCTCTGCTACGAGGGTAAACATCCCTTCAATATGATTTTCTTCTGTCATGTAATGAGAGTCTCTCCATTCTTCAATCGTCACTTGCCTTTGTGAACCTTTTGCTGCCTTTACCAGTCTGATTTCGTACTGACTGGGTCTCCTTATACCTCTACAAATATATAGAAAGGCAAGCTTTGGTTACGTTTTTCCAATCCTTCATCTAATTTCTTCATAACTGTAGCCTTGTTCACTTAATAATCAAATTTTACATCACTTTCTCGGTGACCAGTCAGCTCTTAATAATAAAATTTTACATCACTTTCTGGGTGACCAGTCAGCTCTTAGTGCCATTTCTATAATTTTCTTATTTTTTACATCCTCACTATTGATAGCAATCACATAACACACTGACAAAAGTCAACCTAAGTAAGTTGTACTTCCTTTTTCTTGTTATTTGGCAATAACATTTGACAGAATACGGGTAATTGAACAAACTTCGTTGAATTGCAATCTTGATTAAATTATCGTTCCATTTATATATAATTTTATGATATTACTCCAAAAGAATTGGTGTTATGAGCCATCAAACCTCTGAAATACACTTTTTTCCAGAAGGTTCCACAATTTTGACCACTACTGTATATCAAACAAAGCAACATTCAACAAATCATCAGAATCTAATAATAAATATGCTGGTTAATGACAAATAACACAGGTAATGAACACACACCCAACTCCCTTCAGTTCTTCTCCATTTGTTCCTGAGGCTCTAATACCTTATTGTCTCCAATGCAGATTGTGATGAATTGGAAATTGAGAACAAAGGTGACCACGACAAAATCCCCAGAGAGGAAAAGCACTGTAAAAATTTGGAGTGTGGAGAAAGCTGCAGTCAGAGCTCCCATTCCACTTCCCATCAACAAAATCTGATTGGAAAGAAACTCTATCAGTGCATGGAATGTGGAAAGAGCTTCAGTCAGAGCTCCCATCTCACTTCCCATCGAAGAATTCATACAGGGGAGAAACCCTATCAGTGTGAGGAATGTGGAAAGAGCTTCAGTCACAGCTCCCATCTCACTTCCCATCGAAGAATTCATACAGGGGAGAAACCATATCAGTGTGTGGAATGTGGAAAGAGCTTCAGTCACAGCTCCCATCTCACTTCCCATCGAAGAATTCATACAGGGGAGAAACCATATCAGTGTGTGGAATGTGGAAAGAGCTTCATTTGGAGCACTGAACTCACTTCCCATCAAAGAATTCATACAGGGGAGAAACCCTATCAGTGTGTGGAATGTGGAAAGAGCTTCAGGAATAGCCACCATCTCACTTCCCATCAAAGAATTCATACAGGGGAGAAACCCTATCAGTGTGTGGAATGTGGAAATAGTTTTAGTCACAGCCACAGTCTCACTTCCCATCAAAGAATTCATACAGGGGAGAAGCCCTATCAGTGTGTGGAATGTGGAAAGAGCTTCATTCGAAGTTCCAACCTCACTTCCCATCAAAGAATTCATACAGGGGAGAAACCCTATCAGTGTGTGGAATGTGGAAAGAGCTTCAGTCGCAGCCACAGTCTCACCGTCCATCAAAGAATTCATAGAGGAGAGAAACCCTATCAGTGCTTCGAATGTGGGAAGAGCTTCAGTCACAGCCACCATCTCACTTCCCATCAAAGAATTCATACAGGGGAGAAGCCCTATCAGTGTGTGGAATGTGGAAAGAGCTTCATTCAGAGTTCCTCTCTCACTTCCCATCAAAGAATTCATACAGGGGAGAAACCCTATCAGTGTGTGGAATGTGGAAAGAACTTCAGGAATAGCAGCGATTTCACTTCCCACCAAAGAATTCATACAGGGGAGAAGCCCTATCAGTGTGTGGAATGTGGGAAGAGCTTCAGTCACAGCCACAATCTCACTTCCCATCAAAAAATTCATACAGGGGAGAAACCCTATCAGTGCTTCGAATGTGGAAAGAGCTTTAGTCACAGCTCCCATCTCACTTCCCATCAAAGAATTCATACAGGGGAGAAACCCTATCAGTGTGTGGAATGTGGAAAGAACTTCAGTCGGAGCTACAGTCTCACTTCCCATCAAAGGATCCATACAAAGGTCGGAAAAACCATTATACAGCTTTAGGAGCCCGGCAGATCCGCACCTTTTTAACCAGACCTTTGACTGATTGACATCTAATGCCCTTTTAAAATGTCGTGTTTTGTGTTTTTATGTTGTGTTATTACGTTATTATGTTATGCTCTGGTCCATGGGGTCACAAAGAGTCGGACATGACTAAACAACTAAACAACAACATTATGTTGTAACCATCCTGAGACCTGTGAGTGTAGGGAATAGGTACCAACTCTTAAAGGCCTAGGGGTCTTTGCCCCCCCCAATAAAATATTTGAGGAGGTGTGGCATTTGCCCACTCATTATGGAGACTTAGGGGGGGGAGAGAGAAGGGGTTAATAGGCTGACCAATAAGAAAGCCCAGGGGTGGAGCCTAACAGTGTTTAAGGCTCAACACAGGTTTTGGCAGTTAGTTTGGTTGGTTTCTTTTCCTTTTAATCCAAGCTTTTATTGAAACTTAACGTATATACATAATAACCAAAATTATTCATAATTCCCTAACATAAAATATAATACCTAATTTACAACAGCTACAAAATTATACGCTTATAAATCCCACCACCCACCCCTCCACAGCAATTCGACTTCTTCATTTCTATATACGTTTTTTCCTTGCACTCTGTAGTAGTAGAAGAAGAGGAGTTTGGATTTGATATCCCGCTTGATATCACTACCCGAAGGAGTCTCAAAGCGGCTCACATTCTCCTTTCCCTTCCTCCCCCACAACAAACACTCTGTGAGGTGAGTGGGGCTGAGAGACCTCAGAGAAGTGTGACTAGCCCAAGGTCACCCAGCAGCTCCATGGGGAGGAGCGGGGAAGCGAACCCGGTTCACCAGATTACGAGTCTACGGCTCTTAACCACTACACCACACTGGCTCTCTATAGTAGATTATTATTTTGATTTCTGATTTTTCCTTCTTTCTTTTTTGGTTTTGTTATTGCTTACATTGTTTATTCTAAGCCTATTAGCATGTCGTTTTTAGAACAATATTTTGGCATATAATATTCGAAATGCTTCCACTCCATTCTTAACTTTTGATTTGATTGGTATCTTATAATTGAGGTTAATTTTGCCAATTCTATATACTCACTTAATTTGCAAATCCACTCTTCCTTTGTTGGTATGTCCTGAGATTTCCATTTAGTGGCAATCACTACCCTGGCAGCTGTTGTTGCATACAGAAAGATTGTTTTTTTTATATGTGGTATGTCTTTGCCCATCAGCCCTAACAGATAAGCTTCGGGATTTTTTATCAAGGGGATTTAAAACATTTTCTTAAGTTCCTCATGTATTATTCCCCAAAAATTCTTTATTTCCTTGCAACCCCACCACATATGAATTGTCGTTCCAGGTTCCTTGTTACATTTCCAACAATGGTTGGATTTTAAATCATAAATTTTGGTGAGTTTGTCATGTTAAATACCACCTGTAAAACATTTTAACAAAGTTTTCCTTTATCATGTAGCAGGTGGTAAAGTGAATATCCTTGCACCAGAGTTTCTCCCATTGTTCTAAATATATAGTGTGGCCAATGTCTTGTGGCCGTTTGACCATTGTTTCTTTTACCTCTTCATCCATCAAATCATAGTCCAATAATAGAGTGTAAATTTCCGATAATAATTTCCTGTTTTTTGTAGTATAATGGTGCTAAATAGCGATTGTTCACGGGTGTCAAACTCTGGCCCTCCAGATGTTTTGGAACTACAATTCCCATCAGCCCTAGCTAACAGGTCCAGTGGTCAGGGATGATGGGAATTGTAGTCTCAAAACATCTGGAGGGCCGGAGTTTGACACCCCTGATTTGTTAAACCTTTTCTTTGGTCTGCATAAAACACACTTTTTAATTGAATATATTGCCAATTATCCATCCCATATTGTTTTAATTCTTCATATGTTTTCAATTTTATTTTTATTCTTCCAATGTTTGTCTATATGTTTCCCAGTTCGGGTTCATATTGAGTTTTTTAACTGCATGGGCTTCTAATGGAGAGATCAATAAAGGGATTTGTGGCTCTAATAGCTGTTTATATTTATTCCAAACTTTAAACAATGAAATAAAAAAAATTCTTCCAGTAGCACCTTAGAGACCAACTAAGTTTGTTCTTGGTATGAGCTTTCATGTGCATGCACACTTCTTCAGATACACTGAAACAGAAGCCACCAGACCCTTATATATAGTGAGAGGTATTACTCAGAGGGGTGGTGGGAATGGGTGAAAGGTTGATAGCTGTGGTAAACCTTTTGACGACTGTTAACGACTGCAGTTAGTCTTACAGGAAAAAGCAAGGGGTGAGAAGGTTAAAAAAGCTTTGTCATGTATAATAATGAGTTGCTCATTACCAAGCTTAAAACCATGGAGAGACCTGGTCTGAACAAAGACAATGGATTCTTATCTCATTATACATTTATCTCATTATACAGTTTGTGAGTATATGATTTTTGAAGCCGTTATATACGCTAGGTAGGCATGCCATCCATACCTATTGTCAAAACTTTCTAGATTTAAAATGCTAGTGTGTGAGGTATGTGAGCTTACAGGGTTAACAAGCTCAGCATCTATGCCCTGCCCACAGGGTGACGTTTCACACATCCGAGGTTTTCTGTATGGAAGTCTTTGTGTAATGTGAAACGCTGTATCTTCTTCTGTCTGTTCTCTAAATTAATGATTCCATACAATTTGGGGTTCAGACTATAAATATGGGAGCATTCTATTAAATGTGTAAGCTATAGGTACAATCTATTACATCTTCTTCCTTATAAACAAGAAGAGTCAGCATCTATTTCTCACACTTAGAGCCGGAGAGACCCCCAGGAAGGGGGAGAAGGCCAGTGGCATTGGGCAACTGGAGAGATGCATGAAGGAGCCAGGCAGAGGTGTAGTGGTTGGAGGGCTGGACTAGGAGGACCTGGGAGAGCAGAGTTCGAATCCCCACTCAGCCATGAAGCTCCCTGGTGGACCTTGGGCCAGCCTAGCCTACTTCGCAGGGCTCCTGTGAAGATAAAAATTGGTGGCAGGGAGAACCATGAAGGCCACTTTGAGTTTCTGGGTGGAAAGTGGGCTAGGAATCTATCCTATATAATAATCTTGAAATGTCCCTGCTTTTCCGTGAGTCACGGAAGTGCGTTCTGCGCATGTCACACGGGGACGCAGGGATTGGAGGGGGCGGAGAGGGGGGCGGGACGACGCAGAGACACTTCCGGCCGGGCGAAACTGCGCCGCCGCCATTGCCGGGCCGCCGCCGCTGCTGCCACCTCGACGGAGGAGCCCCGAGGAGGAGGAGGACGGACGGCCTGGCCTGGAGGCAGCGGCGGCGAGGAGGACGAGGACGCCGCCCCGCAACCTCCTCGCCCCGGCCGCCTCCGCTGGCCGCCTCCGCGCCTCGGGTCCCGCTCGCCCCCGCTAGAGCCCGTTATCAACGGGCTGAATTCAACTAGTATATATATAAATGTTCCCATTGTGTGCGCGGTGGACACCACTGTGCTCCGTAACCGCTGGACCAAATCTCATAAAATTAAGGAAACAGCGTACCATGACCATTAAGGAAGGATCTGGCATAATAAAAATTCAAAAAAACCACACCTCATACCTAAAATAAAGAAAAAACGCAAAAAAGATTGGCGCGCACATTATATGTCATCATCAGCTTCCAATAGAAAGGCTCATTGCAGGGCAGCGTCATATCTCAATGGACTCTTCAGGCCAGGGCCGCAAGGATGTCTGGGAAATAGAGTTCAAAGAAGCGATGGCCTGCCTCTTTCCCTGATAGTCGACTCGGCTTTTAATAGCCGCAAGGCACGATGGGAAATGGAGGCAGCTGCCCCTCACGGTTAACTAGGCCGGACCTGCTAGGTGTTGTAAGAATATCAAGGTCTTATCTATATATATAATTGTTCATAAGTGTGCCAAGCAAAACAAGGCCACATGTCTGAAGACAGGCCACAGGCCTGCCTCCATTTTCACTCCCAAACTGACAAACTGTTTCTCTGCAAGGATTGGCTGGGAAACAGGGAAATGTAAATATCTCTTTTGTCAAAGGCACGCTGGGAAATGGAGGCCGCTGCCTCTCGCAGTTAACTAGGCCGGACCCGTAAGGCACGCTGGGAAATGGAGTCAAGGCGCCCTGTGGGAGAACTAAGCTCTTTTGCCCAAACCACAAGTCATGCTGGGAAACGGTGGGCTTATTATCCCAACCAACCAAGCGCTCAAGGCACTCTGGGAAATGGAATCAAATCCTCTCTGAAGAGGGTTACTAGCACTTCACCTTAAAAAGGCCACAGGCAAGGCACACCGGGAAATAGCCACCGTGATTGTCCCTCAGTGATCTCCTGATATGTGTTTTTTATCTGTGCGTTTCCATAGTGCTTTTCCCTCAGACGGCGTCAGAGGCCTCCTTCCTCCGCTTTTTCTGCCACAGGCCGCGAGAGGGCACCTGAGCGCGTGCAGAGTGCACACGATGCAGGCGGGGGTTTATTTTGGCTGCGGCTGCTACTGATGGTAATAAGCATAAAATGAGCCACAGCAAGGAGTGGCCGGGCCCGCTAGTGTCCTAATAAAAGTGGATGATGAGAGGGGAGAGAAAAGGGGAAGGCGGGGAAAGAGCGTGGAGGAGCTGAGCTCTCTGGAGAAGACTGGCTGGGTCGATTTCCAGAGAGTCAGGGCTGTCACTACTAACCCACAATGGCCCCTGCAAGTCAGTGACTTTTAAGGGAGAAGCAAGAGATGTCACAAAGGAGGGCGGGTCCTTGTCACCGTGGCAACCCCCCCACACACACACCTGGACCTGGGCCCACCTGGCCCCTCCTGAGAGGTGATGCTCCTCCTTCAGAACTCGGAGGCACCTGCTGTTCTGCCTGCAGCTCAGTGGTGGCACCCGCCCTGTGGAACGCCCTCCCACCAGATGTCAAAGAGAAAAACAACTACCAGACTTTTAGAAGACATCTGAAGGCAGCCCTGTTTAGGGAGGCTTTTAATGTTTAATAGACTATTGTATTTTAATGTTCTGTTAGAAGTCGCCCAGACTGGGAAACCCAGCCAGATGAGCGGGGTATAAATAATAATAATAAAGTATTATTATTATTAGCATTAGCATTAGCATTTCAACGTTATGCTATTAGCAACCGTGGAGATTCCACCTGCCTCTTTCAAAAGGAGAATACTCACCTGATCAATTTAAAAAATAAATAATCATAATCATTATTTATTTATACCCCGTGCATCTGGCTGGGTTTTCCCAGCCACTCTGTGTGGCTTCCAAGAAAATATAAAAATACAATAGTCCATCAAATATTAAAAGCTTCCCTAAACATAATAACAACCATCCATTTTCAGTCCATTGAATTAGCAATTCAGCATTTCTGGAAAGGGAAATGGCATACCTTTGTATATTAGCATAGAAAGCAGGCATAAGAAAGTATTACTCATTTATGATGAGAACAGGATTTATTTATTTTGAGCTTCGCTTGGTTCCTCCTTGGTAGCCAGTGCGATGGTTTCCGCAGTGCTCGAACTCAGGACCCGCTGCCTTGAGGGACACCTAAGAGCAGCTTGGCAGGGGAAAGGTCTCCCTTGGGAGGGGGTGGACTCTCCTTCCTTGGAGGTTTCTAAGCAGAGATGCTTGAGCTGAGATTCCTGCCTTGCTGGGGGTTGGACTAGATGACCCTCGGGTCCCCTCCTCTCTCTCCACTCCTGAATCCGAGGAGGAGGTTCCTTGCCTCCTGCAAAGCCCTTTTCCCTGCAAGCTCTTCCTCCGGTTTCTGGCCAAGGGAGGGAGATGCTCAGAGTCCAGTCAAGAGCCTCGGCTTTGCAAGGGTTAAAGGGAACGGAGCTGCCTTCCTAGAGAGGACAGGAAGCAAGAGGGGGGGCAGGTCCTCCAGAGCCCAGCCCCCTCCCTCCCTCCCTCCCTCCCTCCCCAGTCCTTTCCTGCAAGGGCTGCATGGCTGTCCCCTCCTGGGATCTGGTGAGTCTCCTCTCTCTCTCTCTCTCTCTCTCTCTCTCTCTCCCCCCCCAGATGGTGCAGGGGGGAGACGGTGGGGGTCCCAGGGCTGCAGCAGGGGGGGGGGCCTGGGGTGGGGGCCTGATCTGCTCATGCGGGGGGAGGAGAGGGTCCTGCCAGGGAGGGGCGAGGTCTGCAACGCTCTCTCTCTCTCTCTCTCTCTCTCTCTCTCTCTCTCTCCCCCCCCCCAGAGGGTGCAGGGGGGAGACGGTGGGGGTCCCAGGGCTGCAGCAGGGGGGGGGCCTGGGGTGGGGGCCTGATCTGCTCATGCGGGGGGAGGAGAGGGTCCTGCCAGGGAGGGGCGAGGTCTGCAACGCTCTCCTTCCTGGAGATCACAGGATCCCAAACTCCCTTCTTTCAACAAAGGAGTCCCTAGGACTTTGACTCTGTGTGACGTCGCTCAGCGTCATTGCACAACAGAGGAAACACGTGCAGATGGTTCTCCAAAGCTGGACGAGGAGGGGGACTAGCCCCCCCAAAAAAACCCCATGGGGAGGAAGGATGGATATATGGGAGAGAAAGGCCAGGAATAAAGAGAGGGATCCCAGCCCATAGTCTGGCTGCTGCATTGCAGACCAGTTTCCCAGTGTCTCCCAGGGCAGCTCCACACGGAGGCCACTGCAGCAATCCCCTCGCACCCAGAGCAGGGCATCCCAGGACCACATCCTCTCTGTCCCCAAGGGATTGTTGCTGGGAAACCAGCCGGAAATGGGCGCTGCTACTCACTGAGCCTCCAGGGACCTTGGCATCAATGGCTGTGTGTGTGTTAAGCTAACTAACAGAATAATAATAATAATAATAATAATAATAATAAAAATAAAAATAAATTACCCGCCTAAATTTCAAGAGCGATGTCTTTGACCCCATCTGCTTGGCCCTCAAGGGGTTCCCCAGATACATACCTGGCCCTCAGAGCAAAGAAAAAGGGACCCCACCCCCAGGAGTCTGTCTTGAGAGTGGGAGAGTCCAAGTGCAAGAAAAGGAGACAGAAGCAGGGGGGTGGGGAGCAACTCCTGAGGACCCTCACTAGATACAAAGGATTCCCTTGTCAGTCGGTTCTGACTTCATGCATTGACTGGAAGGCAGCAGAAACCAGGCTGATTAATCTCAGAAAAATCCCTTCAGTTGGCTCCACATTTTGCATGGCTAGAAGGCCAGAGACTTATTTCTTCTTCTCTTCCTCCTCCTTCTTTTCAAAAAGATAGCTCATCGTCTGGGATGCGGTGCAGTCCAGCCCTGGTTCCCAGCAAGACTCATCCATGCTTGCTCAGGGAACCTTTTTCCCCTCCTGACCTACAAATTCTTTAATAAAACAATGTATTTGCATTGCAGGTCTTGCTAGAGCTTCTCATTACGACAGACAGAACTTGGCAGAAGACCAAAGGGTTCCTTCCGATCTCTCAGAGGCTTCCTGAGAGCACAGATGGATGAGCGAGACTCAGTTGGCCCTGAAACAGGAAGAGGCCATGCCAACCACACTAGGAGCAGTGGGGGATTCTGGGAAAACTCTGTGCAGAAGATCCTGGGTGAGGAGGACACCCTCCGCTCAGAGGTGCAGAGCTGGCAGTTGAGGCAGTTCTGCTGCCAGGAGGCCAAAGGACCCCGAGAGGTTTGCAGCCGACTCTACCACTTTTGCCACCAGTGGCTAAAGCCAGAAAGGCACACGAAAGCTGAGATGCTGGACCTGGTGATCTTGGAGCAGTTCCTGGCTGTCCTTCCCCCGGAGATGGAGAGCTGGGTGAGGGAATGCGGAGCGGAGACCAGTTCCCAGGCGGTGGCCCTGGCCGAAGGTTTCCTCCTGAGTCAGGCAGAGGAGAGAAAGCAGGTGAGAGAGACTTTCCTCTGGATACTCCCAAGGGGCTCCAAACAGGATGGAGAACATCCCATAATGGTCTGCTGATGGCCCATCTGTTTTCTGGGAAAGCATCCATGGAATGAGATCTCACACCCTTTAAGTCTTTGTCATTCTCTTTCTAATATTTCTCCCCATTCTCTCTTTTGAATCCTTGTTTCTTTTTCAGGGAAAGGATCATTTTGCAGAAATGGACCTGAATTCCTGTGAGGCAGAGAGGCCTCCGTTGGACACCAGAGAGAGGCCACTGGGTGAGGAGGAAGGTGGTTTTTCTCCGTTTGGTCTCATTCTGTTGGTTTTCCCACTCATCTGAGGGTTCTGTTCATCTTGTTTTGGGGGCAGACAATTGGGAACAAGGGTCCACAGGAGGGGAGATGTATTTCTGCTCAACAAACATATGAAATGGGCACAAACGTCCAAATGCTCTCAGCAGGTAAAGCTTTCTCAAAGGCCCACCTGTAGTTAGAGATGCCCTGTTTCACCTGTGAGAGAAGCAGGCACTCCTGACGCCCTGTTTACCTTTTTTCTCTTGCAGGTGACAGAGTGATGCCAGCAAGACCTCCTGATCTATCTTTTCATGGGGGCAGAAGGGAAGCAGCGGCTGTGGAACCAGATCAGGTCAGGGGAATCTGCCATGTGGGGACAGAGACCGAGGGCTGGAGCAATGTCATGGACTGGTTGGGCAGAGAGGAATGGAGGGAGGAAGCAGCCGGGGAACCAGGAAGGGAAGGTGGGAGAAGAAGTGGAGGTAGAAGAAGGATGGGCGGTCAGAGGAGGAAGTGGGAGAAGCCTGGGAAGAGGAGGTGTCAGAAGCTGAAGGAGTAATAGGGCTTAGTGAGCTGGGAGACTCTGTGGCAGAATGCAGTGCAGAATCAGAGGCAGAAGACGATGGAGGTGAGTAGAAAATGAAGGTTGAGAGGCAGAGATGAGTCAGGATAACGAGGAGACACTGGTTCTTTTTCCAGAAGCCACCCTCCCTGCTTGTCTCTCAGAGCCAGGAGATGCCCTGCATAGCTGGAATCTCTGCTAGATCATCCAAGACCATCCAAAATAGGCTTATTTTATTTCTAGACTGATCACTGGATGCTAAAATTGGTTTCTAAGCAGTGGACAAATGAGAACAAATAGTGGCCTGGATTCACCTAACCAGCCCCATCTGTTGCAAAATGGGGCCTGCCCCCCATTCCTCCCCCTCTCCGTGCCCCCATGAACCCCTTGAATTTGACTCAGGGGCATTGGGAGGGAACCTCCCTAGAACAGCTAACGAGGAGAGGAGAAAGTGGATCCTTCCATCAGGCAAACTGAAATGCTTGCATAGGCAGAATGACTTGGAAAACACAAGATGGAGTACCACCTATTTGCACAAAGATGAATACCCATAATTAAAAGGCAGAATACAATAAGCATCCAGAATTAAAATGTGCAACAAAACAATCCTATTGAAACAACACCGCAATTTACAGGAAGGAAAGAACAGAGCATTGTGTAGCAGATCATATTTCTGCTGTCTCAGAGGAGGATATTTCCCTTTTTCTTTCAGGGTCCAGTGTGCTTTGAAGATGTCGCTGTTTGTTTCACGGACGAGGAGTGGGCGTTGCTGGATCCTGACCAGAGAGCTCTGCATAATGATGTCATGGAGGAGAATCATGGGATTGTGGCCTCTCTTGGTAAGGCTCCCTGTGGGATCATTCTATCTGCCTGGAAATTAAAAAAAATACCTCTGTGACCAACCTCATATATTTTCACAGAGCTCTACTTCGCCCCCTACATCAATAAATAGTAAATCACAGTTTTTTCTTTGAACAATCTTCCTCAAATTATTCCTTTTTCTACCACGATTGGGCTGGTCTGAACTGCCCAGGCCATCTTAAATGTCAGCTTCAGAATTGTTAGGAAAGATAAGTAGCTTCAGGTTTTCTGTTTTTGTTTTTGCTCCTGTCAGTCTTGGATTGACCAAAGAGACGACTGACATTGGAGATGGAGGGGATGTCATGACTGGGCCAAATAAAATCCATCCCAGAGAAGAGCCAGGCTTATTGAATCTCAGGTAGTAGTAGCAGTGATGATGATGATGGAGGATGATGATAGTAATACAGGGGTACCTCAGTTTACCAACTTAATCTTTTCCGGAACTGGACTGTTCTTAAATCGAGGTACCACTGTAGTAATAATAATATTTTTTATTTATACCCTGCCCTTCTGGCTGGGTTGCCCCAGCCACTCTGGGCGGCTTCCAAGACATATATAAACATGAAACATAAATAATAAAAATCTGATTCCATATAAAAAGAACATTAAAATGAACAATTTATGCTAGTGGCCGTAATTGTGGAAACCTTTTGTGAAAAGTGCATTTCTGAGGTTTGATAGCTCATAACACCACTTTTGCGTGCAGTAATACCATAAAATTATATATCAATGGAAACATAATATAATGAAGAATGTAATGCAATAACTTTAATGAAGGAGTATTAAAAAGACTGAATTATTGCCTCTGTTAATTGGGCTTTATTGCTGGGTTGCTTCTGACTAGCAAGTGTCTTTAGTCGGCTCCATAGATTTCCGATTGGGTTAAAGTCTGGGCTATTCCCAGGCCATTCCAGCAGTGGAATAGGATTATCTTGAAAGCACCTTTTGCACACAGCAGCAACATGACATGGAGCTGAATCCTGTTGAAATAGAAAACAAACAAACAAACAAATTAATATATCTATATATGTAAATGTTTCAGTATCTGGGAAAAGATCACCTGCCGAATGCTTCAGTTTGGGCTCAAGTATTTTATTCATGGATTTTGGGGCATTTACATTCCCATTAATGACACAAATTCTGCCCACACCTTTTTTTTTTTTTTTTAATAATATTTATTGGGTTTTACACACAAAGCATCTAAAAACAAACATAACAACGACAAACACATTCAAACAATACCAATACAAGTACACACACATAAAAAATTCTTATTCCCCTTCATAATCCCTTAACATTTTAGTTTGACTTCCTCCTATCCCTCCCTCTACGTTTCATTGTATCTCATCTTCAGCAATTTCCTCTCATCGTCTATTGTTAAACTTTCATATTCAATTCTATTTTTTACTAACTTTATCAGTTGTCTTAACTTTTCATATTATGGAAACTAATCTTCACTGCCTCTGAGGTCTGTGAGCTCTGAGGGAGGGGAGGGGTCGCTAATCCCCCTTTCACAGCACAATGGAGAACAAAAGACCATGTGCTTACCAGGAAGTCCAAACAGAAAAATACTACTTTGCCAAAAATTACAATCCAAAGCAATCCTTGAAAAATACACAAAATACGCAGATCTGGGGCCACTAACCCTTTGTGGGAGATGAGTAGGAACGTGGATGAGGGAATATTGTTTAATATTTCCTATCCCAGCTTGTGCTAACAAGCTTCAAACTCGCAGAGTTTCTCATCCCCAATTAAGCGCAGCAAAACGTGGCGTTTAAGTTCCTATGAACTTCTATAACAAGGCAGTTTCCTGGCATATATCCCCCGGTTTCCTCTTAAAAGAAAATACGTGACACATAAGCTTTTAAAAGTAAAAAGATTTACTCACAGACATTCTGAGATTCTACAGGTCTCAGAAAGGCAGACTAGCTTAGATTAAATGTATTTACATGTGGAGTCTCTCCATAAGGGAGGAGGCTCCATGTGGCCTCTCTTGGCTGGAAGCCAAGAGAGCATCTTCACTTGAGATGTGGCTTGCTTGAAGATCCGAAGGAAGAGAGAGGGAGAATGGCTGCTCCACCTGTGACTTTCAGTAACTGCAGGTAAAGCCATTCCCACCTCTGGTCACACAGAGGAAGTGATCTCAGCCCAGGTAGCTGGAGGACTGAGGCCCCTTGTGTACATTCTAGGAATGTTGTGATTGACTGCACCAGTGCTATACATCCCACAAAATTATCTTTCCATTGATATATAATTTTATGATATTACTCCAAATGAAGTGGTGTTATGAGCCATCAAACCTCTGAAATACACTTTTTTCCAAAAGGCTTCCACAATTTTGACCACTACTGTATATCAAGCAAAGCAACATTCAACAAATCATCAGAATCTAATAATAAATATGCTGGTTAATGACAAATAACACAGGTAATGAACACACACCCAACTCCCTTCAGTTCTTCTCCATTTGTTCCTGAGGCTCTAATCCCTTTTTGTCTCCAATGCAGATTGTGATGAATTGGAAATTGAGAACAAAGGTGACCACAACAAAATCCCCAGAGAGGAGAAGCCATGTAAAAATGGGGAGTGTGGAGAAAGCTGCAATCAGAGCTCCCATCTCACTTACCATCAACAAAATGTCATTGGAAAGAAACTCTATCAGTGCATGGAATGTGGAAAGAGCTTCACTTATAGCTCCAATCTCACTAAGCATCGGAGAATTCATACAGGGGAGAAACCCTATCAGTGTGTGGAATGTGGAAAGAGCTTCAGACAGATGTCCCATCTCACTTCCCATCAAAGAATTCATAGAGGGCAGAAACCTTATCAGTGCGTGGAATGTGGAAAGAGCTTCAGTCATAGCTCCAATCTCACTAAGCATCGGAGAAATCATACAGGGGAGAAACCCCATCAGTGTGTGGAATGTGGAAAGAGCTTCACTTATAGCTCCTATCTCACTTCCCATCAAAGAATTCATACAGGGCAGAAACCTTATCAGTGCGTGGAATGTGGAAAGAACTTCAGGAATATCAGTGATTTCACTTCCCATCAAAGAATTCATATAGGGGAGGAACCCTATCAGTGTGTGGAATATAGAAAGAGCTTCAATTGGAGCACCGAACTCACTGTCTTGAGAATTTACCATAGCTATCAGCCTATCAACCATTCCCACCACCCTTCTGAGTAATACCCCTCCCACCCTCTCACTATATATAAGAGTCAGGTGACTTCTGTTTCAGCGTATCTGAAGAAGTGTGCATGCACATGAAAGCTCATACCAAGAACAAACGTGAGTTGGACTCTAAGGTGCTACTGGAAGGATTTTTTTTTACTTTTTATTTTGTTTTGACTATGACAGACCAACACGGCTATCTACCTGTAAATAAAAGGACACATTCTACTCATGTAAAAATACGCTGATTCCCGGTCTGTCCGTGGGCCGGATCGAGAAGGCGATTCGGCCACATCCGGCCCACGGGCCTTAGGTTGCCTACCCCTGTCTTAGGACATCAAAGTGGGAAAGTGGATTTTAAACTGAACCTTCCTTGAATCCCTAGTAAGAAAAGCCAATCATGGCTTTATTCAAAGGTTAATTTACTCAGCAGATGCAACATTTTAAATGTTACAACAGATTGCTGAATCATGAACCCCGTACATGTACAGAGGCTACGTTAGTTTTAAAAAAGAAAAGAAAAAGGAGGTTTAAACCGAGAGGTGACAAAGCTATGCTCTGCACATGAAACTTTATTCAAATTTCTTTATGTAAAATTGGGAACCATTGAGGGAACTGCAGCGAGAAGTACTCCTTTTGTGTGTTTGTGTAAAATTGTAGGTTGCCCCAAATCTTTGCCCCAGGTAACCCCTGGGGAGGGATGTGCAACCGTAGCACATCTGCCAAGAGAAGGACATGGGGACAGGTGAGTCCGTCCCTGAGCACCTGGCAAGGCTATTCCAAGAGTTTTCTCCTGGGTTCCAAGTCCTACTAGAAGGAAAGGACACCCCAGGCCTTGGGGGCTAATCCTGGCCTCCTTCAACCAGAATGTGGCTCCCCAGGTTAAGGAGATGGTCGATATCCGGTTCCACTGCACCCTTTCAAAATTTTAATCTCAAAACAGATCCCAACTTTCAGAGCATGTGAATCACATGAGGGGAAAGACTGCTGCGCCACACATAGAAATAGGACTATACTTCCTTCTCCCACCTTCCCCGTCCCTGGGTGAAACTGTCATGTGACAAAGACGCAGGAGAGCAGGAACAGCTGTTGACGACTAAGTGCTATAACTGTCCTTCTAAGATGTAACTGCCATTCTAGTCTGTAACTGTCTGTCAGTCTGTGTGAGTTACTTACCTTGTCTGTGGTGACTAGTTTCTCTCAGAGTGTGTGCCAGTACAGAGAAGAGCCTGTATTCTATGTGGGATCTATTTTAAGAAAAAGTTTATTTTAAACTTAATAAAAGTTTTTATTTGTTTCAATCAAAACTCTGCTTAAATAATTCCCGCTGCGCGTTAGAAACCCCCTGGCCGCCACCACGCCAGTGGCATTGACCTCAGCGCAGCGCGGGGACTGACTGAGCAGGTGGTGAGATGCTTTCAGCCTCGACCCTTGGTGGGTTCTGAGATTGCCATGCAGGCCAGATACACGGCCCTGGCGGACTGGATTCAGCCCACTGGACATAGTTTGAGAACCCCTGGTCTACACTGACTGGCAGCAGCTCCCCAGAGATTCAGGCAGGGATTTCGTCCAGCCCTTGCAGGAGATGTCAGGGGTTGACTCTGGGACATTCTGCATGCCAAGCAGATGCTCCAGGGCTCCCCATATTTCACTAGCCTTTCAGCGTTATGCTATTAGCAACCGTGGAGATTCCACCTGCCTCTTTCGAAAGGAGAACACTCACCTGATCAATTTAATTAATAATAATAATAATAATATTATACCCTGCCCATCTGGCTGGGTTTCCCCAGCTATACTGGGCGGCTTCCAATTAAATACTATTAAAATACAATACTTCATCAAATAATAAAAGCTTCCCTAATTATAATAACTACAACCATCCATTTTCTGGGCATTGGCGTAGCCCCCCTAAATCCATAAAAAAGAATAAAAAGCCGAGAGCTGGACGAGCTGGGCTTTGCAAGGGTTAAAGGGAACCGAGCTGCCTTCCCAGAGAGGACAGGAAGCAAGAGGGGGGGCCAGGTCCTCCAGAGCCCAGCCCCCTCCCTCCCTCCCTCCCCAGTCCTTTCCTGCAAGGGCTGCATGGCTGTCCCCTCCTGGGATCTGGTGAGTCTCCTCTCTCTCTCTCTCTCTCCCCCCGGAGGGTGCAGTAGGGAGAAGGTGGGGGTCCCAGGGCTGCAGCAGGGGGGGGGGAGGATGCCTGGGGTGGGGGCCTGATCTGCTCCTGCAGGGGGAGGAGAGGGTCCTGCCAGGGAGGGGCGAGGTCTGCAACGCTCTCCTTCCTGGAGATCACAGGATCCCAAACTCATTTCTCCCTTCTTTCAACAAAGGAGTCCCTAGGACTTTGACTCTGTGTGACGTCGCTCAGCGTCATTGCACAACAGAGGAAACACGTGCAAAGGGTTTTCCAAAGCTGGACGAGGAGGGGGACTAGCCCCCCCAAACCCCATGGGGAGGAAGGATGGGAATATGGGAGAGAAGGGCCGGGAATAAAGAGAGGGATCCCAGCCCATAGTCTGGCTGCTGCATTGCAGACCAGTTTCCCAGTGTCTCCCAGGGCAGCTCCACACGGAGGCCACTGCAGCAATCCCCTCGCACCCAGAGCAGGGCATTACTGCGAGAAGCAAAGCTACAGGGAACCAGGCAGAGGGCCTTCTCGGTAGTGGCGCTCACCCTGTAGAACACCCTCCCATCCCATGTCAAAGAGATAAATAACTACCTGACATTTAGAAAACACCTGAAGGCAGCCCTGTTTAGGGAAGTTTTTAATGTGTGATATTTTAATGTATGTTAGTGTTTGTTGGAAGCCGCCCAGAGTGGCTGGGGAGACCCGGCCAGATGGGTGGGGTACAAATAATAAATTATTATTATTATCCCAGGACCACACCCTCTCTGTCCCAAAGGGATTGTTGCTGGAAAACCAGCCAGAAGTGGGCGCTGCTACTCACTGAGCCTCCAGGGACCTTGGCATCAATGGCTGTGTGTGTGTTAAGCTGTCTGATAGAATAATAATAATAAATTACCCACCTAAATTTCAAGGGAGATGTCTTTGGCCCCGCCCACTTGGCCCTCAGGGGGTTGGCCAGATACATACCTGGCCCTCAGAGAAAAGAAAAAGGGACCCCGCCCCAGGAGTCTGTCTTGAGAGCAGCAGAGAGTCCAAGTTCAAGAAAAGGAGACAGAAGCAGGGGGTGGGGGTGGGGAGCAACTCCTGAGGACCCCCGGGTGAGGACCCCCACTAGAGCCAAGCATCCATTTTGCACAAGATACAAAGGATTCCCTTGTCAGTCGGTTCTGACTTCATGCATTGACTGGAAGGCAGCAGAAACCAGGCTGATTACCGTGTTTCCCCTATTTTAATACGTAGTCATAAAATAAGCCATAGCAGGGTTTTTTCACATTTGCGAGAAATAAGCCATACCCCAAAAATAAGCCATACTGATAGGCCGGGGGGGGGGGGCTTTGAAAGCGAAGGAGAGTTCCTGCGTCCTTTCTTTCTCTCCCCGCACTCGCTGGAGAATGCCTTCCTCCCTTTCTGCCGATCAGCTGTGAGGCGCAGAGCAGGGAACGGCCCCTCCCTTCTCCCTCCACGTGTCTGATCATAGAATCATAGAGTTGGAAGAGACCACAAGGGCCATCCAGTCCAATCCCCTGCCAAGCAGGAAACACCATCAAAGCATTCCTGACAGGTGGCTGTCAAGCCTCTGCTTAAAGACCTCCAAAGAAGGAGACTCCACCACACTCCTTGGCAGCAAATTCCACTGTCGAACAGCTCTTACTGTCAGGAAGTTCTTCCTAATGTTGAGGTGGAATCTTCTTTCTTGTAGTTTGAATCCATTGCTCCGTGTCCGCTTCTCAGGAGCAGCAGAAAACAACCTTTCTCCCTCCTCTATATGACATCCTTTTATATATTTGAACATGGCTATCATATCACCCCTTAACCTTCTCTTCTCCAGGCTAAACATACCCAGCTCCCTAAGCCGTTCCTCATAAGGCATCGTTTCCAGGCCTTTGACCATTTTGGTTGCCCTCCTCTGGACACGTTCCATCTTGTCAGTATCCTTCTTGAACTGTGGTGTCCAGAACTGGACACAGTATTCCAGGTGAGATCTGAACAGAGCGGAATACAGTGGTACTATTCCTTCCCTTGATCTAGATGCTATACTCCTATTGATGCAGCCCAGAATTGCATTGGCTTTTTGAGCTGCTGCATCACACTGTTGACTCATGTCAAGTTTGTGGTCTACCAAGACTCCTAGATCCTTTTCACTTGTACTGCTCTCAAGCCAGGCGTCACCCATCCTGTATTTGTGCCTTTCATTTTTTTTTGCCCAAGTGTAGTACTTTACATTTCTCCCTGTTAAAAATTCATCCTGTTTGCCTTGGCCCAGTTCTCTAATCTGTTAAGGTCATTTTGAAGTGTGATCCTGTCCTCTGGGGTTTTAGCCACCCCTCCCAATTTGGTGTCATCTGCAAACTTGATCAGGATGCCCTCCTGATCAAGGATTGTCTCCTTGCTTTTTTACCGAAGGCAGAGAGCAGCCTTTTTAAATGCCTGCTGCAATGAGGATTCTTTTTCTTTCTATGCCGCTTGCTTGTCTGTGGAGCTGCCCCTTTAAGGATTTGTAGTACTGTAGTCTGGAAAGCAAAGGAGAGTTCCTGCTGTCCTCTCTTTCTCTCCCCTCAAGCCCTCCTCACTCGCTGGAGAATGCCCTCCTCCTGCCGATCCACCTGTTTGATTGTTGTTTCCTTCTCGCTGTTTGCAAGCTGCTAAACGCTCACAAAAGTTAACATTTTGTGGGTAAAGGACAGGGCAGTTTTCCTGCTTTCCCCTGCTCCTTAATTGCTACCATTTACCAAGTCAGCAATCTTAATTGCTGCTCAGTTGCCTTCTTTGTTTTCATTGTCTCTGTTCTCAGCTATCAGTGCAAAGTACTTTGCTACAAAGTGCAAAGTACAAAGTGCATTGTTGGAACTTCAGACTTTGGGTCTTAAGTCTTGGGCTGGTAAAATATAATGAATAATTGTATGAGCAGAAAGTTTGAAAATAGAATAAAAGGTGAATAATAAGTTCTAAATTGAGGAATATGGAGAGGTATAAGAGGAAAAAAGAATGAAAATGCGAGAAATTGAAGATTTGACAAAGATAGATATAGTAAGGAGGATTGGAAATCAAGGTGAAATTAATATATGCTATATAATGTTGGAAATTATAGACAAATGGGGGGAGGGTTATATGTTTGTTTGTATATGTGCATTTGTGTAGATGTGTCCATATGTCCATATGTCTTTATGTGTAAAAATTAATAAAGAATATATTAAAAAAAAAAGTCTTGGGCTGGTAGAGAGGAACAGAAAAGTGTGTGGCACTTTACATATACGGTAGGCTACTGCTACAACTGCATCACACAGGTAGATTCCATTATACTGGTTTAAATTTAAGAAGCTCCAGTGTAGCAGATTGCTATTAAGCGAGCCCCCCCCCCTCAGAGGAGAGTGAGTGAGAGAGAGAGAGCAGCCCTTCGGAGGAGCTCCCTCCCTCGCCAACCGCCATTCCCTCCCCTCGGAACATCCCAGGGCTGGGGAGAGAGGGCTGGAAGTCAACGCTGGCAACGCACAGACTTCCCTTCCCTCAGACTCTCTCTCACGGTGCTTGGCGGTGGCTGTTGGCAACTCTTTTCTTTCAGTCAAGAGTCCTGCCCCGCAGGGAGCCAGCAAGCCAGTGAGAGGCATGGGGGAAAAAGACAGCCTCTCACCCAAGTCCTGCCTGCTCCTCGCGCACAAGGAGCCAGCGAGCGAGAGGCCCGCTGCTCCTGACATAATAAAAAAACAAGACACCCCCTGAAAATAAGCCACCCTGTGTTTTTTTAAGGAAAAAAAGTTATAAGACGGTGTCTTAAAAAAGGGGAAACACGGTAATCTCAGAAAAATCCCTTCACTTGCCTCCACATTTTGCATTGCTAGAAGGCCAGGGACTTATTTCTTCTCCTCTTCCTCTTTCTTTTCAAAAAGATAGCTCATGGTCTGGGATGCGGTGCAGTCCAGCCCTGGTTCCCTCCAAGACTCATCCATGCTTGCTCAGGGAACCTTTTTCCCCTCCTGACCTACAAATTCTTTAATAAAACAATGTATTTGCATTGCAGGTCTTGCTAGAGCTTCTCATTACGACAGACAGAACTTGGCAGAAGACCAAAGGGTTCCTTCCGATCTCTCAGAGGCTTCCTGAGAGCACAGATGGATGAGCGAGACTCAGTTGGCCCTGAAACAGGAAGAGGCCATGCCAACCACACTAGGAGCAGTGGGGGATTCTGGGAAAACTCTGTGCAGAAGATCCTGGGTGAGGAGGACACCCTCCGCTCAGAGGTGCAGAGCCAGCAGTTGAGGCAGTTCTGCTGCCAGGAGGCCAAAGGACCCCGAGAGGTTTGCAGCCGACTCTACCACTTTTGCCACCAGTGGCTGAAGCCAGAAAGGCACACGAAAGCTGAGATGCTGGACCTGGTGATCTTGGAGCAGTTCCTGGCTGTCCTTCCCCCGGAGATGGAGAGCTGGGTGAAGGAATGCGGAGCGGAGACCAGTTCCCAGGCGGTGGCCCTGGCCGAAGGTTTCCTCCTGAGTCAGGCAGAGGAGAGAAAGCAGGTGAGAGAGACTTTCTTCTGGATACTCTCAAGGGGCTCCAAACAGGACAGAGAACATCCCATAATGGTTTGCTGATGACCAATCCTTTTTCTGGGAAAGCATCCAAGGAATGAGATCTCACACCCTTCAAGTCTTTGTCATTCTCTTTCTAATATTTCTCCCCATCCTCTCTTTTGAATCCTCATTTCTTTTTCAGGGAAAGGATCATTTTGCAGAAATGGACCTGGATTCCTGTGAGGCAGAGAGGCCTCCGTTGGACACCAGAGAGAGGCCACTGGGTGAGGAGGAAGGTGGTTTTTCTCTGTTTGGTCTCATTCTGTTGGTTTTCCAACTCATCTGAGGGTTCTGTTCATCTTGTTTTGGGGGGAGACAGTTGGGAACAAGGGTCCAGAGGAGGGGAGATGTATTTCTGCACAACCAACATATAAAATGGGCACAGACGTCCGAATGCTTTCAGCAGGTAAGGCTTCCTCAAAGGTCCATCTGTAGTTAGAGATGCCCTGTTTCACCTGTGAGAGAAGCAGGCACTCCTGGCATCCTGATTCCCTTTTTTCTCTTGCAGGTGACAGAGTGATGTCAGCAAGACCTCCTGATCTGTCTTTTCATGGGGGCAGAAGGGAAGCAGCGGCTGTGGAACCAGATCAGGTCAGGGGAAGCTGCCTTGTGGGGACAGAGGCCGAGGGCTGGAGCAATGTCATGGACTGGTTGGGCAGAGAGGAATGGAGGGAGGAAGCAGCCGGGGAACCAGGAAGGGAAGATGGCTCAGAGCCCAAGAAGTGGAAGTAGAAGAAGGATGGGCGGTCAGAGGGGGAAGAGGGAGAAGCCTGGGAAGAGGAGGTGTCAGAAGCTGAAGGGGTAACAGGGCTGAGTGAGCTGGGAGACTCTGTGGCAGAATGCAGTCCAGAATCAGAGGCAAGAGGAAAGAGTCGAGTGGGAGGAGGAAGGTTGAGAGGTGAGGTGAATCAGGAGAAGGAGGAACCACCGGTGACTCCCTCTCTTTCTGCCAGAAGCCACCCTCCCTGCTTGTCTTTCAGAGCCAGGAGACCCCCTGCATTGCAGGAATCTCTGCTAGATCATACAAGACAGATGGCCATCCAAAATAGGCTTTTTTAATTTCTAGATTGATCACTGAATGCTAAAATTGGTTTCTAAGCAGTGGACAAATGAGAACAAATAGTGGCCTGGATTCACCTAACCAGCCCCATCCGCTGCAAAATGGGGCCTGCCCCCCATTCCTCCCCCTCTCCGTGCCCCCATGAACCCCTTGAATTTGACTCAGGGGCATTGGGAGGGAACCTCCCTAGAACAGCTAACGAGGAGAGGAGAAAGTGGATCCTTCCATCAGGCAAACTGAAATGCTTGCGTAGGCAGAATGACTTGAAAAACACAAGGTGGAGTTCCACCTATTTGCACAAAGATGAATACCAATAATTAAAACGCAGAATAAAATAAAATGTAAAGGGACCCCTGACCACTAGGCCCAGTCGTGACCAACTCTGGGGTTGCTGTGTTTATTTCACATTATTGGCCGAGGGAGCCGGCGTACAGCTTCCGGGTCATGTGACCAGCATGACTAAGCCGCTTTTGGCGAACCAGAGCAGCAACGGAAATGCCGTTTACCTTCCCGCTGCAGCGGTACCTATTTATCTACTTGCACTTTGACGTGCTTTCAAACTGTAAGGTGGGCAGGAGCAGGGACCGAGCAACGGGAGCTCACCCTGTCACGGGGATTCGAACTGCCAACCTTCTGATCAGCAAGCCCTAGGCTCAGTGGTTTAACCCACAGCGCCACCCGCTAGAATAAAATAAGCATCCATTAATAAAATGTGCAACCAAGCAATCCTATTGAAACAACACCACAATTTACAGGAAGGAAAGAACAGAGCATTGTGTAGCAGATCATATTTCTGCTGTCTCAGAGAGTACATTTCCCTTTTTCTTTCAGGGTCCAGTGTGCTTTGAAGATGTCGCTGTTCGTTTCACGGACGAGGAGTGGGCATTGCTGGATCCTGACCAGAGAGCTCTGCATAAGGATGTCATGGAGGAGAATTGTGGGATCGTGGCCTCTCTTGGTAAGGCTCTTGGTGGGATCGTCATATCTACCTGGAAATTCAAAAAATATCTCTATGTGACCAACCTCATATATTTTCAACACCTGGGAACATAATACCCCCACAATAAACAGTAAATTACAGTTTTTTCTTTGAACAATCTTCTTCAAATTATTCCTTTTTCTACCACAATTGGGCTGGTCTGAACTGCCCAGGCCATCTTAAATGTCAGCTTCAGAATTGTTAGGAAATATAAGTAGTTAGGAAATATAAGTAGCAAGAAGATCAAACCTATCCATTCTTAAAGAAATCAGCCCTGAGTGCTCACTGGAAGGACAAATCCTGAAGTTGAGGCTCCAGTACTTTGGCCACCTCATGAGAAGAGAAGACTCCCTAGAAAAGACCCTGATGTTGGGAAAGATTGAGGGCACAAGGAGAAGGGGACGACAGAAGATGAGATGGTTGGACAGTGTTCTCGAAGCTACTAACATGAGTTTGGCCAAACTGCGAGAGGCAGTGAAGGATAGGCGTGCCTGGCGTGCTCTGGTCCATGGGGTCACGAAGAGTCGGACACGACTGAACGACTGAACAACAACAATAAGTAGCTTCAGGTTTTCTGTTTTTGTTTTTGCTCCTGTCAGTCTTGGGTTGACCAAAGAGACGACTGACATTGGAGATGGAGGGGATGCCATGACTGGGCCAAACAAAATTCATCCCAGAGACGAGCCAGGCTTATTGAATCTCAGGTAGTAGTAGCAGTAATAATAATAATAATAATAGTAATAGTAATAGTAACAATAGTAGTAGTAGTAGTAGTTCTTAAATCAGGTACCACTGTGGTAATAATAATAATTTTTATTTATACCCTGCCCATCTGGCTGGGTTACCCCAGTCACTTTGTGCGGCTTCCGACACATATATAAACATGAAACATAAATAATAATAATCTGATCCCATATAAAAAGAACATGTTCTTTAAAATGAACAAATTATACTAGTTGTGAAAAGTGTGTTTCTGAGGTTTGATGGCTCATAACACCACTTTTGCGTGGAGTACTACCATAAAATTATTTGCGTGTGTAGGGCACCCAGTCATTCCCACCAATAACTCACACATGAAACATAAATTTTGGTTTGGGTTTCTGGGCATATTTTGGCCACAACTTTTTATTGAATACAAATCACGTGAGTGGTTGCGTAGGCATTGGTTCACATTGTCCTCCTGGACAAAGCTGACTCCTAGTCAGCAAGACTAGCTGTCCGGCTGGACAGAGCTGACCACTTGTCAGCGCAGGGAAGCCATTAGCTGGGGAGAGTTAATGGAGCCTGGTGAAATCAGTGACTCCCCCTCCCCAGGGGTTCACAGGGGCTCCTGCATGGCCCAGCAACCCACCGGGTTCGGACAAGCAATGTAGAGCCCCTGGCTTCCTTTAACGGAATTCCCAACACCGACATCACCACTTGGTGGGCACCGCCCACCTATACCACCGAACCAATGCCTAACTGCCACGAGCCACCGGCTCACCGCCAAAACCACTCACAATTCCAACCAATCCTTCAGGGCCCCCCCAATAGCCCCTAACCACAGGTCATTTCCTGATGGGGAAAGATGCACACCATCTGGGCGGAAAAGAGAATCATTGCTGCAAGAAATATTGGGATGAGTAATCACAGACCCTCCCACATCCAACACCGCCCTAACAGCCGCACTATTAGTGCGTCTGCGAGCTCTTTCGACCGCCACAGCGGAACGTGCTCCCCTCCAGGAGCGGCGCTGCAACAGGTGGGACCAAAATAGCTTAACCTGTGGGAATAAAACCGCAACCTCCCTCAAATCGTGCTGCATCTTGAGGCGTAGCACCTGGCACTTTGTGGCTGGCAAGTCATTTCCCCCAAGTTGTAAAACCGTGGCATCAGGTGGACCCTCCCCAGCAGCACGACTGCGAAGTAATGGGATCAACTCCTCCCACAACATACCCCTCTTGCCCAACCAGGAAACACAAACATGAGATGAAAGTCCAAGGTTGGGCCATAGCCCTGCCTCCCGTGCTCTGGCGCCGGCCCAGTACACGATGCTGTGCCCGACCATCCAAATGCGTACGGGTGCAGGACCTGAAGGGAACAGAAAAACAACAATTAACATCAAATCAACGACGCACATAGCCCTTATAGGCATCCGACTTCCACCGTCCCAATTCCTTGATCCTGTCAGTTGAGAGCCCCCAGCAAGCAGCTGACGTAGCTGCACCAATCCTGAAGGAATGAGGGGCGTAACCAGCCGCCGATCGGCCACAGGCTGTGATGGCTTTGTGCATAATCTTGGCAAACTGCTGCCTGGTCAATGGCAAGCCATCCTCATGGACTAAAAAGGGGCCCTTGCCAGCGGGGCACACCGCAAGATACCGCGCAGTGTCCTTCACTGGGCAGGGGCCCGACCTCCCTGTGGCGGGCAGCCGCATCACAACTCCCTGGCCTAGCTGGTCTGTCTTGGAATTGCGGACGGTAATGACCACCTCAGAAGTGGAGAGATCCACATCCTTCAACAATAAACCCCTAGAGCCAGTGGATCGGGAAACCTCAAGGACCACCTCACCAACCCGCAATGCCCCATAAAAGGCCAGAGAAAAGGCGGCAGAAAAAAGGCGTGCCTCAAAGCGCGACCAGCAAATCACTCTAAGCTTAGTCCGCATCTTTGATAAAAGGGGAAAGGTGATCGGGCGCCTGGCCTGGGCCTGGGATGGAGCCATCCTAGCCCAGCCCTTCAACGCCTGCCTAATGAAAAATGCTGAACAAGGGTCCTTTTCAAAGAAGAGCTTGGCAAAAAAGGAAATAGCCGCTGCTTAGATCCTAATGGTCCTAGGGGCACGGCCCATTGCAAAAAGGTGGGTCAGATACTCCAGTGCCATGTCCGCCGTTGGGGGGGAGGCAAACTTGCCCGCCCCCGGCAGCCCATGAAATGTAGTAAAATCAGACCAGGCCTTCTTATAAGAAGCTAAGGTGGATGGGGCAACAGAAGAAGCTACTCCCTGCATGGCTAAGTGCCTCCAAGGCTCCACAGGTGGTCTGGAAAGCACTCCGGATGCTCTCGCGCTTCCGGAGCCAGGGATCTGAACCGGGCCATCTGAAAACGGGATAAAGCATCAGCAATATCATTAGATAAGCCCGGGACAAAGCGTGCGGAAAAAACAATATTAGCACGCAAGCATAGGAGCACGAAAGCCCTAAGCAGGGAAGAGACCCTGGGGGAACGCGATGACAATTTAGCCAGCACGCTCACCACCGCCATATTGTCAGTCCAGAAGCATACACGACGGTTCCTGAATTCCTCGACCCATATATGCACAGCCACTGCAATGGGGAAAAACTCGAGAAAAGTCAAGTCCCGTGTAATCACCTCCTCCTGCCAAGCCACCGGCCAGGGCATAGTGCACCATCTACCCTGCCAATAAAGCCCAAAGCCTAATGAACCTGCCGCATCAGAATGAACCTGGAAATCATTACGGAGGTTCAAAGTGTCCTGCCAAAGTGACACCCCATTGTATTCCTGAAGGAATGTCAACCAGGTCCGCAGGTCCTCCTTCACGTCCAGGGGCAAACGCGTGTGGTGGTGAGGGGCAGAAGTGAGTCTTGCAAGACGTGAGCAAAAAGGCCTCCCTGGCGCCACCACCCTGCACGCGAAATTCAGGTGGCCCAGCAGCGACTGAAGCTGCCGCAAGGTCACCTTGGTGAGTGGAAGCATCTCCCCAATAACTTCCTTTAAAGCCGTGATTTTTTCCTGCGGCAGACTTGATGTCTGAGCAACCTAAGTAAACCAACTGGGTGGCCGGGCCCTCTGTCTTGGCCAAGGCCAAAGGAACGCCCAGCTCCTCAGTGAGCGCCTTGAAGGCCTGCATAAGCGCTACGCATTCACCTGTGTCACTGCTAGACGCAAGCAAAAAATCATCGAGATAATGCGTGACCCCCCGCAGGCCCGTCCTATGACGCAAGGCCCAGTCCAAAAAGGTGCTAAACGCCTCAAATGCCGCACAGGCCACGGAGCAGCCCATGGGCATTGTCTTGTCAAAATAGTAAGCACCCTCAAATTGGAATCCAAGCAGCCAAAAGTCCTGAGGATTAATCGGCAGCAGTCGGAAAGCAGACTCAAGGTCACACTTAGCCAACAGGGCCCCCATGCAAATTTCCTGATCATTTTAACTGCAGCATCTAATGACGCATAGCGCACCGAACAAAGCTCATGGGGGATCACGTCATTAACTGATGTGCCTCTGGGATGAGATAGATTATGGATCAAACGGAATTCACCCTGGGCCTTCTTAGGCACCACTCCCAGAGGGGAAAGATGCAATCCAGGAAGAGGAAGAGTATCGAAAGGGCTGGCCATGTGGCCCAATGCCAACTCCTTCCCTATCTTTTTCCTGGCCACATCCGGCATCTCTCGCACCGACTTCTGATTAACAGGTTTACCCGCCACGGGAGTCGCTGATACGGGAATCCTAAAACCATGGGAAAAACCTTCCCGCAGATAGAGAGCCGCCCTTTGATTAGGATACCTGGACAGCCATAGGAGCAGGGGTTGCAGCTTTATGGGAGTTGGTGCCAAAGTTAAAATATCTTTATTTAGAAGAGCCTGCGGTGGGTTGAGAGGGGACCTGTCTTGCAGGCTGCTGCCCACCTCCCCTTCCCCTGATTACCGTGCATGCAAGAAGTGACCGGATGCGCCCCCCCGCACTTCTCACACACGTGGGGAAAATTACAGGGGGACCTTACACAGTTGCCTTTGTTATAGCTCCAGCAGCAATATCTCTTGGCAGCCTTAGAAGGCTGTGATCGGAAAGGCCGCTGCTCAGGAGCCCTCTTCTGTACGTGCGGGGCCACCCTACGTGGCCCAAATATCCACATCTCTCCTATCCGATCTAGCCGAAGTGATTTTATGGGCCCTAGTCCTGAATTTCCTATCATAAGACAAAGCCGCAAATTCCCCGGCCATGGAATAAGCCACTCGCACGATGGATTGGTAAATAAAAAGATGAAGAGCCCGTTTGGGATAAGAGGCCGAAACGATACTGGCAAAAACTTGAAAACAGTCCAACCATCGCTCAAATGTCTTTTCGACCTTAGCTGACGAGGCACGCTTCCTGGAAGGGAAGCTGAACCCTTCAACCTCCAGGCGAGCATCCTCGGGAGGGGCCAGCTTAAATATGTCAACATACCGGCCCTCAAAGATCCTGTTCCGGATCCTGGAGGACAAATGACTCCCTGGAACGATGTCCCTAGTCTTGTTGGTGGAGATCTTAGTTTCTGGGACAGGGCAGCCATTCAAGTACTCCTGGGCAGCCCCATACCTAGCCCTGTGCGCATTAGCCCTACGCTGCCACGCCCATTTCGGGAGACCTGGGACAGATTATCCGAAACCCCAGTAAAGCCTCAGTTCGTCCTAGGAATCCATGTCGGAAGACTGTGTAGTACCTGAACTGGAAGCCGAAGAATCGCGCCTCCTCCTCTTGGCGCGATGGCCACAACAGCCTCGATGTCAGCGACGCTTTCCCCCCGAAGACGCCTTGGCTCGAATTGGCAAGCTGTCGTCAAGGGAAGACTCTGAATCTAGGTCAGGCTGCTGCGACGTCGAAGCCACCGGGGACGGTCTACGCCTTGCGACTACACCTTCCGCCTCTGAAGATTCCGAAGAACTCAGCCTACGGGAGTAGCTGCTTGCCTTCGCCGCCTTTGCTGGAGCTTGCTTGTGCCGGCCCTTGCCGCGCGGGTGGCACGCCCTCTTTCTGGACCGAGCTGCCTCAGGGGACTCTTGCACAGGGGCTGGACTGCCGTCGTCAGACAAGTCATTCAATCTACTGGCCTGCTTGGAAGTACCTGGGGATGCTATAAAAGATACACTGCGTGAGGACGTGGCCTTGCCTTTTTTAGTCACCCGCGATTGGCGGGATGCGCCCCCCGCGGCCTTGGAACCGCCTGCCTGGCCCCAGCCAGCTGACCTCCCTTTTTTCGCCCCCGCCCCTTTCACCTTCTTCCCTGAAGTAGAGGGGGCATGAGCTCTAGCCTGCCGCGACAAGCTGGGGAAGATCCCTGAAAGAGGAATGTGATTGTCCCCTCCACTCAATGATTCGGGCCCTTGAGATGCGGCGGCCTCTGGTGGGGGATGAACATTCTGCACGACGCCCTGTGGAGAAAGCAAAAGACCCTCCAGTTGCGACTCAAATCGAGCTAACGCTGCAGGATCACCAGATAAGTTGGCCATGACATTGCCAATTCGCTCCAATTTTGCTGCAGTATCAGGCGAACGAAGGGCCTCCTTGAGCAATTCTCCTTGCGGGGAGTGCAGCGTCAACCTGCTGAGTGTCCTCCTCCTGGGACATCCTGGGCAGGTTAAAGGAAGACAACAGTTATAGGCGAACTGGGCCGGTGACTCAACACTAGCGAACCAGCAAAGCCCCTTCGTCGCTGCAAAGCCTAATAAATTAAATGAATTAAATTAAAATTAAAATAAAATAAAATCAACTAAACAGAATAAAAGGAAACAAACTATCAAATAAGCAATCAAATAAAACAACAAATCCAGAAAGAACCAAAATGGAACAGAAGAAAATTTAATACAATAATAAATAATAATAATAATAATAAAACAACAACTGAAAATTAACTCAACAAAATTAAACTAAATTGAACCTAAAATTCCTAGTATAAAACCACCAAAAGTACACTAAAATAATGAGTAACCAAATTAATAAAACTAAAGCACCATGAATTGCAGCCCAAGGAAACTCAGTTCAGGAAACAGGAAAAAATTAAATAAAATCGACCATTAACAAAAAAGGGGCTGCAATACCACCAACGGCCAAAGCTCATGCAGCCAAAGCTAAGCTGCAAGATGGCGTTCCCACCAAACAGCCCCAAGAAGAAAGGGAAAATGGCGACCGCAGGGCCGAACCGGCCTAGCCCCGAAGCCGCCAGCAAAAGGCCCCACACAGGACGGCTCAACGCAGGCCGGACTGCCAGCCGCATGGCAATCGCCGGTCCTGCAGAGCACCGAACGGGACTCCCCTGGCCTCTACCTGGCCGGGGGGGGGTGGCACAGGCCCCTCGGCAGCCGGGGCCGCTGCGAAGCACCCGGCAACTTTTTGCTCGCCCGCGTTGGCCAGAGCAGCACGGACGACGGGGGAGCGACGTGGCGCCTGGTAAACGCCGCAGCCCAGGCGGAGCGAGGGACGCTGCCTCACGGGGAGGCCAGCGAAACAACTGGCACAGCACCGAGGAGGAGGCGGGCGGCACGTAAAGCCGCCGGGAGACCAGTCAGCCCCGGGATGCACCCGCGGGGCCGACACCATCAGGGGCTGGCTGCCGCGGGTCTCCAAGCCGAAGGCTATATGAGGCCCAGTGACAAGGAGAAGGGGTACCCCAGTGCAAACCGCCACCCCGGCACTTCCCAGAGGTAAGGCGGCAAGCAGCCGACGCACCGGAGCCCCGTCCCCTCGGGGCAACCCAAGGAGCGCCCTATTATTTGGGTCCCCAAGGCCTCAAAAAAGGGGGAGGGGTGGGGGAAGGGGAAAAGAAAAAAAAGGGGGAACCCCGGAAGGGTTGGGGGACCAGGAATAAGCAGGGGTGAGAGGGGAACTTAAAACAAACAAAGGATAAATGGGGATTAACCAATTGCAAAACGATTAAGCTCCCACACAGAAATTCGATCGGAAAGAAAAGAAGGTCTCAAAAGAAGCCTTCAGCAGACTTCCGGTCAAGCCGCCGGCGGAGACGGTCGGGGGGAACTTCGCTGTGAAGTTCCCTGCCCGAAAAAGGGGTGAAAGGGGTGACAGCGACAGCACCGCTGCCCCCAAAACTCCCGGGAAGGGCGTCCCGGGACCGGTGGGTCTGGCAGTAGCTCGGACGACTCTCCTACTCCCGAGGAGACCCGGGAACGGGAGAGTCGGAGCGCATCGGACCTGAGAACATCAACCCCCCTTACGGGCGAAGCTGCACGATCGGGACCCGCTGAGCGGCTTGATTCCTCTGAAAAGAAGATTAGGCAAGCTAAGAAGTGAGTAAATAGACAATTATTTGGACTAATTTGGCAAGAAGTTTGGGATCCAAAAAACGGAGGTCGATCCCGGCAGTTGGGGAGGAAGAAGCAGGAGACATTGTAGCTGAGGCAAGCACGATAACAGCAACAGGGGAAAACTTTTGTTACAAAGTTTTTAAAGTACCCCTTTTCCCAGATCCTTGGGGAAATTTGGCTAAGAAGTTTAAAGGAACTTTAAAACTAACTTTTTGGATATATGGGATTCTTAAAAGTTGTTCTGGACCATGGAAATGTTGGAAGAATTCAATGCAAGGGTGGATGAACTGAGAGACTTAATTATCAAGCATTTCCTGGGGAGGAGCAATCTACAGAAAGAATGCATTCCTAAGCAAGAACAGGAAGAGGGAGAAGGACATGAGAACTACAAAAAACACACACCATTGACCGTGAGAAAGAGGAGGAGAAAGAGGAGGAGAGGAACCAGGAGGCTTATACAACAGCAAAAGAGAAAGAGACAACAAAAGCGGAAGACCTGCAGGGAATACAACAGGAGAAAACTGACTGACAAGAGACAAAGAGGAGAAGATCAAGTAAATGGCAGGAAACTGCAGGAACAAGTAGAAGAACTGTCAGAGCATCTCAGATTGGATAATTCATGGTTCTGGTCTCAGGAAAGGAGGGGTGTGGGGTAGGGGAAAAGGTGAATTTTGAAAGGACGGTCCTTTTTTCCGTGATGGCTAAAAAGAAGGGTTTTGATTAAGGATATGGCATGAGTGATTTATAATATTATTTGGATTATTAATGATGATAGAAGAATTTTAAGTCAATTTTTACCTGAGTAAAGGGAGAAGGGGGTAGAGAAACATCAGATAAGGAACAGAAGTGTAAAATGGCTAAGGCTGATATATAAGATGAGAAAGAAATGATGTTTTTAATGAATTATGGAAGTAGAGTTGACAATTTTAGATAAATAAGTATGGTATTAATGATGATTAAGAAACCTGAGAAATAAGATTGAATGATGTAACCAATGTAAGGGAGACGGGGAAGTCCAAACCAACATTAATGTATTTAATTAACTTGACCCAGGAGAATGGGACAGGACCAGGCAAGATAAGAAACTATTAGGAGAAGGTTAGACGAACTAATAAACTGTATCCTTCTGTGAGAGGGGGGAGATGAATGTTGTAAAGGGGTTCCTCTGAGTGAGAGAGGAGGAACCCAAGAAAGTTTAACCATGATGTTATATGCCTTAAAAATTTGTAAAACTTAATAAAAATTACTTTAAAAACAAAAGAAGCCTTCAGCAATACAACCATGACTAGAACCCTCAAACTGCCAAGATCCGAAGCTCCAGTCAGAGTGGTCAAAGATCCGCCCTCAGGATCTTAAATAGAACGCTGGGCTGTCCATCAAATTTGCAACATGCAAATTCACCCAGCAACAATAATAAAGGTCAATAATGCTGTGGCCAGCAAGCCCTTCCCCCAAACCAGGAAGTGACTGTCTCTGCCCACACCGCAACGATAGCTCTCTGCGATAACTTACTATATCAATGGAAACATAATATAATGAAGAATGTAATACAATAACTTTAATGAAGGAGTATTTATTAGAACCGCAGTCATAAAGAAAAAACGTGAAACCTTTGGTAACCATTGGTAACCTTTAGCTTTAATTACGGCCTTACAACGCCTTCCTGAGAAGTGAACCAAGTTTTTAGTTCTGCAGCTGTAATAATGTGAAACCAAGACTGAATTGTTGCCTCTGTTAATTGGGCTTTATTGCTGGGTTGCTTCTGACTAACAAGTTTCTTTAGTCGGCTCCATAGATATCCGATTGGGTTAAAGTCTGGGCTATTCCCAGGCCATTCCAGCAGTGGAATAGGATTATCTTGAAAGCACCTTTTGCACACAGCAGCAACATGACATGGAGCTGAATGCTGTTGAAATAGAAAACAAACAAACATATAAATATATATAAATGTTTCAGTATCTGGGAAAAGATCACCTGCGGAACATTTCAGTTTGGGCTCAAGTATTTCATTCATGCATTTTGGGGCATTTACATTCCCATTAATGACACAAATTTTGCCCACACTTTTGCTGCCATACAACCCCAGATCATCACACTTTCTGGGTGTTTCACGGTCAGTTTAATGCAAGTAGGATATAAATCTTTTCTGGTTCTTCCACAATTTTGACCACTACTGTATATCATACAAAGCAACATTCAACAACTCATCAGAATCCTATATAATAAAGTGCAAGTGTCTCTGCGTGCCCGCCCGCCCGTCCATGGGTTTGCGCTACTGCGCATGTGCCCCACGGACACAGGGATTGGGCGACGCAGAGACGCGCGCACCAATCAGGGCTGCCTCTATTCAAACAGCAGCACGAGCGAAGCGCGTGTGCTTCGCGAGCCTCCGCGGCTCTCTTCAAACAGCAGACAGCAGTGCGAGGGAAGCGTGTGCGCTTCGCGAGCCTCCGCGGCTCTATTCCCTGTCATGCTCCTCCTCTCCCCCGGCCGCGCCGATCATGTGAGCCCCCGGCTTCACCCGAGGCCTACCCGCCCCTCCGACCATGGCGCGGCCGTCCGTGCCCATTCTGCCTGGAGGAGTGCGGGGCTTCGGCAAGGGGCCTCGGAGGAAGGAAGGGCCGTCCGGGGCGCTGGGAACCGAGTGGGTGGAGCCGCGGCAACAGCCAGAGCGTTGCCGGGGCGGGACTGGGAGTGGATGGCGGCGGCGGCAGTGGCACGTGGGGGGAGGGAGAAAGCAGCACCCGGAAGGGAAGAGCGCCAGGCTCCCCGCGCGGCAGTTGAGGATGAGAAGCGTAGGAGACCCAGGCGGGAAGGAAGGGCAGCTCCTTGCCTAGGAAGGCAGTGGGAGGAATCGGGCCCCGGAGGAGATGCGAAGCTGTAGGAGGCGGGGTTCTTTGGGGTGGGGGCGTCTTGGCTTTCAGCACCCCCACCCCACCCTGAGGGAATGGGCTCCCCCACCAAATGCGGGTGGTCCCTCCGAGCATGTGCAGAGTGCCGTCCTGCCCAACCGCAGCCAGAAGCAGCGATCCCGTTCTCGGCCGTGCCTGACGGTTTGTGTGATCGCGGCAAGGAAATGAAAGTTTCGTGTTCTCTCCTTCGCCTTGCGCATTGCCCTCAGGAGTCCCACGAGGAGCTTCAATTTTGGGGAGAGACTTAAAGATATGTTCTAGCGCCCGTTAATTTAACGGGCTTAATGTCTACTAGTTTAATAATAAATATGTTGGTTAATGACAAAAAAAGGTAATAAACACACACCCAACTCCCTTCAGTTCTTCTCCATTTGTTCCTGAGGCTCTAATCCCTTTTTGTCTCCATTGCAGATTGTGATGAATTGGAAATCGAGAACAAAGGTGACCACAATAAAATCCCCAGAGAGTGTGGAGAAAGCTGCAGTCAGAGCTCCCATTCCACTTCCCATCAACAAAATCTCATTAGAAAGAAACTCTATCAGTGCATAGAATGTGGAAAGAGCTTCAGGAAGAGCTCCCATCTCACTAAGCATAAAAGAATTCATACAGGGGAGAAGCCCTATCAGTGTGTGGAATGTGGAAAGAGCTTCAGGAAGAGCTCCAATCTCACTTCCCATCAAAGAATTCATACAGGGGAGAAACCCTATCAGTGTGTGGAATGTGGAAAGAGCTTCAGTCAGATCTCCCATCTCACTTACCATCGAAGAATTCATACAGGTGATAAACCGTATCAGTGTGTGGAATGTGGAAGGAGCTTCAATCAGAGTTCCTGTCTCACTTCCCATCAAAGAATTCATACAGGGGAGAAACCCTATCAGTGTGTGGAATGTGGAAAGAGCTTCAGTCAGATCTCCCATCTCACTTCCCATCAAAGAATTCATACAGGTGAGAAACCATATCAGTGTGTGGAATGTGGAAAGAGCTTCAATCAGAGTTCCCATCTCACTTCCCATAAAAGAATGCATACAAAGGTTGGATAAACCATTATACAGCTTTAGGAGCCAGGCAGATCTGTACCTTTTTAACCAGACCTTTGGCTGATTGACATCTAATGCCCTTTTAAAATGTCATGTTTTGTGTTTTTATGTTGTGTTTTTATGTTGTAACCATCCTGAGACCTGTGAGTGTAGGGAATAGGCACCAACTCTTAAAGGCCTAGGGGGTCTTTGTCCCCCTCAATAAAATATTTGAGGAGCCCACCCCCTCCAGTTTCCCCCCCTCCCAAACACAACCTTTTATTCTTCTGCAACTTGCCATACAATTTCTCTTTCAATTTTCCCTCTTAAAAAATAAAAAAAATAAACGCACAACGGTCGTGAGGAAATCAAAATACAAGAAAATTCATACGTGGACAGGTCTCATCTTTGCGGGCAAAACGCAAAAGTTGCTTTAAAGCAGGGTTTCCCAAACTTGGGTCCGCAGCAGCTCCTGGACTACAGTTCCCATCATCCCTCCCCATTGGTCCTGCTAGATAGGGATGATGGGTGTTGTTGTCCAAAAACAGCTGGAGACCCAAGTGTGCTTCAAAGGGATAGTAGGCTGGCCCTGTGACACCCTCTGCTGGCCAAAAGCACTGCCCCAGAATCTGAACCACCCCCAGTACTGCTACTTGGAATTTATAGATCGCAAAACTGAAGTTTGATCGGCACTTCAACCTCTAGGAAGCTTCTAGGTGCTTTCTGCACCACCTAGAGTACCCACAGAATTGTGGCTTGTACTGGCAACACACATAGGGGTGGGATACCCCAAACATTGGAGCAGATGGAGCCTGGGTCAGGTCCAGCCGTCTGGCTCTTTGCATTTTTTACCAGCTGTCTCCTCCAGATCCTGCACCCTGAGGTGCCCCCCTAGCCCTTTGATGTCCACACTTGCTCACTTATCATCACAGGCTCCTCCTGGACTTGCAGTGGGGCCACCCTGTTCCTCTGCCGGCAGCTGAACAGGGCCCTCAAGCGCCTGAACCTAGAAGAGAGGAGCAGGGGGGAGAGAGCAACTCAGGAGCCCCAATGGGTGGGGTGTGTTTGTGCGGGGGGGCGAGAGAGGAAGGTGGTGGAGTCTTTCTTAGAGCCAGAGAGACCCCCAAGAAGGGGGAGCTGGCGTTGGGCAACTGGAGAGATGGAAAATGAAGCCAGGCAGAGGTGTAGTGTTGGAGGGCTGGACTAGGAGGACCTGGGAGAGCAGGGTGCAAATCCCCACTCAGCTATGAAGCTTGCTGGTGGACCTTGGGCCAGCCTCCTTCGCAGGGCTCCTGTGAAGATAAAAATTGGTGGCTGGGAGAACCATAAAGGCCACTTTGAGCTCCTGGGTGGAAAGTGGGCTAGGAATGTCCTAATAAAAGTGGATTATAAGAGGGGAGAGAAAAGGGGAAGGCAGGGAAAGAGTGTGGAGGAGCTGAGCTCTCTGGAGAAGACTGGCTGGGTCGATTTCCAGAGAGCCAAGGCTGTGCCTGTTAAGATTCCATTCCACCTTAAGCTGCAGACATGGAGATTTTACCTGTCACATGTCTGTTTACAGGCCAGCACAGGGATTGCTGTGAACTTCCGTTGTGTACTGTATAGCTTTTGTTTTTAGGACTCTCTTTCTGAGACGGACGAGAGGAGACATGTTTTTCTTTGTCTTGATTTATGCTCAATAAATTGCTTGTAAATATGCTCACACAAATCTCTCAGCACCTCTTCTGTTGCGTTCTGCTGAAGACAGTGTGCTCTGGCTCCTGCTGGGGGCTAGCCAGTTGCCTTCTGGACTCCCTCTAGATGTCAACAACAAGGTTATGGGCCCAGATCCACGGCACTTACACAAGAGTAAGGCTGCTGCAGGCTGCTGCAGCGTCCCGGGACTGAGAGGACTCTGGTGTCTGTGCCAGGCAATTAGGTCGAAGAGAAGCAGTCAGTCTGATTTACGATTGCCAGATAAGGTACTGTAATTGGTGTTTTTCCTGGCTGAAGTTTAACTGGAGCTAAAAGCAGGAAAATGGATCCTTTACAGTCACTGGCTGCCGAAGAGTCCCCCCCCCCCCAGCACAACTGCACCTGTGAGTTGGCCTCTCGGTTCCTTTTAGGGGTTCTTCAAATTCAAACTAATCTTCCAAGAACTCACTTTATTTTAAACTTTGGGTTAGCCATGGGTCAGGGCAAGCGTTTGAGGGAGAATGAAGAGCTTTTGCCCCTCCCTAAGGCAAAGTTAAAGAGAACAGACTTGCAAAGGGACAAAACAGGGAGTGGCCAGGCAAATTCTCAGGTTGAAGTAGAAACCTACAACCGCTTCCTCCCTCTGCAAGATCTTGAAACATCTCATACCCCGAAGACACAATCCTCTTCCTCTCAATCCAAGGTCCAAACGAGTATACCAAAAAACAAGCAGACCCTTTTGGCTGAGGAGGAAACGCCAGACCCAGTGGAATGCCCCAGAAGTGAGCAGTTGCATTTGATTATCAGGACTCTTAATTGTATTTTTTAAAAAATGGATGAGATATCCCTACAAGTGTCTAATCTCACGCAGAAAGTCGGGAACCTTAAACCTAACCCATCACAAAGTCTATCTCTATCCTACGGAAGAAAGTCTCCAGTTGCCCAACCCCCCAAAGTTGAAAACATGATGGAGAGTCTGGAATTAGCGGTCTCACGGACGTGGAGATGCTTCAACGCCTCCCACACAGCCTTTGCAGACTTATGCGCACGTACATATGGCAACTGGGAGTCGTCTAAACCAAGTATGATGGTGGCCCTTGCTCTTTGGTCTTGGTCAAGCTCTTCCGCATCAGGCTTAGCGGGCGGTCTGTGCACTGCTGCCCAGAGATGATCCCTCTGGAGCACAGCCTGCATCCGCTCTGACCACAGCAAGTAGTTATGGTCGTTCAGGCGCTCAAAAGCCATTGGATAAGGATGCGAAGCCATCTGAGAGCGATGTTCCCAACAGCAAGGACAGCAAGCACAGGAACCAGCTACTCACAGCTTCCGATAGAGGGAGGACAGAACCACAGCACCCAGCTTCCAACCGCTTCAACTGTAGTCTGTTCTTGGCAGCTCCAAGTGTCAACAGCTTCCCCAGCTTACTGCCAACCTGCCAACCAAGTCCTGGGCCCATAACCTGTTAAAGATAGTAGGCTGTTTCTGAAAGCCAACTATACCAGTTGGATTTCAGCAGAGTAAGCGCAGTCACAGCGGAGACTTCTTGGTAGCAGTTGAAAGCAAGCAGCTTGACACAGGAACTTACAGCCACTAGTACTGAGTAACTATATACAGGTTTATTTACAAGAAAACAACAAACAGTACATAGAACAGTAATTTTCTCTACCTCTAACAAACTCCAGCACACTCTCTCCACACATTCCACCATCTCCTATCTCTCCACACAGAGCACATGTTGGTCTCAGTCTTTATTGTTCTCTCCACCGATCAATTAGCTGTTGCTAGGTTACTATCTCTGGTCAGACTTTCAGCTGGGAAGAACCTGAGTCATTCCCCAGGTGCTTGATTGGTGTGGTGTGTTGAGCTGCAAGTTCACACAGAGGTCAAAACACTAACAGTATAAATATTGTTTAAATAGCCAATTAAATAAACAAGTGTTAGTCCTGCACTCAAAAAAAAATCTGCCTTTCTATTTGGGCCGAAACAAGGAAATGGCTAAACCTAGAAGGGGCAAAAGAACGTCTAAGCAAAATTTTAAAGATTAAGCACCAACAAATCGACCTACACGCGGTGCTTCCTCTCATACAGTGGGATGGTTCCCTTAAAGTGATACTAGCCTTTCATTCCTCAAAGATTCCTTTTGAAATAGTGCGTCGGAAAAAGACTTTAGCTATGATTAATATCCCTACGAGGGTGTTTGTGGACAGTATGATTAAACCTTCATTATGCAGTTGATGGAAATACCACTCAAAGTGCAGAACGCCCTCTCATATCAAGAAATGATATTGATATCCAACCCCCCCAGTCAAATTTACCCCCTCTTCGATCACCTGAGGGGCTTTCACCTGACTCCGATAATCTATAAGCATACCTTGATGAAAGTGCGCTCATCATTTCTTTTGGTGAGCTCCCGCTGGAAGAGCAAGCAGAAACAACACAGAGACTTGACATGCTCAAATCACAATTTCTGCAAGTGCAAAATAAAATTAAGAATCCAAATAACCTGGTTACAACATGCCTGATGGAAAGAGATGACCTCCTTCAATTTAGCCCGATCCCTAAATCTATGGTTGCTCGGCAAGCTCAAGGGATGCAGGCAATGCCTGAAAAGAACACTGCCCTGAGAGAGGCTCCTCCAACACCCTTACTACTACTACTACTACTAATTTTTTTATTTGTACCCCGCCCATCTGGCCGGGTCTCCCCAGCCACTCTGGGCGGCCTCCAACAGACATTAAAATACATTAAATAAAATACTAATAAATCTTGATCCACTTCCTCAGGAATCCCCAGGGACAGAGGATGCCTCAATTCATCAACACGATCCAAATTATTTTTCGACGCATTCTTCTATGGCAGACCTTGAATCTTCTCCTACCGGTATATCAGACAAAATAACATCTAACCTACAAATGAACATTCAAAAGAGCCTTCTCAGCATCTGGACCACCAAGAGGACCTTGGCCACCTGAACAAAAATGAGATGACCCTACTGCTATATTACAAGACTTTAGGGAGGATTTGATTGAAGATCCAATGGGCCATATAAACAAAATTATTCAACCATCAAAGGAAAATTCAATTAGTGGTACCACCCTTGTTGACCCATCGCTTACCTCCCTGAGTAATGCTCTTTTACATCTACCAACCTTTTCTGAAAAGTTGATTATTCCAGGTCAAGGATCCGCCACTAGTGGAACGAGTGCTTCAAGCCCGCAGCCAAATTATCCCAACAAATCCTTTTTGCCAGGATGCTCTGCTCGTCTGCTACCGTCCCAAAGGAAAATAACAGATTTTGGGGCGGCTGGAATTCCCCTCAATTCAGAACGCCTTCCCCACCTAAATTGACTATCAAATAACCATCTTAAATACCCCCCTATGTTATTTTTATGCTGGAACATTGCGGGATGGAGGGGGAAGAAATTTGACCCTGATTTATTGAAATTTATAAATTCATTCCAGATAATCCTTCCACAAGAAACCTGGGAAGAGGAGGTGATTGACATAAATGGTTACAATCTTATTTCACTTCCAGCATGCCCCTCGCCTAAAGGTGGTCGTTCTAGAGGGGGTCTGACGATAGCCGTTTCTCTCAAACTACAGGCAAAACTCACACTTGTGAAAGCACTTCCTCCCTATGCTATCACAGGCTTGATTTCAGGAGGGAAATTTGAGTTATTGATCACAAATGTCTATTGCCCCCCCCCCCAGGGGCCAACTGTTGGATCTCCATCTTAAATGGGAAACCCTTGAGGAATGGGAAATCCATCTTCCTGCAGCCCCATTTCCAAAGGGAGACCATCCCCACATCCTCCCAGGCAGGCTAGGGCTCTCCATAGTGCAGGATTGGACCATCAACTTTGCATTAAGAATTTCCGCCCTGGGCGACATCTCCAGGGGGGGCTGGGGATGTCGTTCCCCCTCCAAAACCCTGGAGAGCTGCTGCCAGTCAATGCAGGTGCTGCTGAGGTTGATGGGTCACAGGACTGACTGTGTCCAAGGTGGCTTCCTAGGAATATTCCTAGGAATATTCCTTAGTTCTTTAGCTGAAGAGGAGCAAGCTAAATAACTTATGCACCAGACCGACAATCGATTCCTTTAAGAGACAATCCCTGTTTTTATACAACAATGTGCTCCAGAATTATTGTTATTCATAGTATATTTGTTGATACCCTATTTTCTCAACTAGAAAAAAAGATATACCTTAAAATTCATTAGGTTGAAACTCTTAACACGTAAAATGTTTAGAATGATTGTTTGAGTAAAAATGAAGGCCCTTAGCATGCAATCCTAAGGGCCCCTGGGACAAATCAGATCCACTCCTCCTATGCTAGAGACAAGAGATTTGATGTCAGAAGCAGCCTCCCAACTTCTGGCTCCTCCAATGCATGACTGGATATCTCCAGTTTGGGTGTGTGTCGGGGGTGGGGGGGGCGGGCGGGGGGGGGTGGACCTTCAAATGCTCTCAGCCCTGCTGATGTTGCATCTCCCAGAAAAGGAGGCGCAACGCATTGGAGGAACCAGAAGTTTGAAAAGTTACTGTAAACAATTCAATTCATTTGCAGGGTTATCATAAAATTAAAAACTATCTTAAAAACTATTGACTAAAAGAAAGAGGGATTAAACAAAAAAGTCGGATTATTGAGGAGATGCAGTAAGAAAAATATAACTGAAGGGCCCACGAAAGGATTTTTGTATTGGATGTTTGAATGTCATAAAAATTGAAACGGATGTGTTTAGTTTGCCGGAGTGTTTCTGGGTCTTGGTCTCCTGTATCTTCTGCTGCGATCCTTGTTTTCCCCTTTTCCCTTCCAGACAAAAAGTTCTAAATCCAAGGATTCCTTCAGGGAAGACTTGGGTTGCTGAAGCTCATCTCTCTTAGTACTGTTGACATTTTTATGACTTTTGAGGCGCGGGTTTGTTTTGGTTTCATCAGCAGGGTTTGTCATTCTTCCAGTGATCAAATCCTGCACTGCCTGGACGACTGGCTACAAATCTTTAAGGATCAGATCATCTGGATGGAAGAGAATGAAAATGAGAGACAAGAGTTTTTCCACAGGCCTTTTATTCCCCACATTTTAACCCATCCTTCAGCCAAAAGTCCCAGGTTGGAAATGTAAAAAAACCAGCAGTTTGAATTGGGCCCAGAAACTAATTGGCAGCTGGTGCAGTTGGGCCAGGATCAGTTAGTTTATAAGCAGAGATTGCACGGCCATCTGCTAGGGATGCATTAGCTGAGATTCCTGCCTTGCTGGGGGTTGGACTAGATGACCCTCGGGTCCCCTCCTCTCTCTCCACTCCTGAATCCGAGGAGGAGGTTCCTTGCCTCCTGCAAAGCCCTTTTCCCTGCAAGCTCTTCCTCCGGTTTCTGGCCAAGGGAGGGAGATGCTCAGAGTCCAGCCAAGAGCCTCACCTCCAAAAGGATATCTGGGCATTGACGTAGCCAGGGGGGCAGTTGCTCCCCTAAATGCATAAAAAACAAGAAATAACCGAGGTTCTGCCAAGCAAGATATGGTTGAGCTTTGCGCCCTTGGCTTTGCAAGGGTTAAAGGGAACCGAGCTGCCTTCCTAGAGAGGACAGGAAGCAAGAGGGGGGGCCAGGTCCTCCAGAGCCCAGGCCCCTCCCTCCCTCCCTCCCCAGTCCTTTCCTGCAAGGGCTGCATGGCTGTCCCCTCCTGGGATCTGGTGAGTCTCCTCTCTCTCTCTCTCTCTCTCTCTCTCTCCCCCCCCCCCCAGAGGGTGCAAGGGGGAGACGGTGGGGGTCCCAGGGCTGCAGCAGGGGGGGGGAGGATGCCTGGGGGGCCTGATCTGCTCATGCAGGGGGAGGAGAGGGTCCTGCCAGGGAGGGGCGAGGTCTGCAACGCTCTCCTTCCTGGAGATCACAGGATCCCAAACTCATTTCTCCCTTCTTTCAACAAAGGAGTCCCTAGGACTTTAACTCTGTGTGACGTCGCTCAGCGTCATTGCACAACAGAGGAAACACGTGCAGATGGTTCTCCAAAGCTGGACGAGGAGGGGGACTAGCCCCCCCAAACCCCATGGGGAGGAAGGATGGGAATATGGGAGAGAAAGGCCAGGGATGAAGAGAGGGATCCCAGCCCATAGTCTGGCTGCTGCATTGCAAACCAGTTTCCCAGTGTCTCCCAGGGCAGCTCCACACGGAGGCCACTGCAGCAATCCCCTCGCACCCAGAGCAGGGCATCCCAGGACCACATCCTCTCTGTCCCCAAGGGATTGTTGCTGGGAAACCAGCCGGAAATGGGCACTGCTACTCACTGAGCCTCCAGGGACCTTGGCATCAATGGCTGTGTGTGTGTTAAGATATCTAACAGAATAATAATAAGTTACGCGCCTAAATTTCAATTAAATTTGGCCCCGCCCACTTGGCCCTCAGGGGGTTGGCCAGATACATACCTGGCCCTCAGAGCAAAGAAAAAGGGACCCCACGCCATGAGGACCTGCAAAAAAGAAGACAAAAACAGAGAAGTGGGGGTGGGGGTGAGAGCAGCTCCTGAGGACCCCCGGGTGAGGATCCCCACTAGAGCCAAGAATCCATTTTTCACAAGATACAAAAGACTCCCTTGTCAGTCGGTTCTGACTTCATGCATTGACTGGAAGGCAGCAGAAACTGGGCTGATTCAGCGCACAGAAATCCCTTCAGTTGCCTCCACATTTTGCATTGCTAGAAGGCTAGAGACTTATTTCTTCTCCTCTTCCTCCTCTTTCTTTTCAGAAAGATACATCATGGTCTGGGATGCGGTGCAGTCCAGCCCTTAACCATTTCCCCCCATGTCCTACATATTCTGTAACAGAACAATGTATTTGCTTTGTAGGATCTGCTAGAGCTTCTCATTAAGACGTACAGAACTCAGCAGAAGACCAAAGGGTTCCTTCCGATCTCTTAGAGGCTTCCTGAGAGCACAGATGGATGAGAGAGACTCAGCTGGCCCTGAAGCAGGAAGAGGCCATGCCATCCAAACTGGGAGCAGTGGGGGATTCTGGGAAAACTCTGCGTATAAGATCCTGGGTGAGGAGGACACCCTCTGCTCAGAGGTACAGAGCCAGCAGTTGAGGCAGTTCTGCTACCAGGAGGCCAAAGGACCCCGAGAGGTTTGCAGCCGACTCTACCACTTTTGCCACCAGTGGCTGAAGCCGGAAAGGCACACGAAAGCTGAGATGCTGGACCTGGTGATCTTGGAGCAGTTCCTGGCTGTCCTTCCCCTGGAGGTGGAGAGCTGGGTCAGGGAATGCGGAGCGGAGACCAGTTCCCAGGCGGTGGCCCTGGCCGAAGGTTTCCTCCTGAGTCAGGCAGAGGAGAGAAAGCAGGTGAGAGAGACTTTCCTCTGGATACTCCCAAGGGGGCTCCAAACAGGACGGAGAACATCCCATAATGCTCTACTGATGGCCCATCCTTTTTGGGGGAAAGCATCCATGGAATGAGATCTCACACCCTTCAAGTCTTTGTCATTCTCTTTCTAATATTTCTCCCCATTCTCTCTTTTGAATCCTTGTTTCTTTTTCAGGGAAAGGATCGTTTTGCAGAAATGGACCTGGATTCCTATGAGGCAGAGAGGCCTCCGTTGGACACCAGAGTTAGGCCACTGGGTAAGGAGGAAGGTGGTTTTTCTCTGTTTGGTCTCATTCTGTTGGTTTTCCAACTCATCTGAGGGTTCTTTTCATCTTGTTTTGGGGGAGACAGTTGGGAAGGGTCCAGAGGAGGGGAGATGTATTTCTGCACAACAAACATATGAAATGGGCACAAACGTCCAAATGCTCTCAGCAGGTAAGGCTTTCTCAAAGGCCCACCTGTAGTTAGAGATGCCCTGTTTCACCTGTGAGAGAAGCAGGCACTCCTGACGCCCTGTTTACCTTTTTTCTCTTGCAGGTGACAGAATGATGCCGGCAAGACCTCCTGATCCGTCTTTTCATGGGGGAAGAAGGGAAGCAGCGGCTGTGGAACCAGCTCAGGTCAGGGGAAGCTGCCTTGTGGGGACAGAGGCCAAGGGCTGGAGCAATGTCATGGACTCGTGGGCACAGAGGAATGGTGGGAGGAAGCAGCTGGGGAACCAGGAAGGGAAGATGACTCAGAGCCCAAGAAGTGGAGGTAGGAGAAGGATGGGTGGTCAGAGATGGAAGAGGGAGAAGCCTGGGAAGAGGAGGTGTCAGAAGCTGAAGGGGTAACAGGGCTTAGTGAGCTGGGAGACTCTGTGTCAGAATGCAGTCCAGAATCAGAGCAGAAGAGGAAGGAGGCGAGTGGGAGGAGGGAGGTCGAGAGGCTGAGGTGAGTCAGGAGAAGGAGGTGCCGCCGGTGACTCCCTCTCCTTCTGCCAGAAGCCACCCTCCCTGCTTGTCTTTCAGAGCCAGGAGACCCCCTGCATTGCAGGAATCTTTGCTAGATCATAGAAGACAGATGGCCATCCAAAATAGGCTTATTTTATTTCTAGATTGAGCACTGAATGCTAAAATTGGTTTCGAAGCAGTGGAGAATTGGGAACAAATCGTGGCCTGGATTCACCCATTCCTCCCCCTCTCCATGTCCCCATGAACCCCTTGAATTTGACTCTAGGGGCATTAGGAGGGAATCTCCCCAGAACAGCTCACGAGGAGAGGAGAAAGTGGATCCTTCCATCGGGGAAACTGGAATGCTTGCGTAGGCAGAATTTGCACCTATTTGCACAAAGATGAATAGCCATAATTAAAAGGCAGAATAAAATAAGCATCCATAAATAAAAAGTGCAGCAAAGCAATCCTATTGAAACAACACCGCAATTTACAGGAAGGAAAGAACAGAGCATTGTGTAGCAGATCATATTTCTGCCGTCTCAGAGGAAGATATTTCCCTTTTTCTTTCAGGGTCCAGTGTGCTTTGAAGATGTCGCTGTTTGTTTCACGGACGAGGAGTGGGCGTTGCTGGATCCTGACCAGAGAGCTCTGCATAAGGACGTCATGGAGGAGAATTGTGGGATCGTGGCCTCTCTTGGTAAGGCTCCCTGTGGGATCGTCCTATCTGCCTGGAAATTAAAAAAAAAACTTCTATGTGACCAACCTCATATATTTTCATAGAGCTCAACACCTGGCAACCTAATACCCCAGATAAACAGTAAATTACAGTTTTTTATTTGAACAATCTTCCTCAAATTATTCCTTTTTCTGCCAGGATTGGGCTGGTCTGATAAGGAAAGATAATTAGCTTCTGTCAGGTTTTCTGTTTTTGTTTTTGCTCCTGTCAGTCTTGGGTTGATCAAAGAGACGACTGACATGGGAGATGGAGGGGATGCCATGACTGGGCCAAACAAAATCCATCCCAGAGAAGAGCCAGGCTTATTGAATCTCAGGTAGTAGTAGCAGTGATGATGATGATGGAGGATGATGATAGTAATACAGTGGTACCTCAGGTTACAAACTTAATCTTTTCTGGAACAGAACTGTTCTTAAATCGAGGTACCACTGTAGTAATAATAGTATCTTTTATTTATACCCTGCCCTTCTGGCTGGGTTGCCCCAGCCACTCTGGGTGGCTTCCATCACATATATAAACATGAAACATAAATAATAATAATCTGATCCCATATAAAAAGAACATTAAAATGAACAACGTATTCTAGTGGCCGAAATTGTGGAAACCTTTTGTGAAAAGTGTGTTTCTGAGGTTTGATGGCTCATAACACCACTCTTGCGTGGAGTAATACCATAAAATTATATATCAATGGAAACATAATATAATGAAGAATGTAATGCAATAACTTTAATGAAGGAGTATTTATTAGAACCGCAGTCATAAAGAAAAAACGTGAAACCTTTGGTAACCATTGGTAACCATTAGTTTAATTACGGCCTTACAACGCCTTCCTGAGAAGTGAACCAAGTTTTTAGGTCTGCAGCTGTAATAATGTGAAACCAAGACTGAATTATTGCCTCTATTAATTGGGCTTTATTGCTGGGTTGCTTCTGACTAACAAGTTTCTTAGTCAGCTCCATAGATTTCCGATTGGTTAAAGTTTTGGCTATTCCCAGGCCATTCCAGCAGTGGTGCGGGGATGATGAAAGAACGAGACCCTAAGACAGGATGAGGTTTAACGGGGAGGCGACCTCGATCTCTCTCAGCATCCTCCTTTTATTGAGTTTTACAACATGAATAAACATTACCCTATTAGCATAATAGGGTCCCAACAGGGGACAAACTTCTCAAACTTTTCCACCCCAAATATGGTATAGGAAATTACCTCATGCCTCACCCACGACCCCACCATTTGGTGTGTGCTTGCTCTCCATGCTTCTCTCACGTACCTTCCTCATGCTCACCCCTGAATTACCTAATGTTCGCACCTTTTGTCACACCTCATTGTTTCCTTCTGGGCTGCGATAGCCTCTTTGTCTCCTCAGGGGAACGTGGTTTGCCAACACGTAGCCCTCCATCCAGCACGGAGTTACTGTGGCCTGCCAGCAGTATGATGTTTCTTTGGGTGTGACATAATGTGTGCTTTTATTCAAGACATGTGGGCTTATTGAACTGTCCCAATGTATAGATGTATGGACTTATAAAAACCATCCCAACATCCCCAGATTTTTGATTTTATTAATTTTTAGAGTAGCCAATTGAACTTGATATATTTTAAAATAGCCAATTTGAAAGGGTGAGCAGAGTTTGTACTTTCCAAGTGATTTATGAATGAAGGAGAGCTTTATTCTGTGAATGAAACCTAGATGTTATGAATGGTGAAGGATTGTTTTATGAAAGAAAGGTTATTTGCCTCTTTTACGGGCTGGGTGGACTTAGAAAAAATACCTTTTGTATATAAATATGTTCCATTCCCTTCTCCCCAATAGACTCAGTGCAACATTCTATTTTAGTGCAAACTTTGCAACAATAACTTAGCATAAACAATTGTAACAACCTGGATAATTGGTGTAAGAAGAATACTTAGTCTCTCAATGTAACTGAGGGTACGATAAACTTAGAAATTGAAAGTCTGTTGCAATGCCTTTTCTGTAGAAGAAAAGAAACTTGGTTCCCTCAACGGAAGGTGAACTTTGTTGAAACTGGCTGTCAGTGTCTAAGTAAACTTTTCCCTCAACGGAGGGTTGATGCTTTTGAAAAGAAATTGTCTATGTCCCTTTTACTTATATGGTTCATAGCGAGGTGGTTGAGCATAACTGTGCTCGCGAGTAGAGTTCACAGTTAGGCAACTGAAAACAGGCATCAGATGGTTCTCCAAAGTCAGCGGAATGTTCTGTCTTTGAAGAACTGTAACTGCTTGCGCAGAAAGTGACTTAATCTGGCCCCATGTGATGTGGTGATGTTGTAGAGGGACTCTATTTCTGTCTTTCCGCGGATGTCGCAGCGCTGTCAGGTCTGGTATCTCGCCCAGAGGATCCTGTAGTTGAAGCGCTGCCAAGTTTGGAATTGCATTCGAAGCGTTGTGGAATCCCAGATTTCCCAGCGGCTGCTGGCACGCCATCTTTCCACCTGGCTGGCAGCTACTGGATTCCTGCTGGAGTAAACACAGCTACATGCCCTCGACCCCACGCTAGAAGCGATACGGATCTTGAGCCAGATAGGGTTAGGTAACATCCTATAACTAACCTGTGGCTGTGAATAACTAACTCTTTGGCCAAAATGATTGTCCACAGCTGATGAATTAAAATTTTAATATTTAATTGAATATCTTAATATTTAAATGATTTAATATAAATAGAACTTTATGTAAATGTTCCTGTTCTCCAGGGGATTTCCTGCTTTTTTATTTATTTGTTTAATGTCCAAATCATCCCCTGGACTTGAAAATTATAAGGAATTCCAAAGCAATGGTCAATTTCCCATTTTTGAAGATGTTAAAGCTACCTGCAATTATGCAGAGAGATTGACCCATTTTCCAATCTCTCAAAGGCAAAGAAATAATAATAAATCCAATCCAATTAAAACTTTAAAATCTCTCCTTTCCCTTGAACTATTCTGAGAAAAAAATATTTGAGCCAGGTAAATTCACTCTAAATTTGACAAAGATTATTCTTTCTTCCCTGATATCACAACTTCCTGAACCACACACTGAAAATATTCTTGCTGTGGAGATGATTAACGACTTTGCTTTCACACCTTTCAGCCCAGGCTAGCCTCAAAGACTCATTAACCAATGTAAACAATGCCTTTTGCCCTGAAGAGTTCTGCTCTGTCCTTTTTACATATTAAAGCCTAGAATAAAGGAATCTTAATTTAAGGTATCTATTGATGGAAATAGGTTTGTAACAATTCGTGACTCAAATACAAAAATGACTCCTGCAGCTGTATCTTTCCAGGAGCGATTTATAAGCCAAATTAGTCAAATCCAATAAATAATTCCTATAATCATTTAGATGTGATTTTTGAACTACTGTTAAATTGTCATTGCAATGAGACAAAAAGACCTCTAGGTGAAGCCTTCTGAATTACTTTAAACGTTCTCTTGGGCTCACTGTGGCTATTTTACACACTTTACAAAGAGCTGGCTTTTCCTCATACAGCTTTTTAAGGAAAATCGCCCACTCAAAATTCCTGATACTAACTCTTGGGTAACAATATGCAAATCCTCCACTGGGAGGCTAATGAATAAAGACAACTATCATATGAAAAAGAAAACCCTTTTAGATAGAGAGATAACAAAATAAGTAGTAATTTCAAAAGGAGTGTGTGCTCTATGCTACTATAGAATGAATTACTTCTCCTGTTTCACTGTTCCTGAGAGCTGCTTTTGCTGAGTTTAGCTAAGACACTGAATTGCTTCTGTGGGATTTGCACAAGCCTGATTCTGAGCTTCTAAAAATCCTTGCCACCTGTTCCTTTTTACTCAATGGAAATAATGAAATTAGTTCTAATAATAAATTAATTCTTTTTTTTAAAAAAACGCTATTACCTGAACATTTAATTACCAAAGCTAAAATATTGAACCTAACTTTTGAGCATTTACCTTTTTTTACCATCAATTTTCAGTCCATTGAATTAGCAATTAAGCACTTCTGGAAAGAGAAATGGCATACCTTTGTATATTAGCATAGAAAGCATGCATAAGAAAGTATTACTCATTCATGATGAGAATAGGATTTATTTATTTTGAACTTTGCTTGGTTCCTCCTTGGTATCCAGTGCGATTATTTCAGCAGTGCTCGAACTCAGGACCCGCTTCCTGGAGGGACACCTAAGAGCAGCTTGGCAGGGGAAAGGTCTCCCTTGGCAGGTGGTGGACTCTCCTTCCTTGGAGGTTTCTAAGCAGAGATGCTTGAGCTGAGATTCCTGCCTTGCTGGGGGTTGGACTAGATGACCCTCGGATCCCCTCCTCTCTCTCCACTCCTGAATCCGAGGAGGAGGTTCCTTGCCTCCTGCAAAGCCCTTTTCCCTGCAAGCTCTTCCTCCGGTTTCTGGCCAAGGGAGGGAGATGCTCAGAGTCCAGCCAAGAGCCTCACCCCCAAAAGGAGATCTGGGCATTGGCGTAGCCCCCCTAAATCCATAAAAAAGAATAAAAAGCCGAGAGCTGGGTGGACTCGGCTTTGCAAGGGTTAAAGGGAACCGAGCTGCCTTCCTAGAGAGGACAGGAAGCAAGAGGGGGGGCCAGGTCCTCCAGAGCCCAGGCCCCTCCCTCCCTCCCTCCCCAGTCCTTTCCTGCAAGGGCTGCATGGCTGTCCCCTCCTGGGATCTGGTGAGTCTCCTCTCTCTCTCTCTCTCCCCCCCCCCCCAGAACTCTATGATTCTATGAAAAGTCAACCTAAGCAAGTTGTGCTTCCCTTTTCTGCTTATTTGGGTATAACGTTTGATAGAATACGGGTAATTGAACAAACTGTGTTGAATTGCATTCTTGATTAAATTATATTTCCATTGATAGATTATTTTATGATATTACTCAAAAAGAAGTGGTGTTATGAGCCATCAAATCTCTGAAATACACTTTTTTCCAAAGGTCTTCCACAATTTTGACCACTACTGTATATCAAACAAAGCAACATTCAACAACTCATCAGAATCCAATAATAAATATGTTCATTAATCACAAACAACACAGGTAATAAACACACCCAACTTCCTTCAGTTCTTCTCCATTTGTTCCTGAGGCTCTAATCACTTTTTGTCTCCATTGCAGATTGTGATGAATTGGAAATTGAGAACAAGGGTGACCATGACAAAATCTCCAGAGAGGAGAAGCCACGTAAAAATGGGGAGTGTGGAAAAAGCTGCAGTCAGAGCTCCCATTGCACTTCCCATCAACAAAATCTGATTGGAAAGAAACTCTATCAGTGCATGGAATGTGGAAAGAGCTTCAGTAAGAGTTCCAATCTCACTTCCCATCAGAGAATTCATACAGGGGAGAAACCCTATCACTGTGTGGAATGTGGAAAGAGCTTCAGTCTGAACTCCTCTCTCACTTCCCATCAGAGAATTCATACAGGGGAGAAACCATATCAGTGCATGGAATGTGGAAAGAGCTTCAGTCAGAGCTCCCATCTCACTTCACATCAGAGAATTCATACAGGGGAGAAACCCTATCAGTGTGTGGAATGTGGAAAGAGTTTCAGGAAGAGCTCCCATCTCACTAAGCATCAAAGAATTCATACAGGGGAGAAACCATATCAGTGTGTGGAATGTGGAAACAGCTTCAGGAAGAGCTCCCATCTCACTAAGCATCAAAGAATTCATACAGGGGAGAAACCATATCAGTGTGTGGAATGTGGAAAGAGTTTCAGGAAGAGCTCCCATCTCACTAAGCATCAAAGAATTCATACAGGGGAGAAACCATATCAGTGTGTGGAATGTGGAAAGAGTTTCAGTCAGAGCTCCTCTCTCACTTCCCATCAGAGAATTCATACAGGGGAGAAACCCTATCAGTGTGTGGAATGTGGAAAGAGTTTCACTGATAGCTCCTCTCTCAATAAGCATCAGAGAATTCATATACGGGAGAAACCATATCAGTGTGTGGAATGTGGAAAGAGCTTCAATCAGAGCACCCATCTCATTTTCCATCAAAGAATTCATACAGGGGAGAAACCCTATCAGTGTGTGGAATGTGGAAAGAGCTTCAGTCGGAGCTCCAATCTCACTTCTCATCAAAGAATTCATACAGCGGAGAAACCGTATCAGTGTGTGGAATGTGGAAAGAGTTTCAGTCAGAACTCCTCTCTCACTTCCCATCAGAGAATTCATACAGGGGAGAAACCCTATCAGTGTGCGGAATGTGGAAAGAGCTTCAGTCGGAGCTCCAATCTCACTTCTCATCAAAGAATTCATACAGGGGAGAAACTGTATCAGTGTGCAGAATGTGGAAAGAGCTTCAGTAAGAGCTCCTCTCTCACTTCCCATCACATAATTCATACAGGGGAGAAACCCTATCAGTGTGTGGAATGTGGAAAGAGCCTTAGTACGAAGGACAGTCTCACGTCCCATCAGAGAATTCATACAGGGGAGAAACCCTATCAGTGTGCGGAATGTGGAAAGAGCTTCATTCAGAGCTCCGATCTCATTTCCCATCAGAGAAGTCATACAGGGGAGAAACCATATCAGTGTGCGGAATGTGGAAACAGCTTCAGGAAGAGCTCCAATCTCACTAAGCATCAAAGAATTCATACATGGGAGAAACCCTATCAGTGTGCGGAATGTGGAAAGAGCTTTAGTCACAGCCACAGTCTCACTTCCCATCAAAGAATTCATACAGGGGAGAAACCATATCAGTGCATGGAATGTGGAAAAAGCTTCAGTCAGAGCTCCCATCTCACTAAGCATCAAAGAATTCATACAGGGGAGAAACCATATCAATGTGTGGAATGTGGAAAGAGCTTCAGCCAGAGCTCCAAACTCACTTCCCATAAAAGGATCCATACAAAGGTTGGAAAAACGATTATACAGCTTTAGGAAGTAGGCAAATCTGTACCTTTTTAACCAGACCTTTGGCCGATTGACATCTAATGCCCTTTTAAAATGTGGTGTTTTGTGTTTTTTTGTTGTGTTTTTATGTTGTAACCATCCTGAGATCTGCAGGTATAGGGAATGGACTCCAACTCAATGCCTAGGGGTCTTCCCCCCGCAATAAAATATTTGAGGAGGCCGCCCCGTTTTTTGTGTTTTTATCCGAAACACAACCTTTTATTCTTCCATAACTTTCCAGACAATTTCTCTTTCAATTTGCCCTCTTAAAAATATATATATATAAACCCTCAAAGGTCGTGAGAAAAATTACAAGAAAATACAAACGTGGACAGTTCCCCTCTTTGAGGGCCAAACGCAAATGTTACTTTAAAGTAGGGTTTCCCAAACTTGGGTCCTCAGCCACTTCTGGACTACAGTTCCCATCATCCCTTCCCATTGGTCCTGCTAGCTAGGGATGATGGGAGTTGTAGTCCAAATACAGGTGGAGACCCAAGTGTGCTTTAAAGGGAAAGTAGGCTGGCCCTGTGACACCCTCTGCTGGCCAAAAGCACTGCCCCAGAATCTGAACCACCCCCAGTACTGCTACTTGGATTTTATAGATTGCAAAACTGAAGTTTGATCGGCATTCAACCTATAGGGAGCTTCTAGGTGTTTTCTGCACCACCTAGAGTACCCACAGAATTGTGGCTTCTTCTGGCAACACACATAGGAGAACAAATGAAAGACAAACCTGGAAAGGGCCATACCAAATGGACATCCGGTGTGAAGAGGTAATTTTTCCCACTGCTGAACAATGCCACAAGTAGAGGAGATGAAATGGTAGAAATGTTCTCTGGGGCAAGGGGAGCTGCTGGGAAATTGAACTAAGGGATCAAAATATTACTTTAAAAAAAAAAAAAAAGTCGCTCCCATTATAGGCATTGCCATTCAGGCTTCCCGTCTAGGTTTTACCACATTTTTAACACTGCTACTGAAATTATTCAAACATTGTGTATGACCTTGTTCAGTCGTGTCCGACTCCTCGTGACCCCATTGACCAGAGCACGCCAGGCACGCCTATCCTTCACTGCCTCTCGCAGTTTGGCCAAACTCATGTTAGTAGCTTCGAGAACACTGTCCAACCATCTCGTCCTCTGTCATCCCCTTCTCCTTGTGCCCTCCATCTTTCCCAACATCAGGGTCTTTTCTAGGGAGTCTTCTCTTCTCATGAGGTGGCCAAAGTACTGGAGCCTTAACCTCAGGATCTGTCTTTAAGAATGGAGAGGTTTGATCTTCTTGCAGTCCATGGGACTCTCAAGAGTCTCCTCCAGCACCATAATTCAAAAGCATCAATTCTTCGGCGATCAGCCTTCTTGATGGTCCAGCTCTCACTTCCATACATCACTACAGGAAAACCATAGCTTTAACTATACGGACCTTTGTTGGCAAGGTGATGTCTTTGCTTTTTAAGATGCTGTCTAGGTTTGTCATTGCTTTTCTCCCAAGAAGCAGGCGTCTTCTAATTTCGTGAGTGCTGTCACCATCTGCAGTGATCATGGAACCCAAGAAAGTGAAATCTCTCACTGCCTCCATTTCTTCCCCTTCTATTTGCCAGGAGGTGATGGAACCAGTGGCCATGATCTTAGTTTTTTTGATGTTGAGCTTTAGACCATATTTTGCGCTCTCCTCTTTCACCCTCATTAAAAGGTTCTTTAATTCCTCCTCACTTTCTGCCATCAAGGTTGTATCATCAGCATATCTGAGGTTGTTGATATTTCTTCCGGCAATCTTAATTCCGGTTTGGGATTCATCCAGTCCCGCCTTTCGCATGATGAATTCTGCATATAAGTTAAATAAGCAGGGAGACAATATACAGCCTTGTCATACTCCTTTCCCAATTTTGAACCAATCAGTTATTCCATATCCAGTTCTAACTGTAGCTTCTTGTCCCACATAGAGATTTCTCAGGAGACGGATGAGGTGATCAGGCACTCCCATTTCTTTAAGAACTTGCCATAGTTTGCTGTGGTCGACACAGTCAAAAGCTTTTGCGTAGTCAATGAAGCAGAAGTAAATGTTTTTCTGGAACTCTCTAGCTTTCTCCATAATCCAGCGCATGTTTGCAATTTGGTCTCTGGTTCCTCTGCCCCTTCGAAATCCAGCTTGCACTTCTGGGAGTTCTCGGTCCACATACTGCTTAAGCCTGCCTTGTAGAATTTTTAGCAAAACCTTGCTAGCGTGTGAAATGAGCGCAATTGTGCGGTAGTTGGAGCATTCTTTGGCACTGCCCTTCTTTGGGATTGGGATGTAGACTGATCTTCTCCAATCCTCTGGCCACTGCTGAGTTTTACAAACTTGCTGGCATATTGAGTGTAGCACCTTAACAGCATCATCTTTTAGAATTTTGAATAGTTCAGCTGGAATATCATCACTTCCACTGGCCTTGTTGTTAGCAAGGCTTTCTAGGGCCCATTTGACTTCACTCTCCAGGATGTCTGGCTCAAGGTCAGCAACCACACTACCTGAGGTGTACGAGACCTCCATATCTTTCTGGTATAATTCCTCTGTGTATTCTTGCCACCTCTTCTTGATGTCTTCTGCTTCTGTTAGGTCCTTTCCACTTTTGTCCTTAATTGTGGTAATCTTTGTACGAAATGTTCCTTTCATATCTCCAATTTTCTTGAACAGATCTCTGTTTTTTCCCATTCTGTTGTTTTCCTCTATTTCTTTGCATTGCTCGTTTAAAAAGGCCCTCTTGTCTCTCCTTGCTATTTTTTGGAAATCTGCATTCAATTTCCTGTATCTTTCACTATTTCTCTCACATTTTGCTTGCCTTCTCTCCCCCGCTATTTGTAAGGCCTCATTTGACAGCCACTTTGCTTTCTTGCATTTCTTTTTCATTGGGATGGTTTTCGTTGCTGCCTCCTGTATAATGTTACGAGCCTCCATCCACAGTTCTTCAGGCACTCTATCCACCAAATCTAAATCCTTAAACCTGTTCTTCACTTCAACTGTGTATTCATAAGGAATTTGATTTAGATTGTATCTTACTGGCCCAGTGGTTTTTCCTACTTTCTTCAGTTTAAGCTGGAATTTTGCTATAAGAAGCTGATGATCTGAGCCACAGTCAGCTCCAGGTCTTGTTTTTGCTGAGTGTATAGAGCTTCTCCATCTTTGGCTGCAGAGAATATAATCAATCTGATTTCGGTGTTGCCCATCTGGTGATGTCCATGTGTAGAGTCGTCTCTTGTGTTGTTGGAAAAGAGTGTTTGTGATGACCAGCTTGTTCTCTTGGCAGAACTCTATTAGCCTTTGGCCTGCTTCATTTTGAACTCCAAGGCCAAACTTGCCAGTTGTTCCTTTTATCTCTTGACTCCCTACTTTAGCATTCCAATCCCCTATAATGAGAAGAACATCCTTCCTTGGTGTCATTTCTATAAGGTGTTATAAGTCTTCATAGAATTGGTCAATTTCAGTTTCTTCAGCACTGGTAGTTGGTGCATAAACTTGGATTACTGTGATGTTAAAAGGTCTGCCTTGGATTCGTATCGAGATCATTCTATCATTTTTGAAATTGCATCCCAGTACAGCTTTCACCACTCTTTTGTTGACTATGAGGGCCACTCCATTTCTTTTACGGGATTCCTGCCCACAGTAGTAGATATGATAGTCATCCGAACTGAATTCACCCATTCCCGTCCATTTCAGTTCACTGATGCCCAGGATGTCAATGTTTATTCTTGCCATCTCGTTTTTTACCACATCCAGCTTACCAAGGTTCATGGTTCTTACATTCCAGGTTCCTATGCTATACTTTTCTTTACAGCATTGGACTTTCCTTTCGCTTCCAGGCATATCCGCAACTGAGCGTCCTTTCAGGTTTGGCCCAGCCGCTTCATCAGCTCTGAATCTACTTGTACTTGTCCTCCGCTCTTCCCCAGTAGCATGTTGGACACCTTCCGACATGAGGGGCTCATCTTCCAGCGTCATATCTTTTATATGCCTGTTGTCTTTGTCCATGGAGTTTTCTTGGCAGGGATACTGGAGTGGCTTGCCAGTTCCTTCTCCAGGTGGATCACGTTTGGTCCAAACTCCACTACGACCTGTCCATCTTGACCTGTCCATAGCTTCCCTGAGTAATTCAAGCCCCTTCACCACGACAAGGCAGTGATCCATGAAGGGGAAAAATTGTAGGTTGCCCCAAATCTTTGCCCCAGGGGGTACTTAAGGGGAAACAATGGTTAAGTACTGAACCATCAACAATGAAAAAAGGTTGCCAAGTTCCAAATCTAACATGCAAGATTCTTTCCACATGTAAATTTCAGAGTTCTCCCACTCTGCATTGTCTTTGAGTAGTTGTTGTTTTTTTAATGGATTTTTATGAACTTTATCAGGTTTTGTTTTGTGTGTATATACCTATGCATTATAGCAGGGACATCCAACTTCCAAGAGGCTGAGATCTACTCCCAGTAATAAAAAACCTGCCAGTGATCTACCCTTTGTCTTTGCCCAGAGTTGTTGAGCTTCTCTCAAGAAGCAGGGACCAGAGTTGTGGATCGACCAGTAGATCGTGATTGACCTGTTGCACATGCCTCCATTCTAGGAACAGCATTCCTGACCCAGATTTCACAGGAAGTCCCTAAGATGATTCCCCTTTCAAACAGGACACGTGAACCTAAGCCAGTAGGGCCCTCCTCTCCGGCAGATGGACAACCCCTTCCCCAAAGCCCCTCCCTCCCCCACTTCCCCATGGGGGTTCCCCACACCACCCATCACTCACCAGGAGGGCTTTGGCCATCTCCTGCTTGGAGCAGTTCAGGGTTCGGAGCCCCCTGAGCTGAGCTGCCTGGCAGTTCTGAATCACCCTGATCTTCCTCCAGCAGCTGAAAGGCCAAAGTCAGGCTGTCAGTTCCTCGCGAAGGGAGGGCTTCTCCACATCCGAGAGTGCAGAGTGGGGGGCAAGGAGGGCAGGTCTGAGTCCCTGCTCTGCTTCTCTCCCATACTCACCCCTGGGGGAGGGATGTGCAACCACAGCACATCTGCCAAGAGAAGGACATGGGGACAGGTGAGTCCGTCCCTGAGCACCTGGCAAGGCTATTCCAAGAGTTTTCTCCTGGATTCCAAGTCCTACTAGAAGGAAAGGACACCCCAGGCCTTGGGGGCTAATCCTGGCCTCCTTTAACCAGAATGTGGCTCCCCAGACTAAGGAGATGGTCGATATCCGGTTCCACTCCACCCTTTTAAGATTTAAATCTCAAAACAGATCCCATCTTTCAGAGCATGTGAATCATATGAGGGGAAAGACTGCTGCGCCACTCACAGAAACAGGACTATACTTCCTTCTCCCACCTTTAAAGTAAACGTATACGTAACGAAACCGAATCGACCCAAGTCTGCCTTCGTCTGCCAACCTCACCTTCGCTCTTCAGGCCAAGAGACAACACTTCCCCGTCCCTGGGTGAAACTGTCATGTGACAAAGACGCAGGAGAGCAGGAACAGCTGTTGACGACTAAGTGCTATAACTTTCCTTCTAAGATGTAACTGCCATTCTAGTCTGTAACTGTCTGTCAGTCTGTGAGTTACTTACCTTGTCTGTGGTGACTAGTTTCTCTCAGAGTGTGTGCCAGTATAGAGAAGAGCCTGTATTCTATATGGGATCTATTTTAAGAAAAAGTTTATTTTAAACTTAATAAAAGTTTTTATTTGTTTCAATCAAAACTCTGCTTAAATAATTCCCGCTGCACGTTAGAAACCCTCTGGCCTTTCATTGGTAGAGCCGCCACCACGCCAGTGGCATTGACCTCAGCGCAGCGCGGGGACTGACTGAGCAGGTGGTGAGATGCTTTCAGCCTCGACCCTTGGTGGGTTCTGAGATTGCCATGCAGGCCAGATACACGGCCCTGGCGGACTGGATTCAGCCCACTGGACATAGTTTGAGGACCCCTGGTCTACACTGACTGGCAGCAGCTCCCCAGAGTTTCAGGCAGGGATTTAGTCCAGCCCTTGCAGGAGATGTCAGGGGTTGACCCTGGGACATTCTGCATGCCAAGTAGATGCTCTAGGGCTCCCCATATTTCAGTAGCCTTTCAACATTATGCTATTAGCAACCGTGGAGATTCCACCTGCCTCTTTCGAAAGCAGAACACTCACCTGATCAATTTAATAAATAATACTAATAATAATGATTTATAAGGTTACCTAATTATAATTACAACAACCATCCATTTTCAGTCCATTGAATTAGGGTACCTAATATACCTTTGTATATTAGCATAGAAAGCAGGCATAAGAAAGTATTACTCATTTATGATGAGAACAGGATTTATTTATTTTGAACTTCGCTTGGTTCCTCCTTGGTAGCCAGTGCGGTTGTTTCCGCAGTGCTCGAACTCAGGACCCGCTGCCTTGAGGGACACCTACGAGCAGCTTGGCAGGGGAAAGGTCTCCCTTGGGAGGGGGTGGACTCTCCTTCCTTGGAGGTTTCTAAGCAGAGATGCTTGAGCTGAGATTCCTGCCTTGCTGGGGGTTGGACTAGATGACCCTCGGGTCCCCTCCTCTCTCTCCACTCCTGAATCCGAGGAGGAGGTTCCTTGCCTCCTGCAAAGCCCTTTTCCCTGCAAGCTCTTCCTCCGGTTTCTGGCCAAGGGAGGGAGATGCTCAGAGTCCAGTCAAGAGCCTCGGCTTTGCAAGGGTTAAAGGGAACGGAGCTGCCTTCCTAGAGAGGACAGGAAGCAAGAGGGGGGGCAGGTCCTCCAGAGCCCAGGCCCCTCCCGCCCTCCCTCCCCAGTCCTTTCCTGCAAGGGCTGCATGGCTGTCCCCTCCTGGGATCTGGTGAGTCTCCTCTCTCTCTCTCTCTCTCTCTCTCTCTCTCTCCCCCCCCCCAGAGGGTGCAGGGGGGAGACGGTGGGGGTCCCAGGGCTGCAGCAGGGGGGGGGGCCTGGGGTGGGGGCCTGATCTGCTCATGCGGGGGGAGGAGAGGGTCCTGCCAGGGAGGGGCGAGGTCTGCAACGCTCTCTCTCTCTCTCTCTCTCTCTCTCTCTCCCCCCCCCCCAGAGGGTGCAGGGGGGAGACGGTGGGGGTCCCAGGGCTGCAGCAGGGGGGGGGCCTGGGGTGGGGGCCTGATCTGCTCATGCGGGGGGAGGAGAGGGTCCTGCCAGGGAGGGGCGAGGTCTGCAACGCTCTCCTTCCTGGAGATCACAGGATCCCAAACTCATTTCTCCCTTCTTTCAACAAAGGAGTCCCTAGGACTTTAACTCTGTGTGACGTCGCTCAGCGTCATTGCACAACAGAGGAAACACGTGCAGATGGTTCTCCAAAGCTGGACGAGGAGGGGGACTAGCCCCCCCAAACCTCATGGGGAGGAAGGATGGAAAGAGGGGAGAGAAAGGCCAGGGATGAAGAGAGGGATCCCAGCCCATAGTCTGGCTGCTGCATTGCAGACCAGTTTCCCAGTGTCTCCCAGGGCAGCTCCACACGGAGGCCACTGCAGCAATCCCCTCGCACCCAGAGCAGGGCATCCCAGGACCACATCCTCTCTGTCCCCAAGGGATTGTTGCTGGAAAACCAGCCGGAAATGGGCGCTGCTACTCACTGAGCCTCCAGGGACCTTGGCATCAATGGCTGTATGTGTCTTAAGCTATCGAATAATAAAAATAAAAATAAAAAAATACCCGGCTTAATTTCAAGAGAGATATCTTTGACCCCATCCGCTTGGCCCTCAAGGGGTTTCCCAGATACATACCTGGCCCTCAGAGCAAAGAAGAAGGGACCCCCCCCCCGGAGTCTGTCTTGAGAGCGGCAGAGAGTCCAAGTGCAAGAAAAGGAGACAGAAGCAGGGGGGTGGGGGTGGGGAGCAACTCCTGAGGACCCCCCGGGTGAGGACCCTCACTAGATCCAAGCATCCATTTTTCACAAGATACAAAGGATTCCCTTGTCATTCGGTTCTGACTTCATGCATTGACTGGAAGGCAGCAGAAACCAGGCAGATTACGGTAATCCCACAGAAATCTCTTCAATTGCCTCCACATTTTGCATTGCTAGAAGGATAGAGACTTATTTTTTCTTCTCTTCCTCCTCTTTCTTTTCAGAAAAATAGCTCATGGTCTGGGATGCAGTGCAGTCCAGCCCTGAACCATTTCCCCCCTACAAATTCTGTAACAGAACAATGTATTTGCTTTGTAGGATCTGCTAGAGCTTCTCATTCAGACAGACAGAACTCGGCAGAAGACCAAAGGGTTCCTTCCGATCTCTTAGAGACTTCCTGAGAGCACAGATGGATGAGCGAGACTCAGCTGGCCCTGGAACAGGAAGAGGCCATGCCAACCACACTGGGAGCAGTGGGGGATTCTGGGAAAACCCAGTGCAGAAGATCCTGGGTGAGGAGGACACCCTCCGCTCAGAGGTGCAGAGCCAGCAGTTGAGGCAGTTCTGCTGCCAGGAGGCCAAAGGACCCCGAGAGCTTTGCAGCAGACTCTACCACCTCTGTCGTCAATGGCTGAAGCCAGAAAGGCACACGAAAGCTGAGATGCTGGACCTGGTGATCTTGGAGCAGTTCCTGGCTGTCCTTCCCCTGGAGGTGGAGAGCTGGGTCAGGGAATGCGGAGCGGAGACCAGTTCCCAGGCGGTGGCCCTGGCCGAAGGTTTCCTCCTGAGTCAGGCAGAGGAGAGAAAGCAGGTGAGAGAGACTTTCCTCTGGATACTCCCAAGGGGCTCCAAACAGGACAGAGAACATCCCATAATAGTCTGCTAATGGCCCGTCCATTTTCTGGGAAAGCATCCATGGAATGAGATCTCACACCCTTCAAGTCTTTGTCATTCTCTTTCTAATATTTCTCCCCATTCTCTGTTTTGAATCCTGTTTTCTTTTTCAGGGAAAGGATCATTTTGCAGAAATGGACCTGGATTCCTGTGAGGCAGAGAGGCCTCCGTTGGACACCAGAGAGAGGCCACTGGGTGAGGAGGAAGGTGGTTTTTCTCCGTTTCGTCTCATTCTGTTGGTTTTCCAACTCATCCGAGGGTTCTTTTCATCTTGTTTTGTGGGGAGACAGTTGGGAACAAGGGTCCAGAGGAGGGGAGATGTATTTCTGCACAACAAACATATGAAATGGGCACAAACGTCCAAATGCTCTCAGCAGGTAAGGCTTCCTCAAAGGCCCACCTGTAGTTAGAGATGCCCTGTTTCACCTGTGAGAGAAGCAGGCACTCCTGGCGTCGTGTTTACCTTTTTTCTCTGCAGATGACAGAATGATGCCGGCAAGACCTCCTGATCCGTCTTTTCATGGGGGCAGAAGGGAAGCAGTGGCTGTGGAACCAGATCAGGTCAGGGGAATCTGCCTTGTGGGGACAGAGGCTGAGGGCTGGAGCAATGTCATGGACTGGTTGGGCACAGAGGAATGGTGGGAGGAAGCAGCCGGGGAACCAGGAAGGGAAGATGGGAGAAGAAGTGGAGGTAGAAGAAGGATGGGCGGTCAGAGGAGAAAGTGGGAGAAGCCTGGGAAGAGGAGGTGTCAGAAGCTGAAGGGGTAACAGGGCTTAGTGAGCTGGGAGACTCTGTGGCAGAATGCAGTCCAGAATCAGAGGCAGAAGAGGAAGGAGGCGAGTGGGAGGAGGAAGGTTGAGAGGTGAGGTGAATCAGGAGAAGGAGGAACCACCGGTGACTCCCTCTCCTTCTGCCAGAAGCCACCCTCCCTGCTTGTCTCTCAGAGCCAGGAGACCCCCTGCATTGCAGGAATCTCTGCTAGATCATCCACGACAGATGGCCTTCCAAAATAGGCTTAGTGGCCTGGATTCACCTAACTAGCCCCATCCGCTGCAAAATCAGGCCTGCCCCCTCATTCCTCCCTCTCTCCATGCCCCCATGAACCCCTTGAATTTGACTCCATGGCATTGGCAGGGAACTCCCCAGAACAGCTCACAAGGAGAGGAGAAAGTGGATCCTTCCATGGGGGAAACTGGAATTCTTGCATAGGCAGAATGATGAACACCCATAATTAAAACACAGAATGAAATAAGCATCCATAAATAAAATGTGCAGCAAACAAATCCTATTGAAACAACACCACAATTTACAGGAAGGAAACAACAGAGCATTGTGTAGCAGATCATATTTCTGCTGTCTCAGAGGAAGACATTTCCCTTTTTCTTTCAGGGTCCAGTGTGCTTTGAAGATGTCGCTGTTTGTTTCACGAACGAGGAGTGGGCGTTGCTGGATTCTGACCAGAGAGCTCTGCATAAGGACGTCATGGAGGAGAATTGTGGGATCGTGGCCTCTCTTGGTAAGACTCCCTGTGGGATCGTCATATCTGCCTGGAAATTCAAAAAATACCTCTATGTGACCAACTTCATATATTTTCACAGAGCTCAACACGTGGGAACCTAATACCCCCACAATAAACAGTAAATTACACTTTTTTCTTTGAACAATCTTCCTCAAATTATTCCTTTTTCTACCATGATTGGGCTGCTCTGAACTGCCCAGGCCATCTTAAATTTCAGCTTCAGAATTGTTAGGAAAGATAAGTAGCTTCCAGTTTTCTGTTTTTGTTTTTGCTCCTGTCAGTCTTGGGTTGACCAAAGAGACGACTGACATGGGAGATGGAGGGGATGCCATAACTGGGCCAAACAAAATCCATCCCAGAGAAGAGCCAGGCTTATTGAATCTCAGGTAGTAGTAGCAGTGATGATGATGATGATGATGATGGAGGATGATGATAGTAATACAGTGGTACCTCAGGTTACAAACTTAATCTTTTCTGGAACAGAACTGTTCTTAAATCGAGGTACCACTGTAGTAATAATAATATTTTTTATTTATACCCTGCCCTTCTGGCTGGGTTGCCCCAGCCACTCTGGGCGGCTTCCATCACATATATAAACATGAAACATAAATAATAAAAATCAGATTCCATATAAAAAGAACATTAAAATGAACAACGTATACTAGTGGCCGAAATTGTGGAAACCTTTTGTGAAAAGTGTGTTTCTGAGGTTTGATGGCTCATAACACCACTTTTGCGTGGAGTAATACCATAAAATTATATATCAATGGAAACATAATATAATGAAGAATGCAATAACTTTAAAGAAGGAGTATTTATTAGAACAGCAGTCATAAAGAAAACAGTGAAACCTTTGGTAACCATTGGTAACCTTTAGCTTTAATTACGGCCTTACAACGCCTTCCCAATTTTTTAGTTCTGCAGCTGTAATAAGGTGAAACCAAGACTGAATTATTGCCTCTGTTAATTGGGCTTTATTGCTGGGTTGCTTCTGACTAGCAAGTTTCTTTAGTCGGCTCCATAGATATCCTATTGGATTAAAGTTTGGGCTATTCCCAGGCCATTCCAGTAGTGGAATAGGATTATCTTGAAAGCACCTTTTACACAGAGCAGCAACATGACATGGAGATGAATCCTGTTGAAATGGAAAACAAACAAACGAACAAATATATATATATATATATATATATATATATATATATATATATATATATATATATGTAAATATGTAAATGCTTCAGTATCTGGGAAAAGATCACCTGCGGAATGTCTCAGTTTGCGCTGAAGTATTTCATTCATGCATTTTGGGGCATTTACATTCCCATTAATGACACAAATTCTTCCCACACCTTTTGCTGCCATACAACCCCAGATCAACAAACTTTCTGGGTCTTTCACTGTCGGTGTTATGCATGTAGGATGTAATTCTTCTCTGATTTTTCTCCTCGCATATTTCATGCCATCACTAAAAGCAAGGAGATTTGGGTCTCCTTGCTCCAAATAGCACTGTCCCCTTGTTCCGCTGTCCAGTTAACATGGGTTTAATCTTTTCGACCTTTGCTTGAGAGATAACAATGGCTTTTTCCTGGAAATTCTAACCTATAGACCAGTCCTTGCACTCAACTTCACATTACATTTGCCATGTCATCTTGTAGACACCCAGATGATTTTCTTCTGTCATGTAAGGAGAGTCTCTCCATTCTTTGATCGTCACTTGCCTTTGTGAACCTTTTGCTGCCTTTACCAGTCTGATTTCGTACTGAGTCTCCTTATACCTCTACAAAAATATAGAACGGCCAGCTTTGGTAACGTTTCCCCCAATCTTTCATCTACTGTAATTTCTTCATAATTGTAGCCTTGTTCACTTAATAATAAAATTTTACATCACTTTCTGGGTGACCAGTCAGCTCTTAGTGCCATTTCTATAATTTTCTTATTTTTTACATCCTCACTAAATGAAAGAACACAAAAAACCAACCAACTTGATAGCAATCACATAACACACTGAAAAAAGTCAACCTAAGCAAGTTGTACTTCCTTTTTCTTGTTATTTGGCTATAACATTTGACAGAATACGGGTAATTGAACAAACTTCGTTGATTTGCAATCTTGATTAAATTATCTTTCCATTTATATATAATTTTATGATATTACTCCAAAAGAAGTGGTGTTATGAGCCATCAAACCTCTGAAATACACTTTTTTCCAAAGTCTTCCACAATTTTGACCACTACTGTATATCAAACAAAGCAACATTCAACGACTCATGAGAATCTAATAATAAATTTGTTGGTTAATGACAAACAACACAGGTAATGATCGCACACCCAACTCCCTTCAGTTCTTCTTCATTTGTTCCTGAGGCTCTAATCACTTTTTGTTTCCATTGCAGATTGTGATGAATTGGAAATTGAGAACAAAGGTGACCACAATAAAATCCCCAGAGAGAGGAGGAGCCACGTAAAAATTTGGAGTCTGGAGAAAGCTGCAGTCAGAGCTCCCATTCCACTTCCCATCAACAAAGTCTCATTGGAAAGAAACTCTATCGGTGCATGGAATGTGGAAAGAGCTTCAGTCTGAGCTCCTCTCTCACTAAGCATCAAAGAATTCATACAGGGGAGAAACCCTATCAGTGTGTGGAATGTGGAAAGAGCGTCAGTCAGAGCTCCCATCTCACTTCACATCAGAGAATTCATTCAGGGGAGAAACCATATCAGTGTGTGGAATGTGGAAAGAGCTTCAGTCACAGCTACAATCTCACTTCCCATCACAGAATTCATATAGGGGAGAAACCCTATCAGTGCTTCGAATGTGGAAAGAGCTTTAGTCGCAGTGACAGTCTCACTTCCCATCAAAGAATTCATACAGGGGAGAAACCATATCAGTGCTTCGAATGTGGAAAGAGCTTCATTTGGAGCACTGAACTCACTTCACATCAGAGAATTCATACAGGGGAGAAACCCTATCAGTGTGTGGAATGTGGAAAGAGCTTCATTCGGAGCTCCAACCTCACTTCCCATCAAAGAATTCATACAGGGGAGAAACCCTATCAGTGTGTGGAATGTGGAAAGAACTTCAGGAATAGCAGCGATTTTACTTCCCATCAAAGAAATCATACAGGGGAGAAACCCTATCAGTGTGTGGAATGTGGAAAGAGCTTCAGTAAGAGCTCCTCTCTCACTTCCCATCAGAGAATTCATACAGGAGAGAAACCGTATCAGTGTGTGGAATGTGGAAAGAGGTTTAGCCAGAGCTCCAACCTCACTTCCCATCGAAGAATTCATACAGGGGAGAAACCCTATCAGTGTGTGGAATGTGGAAAGAACTTCAGGAATAGCAGCGATTTCACTTGCCATCAAAGAATTCATACAGGGGAGAAGCCCTATCAGTGTGTGGAATGTGGAAAGAGCTTCAGTCAGAGCTCCTCTCTCACTTCCCATCAAAGAATTCATACAGGGGAGAAGCCCTATCAGTGTGTGGAATGTGGAAAGAGCTTCAGTCAGAGCTCCAAACTCACTTCCCATCAAAGGATCCATACAAAGGTCGGAAAAACCATTATACAGCTTTAGGAGCCCGGCAGATCCGCACCTTTTTAACCAGACCTTTGACTGATTGACATCTAATGCCCTTTTAAAATGTCGTGTTTTGTGTTTTTATGTTGTGTTATTACGTTATTATGTTATGCTCTGGTCCATGGGGTCACAAAGAGTCGGACATGACTAAACAACTAAACAACAACATTATGTTGTAACCATCCTGAGACCTGTGGGTATAGGGAATAGGTGCCAACTCTTAAAGGCCTAGGGGTCTTTGCCCCCCCCCCCAATTAAATATTTGAATAGGTGTGGCGTTTGCCCACTCATTATGGAGACGTTGTGGTGGGGGAGAGAGAGAATGGGTTAATAGGCTGGCCAATAAGAAAGCCCAGGGGTGGAGCCTAACTGTGTATTTAAGAGTCAACACAGGGGTTTTGGCTGTTAGTTTGGTTGGTTTCTTTTCCTTTTAATCCAAGCTTTTATTGAAATTTAATGTATATACATAATAACCAAAGCTATGGTTTTCCCAGTAGTAATGTACGGAAGTGAGAGCTGGACCATAAAGAAGGCTGATCGCCGAAGAATTGATGCTTTTGAATTATGGTGCTGGAGGAGACTCTTGAGAGTCCCATGGACTGCAAGAAGATCAAACCTATCCATTCTTAAAGAAATCAGCCCTGAGTGCTCACTAGAAGGACAGATCCTGAGGTTAAGGCTCCAGTACTTTGGCCACCTCATGAGAAGAGAAGACTCCCTAGAAAAGACCCTGATGTTGGGAAAGGTTGAGGGCACAAGGAGAAGGGGACGACAGAGGACGAGATGGTTGGACAGTGTTCTCGAAGCTACTAACATGAGTTTGGCCAAACTGCGAGAGGCAGTGAAGGATAGGCGAGCCTGGCGTGCTCTGGTCCATGGGGTCACGAAGAGTCGGACACGACTGAACGACTGAACAACAACAAATAACCAAAATTATCCATAATTCCCTAACATAAAATATAATACCTAATTTACAACAGCTACATAATTATACGCTTATAAAACTCACCATCCACCCCTCCACAGCAATTCGACTTCTTCATATTTCTTTACACCTTTTTTCCTTGCACTCTATAGTAGTAGAACAGTGTTTCCCAACCAGTGTGCCTCCAGATGTTTTGGGACTACAACTCCCATCATCCCTCGCTAGCAATACCAGTGGTCAGGGATGATGGGAATTGTAGTCCCAAAACATCTGGAGGCACACTGGTTGGGAAACACTGTAGTAGAAGAAGAAGAGTTTGGATTTGATATCCCACTTTATCACTACCCAAATGAGTCTCAAGGCAGCTAACATTCTCCTTTCCCTTCCTCCCCCACAACAAACACTCTGTGAGGTGAATAAGGCTGAGAGACTTCAGAGAAATGTGACTAGCCCAAGGTCACCCAGCAGCTGCATGTGGAGGAGCGGAGACGCGAACCCGGTTCACCAGATTACGAGTCTACTGCTCTTAACCACTATACCACACTGGCTCTCTATAGTAGATTCTTTTTTTTGTAATTTGATTTTTCCTTCTTTCTTTTTTGGTTTTGTTATTGCTTACATTGTTTATTCTAAGCCTATTAGCATGTCGTTTTTAGAACAGTATTTTGACATATAATATTCGAAATACATCCACTCCATTCTTAACTTTTGATTTGATTGGTATCTTTTAATTGAGGTTAATTTTGCCAATTCTATATACTCACTTAATTTGCAAATCCACTCTTCCTTTGTTGGTATGTTCTGAGATTTCCATTTAGTGGCAATCACTACTGTCAGAGAGTCAGAAGGGCTCACGCCCTCCCCTGCTTTAAGTCAGTACCGAGACCCAGAGCCTGTCTTACTGACAGATTCAAGCAGCGAGTCTCGAGGGAGTTCAGATGCAGAGGGGGAGGTGGCAGGGCTGTCAGTAAAGTGTCGCAGCCCTCACTCCACAGCGAAAGGAGGGGGAAGGAGGAAGAAGACCGGCTGCTTCCGGGTCCCCGGGTGGTGGAGAAGGCGGGAAAGGAATGCTTCCGGCACTGATAGCAACTGAGTTATGGAGGGCTGACGTGTTTACGATCGGCTGTGAAGCTGTAAAGCGATTGTTGTTGTTCAGTCGTTCAGTCGTGTCCAACTCTTCGTGACCCCATGGACCAGAGCACGCCAGGCACGCCTATCCTTCACTGCCTCTCGCAGTTTGGCCAAACTCATGTTTGGTATGGTAAAGCGATTACCATACCAATAAAAGCTTCAATGGCTTCAAATGGTCGTGTGCTTGTGAATGACCTCATGCAGAAAAGCCCGGACGGGTCTGCGACAACTACCCTGGCAGCTGTTGTTGCATACAGAAAGATTGTTTTTTTCATATGTGGTATGTCTTTGCCCATCAGCCCTAACAGATAAGCTTCGGGATTTTTTATCAAGGGGATTTTTAACATTTTCTTAAGTTCCTCATGTATTATTCCCCAAAATTTCTTTATTTCCTTGCAACCCCACCACATATGAATTGTCGTTCCAGGTTCCTTGTTACATTTCCAACAATGGTTGGATTTTAAATCATAAATTTTGGTGAGTTTGTCGTGTTAAATACCACCTGTAAAACATTTTAACAAAGTTTTCCTTCATCATGTAGCAGGTGGTAAAGTGAATATCCTTGCACCAGAGTTTCTCCCATTGTTCTAAATATATAGTGTGGCCAATGTCTTGTGGCCGTTTGACCATTGTTTCTTTTACCTCTTCATCCATCAAATCATAGTCCAATAACAGAGTGTAAATTTCCAATAATAATTTCCTGTTTTTTGTAGTATAATGGTGCTAAATAGCGATTGTTCTTTAGTTAAACCTTTTCTTTGGTCTGCATAAAACACACTTTTTAAGTGAATATATTGCCAATTATCCATCCCATATTGTTTTAATTCTTCATATGTTTTCAATTTTAATTTTCTTCTTCCAATGTTTGTCTATATGTTGCCCAGTTCAGGTTCATATTGAGTTTTTTAACTGCATGGGCTTCTAATGGAGAGATCCATAAAGGGATTTGCAACAGCTGTTTATATTTATTCCAAACTTTAAACAATGAATTTGTGAGTATATGATTTTTGAAGCCGTTACGTACGCTAGGTAGGCATGCCATCCATACCTATTGTCAAAACATTTTAGATTTAAAATACTAGTATGTGAGGTATGTGAGCTTACGGGGTTAATAAGATCAGCATCTATGCCCTGCCCACAGGGTGACGTTTCACACATCCGAGGTTTTCTGTACGGAAGTCTTTGTGTAATGTGAAATGCTGTATCTCCTTCTGTCTGTTCTTCAGGCAGGATGGCTGCAAGTTCGCCTGCCTGAAGGTTTCTTTTTTACTGCCTTAATAAATCTTTTGTTTAATAAGCCAGGAGCTGCCTTGATTTATTGCAAGGGCAAAACACAGGCACAAGTTGCTGTTTCCACTGAACTCTGCTTTGAAAGGAGAAAGGAGAAAGACTTATGGTGCAGTAGAATGTGCCAGACGGCCATTCGCAGTCACACAGCTGAATTGCTGGTGGTCATGAAGGTCTTTACATCTCATGACTGCCGCTGCATGGTTAACTCCAAGAGTTAACGAATAGGTTATGGACAGCTAATTAGTTAGCAATTAAAGGTGTCTGTGAGTGTGGAGGCTGCTGCCTGAAGCAGCAATAATCCATCTTGGAGGTTCTGCCAGGCTTGGTAGCAAACTCGCTGGCAACAAGCCATCAATCTCCGGAGCCAGGACGGTGCAGCTACTGGAAGCGTGAGTACACTGGAAGCCCCTGGGGGGATAAGAAAAAAATGGCTGAGGCTGGAGAATCGTTCTCTTGGCCTTATAATAAATTGGACGGCACCAATTCTCTTGAGTGGGCTGTCAAGACGGAAGCCTGGCTGACTGCCCGTGGTTTATGGGCTTGTACGCAGGCAGCACCATTGCAGGCAGGGCTAGGAGCTTTACCAGCCACCATTGCTGCTGCCCAGGCTGCCCAGTGCAGAGATGAAAGGGCCCAAGGAATGCTCATGGCGTTGGAAGGCAGCCAGTTACCGTTGATTGCAGGTTTGGTCACCGCCCATGGAATTTGGCAAGCTCTGAGGAGAATTTATCTGAGGCCAACAGCAGGAGCCAAAATCTCCCTCACTGTATGAGCTGAGGCTCACGCCCGGGAAAAGCATGCAGGAGCAGGTAACAGAGTTAATTGCCATGTTCAACAAACTGCAGCTGTTGGGGCTGAACTATACACAGGAACAGAAAGTTTATACACTTTGGAGTTCGCTGGACAAATCTTTTGAGGCGTTCTGCTTATCTCTGGAAACAATGCCAGCCCAAGATCTCACTCTGGAATTTGTTGCTGGAAGGCTCGTTGATGAGCAAGTCCGCAGAGAGAGGGGGATACCACATGATAGGTACACATCCACTAGTGTGTGGGCTTGTATGGCTCAGTGTGAGCCAGAGAGCTTTGAGGAAGTGCAGGCATTGCCTTAGCAAGAAGCCGAGAAGTGGCATCAGGCAATGTGGAAGGAGTTAGACTCCATGAAGGCACTGAAGGTTTTCTCCACAGTGACGCTACACCATGGGGTCCATGAGTATCATGTACACTGAACCCCCCACCCCCCAAGAAAACCCGTAACGATGCCAATAACACTCAGCTCAATTTTTAGTTTTATTTCATAAAATGTGTACAACACTCGTCTGTGAAGGGGGGAAAACAGAAAGGACCAGATCTTGCAAGCAGAGCACCTGCTTTTCAGGCAGAAGGTTCCGAGTTCAATTCCTGGTGTCTTCCAATTGAAAAAGGATCCAAGAAGCAGGAGTTGGGAGGGGGAGGAACCTTGGAGTGTCAGAGGCAGAGGAAGCACTGGGCCCGGTAGACAAATTCTCTGACCTCCAGTGTCCAAACATGCAAGCTGGATGAGGGTGGAGAAAACTTAATCCATTCAAGAAGGAGATGTTCCTGGTGGGAAGCTCAGCTGGTGTGGACGCTCCCGGGAGCAGATCTAGTCTGAAACCAATGAAAGTTCAGCTTCAGGGCTCCTAACCCTGGAGGGACCCCAGCAGCGACTTTAGGGGACGTTGCTTAAAATTGTTGGGTCTTGCAGACCCCATTTAAGTCGCAGGACTCAAATGGATTGATTTTCTGTTGTATATATTTCAACAATCCCAAAGTTTGAGAGTCTGTGGCACAGATGCTGTAAAGATATGGTGACCTGTGATGGAACAAGCCCACTGAAGAAGATAACAGTGGCTACCCAGATGTCGTTGCTGGTTGCAAAGCGGTCCCCCTAAGAGTTGAAGATTCAGGACCCCAAAAATGTAGATTCACCACTGGAAGCTCCCCCTGTTCTAGAGGGGACCATGCCTTGGGGGAGCATGGTGAGCTAGGGGTTGTTTTAGGGAGGCAGCTGTGATGAAAAGTGCCTTTCTCTGGAATCGTAAAGTTGGAAGGGGGACCCTGAGGTTCATCTAGTCCACCCCCCTGCAAGGCAGGAATCACGGCTAAAGGCTCCCTGGCAGTACAGTCCCTGGGGAATTGATAAAGTATATTTAATTAAAAACATTGTCCCCAAGTGAAAACCTGGACATGTTTTGACCAAGCTCCGCAAGTTGCAAGTTAGATTAATAATACATGAGACAAAACGAAAGAAAGAAATGGAGATAAGGAATACTGAAGCAGTGATAATAAAAAAGGGGGGGTGAACCCTCAATGCTGAGGTTGGAAGTCATATGGAGGAATTAAGAATTTGTGAATCAGGAATAATAATTACTAATTAATAATTAATAATTTATTATTTGTACCCCAGCCACTCTGGGCGGCTTCCAACAAAAATAAAAAATACATTAAAATATCACATATTAAAAGCTTCCTTAAACAGGGCTGCCTTCAGATGTCTTCTGAATGTCAGGTGGTTGTTTATCTCTTTGACATCTGAAGGGAGGGCATTCCACAGGGCGGGTGCCAATACCGAGAAGGCCCTCTGCCTGGTTCCCTGTAGCTTTGCTTCTCTCAGTGAAGGAACCGCCAGAAGGTCCTTGGCACTGGACCTCAGTGTCCAGGCAGAATGATGGGGGTTGAGACGCTCCTTCCGGTATACTGGGCCAAAGCCATTTAGGGCTTTAAAGGTATAAGCTTTCGTGTGCATGCACAATTCTTCAGTGTATCTGAAGAAATGTGCATGCACACGAAAGCTCATACCAAGAACAAACTTAGTTGGTCTCTAAGGTGCTACTGGAAGGAATTTTTTATTATTTTTTATTTTGTTTTGACTATGGCAGACCAACACGGCTACCTACCTGTAACTAGGGCTTTAAAGGTCAACACCAACACTTTGAAAAAGACTTAAACAACATAAGCCTCTGTCAGGGGGCTGCCCCCCCCTTCCAGCCCGGCTTTGAGCGAGTACCGGGAACAGCCTGCGATCTTGGAGTCAGACCCCTCCTCCTCTTCCTCCTCCTCCCCTGGGGGAAGTTCGGGAGAAAGGAAGGCAGTGGGAGGGCTTCGACCAGCCAAGCAGAGCCATCGCAATGTGGGAGGGGAAGGGAAGAAGAGACAGACCGGATGCTTTCGTTTTCCAAGGTGGGCTTCCTGGCGGGAGAATCGCCAGGGGCCATTCCAGGAATCTGATAGTGATTAACGGATGTGTTTACGATGTACTCCGCGTTGTAAAGTAATTAGCCTAGATTAAAGCTTAATAGCTCAATGGCTTGGAGTCTTTCTTTGAACGGCCAGCTGGGGAAAGGACCCCTCGCAGCCTGACAGCCTCTTTAAGGATTCGTATATATTTGTATATATTGGCTTATTTGGAAATCTGATGTTTCTTTTGTGTTTTATTTGGAATGTATGATTTTTGTCGTGTTGGAAAATCAATAAAAAGCTTTAAAAGGGGGGGGGGGCCTCCCTGGCAGGTGGCCATCCAACTTCTGCTTAAAAGCCTCCAAAGAAGGAAAGGCCATAACCTTCTGAACTGAGGCTGCAGGGTTGGGCCAGCCATGGCCATTCCTGGAAAAGGAGGACACCTTCTGAACACTGAGATAGATGCCTTGCTGGTTGCAGGTGGCTTTTCTGAGATCAGACACACTGCGTGGGGCTGTCTTGCTTGGCACCCCACTAGCCGATTCTTCGGAGGCTGGTTTTGTCCAAATGCAGAGTCATGAAACACAGGAGTTAAGCGGGGAATTGCTCTCTGGTCCTGCCAGGGGCCTTCCCAGGAGATTCATCTGCTTGGTCATTCTGTGGGACCAACGGAGGTGGCCTAGGTGGGCCTCCTTTGCTCTGCTCTAGCAACCAGGCTCTTCGAATCATAGAATCGTAGAGTTGGAAGGGGCCCCCTGAGGTCCTCTAGTCCAACCCTTCTTGGCTAACCTGGTGAGCATGGCCCAATGGGAGGGGGAGTCCAATGAATGCAGCGCAGAGCACAGGTTCCCCTGGTTACCAGTCTAATGCAGACCCTCCAACATTTCTCCAATGAAAATAGGGGTGTCCTGTTCCATAATAATAATAATAATAATAATAATAATAATAATAATAATATTTATACCCCAGCTCCTAAACATATATAAAAAACACAATAAAACATTAAGCATTGAAAATATTCCCTAGACAGGGCTGTCTTCCAAAGGTTGTCTAGTTACTTATCTCCTTGGCTCGGAGGTCGCATGACTCCATACCTTCCAACATTTCTCCGGTGAGAATAGGGACATCCTAAGGGAAAGTGGGACATTCCGGGATCAAATCATAAACCGGGACATCTGCTGTAGATCCAAGACTGTTCCTGGAAAATAGGGACGATTGGAGGGTCTGTTGACGCCATTTAAATTGCTACTGCAATAGCAAAGGGATAATGGGGTGGCGCTCTTGCCAGCAACACACTCTGGGTTTAGAAAATGGCTTATTTGCAGCCGTCGACCCTCTTAGCTCTTAACTCAAGCAAAGACTAACGTTCGCTCTCAGCCGCACTCGATTTGCTCCTGCTTTGCTTCCCCAGGAGCGGACTATGCGAAGGACGGCGGAGAGGCAGAGGTTTGATCATGGAGATCCGAGGAGGCCTGGGGGTCCCAGGGTGCCAGCAAGGAGGAGGGAACCCCAGAGAAAGAAGGACATTTGGACACTAGCAGAGAGATGGCTCTGACTTGCACCTGTCAATACAAACAAAAAAGGAGGGGACTTTAGCATACTTTTAATATAGCATGAGCGTCTGGGGTGGGGGTGGGGGGAGATTTATCATCAACTCCCTCACCTGAGTTGGTCCGGCACCTCGGGGGCTTGCACTTTTTCTCTGCAAAGAGCAAAGCAAATATAGTTATAAGCAAGTCATTCATAGAATCATAGCATTGCAGAGTTGAAAGGGACTCCTCAGGGTCATCTAGTCCAGCCCCCACTGCAATGCAGGAAACGCCGACTAAAGATCCCCTGCAGAGGGGCATCCCACCTCTGCTTAACAACCTCCAAGGAAGGAGAGTCCACCTTTATTATTCAGAACAGAGGTTCACATGTCCCACTAAGGAGGATAGCAACACAATAAAATGCATAACAGCAACAATTAATTGCACGGTTTTGCAAAATCCATTTAACATTATTTAGTTTGATTAAGTCAACAAAATGCACAAGCTGGATCCAGGGATACCAGCTTGTCAAAGTCTGATAGTTTATTTACACCTCTAGCACACACCTCAGCCACCTCCTTCCCTCTAAGAGCCCAGCAAGGTAATATTTGGGATAATAATAATAATAATAATAATAATAATAATAATAATTTATTATGTATACCCCACTAACTCTAGGCGGCTTCCAACAAAATATTAAAATACAATAGTCTGTTAAACATTAAAAACTTCCCTAAACTTTTAATGTGGGAATCACTGGTCTAGTGTTCCTCAAACACAGACAGTTACCTGCTTTCTGGAAACACTGGCATTACAAAACATCATGGGTGTCATTACTGGGCAGCTCAAAAAATTTAGACTGGGACACAGAATATTTCCCCACCTCGCAGAGCCTGGGGAATCTCTACATTGCAGATAATAGCATGTTTAGTGCCTCTCTAAGGGAGGGTTTACCAAGGCATTGAATGGCTAAGGACAAAATGCCACCCCCACCCCCCGCGCGCAATTTCATCAGGGTTGGCATGTTGTAGAGTTCAGTTGTGGTCTTCCCCCAAATTTTGACTGGATCATCTGAATAGGTTTGTACACATCCAGGCACCCAAGGACTGTGATATCTGCTATACAAAATCCCCACTCCCTTTCGATTAGTTTGCTGAATGACCTGGAGGTTTCCTTTTTCCTTTTGTTCCAGATGCAGCTTGGCTGGCTATCTTGAGCCACCTGCGCTGTTTGGATTACATAGAAAGGAGAATGTGGCGACCTTGCACATCTATGGGTGCTATATAAAGGTAAAGGGTAAAGGGTCCCCTGACCATTAGGTCCAGTCGCGGACGACTCTGGGGTTGCGGCGCTAATCTCGCTTTACTGGCCGAGGGAGCCGGCGTACAGCTTCCGGGTCATGTGGCCGGCATGACTAAGCTGCTTCTGGTGAACCAGAGCAGCGCACAGAAACGCTGTTTACCTTCCCGCCGGAGCGGTACCTATTTATCTACTTGCACTTTGACGTGCTTTAGAACTGCTAGGTTGGCAGGAGCTGGGACCGAGCAACGGGAGCTCACCCCGTTGCGGAGATTTGAACCGCCGACCTTCTGATCAGCAAGCCCTAGGCTCTGTGGTTTAACCCACAGCACCCCCCGCGTCCCATGGGTGCTATATAGGGGGTTATTATTATTTTAACTGTTGCTCCCCATCAACAGGACTGTTACCTTTCACAAAGACACAGTTGTGGACGCTGGAGTCTTCGAGGGAGAGGAGCTGGATGTAAGTCGTCTCCTTGGCTTTGGTGAAGTTGGCCACCTTGAACTTCTCAAACGGGGGGATGAGGACCTCTTCCTCGCCGGGGAAGAAGGAGAAGTTCTTGATGTTGACCCCGTAGCAGGTCTCGATGGTGAAGAAGGTATCCGTGCCGAACTGCAGGGCGCTCTCGTTCTTCACTGACGAAGACGTGAAGTGCCCAAAGCGGACCGCCTTGAGGCGCTCGGAGACGAAGCGGATGTTTCGCACCCCGCGGTACACCTTTCGGCACCTGGGGCGAGAGGTGGTCCCCAAGGCGTGGAGGGCCCTGGTCAGGAGGAAGTGAAGGGTCTTGAAGTTGAAGTTGCTGAGGTAAGAGTCTCTCGTGCGCCCGGCTTCCCTCACGGCTGCATTGAAGTCCCTGTGGAGGCGCCCTTGGATGGTGTAGGCCATGATGGCGATGACGTACTCAGGCTTGAGCCCTGCGGGCAAAGGGGTTTTCCTCCCCTCCCACTGGGAGGACGCCTCTTCCCAGGCCTCGGCGTAGACTCTGTTTTGGGCGAACTCCGTGCGGTTCAGCTCAGCCAGCTCAGCCTCCATCTGCTCCGCACATCCCTTGTACTGGTCATCGAAAGAGGTCAAGGCCATGTCGAGTGGGGACACTTTGATGGGAAAGAGGTCTCTCCTTTGGATGGGGAAACAGAGGACCTAGAGCAGAAAGGAACGTTAATTGTTTAATTGTACATTGAAATGGAAAATAGCTCTGTGTGTGTATTGCTAAAGGGAACATGGAAAACTCCATTGAAGCTAAGAAAGATATCTCGGGTACCTAACAGGTTGATAATCAGCTGAGAATGTCTCCCTGCTACTCTCTCAAGTGATGTCTAACTTTAGATCACACGAGTAAGATATTCAGTTGCAAATCTCCATTTTGAGGGAGTGGTCTTTGTTCTCAAACCACCCAAAAAAGGGGGTGTACTAATGATGATTCTCTCTAGGAGGGAACAGCCTCAGGCTGGGATGGAGTCTGTGTGGAGTGAAAGAGCTTTGATTCCAGTTCTGTTTGGAGTACTTTTACATTTCTAAGGAGCTGAACCTGGGCTTGAAAAGCACATGATTTTATGCAACTATTTGGATGTATCACTATTGTTTTAAGTCTGCTTTGAAGAAAGTTCTGTGAGTAAAGCTTTGAAGCCATATTTTTGGTCTGGACCATTTTTTTTTCCAAGAAGAGAAGGTTTTTGTTCATCCTATTGCTTCCAGAGGTGCAATACTAATAACCACAGTAAGGAATACGCGAGGAGATGGCTTGAGGAGGCTGATGGGCGGAAGTGTGTGTTTGTGTCTTGATTTTTAATTCCCACTGCTTGCACCCTCTTCATACCTGAAGGTCTCCTGGGAATACTCCCACCAGGTGAAGCAGCAGGATCACAGAGAAAGGAGACATCTTCACTGCCCTCTCCTTTGAAAACAAAACAAAAGAAGCCAGTTTTTCTCTCCAGCCTGGATATATCACAGCCGTGTCTTGACACTTGAAAACAGACCTAGGGGCTCACAGATCTGGTGAATTCAAGGTAAGGTTCAAGCTTTTGATTTGCATCAAAACAAAAACAAACTTTGCCTTCCTCCCAAACCACAAAGGCGGGGGCGGGGGGAGGGGTGACGACGACGACGACAACCCCAAATTACGAGCCTCAAAGTATGTTTTGTTAACTTTGGTTGTTGAGGTATTGCAGCCAATACGTTCAGTCCTTTATATAGCACAATTGCCAAGGGAGGAGAGGAACAGCAACAGGCAGATTGTTTCGTGGAGCAAACTTGGTTTCTGCTGCTCCAGAGGGTAGGAACCGAGCCGCTGGATTCAAATGGCAAAGAAATGAGATTCCGACTGAGCCCTAGGAATAGCTTTCTGAGATCTCATCCCCATTTCTGCTCGTCCCCTGCTTCCTAGGCCTGGGTGGTCTCCTTTTGCCTTGCTGCTTTCCCCAGGAAAACCTCCTGTTTCCTTCTGAATCAAAACAAAGACCAGTTGGGTTTCCTGCAGTTTGACATTTGTTCTGATTCAGTGGTAAACAGCAGATTTTCCCAGGGAAAGTGGCAGCTCAAAAGTGAAACCTCACAGATCCGTGCCTAAGGAAGCACAGAAAGTGTGGTTGAATCCCAAGTGCTGTTCATTTTCGAAACACTCCCAAAAAGGGTTTTTTAAGGATTGCCATGCGTCAAGGATTCTTGAGCTGAGATTCCTGCCTTGCAGGGGGTTGGACTAGATGACCCTCGATATCCCTTCTGCAGCTCTGTGATTCTAGGCTGCTCACTCTGCTCCCAGTATAAGCAGTTAGGTAGGAAAGGCTCCAGAGATTTTGCCCCCACAATGCCACCGAAGAGCAGGGTCATTGGTTAGAATTTCTATTCTGTAATACGGTAAGCGTATGCAAATGGAAGTCTGCAGGGAAACAATTCAGAATCAGAGAATTGCAGCTCCCGAATGAGGTGCCCCTGGGCTCAGTATTCTGCAGGAGGGATTCAAGCGCATACCACAGGCATAGGCAACCTTGGCCCTCCAGATGTTTTGGGACTACAATTCCCATCATCCCTGACCACTGGCCCTGTTAGCTAGGAATCATGGGAGTTGTAGTTTCAAAACATCTGGAAAGCCAAGGTTGCCTATGCCTGGCATACCAGAAAAACAACAAATCCACTTCTTATTTTTTGCAATTTGGAAAGCAGTGGGGGAAATGTACTGAAATGAGCAAATGACACACCGGAAGGCAGGTAGACATTCTGCAAGCAACCCAAGATGAATGCAGAACGGATGCTCACTGTCGTTATAACTGCCTTGCAAAGAAATCAGAACAAATGCTCTGTAATAAATAAATAAATAAACAAACAAACAACAAAATAAAAAATATAAAAATTCCTTCCAGTACCAGTTCTCTTTCTCAAGCTCTGGGAGGAAGACCTTTCATCGCCTACAGACAGCCACCCAATCTTAAACAATTCCTCACCCACAATAATACTACAACCAGACTTAACACAGACACTGGCACCAGAGCCTGCAATAAACCCAGATGCCAACTTTGCTGCCACATACACCCGGACAACACCATTACTGGCCCCAACAACATCAAACATTCCATCTCAGGACTATTTAATTGCTCATCGTCTAACATTGCGTATGCCATCAAATGCCAACAGTGCCCTTCAGCTCTCTATATTGGACAAACAGGCCAAACCCTGCGCCAAAGGATAAATGGACATAAATCTGACATCAGGAACCACAAGACAGAGAAACCAGTAGGAGAACACTTCAATCTCCCAGGACACTCTATACAAGATCTCAAAGTAGCTGTCTTATTGCAAAGGAATTTCAGAAATAGACTGGAAAGAGAAGTTGCTGAATTGCAACTCATTACCAAGCTTAAAACCATGGAGAGACCTGGTCTGAATAGAGAGATTGGATTCTTATCTCATTATACATGACAAAGTTATTTTTAACCTTCTCACCCCTTGCTTTTTCCTGCAAGACCAATTGCAGTCGTTAACAGCCGTCAACAGGTTAACCACACTTATCAGCCTATCACCCATTCCCACCACCCCTCTGAGTAATACCCCTCCCCACCCTCTCACTATATATAAGGGTCTGGTGACTTCTGTTTCAGTGAATCTGAAGAAGTGTGCATGCACACGAAAGCTCATACCAAGAACAAACTTAGTTGGTCTCTAAGGTGCTACTGGAAGGATTTTTTTTTTTTTTACTATGACAGACCAACACGGCTATCTACCTGTAACAGAAAATAATATGGTCGGACTTATCTGTGGTCCTGTCTCTGCAGCCGCTTCTCGCGCCCGGGTGGCTCCTCTCAGCTGTGGGACGCCGTTCTCTGGTCATGACAGGTGGCAAAGTGGCTTTTTATAGATCCCACTGGAAATCCCCGCCAGCGCTGCTCACCCTTGGGCTATTAATATTCAAGAGCCCTCCAACAATTTGGCTCGTGTTGAATGCATTGGGTGGTATTCATAGAACTGTAGCATGAGCGGGGGACACTGAGGGTCACCTAGTCCAGCCCCTGGCAATGCAGGAATCTCAGCTCAAGGATCCCTGGCAGAACCAACAGAATTTTACTCAGAGCAAATGAATGGACCTTAACTTCATTCATTTTGGTGGGTTTACCCTGAGTAAAAGAGAGTTGAATACCAAGGGTAAATAATATAGTCAGGCATCCCTCTCGAATACAGGGCAGGGTAAAAGGTAAAGGTAAAAGAACCCCTGGATGGTTAAGTCCAGTCAAAGGCAACTATGGGGTTGCGGCGCTCATCTCACCGCCGTTTGTCCACAGACAGATTTCTGGGTCATGTAGCCAGCATGACTAAACCGCTTCTGGTGCAATGAAACACCGTGACGGAAACCAGAGCACATGGAAATGCCATTTGCCTTCCCGCTACAGCGGTACCTATTTATCTACTTGCGCTGGTGTGCTTTCGAACTGCTAGGTTGGCAGGAGCTGGGACAGAGCAGCGGGAGCTCACTCCGTCGCGGGGATTCAAACCGCCGACCTTCTGATTGGCAAGCCCAAGAGGCTCGGTGGTTTAGACTGCAGCGCCAGCCACTCCCGCTACAGGGCAGGGGCTCCTTCTGGGTCAACATATTGAGAGAAAGTCCTGGATCAACCAGCTGGTTGGCATCCGTCTGTCTCTGGAGACAATGGAGGAGTGCGGCTTGCAGGTGAAGCCAAATTGCTGGAGTGTCGCAGCGCCTGCTGTGGCTGTAGAAACCAATATGGGAGAGAGAGATGTTTTGTTGCAGCTGGGGCAGATGGAGGTATCCGATTGTGCTGCTGCAGAAGCAGCAGCAGGGGGTTTCTCCTCTCTGCACTCCCCCCAGAGGTCATTCCTCCTCTGGTCACTGCTGCGGGTTGACTGGGAGCTGCCCTGTCTGACCAGTGAGACAGGATGATCTCTCCCACCAACAATGGCAACCTGCAGCACTCATGCTGGAGGCCAATCAGGTTGAGCTTATCACTCATTTTTGCTGCGTTAACAGCACCCAAATGACCCCTCTGGGGCACAAACCTGGGCAGTGTGTCTGGAGGTCCTGGGCTGCCAATCCTCTAATTACACAAGTGCTAGAGGCTGACAGGCAAACTAGAGAGCTCAGCAGAACCTTGATCACTGAGATCCTGTGATGGGGGGCTTCTGGTGGTTCCCCATGCAGCCCTGAGGTTCAGTTGGCCTCCACTAGTGACCAAACCTTTAACATGGCAGGCTGTGTCCTGCGGAACTCCCTGCCAATAGATCTTCAGCAAGAAACATCCTTGTCTTTCTTCAGACGCCTTCTGAAAACTGTACAGGCCTTCACCGTATGAATTTTTCTTTAAACCAATCAGAATTCATTGATGTTTTGAATTATGTTTTGTAAGAACATAGGACGCAGGTGGTGCTGTGGTCTAAACCACAGCCACTGATCAGGTTGTTGCATTCTGGGATCCCACCTGCCTATTTTTCTAGGATCCAAGCTCAGTGCACAGCAGGGGATGAGTCCAAAGTTATTATTCCTCTTGCGGGGCTTCTTTTACTATTGCTTTTGCTTCATTCGCCTCTAAAGGAACAGTGATCCTGCCCATGTTTATGTGACCCGGGAAATCTTGCTGGAGGGGTGGCATCACCATTCAGGAAACGGAGCTCCCCATTTTGACTCAGTCCTATAAAAATATCAGTGCCGAGTAGCACGACCCAACTTTCCCAACACATTCGCTAAGAATCACCAGACCACAGGAGTACTCATTACCAATAAAATATTTATTAAGTTTAGTTAATAACATCCATTTACTTGATTAATAAATTTAATGTAAGAAAGCTGGAGGCACGCACTGCATAATCTGTGCACAAACTTGAAGTTATTGTAGAGCAGTTTGGGGGGTGACTGCTCTCCCCCCAAAAATAATAATGATAATAATAATAATAATAATAATAATAATAATAATAATAATAATTGGTGACTGTTTGGGGAACTAGGAGCACTCTTCCATTCTCCGGCTGCCGGCTTGTGGAGTGGCAAAGTCAAACTGTTTCTTGAGCTGCCACCTGCTCTGCCACCCAAGCTCCACCCCAAGAGCACAGCAGGCTTGGTAAACTGCCAATAGCAGGAGCCCGGCTCTAAGAATCATTTGCCTTTATTAAGTAACTCTACACTGCCTTCCCATTCCTCTCAATAAAGAGCCCTTGTGGCAGCTGGATGAATTACACATCATCTCTGGCTTGGCAAAGGATGTTGGCTTATAATAAAAATAATAATAATTTATTATTTGTACCCCGCCCATCTGGCTGGGTCTCCCCAGCCACTCTGGGCAACTTCCAGCGACATTAAAATACATTAACACATCACAGATTAAAAACTTCCCTGAACAGGAACAGTCCTTAAGAAAGGACACTGTGCTGTCCTGTGTGTGTGCACCTTGTATATGTCAGAAACAGGGCAGACTCTACAACAGGGGTAGGCAACCTAAGGCCCGTGGGCCGGATTATTTGTGGGGCCTGCCTGGTGTTCTTACATGAGTAGAACGTGTGCTTTTATTTAAAATGCATCTCTGGGTTATTTGTGGGGCCTGCCTGGTGTTTTTACATGAGTAGAATGGGTCCTTTTATTAAAAATGCATCTCTGGGTTATTTGTGGGGCCTGCCTGGTGTTTTTACATGAGTAGAATGGGTCATTTTATTTAATATGCATCTCTGGGTTATTTGTGGGGCCTGCCTGGTGTTCTTACATGAGTAGAATGTGTGCTTTTATTTAAAATGCATCTCTGGGTTATTCGTGGGGCATAGGAATTCGTTCATATTTCCCCAAAAAATATAGTCCGGCCCCCCACATGGCCTGAGGGACGGTGGACTGGCCCACGGCTGGAAAAAGTTGCTGACCCCTGGTCTACAAGCATGACTTCCCTAGGCTGCTAAGGAAACGCCACTCTGAACTCTACAGCGGATCCCGGCTGAGAATGCAACAGATCGCTCCTCTTTGGAGGAAAGGCAGATCAGGTCTCTGGCTCTTCTATAGGGTTCTCTTCTGGTGCTAGGTCTATTACCACTTCTGGCACCCTCAGCTCCACCTCCAACGGCCTCTCCTCAGCTTCTACCTCCAGCGGCTTCTCCGCAGCCTCCACCCCAGGCTGTCTCTCTTCAGCTTCCGCCTGGGGCGGCCCTTCCTCAGCTTCCGCCTGTTGTCCCTCAGAGAGTTCCTGAGGCAACGGTGTTGCGTCCTCTTCAGCAATGGCTCCTTCCTGGTGTACAACAGCTTCCACTGGGGACCCTTGCCCGGAGCTGCCTGTATCGTTGTCGTAGCCCTGGAAGCTGCTGCGCACTTTCATGATGTACTTGTGCAGGATGCTGGCTCCGTCCAAGGGGTTGGCCGCTGTGCCGTTGGTGGCCACGGTGTGGCGCAGATGTTTCATCTCCGAGTGGAGGCGCACCACGGACTTGTTCAGCTCCGTTAGGCGGTTCCCCAGATCTGCGGACATTGACAATAGAGAGACTTTTAAAAAAGATTGGGAACAGTTTATGCTGTATCTACAGAAACGCTGGAAAGAAATGGGCCCTTTAGCGGGATTTGAGTAAACACTTACGACTAAGGAAACAAATGGAAAGATTAAGAAATAACAGTTTGTAAACTAATTAAGTGTAAAACATAACTGGCAAGAAAATGTGGTATAAAAGAGAAGGACAGAAGAGCATTTAATTAAAAGATTAACAAAATAAGGAGAAATAAATTAAGCAGAAGTAGCAAATATTTTAAGAACCGGAAGGGGAAGTTGAGGGAAGTCATGGGGGTATTTGAATTCTTTCATTATTACTGTTTTATACATGATAAATGTGTGGAATATAAAACTGTAAATCTAATAAAACTTTTCTTTTAAAAGAACATTGTAAAATCTGAACATTTTAAATAAAATAAAGTAAACGGGGGGGGGGGGATATCTGCGGCCAAAAGGACACAAAAGAGGAAGCCCTCGTGGAGGTGGGATTCTGCCAAGGCCCCTTGGAAATTCTGGGGTTAGCTTAGCCTCTTGTTGCTTAGCAAACCTAGCGCTTCCCCTCTCCACAAAGATGGGCTGTATTTGCAGTGGAGGCCAGACCTCTGTTTAAAGGAATCCTGCATTATCTGAAAGCTTGCCCCGTCTAAATATGGCTCAGAAACCATGGGGAAAGGGCCACAGCTCAGCGATGGAGCATCTGCTTTGCATACAGACGTTCCCAGGTTCAATCCCAGCATCCAGGTAAGGCTGGCATTGGCCCCGTCTGAAACCCTGGAAAACCACTGCCAGTCAGCATAGACAGTGGCAAGCAAGACAGGCCAATGGTGTGGGCTCAGTGTGAGGCCCTAAGAAGGGAACTTGAGAGTTTGGGTGGGCTTGGAGTTCCCCACCCGCTGTTAGCACCTGCAGAGCAGACTGGGCTTACCTTTCCTGCGGCTTTCCTCAAACTCCCGCCGGGCCGTGTCGATGTAGCGCTGGACCAGCGCCTTGAGCACTTGGTGCCGGTAGGCAGCGCGGCTCTCCGTACGCTGGCCGCCCTCCTCCGTGGAGGGGTTAGACTGGGTGGGGGGGACAGAAGGACAGAGTCAGGGGGCTGGCAGGGTTCCCAAACGAGACACAGCAAGAGGGTCACACCTCCCGGAAGGGCCCTGGGAGGAGGCCTGCATCTGGAGGCTAGGAGGCAGGGGGCTGGCGGTTGTGGCTGCAAAGCACTCTGCGCATGCTTCAGAGTGCCCAGAGAGACATAGCCTCCAAAATAATTAGTTGAAAAGCAAACAGATGCAATTATTTGAAAAGCAGAAGACGGCAGGACATTATGGCACTAGGAGTGCACAGGCTTTCTTATCCAGGAGGAACGGAGACACCTGTCCCTCCCAGCTAGATATCTATTCCATCTTGAAACACCCTCGCATGGAGGAGCATTCACCCTAGCCCGAAACCGCATGATGCCATCAGCTGTTTTGCAAGGGAAGTTCAATCGGGTCCCATTGGGCGAGAGACGTTGCCCATGCGGATCCGGAGAGGTGGAGACTATTGTCCACGTGCTCCTGCGATGCTGTTTCTACAAGGACGTGCGAGGCGGTCTCATCCACACAACGCTGGCTGATCTTCCAGGCCGTTCGGACAGTTTTTATATAGAATGGCTTCTTTCAGATGTTAACTCTAATGTGACAGCTAAGGTAGCTAAATTCTGCTCTAGAGCCATAAAAATTTGGTCCGTTTTAATTAGCAGTATCCATATAACTCCAGGATAGAGCTAAAGAAGAATCAGTGCCACTATTAGTGGTAGCCCATCCTCTAAAGTAGTGATATCCTTTTATCTAATAATTTCATATAATGGTTAAAGTTTATATTTCTAGTATATCTTTTAGATTGTATTTTGGATTGTTTTTGTGTATATCTGTGTGTGCTGGTCGAGGACCGTAACAATAAATCTGAATCGGAACTATTTTTTAATTGATGCAACAGTCTTTCATAAATGTCACCTAACGGAGCACAAGGGGCACTGAAACTGATGCCGCAGGTGCGCAGCACCAGCCTCCCCACTGCCTCCCCCTCGCTCTGTCCCTCCTGGCATGCAGAAGCGGCTGCCCCGCCAAGAGCACTTCTGGTGTGCTAGCTAGATGGTCTTCTCCTCCCCACTCCCAGCACAAATCCAGAGGCTGAGGAAGAGAGCGTGACATCCCACTGCAAGCAGAGTCCTCCGTGCAAGCGACACACCCTTGAAACAGCCACAAAGGGAACTCACAATGGTTGAGATGGGGGGGTATTTCTGCTGGCGCTTTGGCTTGTAGCAGCACAGGAAGCGGAAGAGGCCCCTGCGAGAAGATGGGGAAAGAAAGGGGGGAGCCGAGAGGCCCGTCAACAAGGCTGGCTGTAATGTTTATTATTATTAATTTAACAAAATTTACATGTTGATTACTTGACAAAAAAGCTCTTAAGTGTTTTGCATAGGACAAGCGTCTGCTTCTGTCTTGCCTAGAAAGCAAGTGTCCCTATCTTCTAGGGACAGACATGGATTTACAGAAGCCGTCCCAGTTCCTGATTTGATCTCGCAATGTCCCGCTTTTCCTTAGGACGTCCCGATTTTCATTGGAGAAATGTTGGAGTGTGTGGAGTCACGTGACCACCCTGAGCCAAGGAGATCAGCAACTATGCAACCTTTAGAAGACAACTGAAGGCAGCCATTTATAGGGAAGTTTTTTTTAATGTTTAATGATGTTTTCATATAAGTTGGAAGCCCCCCAGAGCAGCTGGGACAACCCAGTCAAATGGGCAGGGTATAAATGTTGTTGTTGTTGTTGTTGTTGTTGTTGTTAAATAGGATGTCCCTACTTTCATTGGAGAAATGTTGGGGGGTATGTAGGTCTGAGTGGTTTCCCCCTTGCTTCTCTCCTTTCCCAGGGAAAACATGCACATGCTTAGTGATAGATTGGAACCAGTGGCAATCTGGGGAAGACCTGATTTGCCACTTGCTCTGAGCACAAAGCGGCGTCCCGCCCCCCCCCCCCCCAGGGGAAAGCAGCGGGAACAAGAGGAAGTGTGGATAAGCCCTCTGTAACCAGAGGGGATGGGAAATGCTAATTCATGTGTGTGTGTGTGTGTGTGTGTGTGTGTGTGTGTGTGTGTGTGGAGTATTGCTTAAGAATATTTCAAAGAAAGCATGGATTAGAAACAAATTTAACATGTAAACAGAAATAAAGTCAGCAATCATAAAACAATTACACAGAATAAAAGTTCATTTTAAAATAACATGACTAAACCACTGAGCCTAGGGCTTGCCGATCAGAAGGTCAGCGGTTCGAATCCCCGCGACGGGGTGAGCTCCCGTTGCTCGGTCCCAGCTCCTGCCAACCTAGCAGTTCGAAAGCATGTCAAAGTGCAAGTAGATAAGTAGGTACTGCTCTGGTGGGAAGGTAAACGGTGTTTCCATGTGCTGCTCTGGTTTTTCCAGAAGCGGCTTAGTCATGCTGGCCACATGACCCGGAAAAACTGTCTGCAGACAAATGCTGGCTCCCTTGGCCTATAGAGCGAGATGAGCGTGCAACCCCAGAGTTGTTCACAACTGGACTTAATTGTCAGGGACTTTAAGCAAAAAAAAAAAAAGTTTGGGGTAGGTTCCAAAAATAATGCAATGATGGTGCCCTGCTATTATGGGCTGTCACATTCAAGGACTGGTTCCTGGCCAATGCAGAAGGAGAACTGTGCTTGCAAAAGCAGCAACAGTTCCGCAGAGAGGGGGCACGTAGGGAGCATGCCAGTCCACAAAGTGAACCAGTCCTCTGCTGCCGAGGGCTAAGTTTAGCACAGAACGGCCAGACCCTCCCCACCTCAAGGGTCTCGGGAGCAGCCTGACAAATTACCTGACGGCGTAGAAGATGGACTTTGGTGACGGGATGATGTTGAAGGGCACCGGCAGCGTCAAGCCTTCTCGGAAGAAAGACAAGTAGAGCTTGGAGCGGGCAAACTTCCACTCCACGTCTGCATCGTTCTGAAGAGCACAGGAGAGAAGAGGCGGCAAGGAAGACTCTGGTGAATACCAGTGGGGGGGGGGGCTCTTTATTTATCGAGAGCATCTTTGCCCTGCTCTTCAGTCCAAAAAGATCATTAATAAAATAAAACACACACACCCCCCCCAGTCCTTGCCTGCAAGCTTACATAGGAACACAGGCAAGTTGTCAGACAATTGGTCCATCTGCCTCAGGATTATTAACAGGGCCAGGCAATGGCTCTCCAGGGTTTCAGATGGGGGGGGGGAGCATTACTAGCCCTGCTAGTAACCTTTTGCACGCAAGCAGGTGTGCTACCTCTGAGCTATGGGTCTTCCCTTTAGCCACAGGAATGCAGGGAGCTCCTTCATTCTGAGCCAGTCCTTTGAGTCCATCTAGCTCAGGGCTTGCCAAACTTGGGTCTACAGCTGTTTTTGGGCCACAACTCACATCATCCCTAGGCGTTCACAGACTTTGCACCTGTTCTTTGGGGGAAAGTCCCATGGACTGCAAGAAGATCAAACCTATCCATTCTTAAAGAAATCAGCCCTGAGTGCTCACTAGAAGGACAGATCCTGAAGCTGAGGCTCCAGTACTTTGGCCACCTCATGAGAAGAGAAGACTCCCTGGAAAAGACCCTGATGTTGGGAAAGATTGAGGGCACAAGGAGAAGGGGACGACAGAGGATGAGATGGTGGGACAGTGTTCTCGAAGCTAACATGAGTCTGACCAAACTGCGAGAGGCAGTGAAGGATAGGCGTGCCTGGCGTGCTCTGGTCCATGGGGTCACGAAGAGTCGGACACAACTGAACGACTGAACAACAACAAGGAAGCCCAGAGCACTTATTTTTTAGATGCCCCTTCTATGAAGAGGCACGTAGTGAGACCATTGAGGCTCGGTGGCCTCCCGGAAAAGCAAAAATACGGCCTTTTCCTGTTAGGCAAAGATCAGAAGACGACCCGGATGGTCGCCAGATTCTGTGTACAGATCTGTAGGCACAGACCATCCCCCGATTCAAACTAGTTCGTTTAAGAAAATCCCCAAATTCGGTTCCATGGGCGATTCTGGGTCATTTCTCTGCAGTAGCTTTTTAAGTGTCCACCTGTGTACGATTATCACGTTTATAAATTTTCATTTTACCGTTGTACAATGTTTTAAATGTTTGTCTTCCTCCCAGGATTGTACCCCCAAGTGTGTTTTTTATAAGCTGGTCTCCGACCGTAATAAATTATCTATCTATCTATCTATCTATCTATCTATCTATCTATCTATCTATCTATCTATCTATCTACCTAAGTACAGGCCACAACAGACAGCAAGAGGAAGGTGGTTTGTAGTGGAATGGAAACAGCCCTGAGTTGCGATGAACAAGATTGAAATTGCTGCCTCCTCTCATCTCTAGCTGCAAGTCCCTGGAGAATGTAGAGTATGGATCTGGATCTGGAGATCCATCTCTCTGTTCCACACTTCCCAAACCCCGGTCCAATTCCAGAAGAAGAAGAAGAAGAAGAAGAAGAAGAAGAAGAAGAAGAGTTTGGATTTGATATCCCGTTTTATCACTACCCGAAGGAGTCTCAAAGCGGCTAACCATCTCCTTTTCCCTTCCTCCCCCACAACAAACACTCTGTGAGGTGTGTGGGGCTGAGAGACTTCAGAGAAGTGTGACTAGCCCAAGGTTACCCAGCAGCTGCATGGGGAGGAGCGGAGACGTGAACCCGGTTCACCAGATTACGAGTCTACCGTTCTTAACCACTGCACCACACCGGCTCTCACACTGCAAAGGATAAGGTCTTTACTCGCCTCCTGATTCAGCACTCACCTCGATTTTCTGGAAGGACCTTGTAATCATGGCGATGAGCATGTTGAGGAGGACCACCACCATGACGATGGTGAAGACCCCATAGAGCACCCTCCCCACCAGCTGAGCTACGAAGAAATTGGGCATGTCCACCACATCGTGTTTCTCCATCCCAAGCATGGTCCAGAAGAGGAACTGGAATGTCTCGTTGAAGCTGCGTGGGAGAAGGGAGAGCGGTACCTATTGATCTACTTGCACTTTGACGTGCTTTCGAACTGCTAGGTTGGCAGGAGCAGGGACCAAACAACAGGAGCTCACCCCGTCGTGGGGATTTGAACTGCCGATCTTCTAATCAGCAAGCCCTAGGCTCTGTGGTTTAACCCACAGCGCCACCCGCTGTATGTAAACACCAATAAATGGGTATCTTGGACCCCTCCTGAGGCAGCCAAAGAGCTGCTACCTGACGACTGCTTCCTGCTATAGTTGCAAAGAGTCTGAGTGCCAAGATCAGGTCTAGGTAACCATCTTCAGCTCAAGAGCTTCTTTCCCTCGTGGGGACCCTTCTCAGGGGCTGCATTCCTGTGGTGGGCAAAGCTGGAGGCAACTGTGGGTGGAGCAATGGGTTTTGCTCCTATATTTGTATAGTGGGGCCATACATAATTTATTATTATTATTAATAATATTATTATTATTATTTTATACCCCGCCCATCTGGCTGGGTTTTCCCAGCCACTCTGGGCGGCTTTCAACAGAACGTTAAAATCTATTAAACATTAAAAGCCTCCCTAAACAGGGCTGCCTTCAGATGTCTTCTAAAAGTCTGGTAGTTGTTTTTCTCTTTGACATCTGGTGGGAGGGCGTTCCACAGGGCGGGCGCCACCACCGAGAAGGCCCTCTGCCTGGTTCCCTGTAACTTGGCTTCTCGCAGGGAGGGAACCGCCAGAAGGCCCTCGGCGTTGGATCTCAGTGTCTGGGCAGAATGATGGGGGTTGCTGGGTGGCATCCCTTTTGAGTACTGACCAGGTTCAGTACCCGCTTGGCAAGGAGTTCACATCACTGGCCTTTGGCCCAGTGCCCTGGACAATCTCCTAGCTGTCCAATCTCATCCTTTCTAGCCCTGTCCTGCCATCACCCTTGATGCCACCAAGCCGGCTGCCGTACCTCCCCAGCTTCTCAGAGTCTTGGTAGTGGACATAGACGTTGTTCATCCCACACAGGAAGGCCGTCAAGATGATCACCATGATGAACATGAACCTGGAGAGAGGAAGGAGCACAAGGAAGGCAAAAAGCTAAAGAGAAGCAGGTCCTCTGTTGTTATAAGAATTCAATGGTCCCAAATAAACGTTCATAAATGTACAAGGCAAACACATGCATAAGTAAGGTAAAGGGACCCCTGACCATTAGGTCCAGTCGTGTCCGACTCTGGGGTTGCAGCGCTCATCTCGCTTTATTGGCCGAGAGCCAGCGTACAGCTTCCAGGTCATGTGGCCAGCATGACTAAGCCGCTTCTGGCGAACCAGAGCAGCGCACGGAAACGCCGTTTACCTTCCCGCCAGAGCGGTTCCTATTTATCTACTTGACTTTGATGTGCTTTCAAACTGCTAGGTTGGCAGGAGCTGGGACTGAGCAACGGGAGCTCACCCCGTCGCAGGGATTCGAACCGCCGACCTTCTGATCAGCAAGCCCCAGGCTCTGTGGTTTAACCCACAGCGCCACCTTAGTCCCCTGTTTGAAATAGTACCGGAGAGCAATCCTGAAACCATTTTGACTCTCCCAAAGGAGGGAGGAAATGGGGGAAAGCCTTCCCATTGTCTTTTTGCTTACAAATCCTGTCTTAAGGCCATATTTGTGCATGAATAGGGTGAGCCTGTGACCTGGACTCAGGAACTGAAGTATTTGCCATCACAAAAGAATGGCCAGGCTGCCCAGGTAAAATTAGTGACCATTAACAGATATCCTGGCAAACAGGATTTCTGCTCCAAATATATAAAAAAATAAAAAAATTGTCCAGTAGCACCTAAGAGACCAACTAAGTTTGTTCTTGGTATGAGCTTTCGTGTGCATGCACACTTCTTCAGATACCCGCCTCCTGTGATGTATTTCTGCTGTAGACCCGCCTCCTCCTGTGATGTATGTATGATGCTTTTGGGGCGGTCTTGGGCCACAGGGTGGGCAATTTCAAAAGTCTATATAAAGGCTTGCTCACCCTTGTTCAGGGTTCCTCCTCCCTCCTGTGTGAGGTGAGTGGGGGACCCTGTTGCAACAGTTTAATACAGATCAGGCTTATTAGCCGCTTTGCTTCTCAATATTCTCTGGTTGGCCTCTGTTATTTTCTCCTACCGACAGGGAACCTACTTAAGAACTCTACTTAAGGGCTCTTGGATGCCCCATAAGGGGAAAGGAGCAGGGTCCGTCCCCCCATAACAGCTATTATTGTTCTCAATTAGATTTCTTTACAAATACAACATTAAAACCAGCAAAACAAAGTCAGGAGGCTAGGGCAGCATCCCACCCACCCACCTGATCATGTCGTCGATCATCTTGCCAATGGAGATCTGCAGGGTCCCCAAAGTTTCGTGGGCGGGCAAGATGTAAGCCATGCGGGTGAAACTCAGCATGCTGGTCACGGCAAAGAGCACCTCGGCCATGAACTGGGGGTCTTCAGTGTGCCACTCCTGACGGTCTGGGTCACAAAAGGGAGGGAGGATCAGTGGCAGGTGGCATCTGTGTCAGGTGGCGCACACTTTTTGCAAGTCAGCTTCCCTGTGCCATTGTCTCCGTGGGCCAAGGTTTCTGTCGGTCACAGCCCTTCCTTGTGTGTTCCTGTAGCAATGTCTGAAGCCTTTTCCTTTGGCTGTCTTCCACGACTCCCATCAGCCCTTGCCAGAGTGGCCATATTTTGCTTGGGCTGATGGGAGATGCAGTCCATAATGTCTGGAAGGCAGCAGGGTGGGGACCTGGATGGTGTTTAATCATGGGACAGCAATTCCCAGTTTGTATCATCCTCTCCCAAAGAAAAAAACAAACAAATCTTCCCCAGTTGCATGGCAATATTATTTCAACCATGTACAGGTGTGCATTTGCTTATCTGTCTTGGAGACAAATATTGCAAGGGGCTCGGTTTGGAGCCAGGATTTCTCTAAATTAATGAAGAATTTTAAAAAAGGCTGGAATTTCACGTCTCTCACATTTGTGATAAGCAAGAACTGAATTTAAGATGCAAAGAGAATTAAGAATTTTAGGAATCTTAGAAGAAACTGGCTGTGGGATCAGGCCAAAGGCCCATCCATAGCTGTCAAGTTTTACCTTTTCTCATGAGGAAGCCTATTCGACATAATGGAATTTCCCTTAAAATAAGGGAGAACTTGACAAATATGCCCATCTAGTCCAGCATCCTGTTCTGACAGTGGCCAATCAGATTTCCCCAAAGGGAAACTCAATAGCAGGACCACTTGAGTCTCTACGCTCTGGGACTTCACACAGTGGAACTGGAACATAGCCATTGTGGTTAATTGAAACTCACAGGATGTCATGTGTCAGGGATCTGCCCACCTCTGCCAGTCCAGCTCTGAGTGCTTACAGGGAGCTGCAGCCTGTGTTAATGACAGATTCATCTTCGAGTGAATCTAGCAGCCCCTTTTTGGGGGAGGAGCAGTTAGTGGCTGGGAGCCAGGGAGTGCCAGGTGTCCAGGGAGTTGCTGAGAGACCTGGCACCACCCAGCAGACTCGCTCGGAGGGGGAGGTGTCAGTTCCGGCGCATATCTCACGTAGGAGAAGAAGGCGGCAATTTAGGATGCCAAGGTTTTGGTGTTGGCGCTAAAACAGAAGGGAGGCACTTCCGGATTCTGCTAGTGACTGAGCAGACATGATAAACTGAACTCTGCACTGTAAATAGCTTTGCACAAAATAAAGAGACTTAAAGACAAGATGGCTTGGTCTTACTATTGAACAACCAATAAGAGAACCTGACATCATGCAATCTAATGTCAAAGGGAAATGTGAATTTTACTTCCTCTATGTTGAACTTTCAAACATGTGCACCAATGGAGCCAGTAAAAGGTAAAAAGGTTGTTAGGAGTTGAGCTGACAATGTCAACAGCTCGAAAGATACGCCCTGCATTCACAGGGATTAGATCACTTCCTGGAAGGGAACCGGGCTTGTGATTTATATATATGTAACTGTTATGTTTCCCATGCTTGTATTCTTTCCGGGACCACTCTCCTGAGAGGGAGGGTGTCTTCAGATAGCCCAGGCTGTCCATGTTTTATTTTCGTTTAATAAAGTGTCTGTTTTGATTTAAGATACAACAGACTGTGCGTTTTACTGGCACAAACGCAAGTAAGGATTTACAGTGCTTTCTTCTGCGTGAAACAGACCGGGAGACTTTAAAAAGCAAAGTGCGCAGGAGAAGCGTACAGGACTTTTGTATCAGGTCTGTTTACTTTGGCTGAGAAAGCCAAAAACTCTAACTAGGGTAAACATTCCCTTCAAAGGTAAAGGACCCCTGGATAGTTGGGTCCAGTCAAAGGCAACTATGGGGTGTGGCGCTCATCTTGCTTTCAGGCTGAGGGAGCCGGTGTTTGTCCACAGACAGCTTTCCGCGTCATGTGGCCAGCAGGACTAAACCGCTTCTTCCTCTTTGTGTGTATAATTTTTATTAAATTTTCTGCTTTACAATTTAAAGTACTCATTTTTACATCCTTAAGACATCAATGACTTCTCTTCTTCTCTTTCCATGGTTCATTTTGCATATCACAAATCTCTGCATATTTTACATAAACTAAACCATTCAGTATTCCATTATTGCATCCATCAAAACTGATTTACACTGCTGAATTTATCTTAATGCTTCCAGCGTTTTCAGCTGTACGCCATTATTTCCCATATATTCCATAAACGTTTCCCAGCCTCCTCTAGAGTAGAGAAGATTAGAGAAGATGACTAAACCGCTTCTGATGCAATGGGGCACCGTGACGGAAGCCAGAGCTCACGGAATCGCAACACAGAAGAAGGAAAGAGGTCCCAGCTTGTGGGAGGTGCTCACCCGCTTCCGTGTAGTAACGGCATTCTGCAGACTCCTTGTTATCCAAACAGAAAACACGGCCCTGGAAGAATATCAGGAGCCTGAGGACAAAGGAGGCCAGGTACATACTCAGCATGACGATGTCCAGGAAGTTCCACCAGTCCAAGAGGTAGCTGCGGAAGCCCTCGATCCAGACCTCTTTGCACTCAACCCAGAAGAAACCTGGAGGAGAAAAGCACAGGGAATAAAAACCCACCACTGGGCACAGCTGGAGGAGTGGCAACCTTGGCTGGTCATTGCCATGGCCCAGGGCTCTGGGTCCCCATCCTTGGGGCAAGAGGCCACGGATTCAGGGGACATCTTGGGCCGCGAGGAAGAGTGTGTGCCCTGTGAGCTAGTCTTTTGACGTCTCGGGCTCCTCAGAAGCTCCAGCACCAGGTGGTCTGTGATGCCAGCCCCTCCCTGGCCTCAAGAGATCACATTGCCTACCAAGGACTCCAGCTTGGAGACCATAGTGGAAGCCCAGCCTCAAGAGCTCCTAAAACAGGCTGTGTCTTTTTCAGAGGAGGAGTGCCACTGCCAGTCTGACCTGGGCCACAGACCTGCCACCCATATCATGTGCAGCGAAGTCTCCCAGAAGTCCTGGTTCCGCCCCGAAAAGGTCTCGTTGTTGTACTCCAGCACCAGCGACTCTGCCAGCAGGAAGACCAGGAACCAGACATACGAGGCCGAGTGCAGAAGGAACTTGATCACGGGGATCTTCAGCATTTTGGCAGGCTGATGAGACAACAGGCACACAGCATGTTAGGAGAGGGCCTGCGCCCCATAGATGTACATCAGCCTGCCTTAACCCGCTGCCTTCCAGGTGTTTTGGACTATAACAGCCATCAGCTCCAACCAGCTATGGTGAGGTGCAAACCTGGCATGGATAATGTCACAAAGGCCATTTCCCTTCATTCAAAAATATTAAGAAATCTGCATAAATAGCAAACAACTGCAATAGTCTTTCAGGGGTTTACAATACAAACTGCAAATAATAATAATAATAATAATAATAATAATAATAATAATAATAATTTATTATTTATACCCCGCCCATCTGGCTGGGTTTCCCCAGCCGCTCTGGGTGGCTTCCAACAGAATATTAAAATACAATAATCTATTAAACATTAAAAGCTTCCCTAAACAGGGCTGCCTTCAGATGTCTTCTAAAAGTCTGGTAGTTGTTTTTCTCTTTGACATCTGGTGGTAGGGCGTTCCACAGGGCAGGCGCCACCACCGAGAAGGCCCTCTGCCTGGTTCCCTGTAGCTTTCCTTCTTGCAGGGAGGGAACCGCCAGAAGGCCCTCGGCGCTGGACCTCAGTGTCCGGGATCAACAAGGAGGATCCCCAAGCTGCCTATGGGCTGAAGAAGCCAAGGCCATGTTGGCTGGGAAGAGGACGGTGTGTTATGCCTGGACACAAACCACCCACCTTGGATCTGGGGGCAATGTAGTAGAGGAGGCAAAGGAACGGCATCCCCATGAAGATGGAGCTGGAGATGAAGACCTTCCAGAGAGTGGTGCTGCCCCGCCAGCTCTGCAGGCTTCCGCACCACATGGACGACAGCACTTGCTGGCAGATGGGGTGGGCGACAAACTGGGGGGGAAATGAGATGGAAAGGTCTCTCCTGGTTCAAAGCAAAGGCTCGGCACCCTGTGCAGGAGAACAGCCCACATTGCCTTAAATCCGGCACTGCTCCCTTCTGCCCCCGGACCATGTTCCTCGGACCAGCTCACCCGCTTCTGGTTGTAGTTGACAGCCAGGCGAAGCCTCGCCAAGTTGGGGATGCCATCCTCAAAGGCCTGGTCATTGAAGTCCTCCTCTTCCTCGTCATTCGAGGAATCCGCCACGTCATTCAAGACGGCCGTCACCTCGCTCTGGTTGCGGCACATTCCCAGCAGCTCAAAGGCGAACTCCTGGCACAGCTGCTCCAGGGCCAGGTACTCGGGCTGGACGGGAGGACAAGGACAAGGCAGGATCAAGGAAGGAAGGAAGGATCTTGCCCAGATGCATAGCATGGTCTGCATGGACACCCCACCCCAACTCCTTCCTCTAAAAAGAATTAGGCTTGTGATGTGAATATTGTGGAATTAAAAAGCAATGTCAACGTCAAGGCTGAGGAACAACCGGTGGCCCTCCAAATGTTGTTGGACTCCCAGCCCACAATGCCATTGTTCAGGGATGATGGGAGTTGTGGTCCACCAGTACCTGGAGGGCCATAGATGTTCCCCACCTTGACCTACATGCTTGGTACAGCAAGAAACAGACCTTGAATTCGGGCTCCTTCTTGGAGAGGCGCTTGAGCTCTCGGCTGAGCTTGAAGGCCGTCAACATGGCGTCTTCGCTGGCGATGGAGAGGTGCGCCCGGCTGGCGATGCCCTTGTAAGTGTTGATGCGAGAAAGCGAGAACTTGAGCAGGTCGAACTTGCGGCCGTTGGAGCACTCCAGGCAGGAGCACGAGACCTTGTGCGGCCCCGGGATGGCGTGGCCCTTCTTCATGAGCATGTCCACGATTTCGTAGAGGTCCTTCTCGCAAGCCAAGGTGAGGGGCGTCACGCCCGGGGCAAAGCGCGAGTTGTCGATGGAGTTGTCAAACAAGGCCGAGGAGAAGGACTTGATGTCCATCTTGCGGCCTTTCTCCTGGTCCAGGCGGTCCAGCAGCAGCTTGACCACGGTGGGCTGGTTGGTATCCACGGCAACCAGCAAGGCCTCGTGGATCTGACGGAAGTCAAACTTGACAATGCGCAGCAGATTCCTGGTGATCTCCTCGCCGCCCGTGCGGATGGCCAGGTTGAGAGCCTCTCGCCACGCCCGGTCCTCGGCCTCATCCAGCTGCTTCAGGATCCCGTCGCTCACCTGCAGCAGCTGCTGGACCTTCATCAGCTGCCCATCTTGGATGGCGTTGAGGAGGCCTTCTGGGAACTTCAACTTCTTGTTCACGATTTCTTTCCAATCGGGTTGCTAAGGGGGTGCATGAAAAGACGACAAGGGTCATTGTCAAAGCTGTGGGCTGTTGTTTGGGTTTTCTGAAATGGACTTGAGAAATGCAAGATGTTTCTGCCCTTGAGGAATCTAGGTTTGCAAGGTGGTGGATGGATCTGCATTGCAGTCTGCAAAAGGATTTTGAGAGCAATGAAGAACATTGACGCCTCTTGCAGGGGTTGGCTGAGATGCCCTAAGGGCAGGAGGGCAAGGCAGGATTCGCTGGGTGCCACTGGAAAGGAGCAGGTCTGGAAGCAGAGGGGCTGAGGGATGAATTAAGCAGAATCCTGTTTGCAGGGCCGGTGCGTCCATTTAGGCGAACTAGGCAGCTGCCTAGAGCGCCCGAAATGGAGGGGGCGCATAAACAACCCCATGTTGGCGGTCGGGCGCCCCCGACCCAGACCGCCCGCGCCCTGCCGCTCTCCGCAGAAGGGGCGGATGCGGAGCGAGCGAGCGCTGTCGGGAATGGAGGGGGTGCTGGCCAGCCTGCCCCTCGCCCCCCGCCGCTGCCTGGCGCCGCCCCAACCAGCGGCGAAAATCACGGCGGTGCGGGGCGCCCGGCGGGCAGGGGGCGGGGCACCGTACGTCATGCGCAATGACGTCACGTGCCCCGCCCCCTCGCCTAGGGCGCCAAAACCCCTAGCACCGGTCCTGCCTGTTTGTACACCATTTGCGCTGCTTGTGCGACTGCTCATTTGGAGTGCCACTGGCTGCCTTCAGAAGCGCTTTGCTTGTTTAGCCATTGCCACCCCTGTTCTCTTCAAATTCCCCCTGGGCAAAGCAACTCTTTATTATTTACTGGTTAGATTCCCGTCACACTCCTCCTATCTATTGGTTTCAAAACAGGTTGCAGCAGTTTCTTCGAATGCAACCTACAAGTTCCCCAGGGGAGATGGCAAAGGGAGCCGGGAGCTTGCCAACAGCCACTCAGAAAAGCTGAATTGACTGTGGCACCTCTGTTCCTATGCAGAGTGGCCTGAGGGGGCCCTGCAAGGCGTTGATGAGGGTGGGGGAGAGCAAGGGTCTCTAGATCAGGGTTTGCATTGCTTCAAGCCCCTTCACACCCAGAGAGTATCCAGCAGCACCCAACTGGCCTGTTTTGTTAGGGATACATTCTTCACGAAACAGATAAGGTTCCTTTAAGTTTAAAAAAAGCGTTCCAGAAGTTTCTGCAATGTGTGGGAGTGTCACTCCAGGCTTAATTGGTGTCAGCTGGAGATGCATTTAAAAGAAGGAAGATGAGAGGAGGGCAACCAAAATGGCCAAAGTCCTGGAAACGATGCCTTATGAGGAACGGCTTAGGGAGCTGGGTATGTTTAGCCTGGAGAAGAGAAGGTTAAGGGGTGATATGATAGCCATGTTCAAATATATAAAGGGATATCATATAGAGGAGGGAGAAAGGTTGTTTTCTGCTGCTCCAGAGAAGCGGACACGGAGCAATGGATTCAAACTACAAGAAAGAAGATTCCACCTAAACATTAGCAAGAACTTCCTGACAGTAAGAGCTGTTTGACAGTGGAATTTGCTGCCAAGGAGTGTGGTGGAGTCTCCTTCTTTGGAGGTCTTGAAGCAGAGGCTTGACAGCCACCTGTCAGGAATGCTTTGATGGTGTTCCTGCTTGGCAGGGGGTTGGACTGGATGGCCCTTGGGGTCTCTTCCAACTCTAGGATTCTATGATTCTATGTTTGCAATTTTGAGGGGGCAAGAGGAGAGCACACATTGTAAATAGTTTGCAAATATTAGTAGCTTAAATGCTTGCAGAACATAATTTCTTAACGGTGTGACTACAGTTCTTGTCGTCTGCCACCAGGGAAGCTCTGCTAGGAAGTGGTTATAGTCAGTAACTTCTAAAGTATTATGTTTAGGCTTCAATACTCATGTTCTGGGGCAGCAACATTGCACAGGTGCATGGAGGAACTTTTTTTTTTCTTCCCCAAAATATTTATTGATTTTACACATTTAAAAACAAACACTCACAAAACAGTACAACACTACAACAAACACAACAAAGATCAAACAAAATACATAAATCTATTCTATTCTTATTCCTTAAATCCTTAACATTTTGATAATGTGACTTCCTCCTGTCTATCCCTCTGTGTCCAGTAACTTTATCCTAATTCTGTTGGCAATTTCCTTAATCCTATTAACTTATAATTCTTTATCTCCAACATTTTAATATTCTATCCTTACATTTCATTTCATCTATTATTTATCATTTCTTTATATTTCTGATCATATCACTTAAAACCTCCTAATATTCTTAACTTCATATTTAAAACACCTATATTAACTCTCAGGTGCATGGAGGAACTTGGCCAGAGCATCACAAGTACACAAGCCCCACCAAATGGTCACTTTCAGCTTCGACTTTTTATTTAAAAAAAAATAGTATTGAATCACTGACGGGCTGCAAAAGGGACACCGGCAAGGGGTGGATCATCTGTGGTGGTGGAGACTAGGAGCAGAGACAAACCTGGTAGGGGGGAAGCAGGAAGCTGTCAGGTATGATAGCTAAAAGTGAGGCTGCAGGACCCTGTGACTCTCACTCAGAACCTAAAGACAGAAGGAGCCTTCGGCTGATGCAGGAGGTGGCAGGAGCCGGTCAAGGGAGCTGAGGAAACACTAGGGCAGGAAGATGCCTCCTCTTTTATTGAAAGTCTCCAGCAAACAAATATATCAATAATCCAATGGATTACCACCAAGTGAAGTCTGCAGAGCAGCAGCAGCCCACCTCCCTGCTGGCTGGTTCGTTTTCCACCCTGCATCCTGGAGACATCTGAGACCTTTCCCTGCTGGGGCAAAATGTAAGCTCACCTCTCAGCAGTTCAGAAAATCTAGCAGAGAAGCAGCCGACAACCCAAACCAAAAGGGCATGTCTGTCTGTCTGTCTGTCTGTCTGTCTATCACATGGTGGAGCCCCCCTCCCCGCTCTGCACTCACCGTGATTCCATCCAACTCCAGGGCCATCTTGCCCAGGGCAGGAGTGCCAGCTCCTTCCAGGTGCGACTGGCAAGAGATGCTCCAGGTCCTTCCCCTTCCAGCAGAAGGAAACCGAGGAAGGCCTGGCCGGAAAGAAGGTGTCCTTGCTTCTCCTCGAGGCTTTCCTCTCCAGCGCTCTGCCTGGGCGGATCTCTTGTTTTTCCCTGGTAGGGGCAGGGGCAGGCAGGAGCGCAGTGGGGCCCACCTGCCAACCCCCAGGGGGCTGGGTTGCCACATGAACGCCATGGGCAGCCTCCGGCAAGGCCTCCCCCTGCTCCCCCAGGAGCCTGGGCTGTTTGTCACAGCAGCTCTCAGTCAGCTCCCTCCTCCCTGCCTCTCTCCCTTTGCACATCTGCCCTGCTAGCCCCCAGCCCCTTCCTTCTCGCTTTCCTGCCTCAGGCCAACATGGGAGGCAACTGGGGGGCAGAAAGGGGGACAAGTGGGGAATGGAGCCTTGAGTGGATGGCACAATTCTCTCCTTTTGCGATTTCCTATACAAAACAATACAATACACATCACAAGACAGACAACAACAAGCAACACACAAATCTCTGTGTCTTCTAAAAGTCAGATAGTTGTTCATTTCCTTGACATCTGATGGGAGGGCGTTCCACAGGGCGGGCGCCACCACCGAGAAGGCCCTCTGCTTGGTTCCCTGTAGCTTTTCTTCTCGTAGTGAGGGAACCGCCAGAAGGCCCTCGGAGCTGGACTTCAGTGTCCGAGCTGAACGATGGGGTTGGAGACGCTCCTTCAGGTATACAGGACCGAGGCCGTTTAGGTCAGCAACAACACTTTGAATTGTGCTCAGAAACGTCCTGGGAGCCAATGTCGTTTCTAAGGGAAAAGAAGACCTGGAGCCAAAGCCAGCCAAGAACATTTTGCCGCTTAAGGCAAAGCAGGTGGTGTTGCTGCCACAGCTGTCCCCCCCCAACCCCCGCAGTGGGGGAGAAAAAAGGAGGCCAGAGGAGGCAGCAGGAAATCAGTGCAGAATGCGGCCTCTTTGGGGTCTGGATACGCCGCGCTTCCCAACTGTCTCCCAGCCTGCCAGATATAAGATCGCTGCTTCTATGGTGTAGTGGTTGAGAGCGGTGGACTCGTAATCTGGGGAACTGGCAGAGATGTAGGAAGCCTCTTGGGCGCCTGGGGCAGCGTTGCCGCGCAGAGGCACCCTCTGGGGGCGCGGAATCCTGACACATGCATTGTGACGTCAGGACGCATGCGTCAGGACCCAATGCGCATGCCCGGAAATCCCGGAATTTTCGGGCATGCGCAGTGCATCCCGGCCGGCGCTGCTGCTCCCGCGGGGACCCACCGAGCGACCGCCGGCTCCTGGAGCTGCCCGTCCATGCTGCTTTAAAGCAGCACAGATGGGGCAGCCCCACGGGGCCAGCCCAAGTGTCACCCCCCTCCCCTGGAACCCGGGGCGGACCACCCCCCGCCCCCCTCGCGACGCCACTGGGAACTAGGTTCACATCTCCGCTCCTCCACATGCAGCTGCTGGGTGACCTTGGGCTAGTCACACTTCTCTGAAGTCTCTCAGCCCCACTCAGCTCACAGAGGGTTTGTTGTGGGGGAGGAAAGGAAAGGAGAATGTGAGCCGCTTGGAGACTCCTTCGGGTAGTGATAAAGCGGGATATCAAATACAAACTCTTCTTCTTCTTCTTCACCCTGTCTCATGGGCATTTCATTTCATACATGTACAAAATGCTCTTCCCCCATCAAATTTCAAAATTTGACTTTCATGATGTGTTGCTGCTTTTATTTTTCCACACTGTATGCTCTCGATTTAGAAAATGCAGTCTTTGTAGCTGCTCCTTGTTTTGTAACTTTGTGTTGTCTTTTTTGTTTGCCTGTACTTTTGAGTTTACATTAATAAAAAAAGATACTAGCTAAACAAATACCAGACCACAGGAGTGCATATTACCCATAGCATATTTATTATGTTTAGTTAATAACATCCATTTAATTGATTAATAAATTTAATGTAAAGAAGCTGGATACACACACACACTACATAATCTGCGCACAAACATGCAGTTATTGTACATTTTTTTGGGGGGGGAGGTGCTCCTCTTAGTGACTGTTTGGGGGACTTATGGCCATAGCTGTCAACCCTCCCTTTTTTGGCGGGAAACTCCCTTATTCCAATGCCGTTTCCCGCTGCTATCCCGGATTGTTGATCTCCCTTAAATTTCCCGGATTTCAAAGGAAGCAGCTCCTCTCCCTCCCTGCCGGCCAGGGAGGCTCCTCAGCTGCGTTGCTCGGCTGCCAATGAGGAGTCTGAGACCAACTGGGGGCGGAGCTTGCATGCCTTGTGCAGCCAGACCCTCACGCCCAACCAGACAGACAGCCTGCCTGCCGTCTACGCGCTCGCTCTTTCGCTCATCCGTTCTTGCGCAGCCTCTGGAGCGCAGGGTGGCGAGGCTACTTGGTGCCATTGCACCGCCCTCACGACATTCCTTATTTTCAAATCCGAAAGTTGACAGCTATGCTTCTGGCCCCCAATGAGGCCTAAAAGCACTTTGTGGCAGTCAAGGAATCTGAGGAAGAAGCCCTGCATCTCTCCAACTGTCCTGTCGCTGGCTTGTGGAGGACGGTCAGGGACTGCCAGAGTGGGACTGGTGTTTCGCAGCTGCTGCCTCCCTTCCCGTCTTCACTGTGCTGCTTCTAACCCCATCCTGGGGAGGCTTCCTCCATTCCACCCCCACCTCGACCAAGATGTTTCTACCTCGTAGGCCAGATGGGACCCAGATACTGGGGGCAGCCATTACTGTGGCCTAGTGGAATCTTACTAGCCTCCACCTCAAATCTGAAGCAGAACAGAATTCAAAGTGGGTTGAAGGTTTTGGTAAAATGCAAATAGCAGGAGTCCAGCTTTTTTAAAAAAGTGGGGTTTTTTTTTTTTGCTTTATAAAGTAGCTCTTCACAGCCTTCCTATTAAAGAGCCCTTGCGGCAGATGAATGAAATGCACATTCTCTCACTTGGCAAAGGATGTTGGCTTAAGAAAGGAGACTGTGTTGCCCCTTGGACATGTCAGCAATGGGGCAGACTCTACAAGCATGGCTTCCCCCTAGGCTGCTACGGAAACGCCACCCTGAACTCTACAGCGGATCCCGGCTGAGAATGGGAAAGATCACTTGTCTTTGGAGAGAAGGCAGATCAAGTCTCTGGCTCTCCTACAGGGTTCTCTTCCATTGCCACCTCTACTTCCACCTGGGGCAGCCCCTCCTCAGCTTCCTCCTGTCTCTCCTCAGAGAGTTCCTGAGGCAACGGTGTTGCATCCTCTTTGGCAACGACCCCATCCTGGGGCAAGGCGTCGTCCGTGGGGGGCCCCTGCCCAGAGCCGCCTGCCTCGTTGTCGTGGCTCTGGAAGCTGCTGCGCACCTTCATGATGTACTTGTGCAGGGCGCTGGTGCCGTTCAAGGGGTTGGCCGCCGTGCCGTTGTCGGCCACGGTGTGGCGCAGCTGCTTCATGTCAGAGAGGAGGCGCACCACGGACTTGTTCACCTCTGTCAGGCGGTTCCCCAGATCTGCGGGCAAAAAGTGTGGGGATGTGATCCAGGAGAGGCAGTCAAATCCAACATTCCTTGTAATGCTAGAGAAGACATGCGAGGGAATGTTTGGTCCAGCCAGTCGAAACTTCCTGTTCTTCCTGGCTGGAGCATCCTTCCTTTTGCATGTGATAGAAGGTAGGCGGGACCTAACCTGTCCAGGTAACAAAAGGAAGAGTCATGCAGCAACCTTCTCTCTTTTTGACTTCCTTCTTTGTTTGACCAGCTTCCAGCTAGGACCGCTCGGCCAGCTCTCAGCTAGCAGAAGCACTGGGACTATTCCCCCATATGGGGTAGATCCACATGTACATATTTGTAACTAAGTCTGCCTTCAGGAATCCAACTGTGAACTGATGTGAGTAAACTTCTTTTATTGACTTTGAATAAGATTGCAGCATCTTTCCCTGGCGGAGGAAGGGGGTGCGGAGGGAGTGGACCGCCCCCGGCACCACTATTCCAGTAGGGTGTCATTGTGGCGCCCCCCCCCAACATGAGCCACGCTCCCCGCACACGGGGCGCCACATCCCCAGAACACGCACCACGCCCTTGTGGGTGGTGTACCACACCCCTGGGAGGTGCCAGCCACACCCCCGCCTGCTCTCCGCCCCCGGTAGAGGAGCATGCAGCTTCGCCACTGGCGTCTTTCTTCTTTTAAGAGGAATTCAAGGGAATTTACCAGGAACATACAATTCAATCTGAGACAAATTGAATTGTATAATAGTGAGAAGCTCACACGAGCCTGCAACCAGCTATCTGTTGTGCATGTAAAAAGGGGAATGCAAACTCTGCTAAGTAAAGGAACTTGCTAGCGCAACGTAGGAAGGTTCTTAATATCCTCTCCTGCCACCCTGAACATTCCCACAAAAAGGACACAAAAGAGGGAGCCCTTGTGGGGGTGAGATTCTGCCCAGGTCACTTAGCAATCCTACTGCTTCCCCTCCTCTAGGCTTTGGAGACAGCTTCTCCATGAGGAGCACTAGTCTGTAGGGATGTTTGACATTGTGGATTATCTCCTGAGCCTTCATTCAGATTTGCTTGCAGGAAGGTTAGACGATGCTGCGTCAAAGCAAGCATCATCCCACATTTTCCAGGGCATGATCCCATTACGTTTCCTTAGGGCAAAAAGAACGAACATTTGGGGAAGTGGGTTTGTCGCCCAAGGTCGCCCAATCAGCTCTAAATGTGCAACCTGAATCTGCCGTTTCTGACTGAACCCCACCCAAAGTGGGGGAGAAAGTGAGCCTTGAGGGGTAGCAAAGCGGCAAGCTGTGGGGGCAACGGGGGGGGGGGGACAGATGAAGAAGAGCCGGGTGGCTGCAGGAACCCAGCAGGACAGATGGGTTGCAAAGCAGGGACCGTAGGGGCAATGGTGGTTGGAGGAGGCAGAGGCCTCACAGAAAGAGATTCGGGGGCCAAGCGGAAAGGGAGTGAGGAATGCCAGCTGGTATGGACTCCCAGAACCTACATCAGAGCTGGCTGGGGCTGATTGATCTGTGGTTGAGAGAGCTGAGGGCACCCGGTTGAGGAAGGCTGGCAGGGAGGGTGGTGGGCAAGCCCTTCTGGGCATGGCAACCCATCAGGATCCCCCCCTTCTGAGGCAACACTGCTTACCTTTCCTGCGGCTCTCCTCAAACTCCCGCCGGGCCGTGTCGATGTAGCGCTGCACCAGCGCCTTGAGCACTTGGCGCCGGTAGGTAGCGCGGCTCTCCGTACGCTGGCCGCCCTGCTCCATGGAGGGGTTAGACTGGGGGGGGACGACGACAGAAGGGCAGTCAGGGGGCTGGCAGGGTTCCCAAGCGAGACACAGCAAAAGGGGTCACACCTCCCGGAAGGGCCCTGGGAGGAGGCCTGCATCTGGAGGCTAGGAGGCAGGGGGCTGGCGGTTGTGGCTGCAAAGCACTCTGCGCATGCTTCAGAGTGCCCAGAGAGGCATGGCCTCTGGAATAATTAGATGCAATTATTTGAAAAGCAGAAGACGGCAGGACATTATGGCACTAGGAGTGCACAGGCTTGTTGGTGCAGCACGGAAGCACTTGGCCTATAAAGTGCCTTTTTAAATTGATACAACCGTCTTTTATAAATGTCACTGAATGGAGGAAAAGGGGTCCAATAGGTCGTGTGTGGAGGAGTTGGGGGGAGTTATGGACCTGAAATCCTGGCAACAGAGTTGCTGCTGTATACTGGGAGGGGAGGGGCAAGGCAATGGGGAGGTCATTCCAGTGCAAGCTCACCAGCAGGAGCCCCCCCCACACACACACACAGTGGGGAGGTGAGTCCACCGCTCCTGACCATTAGGTCCAGTTGTGTCCGACTCTGGGGTTGCGCGCTCATCTCGCTTTATTGGCCGAGGGACCCGGCGTACAGCTTCCAGGTCATGTGGCCAGCCTGACTAAGCCGCTTCTGGCGAACCAGAGCAGCGCACGGAAACGCCGTTTACCTTCCCGCCGGAGCGGTACCTATTTATCTACTTGCACTTTGACATGCTTTCGAACTGCTAGGTGGGCAGGAGCAGGGACCAAGCAACGGGAGCTCACCCTGTTGCGGGGATTCGAACCGCCAACCTTCTGATCGGCAAGCCCTAGGCTCTGTGGTTTAACCCACAGCACCACCCGCGTCCTGAGAGGTCAGGTAAGCCACCCTAACCCAAGGTCCATTGCCGTCAGTTCAAAAGGGCCTGTGATGTCATCAGGGATACAAGACCCCCCCCCCACCTTCTCAACTGCTACTGCCAAGAGGCGCTCGTGGGGCGGGGAGTGAGCAGAAGGATTGCATGTCTCCCCCAATTTCCCCAAAAGTTGAGGAGGAGAGTGCGACATCCCACTGCAAGCAGAGTCCTCGGGGCAAGGAACACACCCATGAAACAGCCACAAGGGGAACTCACAATGGTTGAGATGGGGGGGTATTTCTGCTGGCGCTTTGGCTTGTAGCAGCACAGGAAGCGGAAGAGGCCCCTGCGAGAAGATGGGGAAAGAAAGGGGGGAGCCGAGAGGCCCGTCAACAAGGCTGGCTGTAACGTTTATTATTACTGATAAAAATTTAACAAAATTTACATACCGTTTATTTGAAAAAAATAAATCCTGTTTTGCAATAGAGAAACTATTCATCAAGATATTCCAATAAAAGCCAGGATTAAAAACATCAAAATATAAACAAAAAAAGAAATCTGTTTTGTTTATTTTATTTATTTATATACCGCCCCATACCTGTGAGGTCCCAGGTCAGTTCACAGAATAAAATCAAGATATAAAACCACAAAATACCTAATAAAAATAAAAACAGTGACCCACTATGCCTCCCACCCCCCAAAAAAACACATTTTAAAAGGGTATAGTATGTTAAAAGCATTACACATAATAGAAGTTCGTTTTAAAATAACATGACTGAATAGGCTTGCCTAAGCAAAAAGGAAAAAGGGGGGGAGTTTGGGGTAGGTTCCACAAATAATGCAATGATGGTGCCCTGCTATTATGGGCTGTCACATTCAAGGACTGGTTCCTGGCCAATGCAGAAGGAGCACTGTGCTTGCAACAACAGTTTTGCAGAGAGGGGGCACGTAGGGAGCATGCCAGTCCACAAAGTGAACCAGTCCTCTGCTGCCGAGGGCTAAGTTTAGCACAGAACGGTCAGACCCTCCCCATCTCAAGGGTCTCAGGAGCAGCCTGACAAATTACCTGACGGCGTAGAAGATGGACTTTGGTGACGGGATGATGTTGAAGGGCACCGGCAGCGTCAAGCCTTCTCGGAAGAAAGACAAGTAGAGCTTGGAGCGGGCAAACTTCCACTCCACGTCCGCATCATTCTGAAGAGCACAGGAGAGAAGACTCTGGTGAATACGAGGGGGGCTCTTTATTTCTCGAGAGCAGGGATCAGCAAACTTTTTCAGCAGGGGGCCAGTCCACCGTCCCTCAGACCTTGTGGGGGTCGGACTATATTTTTTTGGGGGGGGGGGATTAACGAATTCCTATGCCCCACAAATAACCCAGAGATGCATTTTAAATAAAAGGACACATTCCACTCATGTAAAAACACGCTGATTCACAAACCGTCCGCGGGCTGGATTTAGGAGGCGATTGGGCCGGATCCGGCCCCCGGGCCTTAAAAAATCTCGCAGAGGACCTTACAGAAGATCAACAGAACTATCAAGAAACAAGACAGTTCTTGCCTGCTCAAATATGAGAACAGAAGAAGCTAAGGTATCCCTAAGAACATAACTAACAATATCAATAAATGCTAATTGGTTAAAATAAAAATTCCTGTTACAAATACCTGCCTAAACTATATAGTTTTCAAAAAACCAAAAACATCTGAAATATAGCAGGGATGGTTTCTGGTGAACCTCTACTGGCAGGGAGTTCCACAGGGCACTAAAGTGATGGCCAACCAAATGTCAGAGGGTTGCGGGGAACCATCAAACCCAGCAGAGGATCTCAGTGATCTCAGTGGAGCATATTGAATCTAAAGCCATTTTTGGCCCAAGTTGTTTAGGGCTTTGTGAATTAATGCAAGTACTTTGATACATGGAATTTGTCTGGGGACAGATTTGCAAATCCGGGGACTGTCCCCAGGAACCGGGGACATCTGGTAACCCTACCTTAAAGGCCACCTCTCAGTCACCTCCCCCACCGCCGGCAGCAGCACTCACCTCAATTTTCTGGAAGCAGTTGGTGATCATGGCGATGAGCATGTTGAGGAGGACCACCACCATGACGATGGTGAAGACCCCATAGAGCACCCTCCCCACCAGCTGAGCCATGAGGAACTTGGGCATGTCCACCACATCGTGCTCTTCCATCCCAAGCATGGTCCAGAAGAGGAACTGGAATGTCTCGTTGAAGCTGCGTGGGAGAAGGGAGAGCAAGCTGGAACAGCCGGGGCAGAGGGAGGGCCGAGTCAAGGGTGCCTCCTCCCTACAGGGTTGCTGTTATAAGAAATACTAATAGCCTGGGGGACACTCACAGGTGATTCACCAGTTTCCTCTGGCAAAGTTTTGCGATTTGCACCTGGTGGTGGCGCTGACATTTGATTCTGGATTTTCTCCTGAGACCAAAAAAAAAGCAGGACTGCAGCCAACCTTGTTTGTCGTACTACAGCCATACATTGGAAATCAAACGGAATCCATTCCGGAAGTCCGTTCGACTTCCAAAACATTCGAAAACCAAACCGCGGAAGCTCCTGCAGCCAATCGGAAGCCACGGAAGCCCCGTCGGATGTTCGGCTTCCAAAAAATAGTTTGCAAACCAGAACAGTCACTTCCGGGTTTGCGGCGTTTGGGAGCTAAAACGTTTGGGAACTAAGCTGTTCAACTTCCAAGCAACGACTGTATATTGATTTTGTGTGAGCTGATTTCTGTGCTTTCTGTACCTCCCCAGCTTCTGAGACTCCTGGTAGTGGACGTAGATGTTGTTCATCCCACACAAGAAAGCAGTCAAGATGATCATCATGATGAACATGAACCTGGAGAGGGGAAGGAGCACAAGGAACCCCAAAAGCTAATAAAAAGACTTAAAACTATCTAAAACAAAGTCAAGAAGATAGAGTGGGTTTAAAATATGTATCTCAGGTGTCCACGGCCCAGGTGAAGAGGTGTGCCTTTAGCATATGATGGAAGCTATTCAGTGATGATACTAGAAACACCTCGATGGGGAAGGAATTCCCTGGGATAGAGTCTGCCCCAGATAAAGCCCTCCCCCAGGCTGCCAAACTTCTGAGGGCAGTGGAACTACCAAGAGGGGCCTCTCTGCCCATCTTAACGGTAGGGAAGGAGGTGGTATGCGGGACCTGACCTCCTTCCGCAGGGCCTGTAAGACAGAGTTATTCCGCCTGGCCTTCAATCTAGCCTGATCCCCCTATTCCTTTTTCCCCTTCCCTTTTTTCTGAAGAAACCCTTCTGGGTCCCCACATTAAAATTCTTCCCTGGTCTCCCTACTGGCCTAGCAAGACTAACTTGACCAGTTAGCCCTGCTGATCCCACTGGTGTTTGTTTTTTATGCTGTTTTTAAAGTTGTTTTTAATCATTGTTTTGTATTTGTTGTTCGACGCCCTGAGCCCGGTTTTTGGAGCAGGAAGGGCGGGGTATAAATAAAAATTTATTATTATTATTATTTATTATATTTGGGGTCATCTGAGTCATTCAGGACAGCTATCTCATGACACGGACAGAGGCTGCTGCCCTATTCCTGCCAGCTGGGCTTGTGCTTGCTACTCTGGCCGCCTTGCCAGAACAGGTCTCCGCCTTAAAAGGCAAGAACTAGTCATGTCCTATATCCATAGCTGTCAACCCTCCCTTTTTTGGCGGAAAACTCCCTTATTCCAATGCCGTTTCCCGCTGCTATCCCGGATTGTTGATATCACTTAAATTTCCCGGATTTCAAAGGAAGCAGCTCCTCTCCCTCCCTGCCGGCCAGGGAGGCTCCTCAGCTGCATTGCTTGGCTGCCAATAAGGAGTCTGAGACCGACTGGGGGCGGAGCTTGCATGCCTTGTGCAGCCAGACCCTCACGCCCAACCAGACAGACAGACAGCCTGCCGTCTACGCGCTCGCTCTTTCGCTCACCCGTTCGCGCGCAGCCTCTGGAGCGCAGGGTGGCGAGGCTACTTGGTGCCATTGCCCGCCCTCGCGGCATCCCTTATTTTCAAATCCGAAAGTTTGAAAAAAACCCTTATTTTCAAATCCGAAAGTTGACAGCTATGCCTATATCAGGAGCACATTCAGGGGCCAAGGAGAGAGGTGATGCCCCCAGAGACTTGGGAGACATGGGATTCACTGAGAGGGAGAGAAGGCTCAGTGCACTGCAGATCCAACAAGGATGATGGCGGGGAAAGATGCCCCCCCCCCAAAAAAACCTGATCATATCGTCGATCATCTTGCCAATGGAGATCTGCAGGGTCCCCAAGGTTTCGTGGGCGGGCAAGATGTAAGCCAGGCGGGTGAAACTCAGCATGCTGGTCACGGCAAACAGCACCTCAGCGATGAACTGGGGGTCTTCGGTGTGCCACTCCTGACGTTCTGGGTCGGACAGGGGAGGAAGGATCAAAGAGAAGCAAGGGGCATCTGTGCTGGGTGTGTGGCGCACATTAGGCAAGTCAGCTTCTCCATGGGGCAAGGTTTCGGTTGGTCACAGCCCTTACCTGCACTTTTCTGTACCCATGTCTGAAGCCTTTATAATAATAATAATATTAATTTATTATTTGTACCGACAGAGGATGAGATGGTTGGACAGTGTTCTCGAAGCTACTAACATGAGTTTGGCCAAACTGCGAGAGGCAGTGAAGGATAGGCGTGCCTGGCGTGCTCTGGTCCAGGGGGTCACGAAGAGTCGGACACGACTGAACGACTGAACAACAACAACATTATTTGTACCCCGCCCATCTGGCTGGGTCTCCCCAGCCACTCTGGGCGGCTTCCAACAAAATATTAAAATACATTAAAATGTCACACATTAAAAACTTCCCTAAACAGGGCTGCCTTCAGATGTCTTCTAAAGGTCTGATAGTTGTTTCTTTCCTTGACATCTGATGGGAGGGCATTCCACGAGGCGGGCACCACCACCAAGAAGGCCCTCTGCCTGGTTCCCTGTAGTTTTGCTTCTCGCAATGAGGGAACCGCCAGAAGGCCCTCGGCGCTGGACCTCAGTGTCCGGGCTGAACGGTGGGGGTGGAGACGCTCCTTCAGGTATACAGGACCGAGGCCATTTAGGGCTTTCAGGGTCACCACCAACACTTTGAATTGTGCTCGGAAACGTACTTCACCTTCCACAAGCTGGGACCCTCCAGACATTCTGAACTCCCATCAGACCCAGTCTATTATTATTATTATTATTATTATTATTTATATTATTTATATTATTATTATTATTATTATTATTACATAATTTTTATTCATTTTCAATTAACCAAATTACAATGCCAATTCCAATCAATCACATAGCCAACTACAGTGGTACCTCGGGTTACAAACACCTCAAGTTACAAACACTTCGGCTTACAGACTCTGCTAACCCAGAAATATTACCTCAGGTTAAGAACTTTACCTCAGAATGAGAACAGAAATCGCGCGGCGGCGGCGCAGTGGCAGCGGGAGGCCCCATTAGCTGAAGTAGTATCTCTGTTTAAGAGCGGTTTCAGGTTAAGAACGGAGCTCCAGAATGAATTAAGTTTGTAACCAGAGGTACCACTGTATAAAATTTTGGCCGCCGACCCCCCCCCCCAAGGCGTGCTGGGCTTCAGGGTCTACTAATTCCCTTTAATTCTGCTTCCAAACTATTGCTCAGTCCAATTATAATCCAGTCTTGATAAAATCCCTTATACCACAGCTACAGTGATTTAACTTCAATTCGTATTAACACATTTAATAATGTATAAGTTCGCTAGTGAAGATCTCCTTTCTTCTTCCTCTGTGAAGGAATCAATTAATCAATTGATCCTTTAAAAAATAATAATAATCAATTGATCCTTTATGCCTAAAATTATTACTATTATATTTTACTCACGTAGTTCCGTTTGTCATTGCAATCCATATCTATACTCCCGACTCCCTTCATTTTCACTTGCTGTGTGAATTATTATTATTATTATTAGTAGTAGTAGTATTCTCAGGGGGTTGCCGAGTCATTAATAAAGCCATTGGCTCCCCCCCACAAACACACACCTACCGTCCTTTAGATGGAATGAACTCTTCTTTCCGATTTAAATCTGTACGGCCTTGTAGCTTTTCAGTTCGGCAGTTTTTGACCTTGTCCCATCATTACCAGCACGTGTCTGTACATTAATCCTAATTAAATTCTTAATGCACGGAAGAACCGCTGCTTCTTAATGGCGGCGTTGGAGGGTTACCGGCAGGCGAGGTGCTTTTGCACTCAGCGCCTCCCCGCCTCCAGCACCATGTCAGAGAGAAAGCCAGGTATTGTAATTAATTAATTAATGTATGTTCTATCGAACTCACAAGCCAATGCACCTATGGAGCCATGCAGGAGAAGGAAAGAGGTCCCAGCTTGTGGGAGGTGCTCACCCGCTTCCGTGTAGTAACGGCATTCTGCAGACTCCTTGTTATCCAAACAGAAAACACGGCCCTGGAAGAATATCAGGAGCCTGAGGACGAAGGAGGCCAGGTACATACTGAGCATGACGATGTCCAGGAAGTTCCACCAGTCCAAGAGGTAGCTGCGGAAGCCCTCGATCCAGACCTCTTTGCACTCAAACCAGAAGAAACCTGGAGGAGAAAAACACAGGGAATAAAAAATATTTTAAAAAAGACAACATCAAACATTAAAAACTTCCCTTAAAGTTGTCTTTTAAAAGTAAAATAGTTGCTTATTGCCTTGACATCTGATGGGAGGGCGTTCCACAGGGCAGGTGCCACCACCAATAAGTCCCTCTGCCTGGTTCCCTGTAACCTCACTTCTCACAGCGAGAGAACTGCCAGAAGGCCTTCGGCGCTGGACCTCAGTGTCCGGGCTGAACGGTGGGAGTGGAGACTCTCCTTCAGGTATACACTGCCAGTGTTTTATTCTGGGAGTAGATCTCAGTCTAAACGGCCTCGGTCCTGTATACCTGAAGGAGCATCTCCACCCCCACCGTTCAGCCCGGACACTGAGGTCCAGCGCCGAGGGCCTTCTGGCGGTTCCCTCACTACGAGAAGAAAAGCTACAGGGAACCAGGCAGAGGGCCTTCTCGGTAGTGGCACCCGCCCTGTGGAACGCCCTCCCATCAGAGGTCAAAGCGATAAGCAACTATCCTACATTTAGAAAATACCTGAAGGCAGCCCTGTTTAGGGAAGTTTTTAACTTGTGATTTTGATGTGTTTTAATATTTGTTGGAAGCCGCCCAGAGTGGCTGGGGAGACCTGGCCAGATGGGCGGGGTACAAATAAATAAAAATATTATTATTATTATTCAGTCTCCTGGGAGTTGGATGTCCCTGGCATGCAGGAATTGGGTCTTTAGTGTGGGGACCTGTCCTTTGCAACTTGAACCTGATACACATCAGGCAGGTGACATTTCTATTGGGTTTTTTTTCAGTGTCTGCTGAACTCTTTCCTTTTACAACAAGACTTTTAAGCGGAGATCTTTACCCGGACGACGCATAATATAGCCCTCAAGGTGGTAGTGGAGAATTATCTCCTGCCCACATCCTTGCCCTCCCCTGCCTGGGCCACAGACCTGCCACCCATATCATGTGCAGCGAAGTCTCCCACATGTTTTGGTTCCGCCCCGAAAAGGTCTCGTTGTTGTACTCCAGCACCAGCGACTCTGCCAGCAGGAAGACCAGGAACCAGACATACGAGGCCGAGTGCAGAAGGAACTTGATCACAGGGATCTTCAGCATTTTGCCAAACTGAGGAGGAATGAGAGGACACACAGTGAGTTGCACACAGTGTTTTAAAGAGGGGGCACACACACCATGGTTGTACATCAGCCCCCCCCCCAAAAAAACCTGATGCCCCTAGGTGTTTGGGGAATTGTAGTCAAATTTTTAATGTATTTTTAATCTTTTGTTGGAAGCCGCCCAGAGTGGCTGGGGAAACCCAGCCGGATGGGCGGGGTATAAATAATAAATAATTATTATTATTATTATTATTAAGCATCTGGAGAGCACGACATTAAGGAAGGCCGATTTAGATCACTAAGGCTGTGTCTGTTCCATCAAAGTATTTAAAAATCATGACCAGGTTGCATCATCGGCTAGCCATGTGGCAACATTCTATAATAATAATAATAATAATAATAATAATAATAATAATAATAATAATAATTTATTATTTATACTCCACCCATCTGGCTGGGTCCCCCCAGCCACTCTGGGCGGCCTCCAACAGATATTAAAATACATTAAAATATCACAGGTTAAAAACTTGCCTAAACAGGGCTGCCTTCAGGTATTTTCTAAATGTCATATAGTTGTTGATCCCTTTAACCTCTGCTGGGAGGGCGTTCCACAGGGCAGGTGCCACCACCGAGAAGGCCCTCTGCCTGGTTCCCTGTAGCTTTGCTTCTCGCAGTGAGGGAACCGCCAGAAGGCCCTCAGCGCTGGATCTCAGTGTCTGGGCTGGGCTGTTACAAACCTGCAAATTTGCACTTCTTAAATGGATTCTCCCTGCCCTGAGATCTTCACATGACTTGCTCTTCAGTATTTTGTCCTTCCACACAAAAAGTCTGGAAGGGGAGATGCTTAAGAGAAGCACCCGTAAGCCCAAGTTGGTAACAACATTCTAGGATTGTGTGAACTGATGGCAAAGGCCTTGCGCCTCTTGAGCAGTTGGAGCTGTGCCCCCTTGTCCTAGAGTAAGGGTGGGAAAACCTTTTTCAACCCAAGGGCCACATTCCCATTCGGGCAGCCTACCAAGGGCCTCTGGGATGTCACATAAGTTGTCAAGTACAACACAGTGGAGAAGGAACCCTCTCCGGCACCCGGGGCGGGACGCCGAGGGGCGGGGCGAACCGCCCGGTGATGCACGTGTGACATCTGTACGGACTGCGCATGTGCGGCATCCCATACAGAGTGAGCGCACGCAGCAGCCCGTACGGATGCCGCGTGAGCAGCGCCCATACGGCTGTGCGTGCCCTAGGCCGCTCTACAGCTGGGGGGAGACAGGGGCCATCTTGTCACAAAAAATCCCCAAGTGGCACCCATGGTGGCCCACCCCCTCCGCTCCCCACTTTGTACGCCCCTGCTACAACACTGTTTGCCCAGAGTGGACACACAGGGAGATGTTACTGAAGCCAGGAGGACTTCCTGTCACACCTGGTCTGGAGCTTCCTCCCCCTGCGTGTGACCAGGTAGATGGGAGTGACCCTAGGAGACCCCATAAAAGGGCTAGTCATGCAGCCATCTTCCCTTACTCTCTTTTGCTGCTTTCTTCTGATACTGATATATTTAGCTGTCTGCTGGCTCTCAGCCAGCAAGACAGGGGCTCATTCCCATATGGGATGAACTCAAACCCTCTTCTGTAATTACAAGCTATAGCCTGCCTTCTGGCAACCTACTGTGAACTGAATGTGAGTAAACTTCTTGGTATACTTTTAAGAACACTGTTTGTTCTTTTGTTCTTTTTAAGAGGGAACAAAAGGGGATTTACCAGGATCAAACCCAATCTGGACAACCCAGATTGGACTGCTTCAATAAAGAGATTCAAACGAATCTACCAATTAGCTTCTTGCAATATACAGGGGAATGTACTCTACTACTGACTCACTAGCATGAGTGAGGAAGGATAATATTCAACCAATATATCCTCTCCTACTATCCACAACATTCCCACAGGGCCGCGTACCAGTGGTGTGTGGGGCCAGAGGCAAAGGTGGAGAAAGCTGCAGCGTATTTTTGAACAGGGGGGCTGGTATCTAGACACACATCTCTTTATACTCCAGCCTGACATGTAAGAGGCTGCATCAGATTCCGATCATAAGGCAATTACACCCAGGAAGGGTCCAGAGAACGAAGGATTATAGCCTGGGGAGAGTCCCAGGAGCCAAACGGAGTGGCCCGGAGTGCTGCATTTTGCCTGAGGTTCCCCACCTGTGCCCTAGAGTAAAGAAGGTAAAGCTGAAGGGCTGGAGAGATCATGACCGTGTTGGCTGGGAAGATGACGATCCCTGTGCTCAGGCAACAGCTGACCCCCAGCTGATCTGTCTGTTGTGGAGGCCGAGAGAGGCGCCCAGCCACGAACCCCTCACCTTGGATTTGGGGGCCACGTAGTAGACGAGGCAAAGGAACGGCATCCCCATGAAGATGGAGCAGGAGACGAAGACCTTCCAGAGGGAGGTGCTGCCCCGCCAGCTCTGCAGGCTTCCGCACCAGATGGACGACAGCACTTGCTGGCAGATGGGGTGGGCGACAAACTGGGGGGGGGGAATGGTCAGTTTGCATTTCTTAGTGCAGAAAGTATTGATCTGACGTGTAGAGGTCTTTCCTATTCTAATTAATTCAAGAGGGTTGTGGAAGCTTCTCTGTGTGAAAGAAACAAGCAGAAGGTTCATTGTGTTTGGGTTATTCCTTCCGAGAAGCAGAGTGCAGCTGGTTTAAAGTGGTTCCGTTATCTCTTCTGTTAAGGTGATGCTGACTATAAAAGTAAGGAGCCTGGGTTTCACTTTCTCTTTCTATCTCTTTTCCTTCTGGTGTGCTATTCTGTACATAGTATGCTTAGTGTTAAGGTTTACTCCTAAGTTTAAGTTAAGTCTGCTGCAACTGGATTTCTTATGGACAGTACCAATCCTGAAGGTTTTGGATTTGGGGCCTTTATGCTCATCTGCCTTCAGTAGCAGTGAAGCTCTGCTGGATGAAATACAATTTCCTCTGGTCTATTTTGGGGGGGAATCCTGCAACGTGTTTAAGTTTTTACTCTGCTAACTATACATTGGGAGTTCTGCTCTGGATCAACATTGAGTAGAATTCATGACAGAAATAAGATGAAAAGGTCTCTCCTGGTTCAAAGCCAGGGGTGGGCAACCTAAGGCCTGGGGGCCGGATGCGGCCCAATCGCCCTCTCAATCCGGCCTGCAGACGGTCCGGGAATCAGCGTGTTTTTACATGAGTAGAATGTGTCCTTTTATTTCAAATGCACCTCTGGGTTATTTGTGAGGCCTGCCTGGTGTTTTTACATGAGTAGAATGGGTCCTTTTGTTTAAGATGCATCTCTGGGTTATTTGTAGGGCATAGGAATTTGTTCATTTTTTATTTTTATTTTTCAAAATATAGACTGGCCCACCACATGGTCTGAGGGACAGTGGACCAGCCCACGGCTGAAAAAGGTTGCTGACCTGATCAAAAAGCAAAGGCCTGCCTGGTGGTCTCAGGACCACCTTCCCCAAAGTGACTGTCAAGGATACCTCCCCGCCCCCAATCTCCCTCAGCCTCACTTGGCAAAAACACAGCTGTAGGGATCTGCGCTTCTTCAACTTTTCCATTGCTGTTTAGGGTCTCATTAAAATGGCTCTGAAAAGCCCTTAATGGTGGCTGGGGAAACCCAGCCAGATGGGCGGGGTATAAATAATAATAAATTATTATTATTATTATTATTTTACAGTGGTACCTCGGTTTAAGAACAGCCCTGTTTACGAACGATTCGGTTTACGAACTCCGCAAAACCGGAAGTAGTGTCCCTGTTTGTGAACTTTACCTCGGTCTAAGAACGGAATCCGAACGGTGGAAGGGCACCGGCGGCAGGAGGCTTTATTAAGGAAAGCGCGCCTCGGATTAAGAACGGTTTCGGTTTAAGAACAGACTTCCGGAACAGATTAAGTCCGTAAACCGAGGTACCACTGTATATGGTCAGTATAAGCGTGAGATGGACACCAACACAAGAGGCAGGATGGACTTTTGAATAAGGTTGTTGGTTTATGAAAGGCAAGACAGACAGATATACTGGGGTCTTAAATGTGCTTGGGGCGGTTTCTGAAGACCTCTCCACTGCGGCCAACCAGATGAAGCTAGGAAACTACAAGAAGATTAAAAGCAACAGCTCTCTCAAACCTGATTTCCTGCTTGGCAGGGGGTTGGACTGGATGGCCCTTGTGGTCTCTTCCAACTCTACGATTCTATGATTCCGCTCGTATCAGCAACCCCTGCTGGATCAGGCCAATGGCCCACCCAGTCCAGGATCCTGTTCTCACAGTGGCCAACCAGGTGCCCCCAAAGGGAAGTCCACAACCATAATGCAAGTGCCATGGCACTCGTAATTCCCAGCAACTGGCTATGAGTGGCATGGCATCTTTGACAACGGAAAATGCTGCTGGCCATTGTGGCTGGCAGTATGTGAGACCCCCCCCCCCCCGTCCACCGCAAGACCTTCCTTCCACCAGTGGCAGACTTTGGTAATATGGTGCCCTGAGGACAAAATTCGGCACCCTCCCCCATCTGCATTCTGCGCATACTCTCAGGTGTGCTATGTCATGGTTTCGCACCCCCTTGGCTCGGCGCCCTGTGCAGGAGAACAGCCCACACTGCCTTAAATCCGGCACTGCTCCCTTCTGCCCCCGGACCATGTTCCTCGGACCAGCTCACCCGCTTCTGGTTGTAGTTGACAGCCAGGCGAAGCCTCGCCAAGTTGGGGATGCCATCCTCAAAGGCCTGGTCATTGAAGTCCTCCTCTTCCTCGTCATTCGAGGAATCCGCCACGTCATTCAAGACGGCCGTCACCTCGCTCTGGTTGCGGCACATTCCCAGCAGCTCAAAGGCGAACTCCTGGCACAGCTGCTCCAGGGCCAGGTACTCGGGCTGGACGGGAGGACAAGGACAAGGCAGGATCAAGGAAGGAAGGAAGGATCTTGCCCAGATGCATAGCATGGTCTGCATGGACTCCCCACCCCAACTCCTTCCTCTAAAAAGAATTAGGCTTGTGATGTGAATATTGTGGAATTAAAAAGCAATGTCAACGTCAAGGCTGAGGAACAACCGGTGGCCCTCCAGATGTTGTTGGACTCCCAGCCCACAAGGCCATTGTTCAGGGATGATGAGAGTTATAATAAATAATAATAATAATAATAATCTATTATTTATACCCCGCCCATCTGGCTGGGCTTCCCCAGCCACTCTGGGCGGCTTCCAACAGAACATTAAAATACAATAATCTATTAAACATTAAAAGCCTCCCTAAAGTTGTGGTCCACCAGTACCTGGAGGGCTATAGGCACCCAGAGTGGCTGGGGAAACTCAGCCAGATGGGCGGGGTACAAATAATTTATTATTATTATTATTATTATTATTATTATTATAGATGTTCCCCACGTTGACCTACTGTCAGGCTTCAGGGAATCGGATCCCTCCCTTGGTGGCAGTAAATAAGCAGATCAAACGAAAGGAGCATTCTTATCAATTTATTTAATAATCATAGCAAGTGACAAAGGAGGGCATATCTCGCTAGAAATGGCGTTGCTCCCAGTAGGGGCTCACCCCCTCCATCCGCATTAATCTACGTCACTCCAGCATTGGGTAATCTGAGCTTGTTGCCACTGCGCTCTCTGTTCTATCACTCTCAGAGCCCATCTAGTCTTGGGCGAAGGGGGTTTAGGAATGTCGTCCAAGGACATGGAATCTGCCAGCTGTCTCTCTCCTGGTGTTTGCACTTCTAGCTGTTCCTCACCCAGTATTTCCCAGAGTTTCCCCTCTGGACTATGCCCCTCTACAAACCGCTGTTCTAAATCAATACTGTCCTCCGGCCCTTGGGAAGGTTCGGGGTGGGGGGACGGCTCCCACCATTCCTCCTCAGTCCAGTCCCTGACACCTACGCGGTGGGTGCGGCCAGAGACAGACCTTGAATTCGGGCTCCTTCTTGGAGAGGCGCTTGAGCTCTCGGCTGAGCTTGAAGGCCGTCAACATGGCGTCTTCGCTGGCGATGGAGAGGTGCGCCCGGCTGGCGATGCCCTTGTAAGTGTTGATGCGAGAAAGCGAGAACTTGAGCAGGTCGAACTTGCGGCCGTTGGAGCACTCCAGGCAGGAGCACGAGACCTTGTGTGGCCCCGGGATGGCGTGGCCCTTCTTCATGAGCATGTCCACGATTTCGTAGAGGTCCTTCTCGCAAGCCAAGGTGAGGGGCGTCACGCCCGGGGCAAAGCGCGAGTTGTCGATGGAGTTGTCAAACAAGGCCGAGGAGAAGGACTTGATGTCCATCTTGCGGCCTTTCTCCTGGTCCAGGCGGTCCAGCAGCAGCTTGACCACGGTGGGCTGGTTGGTATCCACGGCAACCAGCAAGGCCTCGTGGATCTGACGGAAGTCAAACTTGACAATGCGCAGCAGATTCCTGGTGATGTCCTCGCCGCCCGTGCGGATGGCCAGGTTGAGAGCCTCTCGCCACGCCCGGTCCTCGGCCTCATCCAGCTGCCTCAGGATCCCGTCACTCACCTGCAGCAGCTGCTGGACCTTCATCAGCTGCCCATCTTGGATGGCGTTGAGGAGGCCTTCTGGGAACTTCAACTTCTTGCTCACGATTTCTTTCCAATTGGGTTGCTAAGGGGGTGGATGAAAAGACGACAAGGGTCAATTCCTTTTTTTCCATTTATTTATTTACTAGTGAACATTCAGCCCGTTAAATTAACGGGCGCTAGAACATATGTGGTGGACCCTGCTGCTGCCCCTGTTCCGCAGCTGTGACTGGCGGAGGAGCCGCTGCTCCCAAGTCTGTGAGCTCCCTCGCACTCCGAAGGGCTTCACGGAGACATCGCAGCCCGCCGGCGGGAGCTACGCGGAGGAAAAGAAGGGCGGCTGAGGCGGCCTCACGCGGCTGCTCGCTCTGCCCCTCTCTCTCTCTCTCTCCCGCTTGCTCGCTCTGCCTCCCAGGAGCCCAACCGCTCCTGTCTGAGCCCAAACTGTCTGAGGGGAATGAAGCGGACAGCGAGGCAGCCGCGGAGGCTCGTGCGGCTAACGTTTGCGTCGTCCAATCCCTGTGTCCGTGGGGGACATGCGCAGTAGCGCAAACCCACGGACGGACGGACGGCACGCAGAGACACTTGGACTTTATTATATAGGATACTTTTCAAGTTTTCCACCACCTCTCTTCCCAGGAGCTCACAATGCAAGGAATCAAATGCTTTGGAGGCCAAAAGTAATTCTTAAAAATGTAATTTTGTGCGCATGAAGTCCCCCACCATCTTCCTTGCAATTTTTAGTGATTTGATTTTTTCAAAAAAAATTATATGTTGTTTGTCTTTGTTTCTCAATTTCATAGAATTCTAGAACTGGAAGGGACCTTGAGGGTCATCCAGTTCAACCCCCTACAGTGCAGGGATCCTGCCCACAGCTATCCCTGGTTAACAGCCTCTCACGCTGACCCATTTACATGTTTTTGTATGCATTGTGGCGTTTTATGCACTGTGATTTGCTGCTATTTCTATTGAGTTGAGTAATTATTTATTGTAACTGTTAAGAGTGAACTTCCATTTAATCATTATTTGTTGATATTCTGAGAGTTAATTTTATCGCGTACTATTCTATTCTAATGGTTTATTGAATATTACTTTAGGCATATTTTAAAGTTACGTTTTTATGATGACTTTTTTGCATTGGGTCAGATTGCCATAAGGTGTGTGGTCGTTGTTGTCTATTTTGTTGTGGTAAACCTGCCTTGGCTGATATAGAAAGGTAGCATACAAACTGATGCTTTTGAATTCTGGTGCTGGAGGAGACTCTTGAGAGTCCCACGGACTGCAAGAAGATCAAACCAATCAATTCTTAAGGAAATCTGCCCTGAGTGCTCACTGGAAGGACAGATCCTGAAGCTGAGGCTCCAGTACTTTGGCCACCTCATGAGAAGAGAAGACTCCCTGGAAAAGACCCTGATGTTGGGGAAGATTGAGGGCACAAGGAGAAGGGGACGACAGAGGACGAGATGGTTGGACAGAGTTCTCGAACATGAGTCTGACCAAACTGCGGGAGGCAGTGGAAGACAGGAGTGCCTGGCGTGCTCTGGTCCATGGGGTCATGAAGAGTCGGACACAACTAAACGACTAAACAACAAGAAAGCATACAAATTAAGTGAAATGAAAAAACGTTACACAGCTCTCAAAAGGGAACGAAGTGTGGGGAAGGGGATGGAGAGAAGAGAAGAAGAGTTTGGATTTGATATCCTTAACGTATATACATAATAACCATAATAACCAAAATTATCCATAATTCCCTAAGATATAATACTTAATTTACAACAGCTACATAATTATATGCTTATAAATCCCACCACCCACCCCTCCACAGCAATTTCTTTATACCATTTTTCCAAGAGTTTGGATTTGATATCCCGCTTTATCACTACCCGAAGGAGTCTCCAAGCGGCTAACATTCACCTTTCCCTTCCTCCCCCACAACAAACACTCTGTGAGGTGAGTGGGGCTGAGAGACTTCAGAGAAGTGGGACTAGCCCAAGGTCACCCAGCAGCTGCATGGGGAGGAGCGGGGACGCGAACCCGGTTCCCCAGATTACGAGACCACTGCTCTTAACCACTACACCACACTGGCTCTCCAGAAGATGGTTGGAGATTTCACAGCGAGGGAAACCGATGCTCACATCTGGATCTTGAGTCAGACCTTTTCGGCTCTGTGGCCAGCAGTGCTGCAGATATCGGGCTACCACCAAATGGCACCTTTTCTGGACAGATGTCCACCCTGCCAGCCAGATGTCATCGGCACCCGGTTGGCAAAAGCTGCATTCGGGGGCCGTGTTTATTTGCTGCAAATCCTCATGCCACAAAAGGCGATGGAAAGAACCAACCCAGCCCAGGTGGTTTCCCTGCCTCCCCAGAGCCCCAACTCATTACCTCTTCGGTAATTAAGTCCCTCACTTTCCGAGTGCCATTTCCACTTCCCCTCTTGGCTGAGCCTGATTGAATTCGCAAGGAGTTGCCTTGGCACAGGAGGGACAAATGGATTTGAAGATGAGGCCCTGGGGAAGCTGCTTGTTGAGGAAGAAGGCGGGGGGGGGAGGCGGCAGCTTGCTGACAGCCACTCAGAAAAGGCCCAGGTAACAAAGCTAAGCCGGCCGCATCTGGAGCATAGCTGTCAACCCTCCCTTTTTTTGCGGGAAACTCCCTTATTCCAATGCCGTTTCCCGCTGCTATCCCGGATTGTTGATATCCTTTAAATTCCCCGGGTTTCAAAGGAAGCAGCTCCTCTCCCTCCCTGCCGGCCAGGGAGGCTCCCCAGCTGCGTTGCTCGGCTGCCAATAAGGAGTCTGAGACCGACTGGGGGCGGAGCTTGCATGCCTTGTGCAGCCAGACCCTCACGCCCAACCAGACAGCCAGCCTGCCTGCCTGCCGTCTACGCGCCCGCTCTTTCGCTCACCCGTTCGCGCGCAGCCTCTGGAGTGCAGGGTGGCGAGGCTACTTGGTGCCATTGCACCGCCCTTGCGGCATCCCTTATTCTCAAATCCGAATGTTCGGGAAAATCCCTTATTTTCGAATCCGAAAGTTGACAGCTATGATCTGGAGTGGAGCACTTCCATTGCTATCCGGAGAGGCCTGCAGGGAGCCCGAGAGGCATGATCCGGGTGGGGGGTAGCAAAGGAGACAAGAGCTGTTGCCGCATCAGGGTTCGCATTGGTGCCGGACGTTTAGCACCCGAGAGTAAACGGCAGCAAACGTCGGTGCAATGGAGAGGAGGCAGGGAGCCATCGTGCAGGATAGCTAAAAAGCGAGTGTCATAAGAGGTCACCCTACCCTCCTACACTGTACCCCATGAACAGAGAGGGGACCCTAGCTTCCTGGACTTCAACCACCACAACTCTTGACATCAGGGAAGCCATTTCAAGGAAATAGAACCTTTTCCTTACCTACGTGTGACCTACAGGAGACCCCAGATTAAGATCAATTTCCCTCTCCACTCCCCTCTGCATGCATATCTCCGACACTTATCACTTCCCTGTAAGCAAACTATCATGTCAGCAGAACCACCTGCATAGATCTACATAAGCCGATCTACCTTTTGTTATCCAGAAATGTGTGTTTGGGAGGGGTCGAGGAGGGATGACCAGGTGTGGGGAATTCTCAACTCAAGTTACCTCCTCTGACCCTCCCAAGTTATGATGTAGCCGTGATGTATGTATGATGTATAGGGGGTTGGTCTTGAGCCAAGTGGGGGGGGGGGGATTTCAAAGTCTATATAGGAGCTGGCACACCATTATTCTGGGTTCTCCCTCCTTATCGTACCTGCTACGTGATGGGGAACCTCTGTTGCAACAGATTCAATAAATGGGAAGCTGTGCTTTGCTTTTGATAACTCTGGTGTGGACTCTGTCTGTGGCACAAAGGGAAAAGCTCTACAATTCCAGCTCTTCCCAGGGAGAAAAATCCGGACTCCCCCTTGGGAAAACCGGACCCAACTTTATGCCTTTCCTAGTAAAATTTTGCTTACAACACGAGGCTGCAGGACCCTGTGACTCTCACCCAGAGCCCAAGGGCAGGAGGAGCCTGGCGTTGACGCAGGAGCTAGGACAGTGGTGGCTAACCTTGACACGCCAGATGTTTTGGGACTACAACTCCCATCATCCCTGACCACTGGTCCTGTTAGCTAGGGATGATGGGAGTTGTAGTTCCAAAACATCTGGAGTGTCAAGGTTAGCCATCACTGAGCTAGGATGTGGGAGCAGGAGAGACAGGCAAGGGAGCCAAGGAAGCAACCACCGTTCGCTACGAAACAACTGTAAGAATAATTCCTTGGATTGGCACCAAGGAAGGTCGGCCGTAGTTGCAGTCCAGCTGCCTGCTGGCTGGTGCACATTCCTGCATCCTGGAGACATCGGAGACCTTTCCCTGCTGGGGCCAAATGTAAGCTCGCCTCTCAGCAGTTCAGAAAATCTAGCAGAGAAGCAGCCGACAACCCAAACCAAAAGGGCGTGTCTGTCTGTCTGTCTGTCTGTCTGTCTATCACATGGTGGAGCCCCCCCTCTCCCCGCTCTGCACTCACCGTGATTCCATCCAACTCCAGGGCCATCTTGCCCAGGGCAGGAGTGCCAGCTCCTTCCAGGTGCGACTGGCAAGAGATGCTCCAGGTCCTTCCCCTTCCAGCAGAAGGAAACCGAGTAAGGCCTGGCCAGAAAGGTGTCCTTGCTTCTCCTCGAGGCTTTCCTCTGCAGCGCTCTGCCTGGGCGGATCTCTTGTTTTTCCCTGGCAGGGGCAGGGGCAGGCAGGAGCGCAGTGGGGCCCACCTGCCAACCCCCAGGGGGCTGGGTTGCCACATGAACGCCATGGCAAGGCCTCCCCCTGCTCCCCCAGGAGCCTGGGCTGTTTGTCACAGTCCTGCTCTCAGTCAGCTCCCTCCTCCCTGCCTCTCTCCCTTTGCACATCTGCCCTGCTAGCCCCCAGCCCCTTCCTTCTCGCTTTCCTGCCTCAGGCCAACATGGGAGGCAACTGGGGGGGGGGGCAGAAAGGGGGACAACTGGGGAATGGAGCCTGGAGTGGATGGCGCAATTTTCTCCCTTCGCGATTTCCTTTCCAGGTAATTCACCGGGTGGGTTGTGGTCAATTCAGCTTCTGTCCAGTGTTCCCCCCCCCCAGGGTCATTTGGGGCTTGCTTTATTAAAGAGAAGAGTGTGTGTTTCATCAAGGAAAGGTTTTCTACCTCTCTCTACTAGATACTAGAGCCCAGCGAGGCCATCCAAGGAAACTCAGTGCTGGAAGATTCAGTGGGAAGAACCTCACGCAGTGCGCAGCAATGGAACTTTGGAACTCACTCCCGCAGGAGGCAGTGGTGGCCTCCAATGTGGTAATGGCTTCAAGCTCCATGGCTAGTGTTACAAGAATTCTAAGGTCTCAAATATAAAACAAATGTTCATACCTAAGGGACCGCCTCTCCTGGTATGCCCCGTGTAGGACCTTAAGGTCCTCAAATAATAACATTTTGGAGGTCCCGAGCCACAAGGATGCTAGGCTGGCCTCAACTAGGGCCAGGGCCTTCTCAGTACTGGCCCCGACTTGGTGGAACGGTCTGTCACAAGAGACCAGGGCCCTGCGGGATTTGGCATCTTTCCGCAGGGCCTGCAAGACGGAGCTGTTCCGCCTGGCCTTTGGGTTGGTTTCAGTTTAACCCTGATGTTTCATTCCTTGATGGTTTGATTGGTGGGCTACTTAAAAATGAGGCTGCATTTTAAACTTTAAATCGTATTTTAACTTGTGCATTTTAATTGATTGTTTTGTATGTTTTGTTGTGATTTTTTTGGTGTTAGCCGCTCTGAGCCCGGTCTTGGCTGGGAAGGGCGGGGTATAAATAAAAATTTATTATTATTATAAATGTACAAGGCAATCACATACATAAGTATATTCGTTGTACTTGTACAATGACAATAAAGATATAAAGATATAAAGATAAGTATATAAACCAAGTGTCTGAAATAGTACAGGAGAGCAGTCCTGAAGCCATTTTGACTCTCCCAAACCATTTTGACTCTCAAATTGACCTCAAATATTTCTCTGCAAGAAGGAAGGAAATGGGAAAGCCTCTCCATTGTCTTCTGCTTACCTGTCTGAAGGGCGTCTTTGTGTACGAACAGGTGAGCCTGTGACCTGGTTTCAGGAAGTATTTGCCATCACAAAAGAATGGCCAGGCTGCCCAGGTAAAGCAATCAGTGACCATTATCAGGTATCCTGGCAGGCAGGATTTCTGCTGTAGACCGCCTCCTTCTGTGATGTATGCATGATGTTTTCGGGGGTGGTCTTGGGCCACAGGGTGGGCAATTTCCATAGTCTACCTAAGGGCTTACGCACCATTGTTCGGGGTTCCCCTCCCTCCTGCGTGCGGTGAGTGGGGACCCTGTTGCAACAGTTTAATAAAGGTCAGGCTCAGTAGCTGCTTTGCTTCTCAATATTCTCTGGTTGGCCTCTGTTATTTTCTCCTCCCGACAGGGAACCCACTTAAGGACTCTATACAGGCTCTTGGATACCCCACCAGGGAAAAGGAGCAGGGTTTTTCTATATCAGCTAGGTTCGATCGCTACTGCCTGAGGCCGCCATGCCTCTGAATAACACTTGCTGGGAGACAGAGTGGGGAGATTCTGTTTGCAGGATTCCCACGCGGGAGCAGCGTCCAAGTGCACCCGGCCCAGCAGCACATGGCCATTGATGCAGGCAGCATACAACAGCAGAGGTCTGCTGCCGCTACAGCAGAATATCATTCAAAACATTAAGCAAGCAGAACAGCCAAAGTGCCATTCAACATTTTGGAATTAAACCTGGATCATCTGGGGCAACTGGAACAGGGTTGGGGGACCTTTTGCAGCCCAAGGGCCGCCTTCCCTTCTGGCCAACATTCTGAGGGCCGCCCTCCAGTGGTGGGCGGGGCCAGAGCTAAAAGTGGGCGGAGCAATGAGGGCAGCTGCTTTCCTCTCCTTCTTAAGAGGTAGCTCACAAGTAATAGCAGTGGGTCACTAAGATTCCATTACGGTGGGGCATTTCTGCAACAACAGAAAGCATCGGAAAGAGACTGTCAGAGATCTGCCTCCCCCTGCCAGTCCAGCCCTGAGTGGTTATAGGGAGCAGCCACCTGTTCTGACTACTGACCCATCTGCGAGTGAAACCAGCAGTTCCTCGGGGGAGAAGCAGTTGGTGGCTGGGAGGGAAGGAGTGCCGGGGCTCGCAGAGATTACCGTCTTTCCCCCTTTTTAAGACACCGTCTTATAATTTTTTCCCCTAAAAAACCCCCAGGGTGGCTTATTTTCAGGGGGACGTCTTATTTTTATTACGTCAGTATGGTACGGTAGAGCCTCCCCCTGCGCGCTGAGCAGGCGGGGCAGAACTCCGCAAGAGGCGTGTTTCCCCCCCCCCCGCGCCTCTCGCTGGTTCGCTGGCTCCCTGCGCACGGGGAACAGGCGGGGCAGCAAGAGGCATCCCCCCCCCTCGCCTCTCCCTGCGCGCTAAGCAGGCAGGGCAGAACTCCGCAAGAGGCGCGTCCCTCCCCCGTGCCTCTCACTGGTTCGCTGGCTCCCTGTGCATGCAGGAGGGGCTGAGGAGGCGACGGGAACAATGGCGGCACCACGGCTTACTTTTGGGGTACGTCTTACTTCTCACAAAGGTAAAAACACCCTGCCATGGCTTACTTTATGATTACGTATTTAAAAAAGGGGAAACAGGGTACGTAGGAGGAAAAGGCGTTTTCGGCTGCCAAGAATGCTCTGTTGGCGCCAAAACCGCAGGGGGGCACTTCCGGATTCTGCTAGTGAGTGATCAGACATGATATGATTCAGCTCTGCCCTGTACATAACGAGCACCGATTAAAGTACTAAAAGACAGATGGCTTGGCTCCCTTATTGAACGACCAATGAGGGGGAGGACCTGACAGAGACGTTGCACGTGCCCTGCGGGGGAAAGGGGAAGATGCACGGAGCCCCCCACTAAATTGTAGCGCAGGACACGGGTTCCCTTTGAAATATTGGTGCCTAGGAATGTGCGGAGGGAATTTTTTTTTTTTAAAAAAGGACAATCGGTTCATTCAGCGACACACACAACTTTTCAGAAAAACCCCCAATTTTTAACAACAAAGATTGTCACCGGCACATTCCAACAACTGGCCCCTTGGTCCAAATGGTCCTGAACCTGTGGCCTCCACATGTCACAGAACCTACAGCTTTACAGGAGCCCCAGCCAAGGGGGGGGGGACAGGAGTTTGGAGCTTGGCAAAGCCTTGCAAACATTTAATTCAGCCTTCGTTTTTCGTGCTGCTGGTCTGTACGGAAGAGAGACTAGCATGGGCTGTGCAGCGCCTGCCCCTTGAAGGAGAGGAGAAGGTGAGCGGGGAAGAAAGCCGCCTTTCTGAGGAACCTTTCCGACAGTCTTGGCTGTGAACTGCAGCATCAAATCAGGATGAGCCCCAGCGATCTGGCGTGTGCTGATGTTGGGGAGAAGAATCAGACCAGAGGGAGAGCAAGGGGTGCTGGCACTGCAACCCAAATAACATGTTCCTCGCCCCGATTACTGGAGTTCTTACTCTCTTCTCGTTAATCTCACTTCCTGGGCGTGGGCTCCTTGTTCGGGCGACATCCTGATCCCAGCTGATCACCAAACGTGCGACTGAATGGTTAAAGGCTTGACCAGCGAAGGCCGCCTGCTCTGCGGCACTTGCACCCAATCTACTCGCCCTGTTCTGCCCAAAGCCAGGAGGGTCCATTCACCGGGGCATCAGTCGTCTCCCCGCAGTTGCTAGCGTGCCACTCTATCTCAGCAGCGGGGAAACTGAACTGGCAGATGGGGCAGTGGACGCGGTCAGCAAGAAGCTCTTCCCACGACGATGGAGACGAGGAGGAAGAGCTCGCTTCAAAATCCTCTTCTCCACAGCTGGAGGCATGAGCTGGCAAGAGATTGGTGGGGAAATGACCTGCGGAAGGAGGCAACAGGGTCTGACAAGAGCCATCAGAAGCTAGCACCTCCCTTCTCTCCCACCCCTGTCTCTGGCCACGATCCACTCTGAGAGTTGAGGTTAGAATACTACTACTGCAACACCATTACGTGAGACCCTCCTGCACGTTGCAAATACGACGCCCATCACGTGAGCGTGGTGCAAACAACGCGCTATCTGCCCCAAACAGCAGGGTGCAAACAAAACGCTATCTTCTCCCAGCAGTTTCTCCTCGCCAAATAGTGCCATGTGTTGCAAATCAAAGACAGGAAACATCAAGCAAGCAAGCAAGCAAGCAAACAAACAAACAAACACACAAACACAAAGAAAGCATCGTTTAAAAATAAATTGCTACTCAGCGATTGATTGCGGATAGCAGAGCTGGCCCAAGACATTCTGCTGCCAGAGGCAAAGGATGCAATGTTGCGCCCCCCCCTTCCATGTTCAGAAGGTGACAACAGGATAGCAGCATCCCCCAGCACACCTGAGGGCTGCTGGCTAGTTTAGGGGGTGCTGTGCACTTCCGCTTCTGCCCTCTAACAGAGGGGAACAGCCAAAGAGGTGCTGCTGCTACCGCCCCTCAGCTCCCGTCGCCTGAGGCAGCTGCCTCCCTCTGCCCAACGGTCGCACCAGACCTGGCAGGGAGCTTATTTGAATTTGCCATCTGTTACTAGCGACGTGCCTTTCCAAGCCCCGAATCCTCGTCATGTTTGCTCTTTCCATTCTCTTACTCACCCGCACAGATGGGGCACACCCCCAACCCCACCTCTCTCTTTCTAGGCCATCCCTCTTCCTCTTCTGGGACTCTTCTCTCCCTTCGAGAATTATCCCTACGCTTGACAGAAGAAGCCGCTGCAGACCTGCGGAGAAAGTTGTTGCTCGTTTAAAAGATTTTAAAGTCTCCCTTTATACCACACACAGCTCAGCACACATACACTATTTATTCAAAATGACTACTATGCATAGTGGCATTTTCCCTTTGAGTATACTTTGTCTTCTATTTTCAGGGATGTACTGTATATTCCGGCATATAAAACGACTTTTTAACCCCGGAAAACCTTCTCCAAAGTCGGGGGTCGTCTTATACGGCGGGTCAACACACTATAAACACCCTCTCTCTGTCTCTCACTCTCGCAGAAACACCGGGTAGGGAGGGAAAGCCCACCGCTGGCGCGACTTGCCTTGCCTGTGTGTGCGCCCGAGGCTTTCTCTCTCTCTGTCTCTCTCACCCTCGCAGCAACGCAGGGTAGGGAGGGAAAGCCCACACTTAGAATCCTCAATATGCCACCAACCCCAGCCCTGCTCTTGGGCAAACCTAACCCTGCTCTGATCCACTGCGCTGGGAGGGCATGAGAAAGGGCAGGAACCTACTGGTTGGAGTGGCGGGGCACGCTCAGATCGATAACCCTCAAGCTGATCTTTCTTGCCTTTTACTCGTTCAGCCAGTGAGACTCTTACTCTGAAGCCTCCCCCCACCTCGGCTCCTTCCCCCGCCCCTCCCTGCTGGCTGATCTCTGCCTCTCCGTTTCCAAGTCCATTCAACGCACCTCATAGAATCCTAGAGTTGGAAGAGACCCCAAGGGCCATCCAGTCCAACCCCCTGCCAAGCAGGAACACCATCAAAGCATTCCTGACAGGTGGCTGTCAAGCCTCTGCTTAAAGACCTCCAAAGAAGGAGACTCCACCACACTCCTTGGCAGCAAATTCCACTGTCAAACAGTTCTTACTGTCAGGAAGTTCATTCTAATGTTGAGGTGGAATCTTCTTTCTTGTAGTTTGAATCCATTGCTCCGTGTCCGCTTCTCTGGAGCAGCAGAAAACAACCTTTCTCTCTCCTCTATATGACATCCTTTTATATATATTTGAACATGGCTATCATATCACCCCCTAACCTTCTCTTCTCCAAGCTAAACATACCCAGCTCCCTAAGCCGTTCCTCATAAGGCATCGTTTCCAGGCCTTTGACCATTTTGGTTGCCCTCTTCTGGACACGTTCCAGCTTGTCAGTATCCTTCTTGAACTGTGGTGCCCAGAACTGGACACAGTATTCCAGGTGAGGTCTGACCAGAGCGGAATACAGTGGTACTATTCCTTCCCTTGATCTAGATGCTATACTCCTATGGATGCAGCCGAGAATTGCATTGGCTTTTTTAGCTGCTGCATCACACTGTTGACTCATGTCAAGTTTGTGGTCTACCAAGACTCCTAGATCCTTTTCACATGCACTGCTCTCAAGCCAGGTGTCACCCATCCTGTATTTGTGCCTTTCATTTTTTTTGCCCAAGTGTAGTACTTTACATTTCTCCCTGTTAAAATTCATCCTGTTTGCCTTGGCCCAGTTCTCTAATCTGCTAAGGTCATTTTGAAGTGTGATCCTGTCCTCTGGGGTATTAGTCACCCATCCCAATTTGGTGTCATCTGCAAACTTGATCAGGATGCCCTCAAGCCCATCATCCAAGTCATTGATAAAGATGTTGAATAAGACTGGGCCCAAGACAGAACCCTGTGGCACCCCACTAGTCACTTCTCTCCAGGATGAAGGGGAGCCATTGATGAGCACCCTTTGGGTTCGGTCAGTCAGCCAGTTACAAATCCACTGAATGGTAGCATTGTCTAGCCCAGTGTTTCTCAACCCTGTGCCTCCAGATGTTTTTGGCCTACAACTCCCATCATCCCTGACCACTGGTCTTGCTAGCAAGGGATGATGGGAGTTGTAGGCCAAAAACATCTGGAGGCACAGGGTTGAGAAACACTGGTCTAGCCCACAGTTTACCAGCTTCTTCACCTCTCTCTCTCTCTCATTCACACGTCTGCAAACAAGGCCCCACATAGAAAAGGACCAGACACTTGCTCTCGCGCTTAATAGCCTCATTCCAAAAAGAAAAAAAGCACCACCCATTGCTCGCAAAACGCCAAAAATCCTGCACAAATTCCTGCCTTGATTTCTCTGCAAGTTCCCTCCTCCCTCCTTCCTTGCGCGTGGTGGTGCGGCGAATATTCAGAAGTCTTCTCTTTGGTCCTCCACCACACCACCCCCTCTGCTCCCAGCCCTTTCCCCCTTTCCGGAGTGAGATCTGAGAGGCAAAGACGGAGGAAGTAGGATACAAGGATACTATTTCGCTTCACTGCTGTCCTCTGGCGAGTATATCCCAAACTCTATATTTTAACAGGAAACGTTGGGGGCCGTCTTATACGCCCAGTCGTCTTGTATGCCGGAATATACGGTAACAGATCGGACTGCATTCATTTCCCACATTATAACAGGCTGCATTCAGGTCACTCCACCAGTATCGCGCCCTCTGGGAATCCTGAAAGGTTATCTGTTTTTGCTGGGTTAACAGAAGCTGCAGGATGAAGTGACGGCCACAGATTTGCTCTGGAAAACCACCACCTTGAACGCTGAGCTGCATCTGGAGGGCAGCTGACGGGGGCTGAACCGGAAGGAAATTCCCCACACGGCCAAATCACCTCGTCAGGTTGCTGCATGGGGCCAGTCTTCGCCTTGTTTTCGTGCCCCCTCTTCTGGCAGACGATTCCTGCTTGGGCCCTGCAAGATGAACCAAGTCAGCAACATTAGTCATGCAGGGCAGGTGTGTCTGGTAAGACTCACCTGTGAGGCTGACTGCTCCACAGCAAATGAGATCCCACAGAGAAGAAGAAGAGAAGAGTTTGGATTTGATATCCCGCTTTCTCACTACCCGAAGGAGTGTCAAAGCGGCTCACATTCTCCTTTCCCTTCCTCCCCCACAACAAACACTCTGTGAGGTGAGTGGGGCTGAGAGACTTCAAAGAAGTGGGACTAGCCCAAGGTCACCCAGCAGCTGCATGTGGAGGAGCGGAGACGCGAACCCGGTTCACCAGATTACAAGTCCACCGCTCTTAACCACTACACCACACTGGCTCTCAACCTGACTATTGTAGTCTCTGTGTTGGTAACCTTGGGGCTAGACTCCTGCAATGTGCTCTGTGTGGGGCTGCCCCTGAGTGATCGAAGAAGAAGAAGAAGAAGAAGAAGAAGAGGAGGAGGAGGAGGAGTTTGGATTTGATATCCCGCTTTATCACTCCCCGAAGGAGCCTCCAAGCGGCTCACATTCTCCTTTCCCTTCCTCCCCCACAACAAACACTCCGTGAATTGAGTGGGGCTGAGAGACTTCAGAGAAGTGGGACTAGCCCAAGGTCACCCAGCAGCTGCATGGGGAGGAGCGGAGACGCGAACCCAGTTCACCAGATTACGAGTCTACTGCAGAACTGACTGGCCAGAGACTCTATAATGCTTCTCTTCCTCCCTCTAGTGGCTCTTAGTAGGCTGTGAGGGAGGTCTATATTTCTCTTCAATGGCTTAGGCACCAAGTGATGCTTCCAAACCATTTTCAAAGGCAGCCCCACATAAAGCACATCACAATAGCCCAATCTTCAGGTTCCCAGAGCATGGATGATGATGATTTTTTTATTATATGTTTACATTTATTATTATTATTATTATTATTATTATTATTATTATTATTATTATTATTATTAATACCCCCCACTAACTCTGAGTGGCATCAGAACACACTAAAACATCAGTCATTATAATAATAATAATAATAATAATAATAATAATAATTTATTATTTATACCCCGCCCATCTGGCTGGGTTTCCCCAGCCACTCTGGGCGGCTTTCAACAGAGCATTAAAATACAATAATCTATAAAACATTAAAAGCCTCCCTAAACAGGGCTGCCTTCAGATGTCTTCTAAAGGTCTGGTAATTGTTATTCTCTTTGACATCTGATAGGAGGGCGTTCCACAGGACGGGCGCCACCACCGAGAAGGCCCTCTGCCTGGTTCCCTGCAACTTGGCTTCACGCAGCGAGGGAACCGCCAGAAGGCCCTCAGCACTGGACCTCAGTGTCCGGGCTGAACGATGGGGGTGGAGACGCTCCTTCAGGTATACTGGACCGAAGCCATTTAGGGCTTTAAAGGTCAGCACCAACACTTTGAATTGTGCTCGGAAACGTACTGGGAGCCAGTGTAGGTCTTTCAAGACCGGTGTTATGTGGTCTCGGTGGCCGCTCCCAGTCACCAGTCTAGCTGCCGCATTAAAAACGTCGCTAAACAGGGCTGCCTTCAGATGTCTTCTAAAAGTCAGATAGCTGCTTATTTCCTTGGCATCTGGTGGGAGGGTCCTCCACGGGGCGGGCACCACCACCGAGAAGGCCCTCTGCCTGGTTCCCTCAGTGTCCGGGCTGAACGATGGGGGTGGAGACGCTCCTTCAGGTATACTGGGCCGAGGCCGTTTAGGGCTTTAAAGGTCAGCACCAACACTTTGAATTGTGCTCGGAAACGTACTGGGAGCCAATGTAGGTCTTTCAGGACCGGTGTTATGTGGTCTCGGCAGCCGCTCCCAATCACTAGTCCAGCTGCCACGTTCTGGATTAGTTGCAGTTTCCGGGTCACCTTCAAATGTAGCCCCACGTAGAGCGCATTGCAGTAGTCCAAGCGGGAGATAACCAGAGCATGCACCACTCTGGCCAGACACTCTGCGGGCAGGGAGGGTCTCAGCCTGCGTACCAGATGGAGCTGGTAGACAGCTGCCCTGAACACGGAATTGACTTGCGCCTCCATGGACAGCGGTGAGTCCAAAATGATTCCCAGGCTGCGCACCTGATAACTGAAGTCAAGCTATCCCTGTCCAGAGAGGGTCCTAGTTGGGCCACAAGCCTAATCTGGCCACAAAGGCCACCTGCACCTCTAGTTGCAACAAAGGATCCAGGTAAAAAACCCCAATCAGCAGCACAGATCCATCAGGAATCTGGCTTAATCAGTCCAAGGTTTTAAAATTTTGTTGGTCACTATCCCAGGGGTGGGACGCGGGTGGCGCTGTGGGTTAAACCACAGAGCCTAGGGCTTGCCGATCTGAAGGTTGGTGGTTCGAATCCCCGCGACGGGGTGAACTCCCGTTGCTCAGTCCCAGCTCCTGCCCACCTAGCAATTTGAAAGCATGTCAATTCCTCCAGCGGGAAGGAAAACGGCGTTTCCGTGCGCTGCTCTGGTTCGCCAGAAGCGGCTTAGTCCTGCTGGCCACATGACCCGGAAGCTGTACACCGGCTCCCTCGGCCAATAATGCGAGATGAGCGCTGCAACCCCAGAGTCGGTCACGACTGGACCTAACGGTCAGGGGTCCCTTTACCTTTATCCCAGGGGGCTCAAGCCACTCTCTCTGACACGGGCTGGAATATTCACAAGACCAGCTGAACCCATCAAACATAGTTTGAATTCCCCCGTGTGGATCTGCCCCCATGTTGGTGGTTGGAGGGATAGCTTCTCGGCAGACAGAAGTGTCCCCATTTCTCCGCCCCCTCCGCATCCCCAATACTCACGCGGCGCAACTGGCTCCTGAGCTTCATGCTGGCTCTGCCCGTCCTCTTTGCTCTCTGCAGAAGGAGGAGTGGAGCCAGGCACCAGGGGGAAGGCTCTTTTGCGGGCACAGGCCACCTGCAGCACCATCCTGGCCGGGCGGCTCATACAGGCGCCAGGGCTGGAGGCTGGGTCCAGCTGCTGCAGCCGGCTTTTTAGCGCCGCTTCCTCCTTGGTGCTCCTGCAAAGAGAAACCCAACAGCTGCTTCCTCAAGAGGCCATTGCAGAACCAAGGCTCCAGCTTCCTGGAAGCAATGCTGCTGCCAAGAGGCAGGCGTGAGCAAAACAACTACTAGAACAGAGTTAGAAACTGGAAAACGGCCTCGGTCCAGTATACCTGAAGGAGCGTCTCCACCCCCATTGATCTACCTGGACACCAAGGTCCAGCTCCGAGGGCCTTCTGGTGGTTCCCTCGCTGCGAGAAGCTAAGTTACAGGGAACCTGGCAGAGGGCCTTCTCAGTAGTGGCACCTGCCCTGTGGAACGCCCTCCCACCACATGTCAAAGAGAAAAGCAACTACCAGACTTTTAGAAGACATCTGAAGGCAGCCCTGTTTAGGGAGGCTTTTAATGTTTAATAGACTATTATATTTTAATATTCTGTTGGAAGCCGCCCAGAGTGGCTGGGGAAACCCAGCCAGATGGGCAGGGTAAAAATAATAAATTATGATTATGATTATGATTATATAAAAGGACTGTCTGTTCTCTATTGCTCCAACCTGCCCTGTCCAAAAATGGAATGCATTGCACATTAAGCACACTGATGACTGTCCAGCCTTTCCCTGAAGACCTCCAGAAGTTCCAGACTAACATTTTTTTCAGGCTGAGGCCTGCATTCCCTTCTGTCCATCCTTCCGGGGGCCCTGTGCCAGAGGTGGATGTGAGCAATGGATGCAGACTGGCAGTGAATGCCCACACGCAGGTACTTACGATGGCACCTCTGGGAAGAACGTCCTGCAGAAGGCTGCATTGGAGAGCCATGGGCTGCTGCCGGACTTGGAAGGAGCCTGTGGGCAACAGATAGAATAGAATAAATCTTTATGGTCATTGTCCCCTCGCGGGAACAACGAAATTCCTCGGTTGCTATATCAACTCAAATAAGGCACTCCACATAATTTTAAAATACTGATAAACACAATACAATACAGAACAACATAACAAATAAAATAAGATGACTTCAGAGTCCAGAGTTTCCATTTAAGGCCAAAATTGCTCTAGGAAAGAAACTGTTCTTGAGATGGCTCATTATCGCCTTCATCGTTCTGTATCTCCGTCCCGATGGCAGGAGCTCAAAGAAACGGTGACCAGGGTGCGATGGGTCTCTTGATATATATCTAACTAGTATATTAAGCCCGTTTAGAAAACGGGCGCCTAGGTTCTGAGGGTTATTTGAGGCGGGGGGGAGCGGCGGCCAAGGCGGCGGAGGTGGCCGGCGGCGGGGGCAGGGGCGCGAAGCCCCCAGCCCAGCGCGCATCCGCCGCGTGGCCGCGCACACCCGCTGGGGGTGGGAAGGGGCTCCCCCCTCCTCTCCTTACTCCCCGGGGGCGGTTGCAGCGGCAGCGGTGGGTGTGCGGCAACCCTCTTCGGCCTCCGGAGCACCGGCGCTCCGCGAGGCGGGTCGATTCAGGCCGCTGGGGGGTGGAGAGGGGCTCCCTCCCCTTCTTCTTTTTTTTTCCGGGGGCGGGGGGGAGCGGCGGCCAAGGCGGCGGAGGTGGCCGGCGGCGGGGGCAGGGGCGCTTTGCGCCCCTGCCCCCGCGCTTGGCCTTGTAAGCAGTAATGGCGGCAGCGGGAGCCTCTAGTAAAGGCAGCGGCGGAAGTGGTCTCTGCTGTCCAATCCCTGCGTCCCCTCTGTGACATGCGCAGAACGCACTTCCGTGACACAAGGAAAAGCAGGGACATAGGCTCTTTATTATATAGGATGCCTTTCTATGGCACCTGGTGGCATAAATCTGCTCTAAGGTGGAGAGCGAACAGCCAACAAGGCTCTCTGCTGCCTTAACAACTCTGCACAACCCCATCCTGTCCTTGGTAGTACAGCTTCCGTACCACACACAGAAGCCATAAGTGAGCACGCTCTCAATGGCACAGGGATAGAAGGCAAGCAGCAGCTTTTGCGGAAGATGGGTTTTCCTTAGAATTCTCAAAAAATACAATCTGTGCTGCGCCTTCTTCGCAATCCCCCCTATGTTGAAAGAAGATGAAAGAAGAGAGGTAACATTTAAGAGATCAATAATTAGATCAATAATTAGCAAACTGAGGAAGTCCTGTGTAAGATACTAGACTTAAACTCCTTTTGTCCCCCACTCCTCTAGCTCAGCTCAAATACAAAAAAACACAGACAACAGATTTTGCTCATCAGTATAAGAATGGCCATTCTGGGCTAGAACAACAGCCCACCTGGCTCAGTATTCTGCCAATCAAAGGCCTCGGGGATGTTCACAAGCAGGGCATCCCTGCCAGCGTCTGGCAGGCAAAGCAAGGTAGAACAAGGTCATTGTGCTTTTGAATAATGGCGGCCGCTAGGAACAGTAGACCTTCAAAAATCCCCCGAGTGATTTCATATTGCAGGGAACAGAAGAAGACCCTGCTGGATCAGGCCAAATCCCAGCATCCTGTTCTCGTAACCAGATGCCTGTGGGAAACCGGCAAGCAGGACCTGAGCACTACAGGACTCTCACCTCCTGCAATGCCCAGCAACTGGTATTTAGAAGCATTACTGCCCCTGGCAGCAGAAGCGGAACATACCATGGGCTAGTAGCCATTGAGAGCTTTCTCCCCCCTGAATTTGTCTAACCGTCTTTTAAGCCATCTGGGTGGGTGGCAATCACCGCCTCCTGCGAACAAGTGCCGTAATCCAACTACGCGGTACATAAAATACTGTCTTTCATCTGTCCTGAATCGAAAAGTTCTAGTGTTAAGAGAGAGTGAGAAATAACTTTTTCTCTATTCACTTTCTCCGTGGATAATTTTATAGACTTCCTGGGGGGAGAGGGTGGTTTTTGAGCAGACAAACAGCAGAATTGGCAGCCTCCCGGTTATTATTTTAATTTGAAAAATAAATAAAAATAAAAGGGGAGATTGTGCACACTTTATTTTGTTTTATTATTTTATTTATTTATATACACAAACAACTTCACTAGTTTTAACGTCCAGTTTGTGCACAATATTCTTTACGTGCTGGATTTTGGCCCCCATGCCTGGGTAAAATTGCAGGATAGCTACCTATGACCCATGGATCTGTACCTGACTAGGAATAGAGACTGGGTCCGACTTGCTGTCGTCTGTGTCCTGCGGAGTGCGGATTCGGATGAAGGAGAGACCGAACTGCGTGCGCTTGTTGAAAGGCTGGCTACAAGTGAGTCTGACACGATCCCACTTCTCGCCTAGAGCTGAAGCCAGGAAGTCTCCTGTAGGGCACAGACAGGGAGATGATGAAGAAGAAGAGTTTGGATTTGATATCCCGCTTTATCACTACCCGAAGGAGTCTCAAAGCGGCTAACATTCTCCTTTCCCTTCCTCCCCCACAACAAACACTCTGGGAGGTGAGTGGGGCTGAGAGACTGCCAAGAAGTGGGACTAGCCCAAGGTCACCCAGCAGCTGCATGTGGAGGAGCGGAGACGCGAACCCGGTTCCCCAGATTACGAGTCTACCGCTCTTAACCACACTGGCTCTCAGATGCCGAGCAAATACAACCCAGGCCATTTACAGTCCTCAGGTGGCTCCACATGGCTGAAGACCTTCTTACCTTCTTTAAACATCCGGACTGCAGAACGATTCTTATCCAGCTTCGCATCAGCAGGCATCATCAAGGCTGTGGTGGGCAACAGAGTGAGGTAACTCTGGTCTAGAGGCCAGGAGGATCGCCCCACATCTATCTGAAGGAAGGCAGAGCCACAGTTCCCTGAAGAGCACAAACAGAACATCAAGCTCTGCACCGCTTTGACTATCAGATGTCCGAAATTTGTCTCCTTTCCCCCTCAATTTAGTTGAGTTGCAGTGCACTCATACGGGGTTCATAAGGGCCTGTAAGACAGTTATTCCGCCTGGCCTTCAATCTAGCCTGATCCCCTATTCCTTTTTCCCCTTCCCTTTTTTCTGAAGAAACCCTTCTGGGTCCCCACATTAAAATTCTTCCCTACTGGCCTAGCAAGACTAACTTGGCCAGTTAAAAAGGTAAAGGGACCCCTGACCATTACCGTCTTTCCCCCTTTTTAAGACACCGTCTTATAATTTTTTTCCCTCAAAAAAACACAGGGTGGCTTATTTTGGGGGGATGTCTTATTTTTATTACGTCAGTATGGTACAGTACAGCCTCCCCCTGCGCGCTGAGCAGGCGGGGCAGAACTCCGCAAGAGGCACGTTTCCCCCCGTGCCTCTCACTGGTTCGCTGGCTCCCTGCGCACGCAGGAGGGGCTGAGGAGGCGACGGGAACAATGGCGGCACCATGGCTTACTTTTGGGGTACGTCTTACTTCTCACAAAGGTAAAAAAACCCTGCCATGGCTTACTTTATGACTACGTATTAAAAAAGGGGAAACAGGGTAGGTCCAGTCGTGTCCGACTCTGGGGTTGCGGCGCTCATCTCGCTTTATTGGCCGAGAGCCGGCGTACAGCTTCCAGGTCATGTGGCCAGCATGACTAAGCCGCTTCTGGCAAACCAGAGCAGCACACGGAAACGCCGTTTACCTTCCCGCCAGAGCGGTTCCTATTTATCTACTTGCACTTTGACGGGCTTTCGAACTGCTAGGTGGGCAGGAGCAGGGACCGAGCAGCGGGAGCTCACCCCATCGCGGGGATTCGAACCTCCGATCTTCTGATCAGCAAGCCCTAGGCTCTGTGGTTTAACCCACAGCGCCACCTGGGTCCCTTAACTTGGCCAGTTAGCCCTGGTCAAATCAAATCTTATTTATTGCATTAGCCATGTGGCCATAGCACATAATGAGAAACCAGGCGGAAACCTGTCGCAAATCTACATAAAATACAACAAATACATTTTATACATTTTGTACAAATACATTTAAAAACTTAAGTATAAAATCATGCTGAATGAAACAGATAAAATAAGAAGCAATAACAGGGCATGTCGACAGTGACTATGTCAGGAAGTTACATAGGGCTAGGGCTAGGGCAAGTTAGCCGAAGAGGTGGCCCTGAGTTTCAGTGCCTGTAAAATGTAGATAGCCACACCACGTGTGACCAGGGGGTTGGCGTCTACCAATAAGCATTCCATGCGGTCGTCGTCCCGGGCGATGGTCGGCGGGATTAAGAGGAAAAGCCTGGGTCTAACTGTAACATATAGAGGGCAGTAAAAGAAAAAATGAATAAAGTCCTCTATCTTTCCCTTGTTGCATGGGCAGAGTCAAAGATCCAGAGTGATCCCACTGATGTTTGGTTTTTATGCTGTTTTTTAAGTAGTTTTTAATTGTTGTTAGCCGCTCTGAGCCTAGTTTTTGGACCGGGAAGGGCGGGGTATAAATAAAAATTTATTATTATTATTATATAAACATTCAGACTTTGAGCCCTCCAGCCCGCCCAAGTCTCCTGAGCCTTTCTTTAGTTTTTTTCCAAAAAAAATCTCATTTATTAATTTTCACTGTTTTGAAGAGCCACAGACTCAGCTACCCAGCCATCACCTGGACACAAATCCACACTGCAATACATTTGCTCAGAATGCCAACACCTCATTGAAGAACATGCTGTCTTAACATATTTTAAATTTAAAGCAGTGTGTCACTAGCGCTGTGCTTTTAATCCTGCCTCGCAGTTACAACATCAGCCCTTAAGAACACAAGAAGAGCCTCCTGGATCAGTGATGGCTAACCTTGACACTCCAGATGTTTTGGAACTACAACTCCCATCATCCCTAGCTAACAGGATCGGTGGTCAGGGATGATGGGAGTTGTAGTCCCAAAACATCTGGAGTGTCAAGGTTAGCCATCACTGTCCTGGATCAAGCCAGTGGCCTTTCAAGTCCAGCATCTTGTTCTCACAGAGGCCAACCAGATGCCTGTGATGTGAAACCTGCAAGCAGGATGAAAAGCACAAGAGCAACACCCTCCCCTCCTGCGGTTTCCAGCATCCGGCATTCAGAAGCACTGCTGCCTCCAACCACAGAGGCAAAGCTCAGCAATCATGGCTAGTAGCTATGGGTAGCTATTGTCGACCACAGCAAACTATGGCAAGTTCTTAAAGAAATGGGAGTGCCTGATCACCTCATCCGTCTCCTGAGAAATCTCTATGTGGGACAAGAAGCTACAGTTAGAACTGGATATGGAATAACTGATTGGTTCAAAATTGGGAAAGGAGTACGACAAGGCTGTATATTGTCTCCCTGCTTATTTAACTTACATGCAGAATTCATCATGCGAAAGGCTGGACTGGATGAATCCCAAACCGGAATTAAGATTGCCAGAAGAAATATCAACAACCTCAGATATGCTGATGATACAACCTTGATGGCAGAAAGTGAGGAGGAATTAAAGAACCTTTTAATGAGGGTGAAAGAGGGGGGGCAAAATATGGTCTGAAGCTCAACATCAAAAAAACTAAGATCATGGCCACTGGTCCCATCACCTCCTGGCAAATAGAAGGGGAAGAAATGGAGGCAGTGAGAGATTTCACTTTCTTGGGTTCCATGATCACTTTAGATGGTGACAGCAGTCACGAAATTAAAAGACGCCTGCTTCTTGGGAGAAAAGCAATGACAAACCTAGACAGCATCTTAAAAAGCAAAGACATCACCTTGCCGACAAAGGTTCGTATAGTTAAAGCTATGGTTTTCCCAGTAGTAATGTACGGAAGTGAGAGCTGGACCATAAAGAAGGCCGATCGCCAAAGAATTGATGCTTTTGAATTATGGTGCTGGAGGAGACTCTCAAGAGTCTCCTCCAGCACCATAATTCAAAAGCATCAATTTGTATACTACCTTTCTATATATCAGCGAAGGCAGGTTTACCACAACAAAATAGACAACAACGATCACACACCTTATGACAATCTGACCCAATGCAAAAAAGTCATAATAAAAACGTAACTTTAAAATATGCCTCAAGTAATATTCAATAAACCATTAGAATAGAATAGTACGCGATAAAATTAACTCTCAGAATATCAACAAATAATGATTAAATGGAAATTCATCATAATTCAAAAGAGTCCCATGGACTGCAAGAAGATCAAACCTATCCATTCTGAAGGAAATCAGCCCTGAGTGCTCACTGGAAGGACAGATCCTGAAGCTGAGGCTCCAAGACTTTGGCCACCTCATGAGAAGAGAAGACTCCCTGGAAAAGACCCTGATGTTGGAAAAGATGGAGGGCACAAGGAGAAGGGGACGACAGAGGAAGAGATGGTTGGACAGTGTTCTCGAAGCTACCAACATGAGTCTGACCAAACTGCGGGAGGCAGCGGAAGACAGGAGTGCCTGGCGTGCTCTGGTCCAGGGGATCACGAAGAGTCGGACGCGACTAAACGACAACAAAGCTATTGGTAAGCCTTCTCCTCCATGAATTTGTCTGAACCACTTTCCAAGCCATCCAAGTTGGTGGCCATCACTGTCTCCTGTGGCAGGGAGTTCCACAGTTCAACTCTGTGCTGCGTGAAGAAGGACTTTAGTGTTTGCTGAATCTCTCAACTTTCAGCTTCGTTGGATTTCAACAAGTTCCAGTGTTATGAGAGAGGGATAAAAAGTTCTCTCTATCCCTTTTGTTCCCAGAGAGGGGATTCCCACATGCTTACCCACATCAATGTAGCCAATGCGGCTTGCGTGTTCCAACTGCAGCTCTGCTTTCAGTTGCCTGCTCTGGTCCTGGGGAGAGCTGAGCCAGGGTCGAACCCCTTCTTCAAGCAGCAAGTTCTCCACCGGGGACTTGGGATCCTGCCCCAGAGAAAAGGAGCGGGAAGGAACAACTGAGGAGCACAGTATATGACTCTACTTCTGTATATTCTCAGGGTGGTATTTATCCCTCTGCACCCACTAGATTGCTGCAGAACTGCACAGTCCACTATTTGGCACTGAAGTTGGCATCTCAAGATGCTCAGATCTCTTTTACTGCAAGTTTATAGTCCTTAATTTGAAAAGGCATATGCCAGAAGATCCTAGAGCCAGAAGAGGACGAGAACTAACAGTGGGGAGACTCTGGGTCTAAGCTCCCCATTGCACGGCTAGTAAAATAATAAAATCAACTGGTTACCATTTGGAACACAAAAAGAGCCAGTTATATGATAAGTTAGTAACATGATATTAACTGGGGTTTTTAAAAAAATCAACGTTCAAAGCTTTTTACTATTTTTAAATAGTCGTTTGCCGTATACTAGATGTTTTGAGCTCAGCTTGTTTCGTAACTCCCAATTTCCCTTAATTTAAAAGGACATGGATGTTACCTGAAATGTGAAAGACACAACGTATTTGATTTTGACTGGAGCCATTTCCAAGGAGTCAGTGAGTCACCCTCATTTGCTCAGGTTTTCATTTCCGCTTATGAGTCCCACCTGGTTTGGGGGGGGAAGAGAGATGGGTTTATTTCCCCCCGCTTCCACTTCTTACTCCCTCGGGATGAGATGCCTGGGGCTTTCGCTTCTGTGAGGTGAGGACGCAGCCCAGCCACAATTCACCACCAACCTGGGAGGGGGGGCGCTCAAATCCTCCCCTCCCTCTCAGCCACAGAGCTCAATGCCTGCAACCCTGGGGCAGGTGGAGTGGGAAGAAGACCACGTCTTCCTCTCGAACCTGTCCTACCTCGCAGGGCGGTTGTGGCGGGGATTAAACAAGGAGGCACAATAACCATGTAATACTGCACTAAATACAGGAGGTGGCAGCTCTTTGGAATGAAGAGCTCCAACATTCCTCCAATGAAAATAGGGAAATCCTAAAGAAAAATGAGACACTTCGGGATCAAATCACAAACCAGGACGGCTTCGCTAAATCAGAGACATCCCTGGAAAATAAGGACACTTGGAGGGTCTGCAGGAATGAACAGCTCAAGAATCCCACCTCCCAAGGGGACCATTCCACTGTTGAGCATCTCTTCCTGTCAGAAGTTTCTTCCTGCTGCTTAGTCGGAATCTGATTTCTTGCCATTTGGATCCCTTGGTTCATATCCTTCCCTCCGGAGCAGCAGAAAACTAGCTTGCTCCATCTTCCACGTGGAAGGCATTTGAAGATGGCTCTCCTGTCTCCCCTCAGGTGCTGTGATCTAAACCACAGAGCCTCTTGGACTTGCCAATCAGAAGGTCGGCGGTTCAAATCCCCGCAACAGGGTGAGCTCTCGTTGCTCGGTCCCAGCTCCTGCCCACCTAGCAGTTTGAAGCGCGTCAAAGTGCAAGTAGATAAATAGGAACTGCTCTGGCGGGAAGGTAAACGGCGTTTCCATGCGCTGCTCTGGTTCGCCAGAAGCGGCTTAGTCCTGCTGGCCACATGACCCGGAAGCTGTACGCCGGCTCCCTAGGCCAGTAAAGCGAGATGAGCGCCGTAACCCCAGAGTCGGTCACGACTGGACCCAACAGTCAGGGGTCCCTTTACCTTTACTCCTGTCTCCTCTCAGTCTCCTCCATTCCAGGCTCAGCATCCCCAGCTCCCTCAACTGTTCCTCACAAGGCTTGGTTTCCCTCAGAGAACTACAGTTCCCAGCACCCTTTGCAAACCACAGTTCCCAGGATTCTTTAGGGAAGTTGTGCTTTGAAGGTGCGCAGCCTTGGTTTGAAGTGTACAGAGTTACACTTCAAGAAAGAGGGAAAGCTCCCCTTGGACCTGCAGCTGCTTCCTCCCTCTTTTCCGATGCCACTGAAGGGGCACGTCTGTGTGGGCGCAGAGAGTGTGGCCAAGAAGCCTTGGCAGAGGCGGTGGAGGCGGCTGGCTCCCTACCTGTGGCTGAAGACATCCTCTTCGCCCTCTTCGCAAGGGGGGTGTCTTGGCGGAGGGAGAAGGAAGCGCTTTATACATCTGGTTCCTGACTCACAGGAAACCACCCACGTACCCCCAGCAGCCAAAACAAAATGCCACAAAATGAGTGAATGATTTCCCCCCCAAAAAATTTACACAACAAACATAAAAAGGATATATTGATCTTACATTACATATTATTAGACTAAGATAAATGTTACAAAGTGCATAGTAAAAATATTTAGAGATCTAAGATAGAATAGCATTTAAAAAGAAAAAAGAAAAAAGGGGGGGGAGACAAGACCAAAAAAACCCAACCAAAACTAAACGAGAAAAACTAAAATATACAAAAAGTAAAAATACTTATGAATGAATGAATGAATGAATGAATGAATTTAACCCTTCACAACCCGGACTGCAGCACTTACCTCTTTCTCTTCCCGAGGGAGCTTCTCTCAGTACCCGCGGGACCCGGGAATTAACGTATGCAAATGAGGTATCAGAGAGATCTTTCGCGCCCCGCCCCAGGGATCCCGGGAGCGTCTTCCTTAGTTTCCCGGGGTTTCTCAATCTCCCGCCAATACTGCCCGCCCCTTGACCCTCGACGCTGATTGGCTGGCTGCTCGTCTCTCAGCGTGACGTCACCGAGGTCGTTCGTTAACGGACTGTTTTTTTGTTTTTTTTAAAGGTTTTCTAAATAGATAAATAAATGCTTTCTACTACATGGTGGAGCCAACTTCGTTTCGAATCACGACGCTAAATTTGTTCCTTATTTTTTTTAAATAAGGAACTCTGACAGGAGAGGCCGCTAAGCATGCTGGGAACCGTAGTCCTTCCTCCCGCCGGCCTCGAAAGCGCCGCGCCAGCTGGCTTTAAGGGGCGGGGGGGAAGCGAGGGAGCGTCCATCAATTTCCTGCTCGCGTGAGAAGCGTAAAAAGCACCCCGCGATCCTGTGAAGTCTGTCGCAGCGGTTGCGAGAAAATGCCTGTGAAAACGCAGCCTGCCAGGACTTGGTCCCTGAGCGCCGTGTTGGCCAGACAGGACTTTTTGCGCCTGCTTACGAAGCGGCCACATGTCGGACGCTCCCTCGCCCGCTTTGACAGGCGCCTTTGGCCAGCTCGGCCCCGCCCCCCCAGACCCGCCCCCTCCAATCGGCCCCTCCGGCGGCGGCTCGCGCGCCGGGCGATTGGCCGAGCGGGAACCGGCAGTGGGCGGCGATTGGCGGGCTCCGGCGGAAGCGAGCGGGCCACCTGGAGGGAGGGAGAGAGAGGGGGGAAGATGGCGGCGGTGGTGGAAGTGGAGGTTGGGGGCCACCTGGACCGCGACGTGGAGGAGGTGAGGGCGGGGCTTGCTGCCCCACGGCGGCGGGGGGAGGGGCCTATGTGGGGGGAGGGGGCGGAGGTTGGGGGGCTCCGGAGGGGGAGGGGCAGCACCCTAACCGCCGGTAGTATTATTACTATTACTATTAATACTATTATTACTATTGCCATCCTCATTAGCAGCATCATTGTTATTTTTCTTAATTAAATATAATCCCAGGGGACCTCAGCCTTTGCTCGGTTTAACCTCCACCCGCTTCTTAGGTTAAACCCTTCTTTTATTTTATTTTATTTTATTTTTTTAATGGTAACACCTTATCCTTTTTGGTGTCTCCATTGCATTTCCTTCCCCTGATAGACCAAATCCTGTCACCTTCCTCAGAGGGATCCGCATATCCCCCTCGCACCCCACCCCCAGCTCCATTCCTCCCCCAGCTCAAATTGCCCTCACAACAACCCTGCCAGGTAGGCTGGGCTGCGGCCGGACCAACGTCGCCCAGGGAACATAGCTGTCAACCCTCCCTTTTTTTGGCGGGAAACTCCCTTATTCCAATACCGTTTCCCGCTGCTATCCCGGATTGTTGCTATCCCTTTAATTTCCTGGATCCCTTTAATTTCCAGACCCTCACGCCCAACCAGACAGACAGCCTGCCTGCCGCCTGCACGCTCACTCTTTCGCTCACCCGTTCGCGCGCAGCCTCTGGAGCGCAGGGTGGCGAGGCTACTTAGTGCCATTGCACCGCCCTCGTGGCATCCCTTATTTTCAAATTTAAATTTTTTAAAAAATCCCTTATTTTCAAATCCAAAAGTTGACAGCTATGGAGTGTCGTGGTTGCCGCCGAAGTCTGGACCCCGAGCCTTTGCCCTCTCTCTCTCTCTCTCTCTCTCTCTTCATCCCTCCTCTCAGACCAAAGAATCGTAGTGTCGGAAGGGGACCCCCGCGGGTCATCTAGTCCAACCCCCTGCAAGGCAGGAATCTCAGCAAAAGCATCCATGACAGATGGCCATCCAACCTCTGCTTCTGCCACCTTCTGAGGGAGTCCATTCCACTGCTGAACGGCTCTTACCATCGGAAAGCTCTTCCTGACGTTGAGTCAGAATCTCCTTTCTTGCAACTGGAAGCCATTGCTTTCGGTCCTAGCCTCTGAAACTCTAGAAAACAAGCTTGTTCCCTCCTCCAGCACATACTGTGTTTTTATATGTGCTGGAAGCCCCTCAGAGTGGCTGGGGCAACCCAGTCAGATGGCTGGGGTACAAATAAATTATTATTAGTATTATTATTATTATTATATCCGTGTGACAGGCCTTGAGATATTTGAAGACGGCTTTTCTATCTCCTCTCAGTCTCCTCTTTTACAGGCTAAACATGCCCAGCTTTTTCAACCGTTCCTCATCAAACTTGGTTTCCAGAACCTTGTTCCTCTTGGTCACTCTCCTCTGCACACAGCTTGTCAACATCCTTCTTAAACCAGGGTGCCCAGAACAGGACACAGAGCTCCAGGTGTGCTATGAAATTAGCTGTGATTCCTTCATTGCCGGGGGTTGAGCTACTAGAGGACCTTCTGAGTACCTTCCAACTCTATAATTATGTTGTTTTAAATCCAGTGTCACATTCCTTGCCCAATACCCAGGGTAATCACACCATCTTGCTACTTCTGCTGCTGCTACAGTTGCTGTTGCACATACAGTGTGATTGCCAATGAGTGGGGCTTCAACATACAGCATAAGCAAAGAAGCAGGTCCCTGCCCCAAGGAACATACAGTGTTAAAAATGTTGCAGAGGCAGGGGAGGAGTAACAAGGAAAGAACCTTAAAAGGGCCTGGTTGCTAGATCAGACCAAAGGGCGTCCATCTAGGTCAGGGGTAGGCAACCTTTGGCTCCCAGATGTTTTGGGACTACAACTCCCATCATCCCTGACCACTGGTCCTGTTAGCTAGGGATCATGGGAGTTGTAGTCCCAAAACATCTGGGAGCCGAAGGTTGCCTACCCCTGATCTAGGTCATCATCAATTGTATTATTATTATTATTATTATTTGAATTTGTATACTGCCCTGTACCCGTAGGTCTCAGGGCAGTTCACAACAGAAAATCACAATAGAAAAAAACACAAAATCTCTCTCTCCCCAATGGGAAGCCCAGAGGCAGGACATGAAGGCAGCAGCACTTTCCTCTACTTGGATTCCCCAGTGGCTGGTATTCAGAAAGACACCACACCTCTAGTGGAGCCAGCCCAGTAGGGCAAATGGGGCATTGCCCCACCAACCTCAGTCTGCCCTCCGTCAACCTTCACGTGCCTTCTTACAACAGGTCCAACAGGTGGCCCTGCCTGCCAGTCTCAGTGTTGCCCTTGAGAAACTCAGCAGGATGGGGACAAAACTAGAAGCCGTTGGCACAGGCTTTGCCTACTGCTTACCTCCCTGCCTTCCACCTCACCAGGCCCAGCGGGCACCAGCCATCACTGGCTGCCTCTCATATTGGAAGTATTTTTTTAAAAGTCAGGCATATCAGTAAAACCTGGTTGCCATCCTGGCTGGTTGCTGTTGATAGCCTTATTGCTCAGTTCAGTTCTGCGTACCTAGGATTGTTTTCCAAGAGACATAAGATTGAGAGTGAGGCAGAGCTTGCATGTGTTCATTTAAAAACTTTTAGTTCCTGTCTTGTCTGTCTAAGATAAAGTGGAGAGATGGATGGCTCCCAATCACATCAGTGTGAAACTAGACAAAGGAGGCTCCTAATTTCTTGAGCAGTCTAGGATGTGATTGTTATAAGAAAAATCTGCCCTTATTCCCTTATGGGGTACACAAGAGCCCTTGCAAAGTCCTCTGCAGGTTCTCCATCGGTAGGAGTAAAAAACAGAGGCCAACCAGAGAATACTGAGAAGCCTTTATTTTCACTGTTGCAACAGGGTGCTTTCCTCAAACAAACAGGCGAGTAGGAAAGAGACCCCGAACAAATGTGTGCCAGCTCCTATATAGACTTTTGAAATTCCCCCCTCCCGCTCAAGACCACCCCCTATACATCATACATACATCACAAAAAAGGGGTGTAACCCAGGACCCCCTCCCAGATACATCACAGCTACATCATGAAAGGGGAGGTCTGGTAGCAGTAATCTGAGCATCCTTGACCCTCCCCATGCCTCCTCTTGCCCTCCACCCAAAAACCCATCAAGTAAAACAAAAGAGATATTTACATTTCCCTGTTTCCCAGGCAAGTTAATCACACCCTTTTGTCTTCATCTGGGTTTTTTATCTCTGGAATGGCTACCTGTGTGGCACTTAAGTATCAGGATGCCATTATTATCACTCGGGCAAAGAGAGGGCTGCTGAGTAGCTGGAGGGGAGCAACCCCCCCTTTCTCCTGAGACAAAGAAATACACACCTTTGTTCCTGAGACAAAGAAATACACACATGTGGCCTTGTTTGCTTGGCACACTTATGAACATTAATATATATATATATATATATATATATATATATATATATATATATATATATATATATAAGGCCCTGATTCTCTTATTACATGATATTTGAGGAAAAGCTTCCATGGGCTCTCCTTTTTTAGAAACAAGAAGTTAGTTACATAACTTCTGCAAACTGCATAATTAAGAAATCCTATATTTCAGAATAAGTGAATATGCAATCCTTCTCCCGTTAACACTTGGATATTCCAGTAATTTGGGGGCTGATAGGAAGACAGAAGTCAGCAAACTGCAATAAGAGAAGCTGGGGTTAGACAGGGAAGGAAGGAGAGCCATGCAGTGCTTTTCTCCTCATTTCTGCCTGCAGATGGAGTTGCTGATAATAATTCTGCTGTACTTTTCCTACACAAGGAACATGGACGCACAAGGATCCATGGCAGTGGCAGTGCTTGCAGGGCGAGCCCTGGGCATGTGGGCAGGACCCGTGTGCGGCTGCCTCCGATGTTGGCACTATGGGGCACCTACAGCAGTGCGGGGGAAGCCCGTGTAAATGTGTCCCTCTGAGCAACAAACTGTGTTTACTTGAGTAGGTTGCTGGCAGTCACTTCCAGCCCCTTCAAAGATAACTGCACACACCTCAGAGCTTCTCATTGGACATTAAGAGATCTGGTGAGCGGGTGTGTTGCTGGGCTTCTTTCCCTCTCGCATGGAAAAAGGTTCCAGTTACAGGTAGATAGCCGTGTTGGTCTGTCATAGTCAAAACAAAATAAAAAAATTCCTTCTAGTAGCACCTAGAGACCAACTAAGTTTGTTCTTGGTATGAGCTTTCGTGTGCATGCACACTTCTTCAGATACACTGAGTTTCTTGGTGAGGTTGATGGACTTCCATTTCATGCGGCTCAATGTGGTGCCTTCCATAGTTCCAGTTACAGGTAGATAGCCGTGTTGGTCTGTCATAGTCAAAACAAAATAAAAAAAATTCCTTCCAGTAGCACCTGAAGTGTGTATCTGAAGAAGTGTGCATGCACACGAAAGCTCATACCAAGAACAAACTTAGTTGGTCTCTAAGGTGCTACTGGAAGGAATTTTTTTATTTTGTTATGGGAAAAGGTTGTTTTCCTGCCCTGCTTGTTGGCTGGGCAAAGAGAATCCTGCTGCAGGATCAGCCTTCTTCATTAGCTGAGTTGGCGAAAGAGTTGGCCCACTTCCCCCCCCCCCCCCGTGTGGCAGTAAACGGCCCCGAGTGCAGCAAGATATGCTCTGCCTGCTGCCTAGTGTTGCAAGCAGCTGCCTAAGTCATGATTGCTCTTGCCTGCTCTTTCCTCCTTGCTTGTCCTTTTGCCCTCTGTAAGGTAAGCCCCGCCACAGGCTACCTGGTGCCACGTACAGCCAGGGGTGGGGCTGATGCTCGGTCTGGTTTTTTTGTTATTCACAGCCCTGCGATCCACCAGCTGCATCTTAAATTTACAGTGCAAGAGGCGGCATTACCCTGACCTTTAAGGAGCATGACTCAGGGTGTGTCTGGTGATCCTAAATATGCACCCGCTTGCTAGCTGGAGGAGTCATCTGAGTCCAGCACTTGTTGCAAGAATCCGGAAGTTGGCCCTGGTCCACCGGTGGATTGAAATTCTACCTCTTGCCTTAAAATATTTCTCTGTGCCAAGGTGGACTAAAGCAGGTCTCCTAAAGACCGTACAACGTTTCTCATGACCAAAAGGCCTTTGTTGTAAAACTCTGAGCGTTTTTGGTTCTCGTGGTTTTAAAGGGAGATGGCTCCGTTTTTGAAGAGTGCAGAGAAAAAAATCTTGAGTGTGCTTTGCAAGGGAGAAACAAGGAGGAACCCCAACGGTGTATCATCTGTAAAATCTGCTGGTCTTTTAGGAGCTAATAGGTGACTGTGCATAGTAGCTGGGTGGACACATTTTGCTTCAGGTTCTTGATCTTTTCAGATTATCACTTAGTCTAAACATTATTGCATGCTTACCCGGGAGTAAGGTCCCCTGAACTCAATCTGAGACAGCATATATAAGATTTCACTGTTAAAGGTGTTTACTCTCCCCCCGCCCCTGCCTTTGGGAAATCCTTGAAGTTGTGTTTTTTAAAATAGTATAATCTTTCCAGATAATCTTCTGACCATAATTCAACCTCATTTTAAATTATTGCGCTCCAGACAGGCAGCTCCTTTGTGCAAAAGAGACGGCTGCCTCCCTTCAGCCAAGACCAGGGGTCATCAAACTTTTTCAGCAGGGGGCCGGTCCACTGTCCCTCAGACCTTGTGGGGTGTCGGACTATATTTTGGAGAAAAAAAAGAACGAATTCCTATGCCCTACAAATAACCCAGAGATGCATTTTAAATAAAAGCACACATTCTTTTCATGTTAAAACACCAGCCAGGCCCCACAAATAACCCAGAGATGCATTTTAAATAAAAGAACACATTTTACTCATGTAAAAACACGCTGATTCCCGGACGGTCCGTGGGCTGGATTTAGAAGGTGATTGGGCCAGATCTGGCCCCTGGGCTTAGTTTGCCTACCCATGGCCAACCCTCTTCCAACCCTTGCACAGAAACTTGTGAGGCGATGAGCTACACACAGGAGTCCCATCAGACTCTCACACAAGAGTCAAAATTGGATTGTAATCTCTTTGGGGGCAGGGACCTGCCTTTTTGGTTATGTTACTCTGTAAAAAGTGCAGAGGGGCGTAGATGGTGCTGACAGATTTCCACGAGATCCCCAAGGGTGTGTGTGTTTGTGTGTTTGGCACTTCTCTAAGAATCTTCCCTACCCTCTCCTAGAAGGTGACCTAACAATACAGGTGGAATCTGTTGGGCTGCAAAGGTTCTGTACGTTTCTCAGCGCAGTGGGGGGGTTGGAAGACCGATTGGCATTTCACAGAGGCCAAGTTTGCGGAAGGGAGTCGAAGGTCAGCCATGCTTGTCTGCTTTGAAGAGTTGAGATGGCTGTCCTAAAGGTGAGTGGCGTGGTGGATGGCAAGTCTGTCTCTAGCTATGCCTGTCTTGCACTAAAGCAGAGAAGCTATGGCGACAGCAAATAGATTCTTCAAGATGCCACAAGTACTTTGTGCTGCAGCAACACAGCTACCTCTGGGTAACTTGAGGGAGACGTCCAGATAGGGGTTGAATGATCTCTGTGCCTGGATCCCTCAGAAAACACAGCGGATGAATTAGGTTACACATGTGTATTCCTGTGTCATTTACCAGCGTGTGACAATGAGGTCTCGAGCTCTCTGGGATTCCATGCTGGCAAAAGAGTACATGTGAATCTGCCCAGAATGGAGGGAATAATTGAATATTGTTGGCGCAGCACTAAATCCCTTCTGGGATCTTGGCATCCCTCCATGAAGCGCTGCTAAACACTTGGCTGGGGCAACTCAGTCAGATGGACGGGGTACAAATAATAGTAAATTATTATTCTTACTGTTGCTGTTATTGCTTAAAGGTAAAGGTAAAGGGACCCCTGACCATTTGGTCCAGTTGTGTCCGACTCTGGGGTTGCGGCGCTCATCTCGCATTATTGGGCGAGAGCCGGCATACAGCTTCCGGGTCATGTGGCCAGCATGACTAAGCTGCTTCTGGCAAACCAGAGCAGCACACAGAAACACGGTTCACCTTCCCGCCGGAGCAGTACCTATTTATCTACTTGCACTTTGATGTGCTTTCGAACTGCTAGGTTGGCAGGAGCTGGGACCAAGCAATGGGAGCTCACCCCGTTGCGGGGATTCGAACTGCCGACCTTCTGATCAGCAAGCCCTAGGCTCTGTGGTTTAACCCACAGCACCACCTGGGTCCCTAGGTTATTGCTTAAGGGTTGTGGTAATGGCTTAGTTTGGAAATGAAATCTCCATTTCAGTTAGATGTGGCTCACTTTATGTATGGCAGGGATAACCGATGTCACACCTTGCAGACGTGTTGGACTCCAACTCCCACCAGCCCCTCTTGTGCCTTTGCTGGTGTGAGCTGATGGGAGCTGTAGTCCAACCCCTCTGGAGGGCGCCAGGTTGGGCAAGGCTGCTCATGGGCTCATGGCTCGGTGCAGGGTGCAGTAGTAATGGCATGCGAAATGAGAGAACGTCGTGTTTTTATTCCAGGGTCTAAGTTCACACTTTTAATTTAAGAAAAGTATTTTGAAAGAAAACTGCTTGGCACTCGTGGAGCACCTCAAGCCTCCATCAAACTTCGCTTTGCATTCCAGAGAGATCGGGGGCCAAATCAGTTATCACTCCTTGCCAACTCTAAAGTGTGTTTGGTGGGAGGGCTTGAGTTCTTTCCACCAAGGAGCTGGAAGCAGGAGAGTGTTGAGGATGATGGGCTTGAGGGCATCCTGATCAAGTTTGCAGATGACACCAAATTGGGAGGGGTGGCTAATACCCCAGAGGACAGGATCACACTTCAAAATGACCTTAACAGATTAGAGAATTGGGCCAAAGCAAACAAGATGAATTTTAACAGGGAGAAATGTAAAGTACTACACTTGGGCAAAAAAAATGAAAGGCACAAATACAGGATGGGTGACACCTGGCTTGAGAGCAGTACATGTGAAAAGGATCTAGGAGTCTTGGTAGACCACAAACTTGACATGGGTCAACAGTGTGAGGCAGCAACTAAAAAAGCCAATGCAATTCTGGGCTGCATCAATAGGAGTATAGCATCTAGATCAAGGGAAGGAATAGTACCACTGTATTCCGCTCTGGTCGGATCTCACCTGGAATACTGTGTCCAGTTCTGGGCACCACAGTTCAAGAAGGATACTGACAAGCTGGAACGTGTCCAGAGGAGGGCAACCAAAATGGTCAAAGGCCTGGAAATGATGCCTTATGAGGAACGGCTTAGGGAGCTGGGTATGTTTAGCCTGGAGAAGAGAAGGTTAAGGGGTGATATGATAGCCATGTTCAAATATATAAAAGGATGTCATATAGAGGAGGGAGAAAGGTTGTTTTCTGCTGCTCCAGAGAAGCGGACACGGAGCAATGGATTCAAACTACAAGAAAGAAGATTCCACCTAAACATTAGGAAGAACTTCCTGACAGTAAGAGCTGTTCGACAGTGGAATTTGCTGCCAAGGAGTGTGGTGGAGTCTCCTTCTTTGGAGGTCTTTAAGCAGAGGCTTGACAGCCACCTGTCAGGAATGCTTGGATGGTGTTTCCTGCTTGGCAGGGGGTTGGACTGGATGGCCCTTGGGGTCTCTTCCAACTCTAGGATTCTATGAGGAAGGAGTGGGTTTAGCTCCCCTCCTCTGGACATGCCTTTTGATGTATGGATGCTCCTCCCTCCCCCTGGTTTGTAGCCACATGTCTGTTAAATGCAGGCATGCACAGACACACCTTGAGCCGTCCCTTGAACCCTGCCCTGTGGCACGTGGAGGAATCCCGGAGCAGTTTTTATGCTTTGTTCTTGCTCAAGCTAGAGATTGCCGCCTGCTCTCTCGCTCTCTCTTCCAGGCTTATGCTGTAGCTGCTTGTTCTTGTCTCCCACAGGTTGATTTATCGCATTTGACTCCTGAGGAGAGATGGAGGTGAGTGAAGAGCCGGCCTGCCTGCTTGCCTGCCTTCAAGGTTCATGGACTTGTCACATGACACCTGTTTTCTCTTCTATTGGGTCCTTAAGGGCCAAGTTGCCTGCCTGGTGCACATTTCTTCATGGCTGGTGCACAAAGCACTTGTGGAAACGTAAAATTACGCAGCTTGCATATGCCCCTCGAGAGAATTTCCTGTCTCCTCCCTCTTCTCCGACAACAGTCTTTGCAGGAGAGCTGAGCTGCCCCTTTATTTTGTGGTCATCCTAAAACTTGACAGGTCCTGTGTTAAGAGGGTATCTGGCCTCAAACAGTTGATGCATTTGGGTGGTGGTTCCTTTAAAAGGATCCTGCTCCCCTCCCTTGCTTTGACTGAGGGAGGCTGCCCCCGGCGCTTGAGCCCACCGTTGGGCTGTGCAACCTCGCCTCCTGTGCCAAGCGCCGCCCAGCTTTGCAACCTGGACAAATAGTGTGATGCGTTGATGTATTTTAGTGTTTACTGGAAGCCGCCCAGAGTGGCTGGGGAGACCCGGCCAGATGGGCGGGGTACAAATAATATATTATTATTATTATTATTATTATTATTATTATTATTATTATTATAGTGCCGGCCGGCCTGTTTCCATTGCTTTTTTCCAATACAGTGTTACTCATCTGCTACTTACTCTATGTAATTTTTATTCACTTCGTAGCTCCTCTCCATCCTCATTTGTGTCCAGGGTGCCAGAGATATTGGTCTGGCATTTCGCTTCCTACAGGGGCCAATTCAGGAACCTTCCTCCATTTTAAGAACCCTGACCTAGTGCAAAAAAAGAAACAAAAAACTGTTCAGCTCTCTGCCTTGCTTGGATTTAACTTGTGCAGTTTCAGTAAGCCTCTCTCCAAGCGCGTACGGTTGAAACCGCAGCAAGTTAAATGTGTGCAATCGTACTGTACCAAACTCCATGTTTGCTGCGGCCCAGGACACCCACACACCCACACCCGCTTCCATGTCTTTTTGCAGAGTCCAGTTTGCCATGCAGGTATGATGCTGCCAAGCACCCTCTGTGCTCCAGCGGGTGCAGAATGCCACAGCGAGGCTCCTTACGGGGTCCTTGCCGCGGGACCACATTCACCCAGTGCTTTACCAGCTTCACTGGCTCCCGGTGGAGTACAGGATCAGGTTTAAGGTGCTGGTTTTGACCTTTAAAGCCCTATGCAGCCTAGGACCCTCGTACTTACGGGACCGCCTCTCCTGGTATGCCCCGCAGAGGACCTTAAGGTCCACAAATAACAACATTTTGGAGGTCCCGAGCCACAAGGTTGTTAGACTGGTCTCAACTAGGACCAGGGCCTTTTCAGTACTGGCCCCAACTTGGTGGAACGCTCTGTCACAAGAGACCAGGGCCCTGCGGGATTTGGCATCTTTCCGCAGGGCCTGCAAGACAGAGCTGTTCTGCCTGGACTTCGGGTTGGACTCAGTCTGATGTTTCCTCCCCTTATGGTTTCGATTTTGGGCGATAAATGAAGCGGCATTTTAAATTTTAAATTGTATTTTAACCTGTATTTTAATTAACGGTTTTTTCTATCTTTTATACTTTATTTTCTATCTTTTATACTTTATCAATATAAATGTTATTGATGTTAGCCGCCCTGAGCCCGGTTTCGGCTGGGAAGGGCGGGGTATAAATAAAATTTATTATTATTATTATTATTATTATTATTATTATTATTATTATTATTACTATTATTACGTGAGATGCAAGAGCTGCCAAGGCCGTGAGTGTGCGAGAGACTGACTTGCTGCGCTCTCGTTGCAGGGCCGAACACGCTCGGATGCACGCCAAGCACCGCGGCCACGAGGCCATGCACGCCGAGATGGTCCTCATCCTGATCGCCACCCTGGTGGTGGCTCAGCTCCTCCTGGTGCAGTGGAAGCAGAGGCACCTCCGCTCCTATAACGTAAGCTGCCCACTCCCCAGGGTGCATGTTGTCGAGACCCCTCCACCATCCTCACAGGGGGGCCACCTGCGGAAGCCCCACCGTGTGAAAGGGAACGAGGCTGCATTCTGTAGATGGAGCTGGATGAGGAGGGGCTGGGCTTTGTGACTATGACTGCTCTCTTTGGGCAGAAGCGCCACCCACATGGGATCCCACCGGGCAAGCAGCAAAAAACCCCAATGCAAATAGTAGACAACAGTGCAAATAGCACTAAAAATGTGAATGAATCCAGCTTGCATTCTATGTTTGGCAGTGGTATAGTTTGTTCCATCTTCCATCCTGGAGATATTTGAAGATGGCTACCATATCTCCTCTCAGTCTTCTCTTTTCTAGGTTAAACATCCTAGAAAACTTCCTAGACAATGCTACCATTCAGTGGATTTGTAACTGGCTGACCGACCGAACCCAAAGGGTGCTCATCAATGGCTCCTCTTCATCCTGGAGAGAAGTGACTAGTGGGGTGCCACAGGGTTCTGTCTTGGGCCCAGTCTTATTCAACATCTTTATCAATGACTTGGATGATGGGCTTGAGGGCATCCTGATCAAGTTTGCAGATGACACCAAATTGGGAGGGATGGCTAATACCCCAGAGGACAGGATCACACTGCAAAATGACCGTAACAGATTAGAGAACTGGGCCAAGGCAAACAGGATGAATTTTAACAGGGAGAAATGTAAAGTACTACACTTGGGCAAAAAAAATGAAAGGCACAAATACAGGATGGGTGACACCTGGCTTGAGAGCAGTACAAGTGAAAAGGATCTAGGAGTCTTGGTAGACCACAAACTTGACATGAGTCAGCAGTGTGATGCAGCAGCTAAAAAAGCCAATGCAGTTCTGGGCTGCATCAGTAGGAGTATAGCATCTAGATCAAGGGAAGTAATAGTACCACTGTCTTCCGCTCTGGTCAGACCTCACCTGGAATACTGTGTCCAGTTCTGGGCACCACAGTTCAAGAAGGATAGTGACAAGCTGGAACGTGTCCAGAGGAGGGCAGCCAAAATGGTCAAAGGCCTGGAAACGATGCCTTATGAGGAACGGCTTAGGGAGCTGGGTATGTTTAGCCTGGAGAAGAGAAGGTTAAGGGGCGATATGATAGCCATGTTCAAATATATAAAAGGATGTCATATAGAGGAGGGAGAAAGGTTGTTTTCTGCTGCTCCTGAGAAGCGGACACGGAGCAATGGATTCAAACTACAAGAAAGAAGATTCCACCTAAACATTAGGAAGAATTTCTTGACAGTAAGAGCTGTTTGACAGTGGAATTTGCTGCCAAGGAGTGTGGTGGAGTCTCCTTCTTTGGAGGTCTTTAAGCAGAGGCTTGACAGCCACCTGTCAGGAATGCTTTGATGGTGTTTCCTGCTTGGCAGGGGGTTGGACTGGATGGCCCTTGGGGTCTCTTCCAAACTCTAGGATTCTATGATCCCCAACTCCCTCAATCGTTCCTCCTAAGGCTTGGATTCCAGACCCTGGATCACCTTGGTCGCTGTCCTCTGCACTCTCTCCAGCTTGTCGACATCCACCTTAAGTTGGGTTGCCCAGAACTCTTTCCTTCTCTTCCCTTGCTGCAGATGGTGACCCTCTTCCAGATGTGGGTCGTCCCCCTCTACTTCACAGTGAAGCTGCACTGGTGGCGGTTCCTGGTGATCTGGGTCTTCTTCTCGGCTGTCACAGCTTTCGTCACGTTCAGAGCAACACGCAAACCTCTTGTCCAGACGACTCCCAGGTGAGCAGAGACCTCTTGGCTCTTACATAAGAACGCTGGAGCCAGTGGCACACCTGGCCCAGCATCCTGTTCTCTCAGCGCTCAACCAGGCGCCCAAAAGGGAAACCTGCAAACAGGATTTGAGCACTAGAGCAACTCTCTCGCCTCCTGCAGTTTCCAACACTTCAGAAGCATTGCTGCTCCTAGCCGTGGAGGCAGAGCAAGAGCCATCAATAGCCCTCTCCTCCTCTGTGAATTTGTCCTGTCCTCTTTCAAAGCCATCCAAATTGGGGGCCATCCCTGCCCCCTGCCAGAAGGAGTTCCATAGTTTAACTCTGCGCTCCATGAAGGACTTTCATGGGGATGTGAGAGCCAGTGTGGTGTAGTGGTTAAGAGCAGTAGACTTGTAATCTGGTGAACCGGGTTCGCGTCTCCGCTCCTCCACATGCAGCTGCTGGGTGACCTTGGGCTAGTCACACTTCTCTGAAGTCTCTCAGCCCCACTCACCTCACAGAGTGTTTGTTGTGTCCTTCAGCTCTCTATATTGGACAAACAGGCCAAACCCTACGCCAAAGGATAAATGGACATAAATCTGACATCAGGAATCACAAGACAGAGAAACCAGTAGGAGAACACTTCAATCTCCCAGGACACTCTATACAAGATCTCAAAGTAGCTGCCTTATTGCAAAGGAATTTCAGAAATAGACTGGAAAGAGAAGTTGCTGAATTGCAACTCATTACCAAACTTAAAACCATGGAGAGACCTGGTCTGAATAGAGACATTGGATTCTTATCTCATTATACATGACAAAGCTATTTTTAACCTTCTCACCCCTTGCTTTTTCCTGCAAGGCCAATTGCAGTCGTTAACAGTCGCCAAGAGGTTTACCACAGCTATCAGCCAATTCGCCCATTCCCTCCACCCTTCTGAGTAATACCCCTCCCACCCTCTCACTATATATAAGGGTCTGGTGACTTCTGTTTCAGTGAATCTGAAGAAGTGTGCATGCACACGAAAGCTCATACCAAGAACAAACTTAGTTGGTCTCTAAGGTGCTACTGGAAGGAATTTTTTAATTTGTTTTGTTGTGGGGGAGGAAGGGAAAGGAGAATGTGAGCCGCTTTGAGACTCCTTCGGGTAGCGATAAAGCGGGATATCAAATCCAAACTCTTCTTCTTCTCTGCCCTGAATCTGTGTTTCCGCTTCTCTCTTTTGCCCGTAGGTTGGTGTACAAGTGGTTTCTGCTAATATACAAGATCAGCTATGCCACGGGAATTGTTGGCTACATGGCTGTGATGTTCACGCTCTTTGGGCTTAACCTATTATTCAGGTGAGAGAACCCCTCTGTTGTTGGCATTGCAAGAGATCTAGCTTTCAAGTCTCCCACTCGCTGCCAAAACTGCCCTCTTCATAGATGGGCCCTCGCCTTAGTCCATGGCGTATCAGAAGAATAGTTTGGGGAAGTGGGACGGGCAGTCGAATGGGCACAAATCTGGCAGCGCAGAGCAAGACACGAGGGGTGCGGGGCTGTGAGATGTCCAGTAACCACTGCATCCCCCTGGCTCTGTTCTACCCCTGTGAAATGCTTAGAAATCAGAAAAGGAGACATTTTCCCAGCGTCATCCTGTGATCTGAGAGGCACGTCTCAGGAATAGGGACCAAGGATCCCGGGGAGAGGAATGTGATTTGGATTTGAAATGGCATTTAGCACTGGAAAGCCTTCAAAGCAAAACATAGTACCTTTGGCTTAAGGGTCCAGCAGGCTTCCCTCTTGCCTCTCAGCCTAGCAGAGCTTGAGCGATGTACCTTGGCCCATGTACAGGTACAAATAGCGCAGCGTCTTCAGTTTGCCATTGCCCAATAACGATGTAGGAGCATCAGTATCACCAGCAATTAATCCACACGGAATCCATCGATTCCAACTACTAATAAGCTTTATTTACATGCAGAAACACAATCTCCTCCGGAGCATTCCGCCATGGCTTTCTCTCCGGTCAAAACCGAAACTGACTCTGTACAATACAACAGTACAGTGGGACCTCGACTTACCACGATAATGCATTCCGACGCAATTTTCGTAAGTCGAAAACATTCGTAAGTCGAATCCCCATAGGAATGCATTGAGCGAAAAAAATTCGTAAGTCGAAATTCGTAAGTCGAAAAAATCCTATTAAAAGCGGCCGCGACTTCCATTCGTAAGTCAAAAAATTCGGTTGCGGCGGCCAATTTGTTTCTCCCGGAAGTCATTCGTAAGTCGAAAAACACGTAAGTCGAATCGCTCGTAAGTTGAGGTCCCACTGTACAACAATACAGTACAGCGGACAAAGGAAAATCCCCGGCTGTACCCTCCCAGTGGGGTGGGACGTTCTCCTGCAGCTACTTTAACCCTGTAAGCTCAGGATCCACTCACACCCCCTCTCGTCCCGTACCACTGGGGTGCGTAAGCATTACCACCATGCGTTTGCTGGGCTCCACTCACATTGGAAGGCTGCGCTTTAGCGACATTATTCGCAGGGTGCAGCTTTTGTATCTCATGCTGCCTCGGAGCACCCTTTATCGTCCAAATAAACAGCCAAGCCAGCCCTAAATTAAGCAGGTGTGGGGCAGTTGCAGCAGAAGACGCCCAGCCTCAAGGGGGTGACCCCACACTCTCCCTCCTGCCCCCTCCTTCTGCTTCACTGTGGAATTGGGGAGTCTAGATGCTGAGCGTGACTCAGAAGAGAGACAAACCCTGGGCAAAACCCTTGGTGCCCCTCACAGTCTGTCTCATGAACATGGTCAGCAGATCTGATCTGTGCCAGAAAGAGACCCAAATCATCCAGCGTTGGGGGACGAACAGCAAAGAGGAATGGAGAGGAACATAGGAAGCAGCAGCAGCAGCCAGCAGAGGGAGACGTGCAGCTCCTCCCCATTTAAATACTGGAAGGCTTGCTCCACGTTTACTTCCTGACTTCTAGGAGAGCCAGTGTGGTGTAGTGGTTAAGAGCGGTGGACTCTTAATCTGGTGAACCGGGTTCGTTTCTCCGCTCCTCCACATGCAGCTGCTGGGTGACCTTGGGCTAGTCACACTTCTCTGAAGTCTCTCAGCCCCACTCACCTCACAGAGGGTTTGTTGTGGGGGAGGGAGGGAAAGGAGAATGTGAGCCGCTTGGAGACTCCTCCGGGTAGTGATGAAGCGGGATATCAAATCCAAACTCTTCTTCTCCTCCTGGGAGATGCAAGCCCCTTTCTCTGTGAAAAGGAAGAAATGCTAGCTGATGTGTTCAGGGCACCAGTTCTGTGCCAGATCCTCAATTCTGCATTAGCGCTGAGAAACGCTGGGTGTGCAGAAGACATCGGGCCTCATTCAGAGAGTGCAGCACGGGGCAAAGCGAGGAATCGGAGACCCGGGAGGAAGCCAAACCCCTCAGGCACCTGCAGGGCCTGGTTCGCCTGAGCACGCAGCTAGGAAGTCCCCCAGGCTCCCATCATCCCCATCCATTGGCCCCACTCGCTGGGGAGGGGGGGTGGTTGTACTCCCAGAAAATCTGGGGAAGCTGCAATTCCCAAAGGGCTGATCCACTATGCCTAACCACTATGCCTGCCCCTGAGCGTTTTGTCCTGAAGGGAGACGTTTTCCCGAGACAGGCTCCCTCTGCCCCCGTAAGAGGTGGAATTAAGCTGGCGCGAGAGAACCTGCAGCGTGGCTTCTGAGTGGTGTGTTCAGTAAAGGCCCTAGCAGTTCCCCTGAGCTGTCTGTCAGTGTGGGACTTACGCAAGGCTGTTCCCCTCGATAGAATCAAGCCAGAAGATGGAATGGACTTTGGGATTTCTCTCCTCTTCTATGGCCTCTATTACGGAGTACTGGAGCGAGACTTTGCCGAGATGTGTGCTGACTACATGGCCTCCACTATAGGGGTAAGATTCATGCAGGGGATAAATATTTGGGTTTTGTAATACTGTCCCACTTTCAAGCAATAGATAATCTGGCAGCATCCTACAGCACAAGTCAGTCCTTTGGCCAAATGTCCACGTTCAGATCCTTAAAAATGGGCTGCAGAGATAGTTCTGGCGCTCCCTTGATAGGGTCCCAATTAATTTTAGAAATTTATTGATGTGCCTCTGTCCGAAAGTTACAAACAAAGTGGGGGTGGGGGGGTGGGAGTTGCTTATAATCCGATGTTGTCGGTCACCAACGGCTCACCTTCACTTTCACTTGGCCCGTATTTTGGTCGTATTGTGTCCCAATTAATTCCCCCCGGGTTCAAGAGCTTTTCTCGTCATTCTGCAGCTGTGCTTTGCAAAAAATCCAATCTCACCCGCCGAGCCGGATCTTATCAGGTACCCGGAAATTCCAAAGAGAGATTTTTGCTCAATCAAGTTTCAGTTCAATGGGAAAGGTGGAGTTTTTGCAAGGCACAGAACGAGAACGGAAGAGGGAGCTAAGAGGCACGATGATCGTGCCTGGCGGTGTTCCTGCCCCAGCTGCCTTGAGGCTGCTCTTCCTGGGCAGCATCCTGTTTCCGTGAGCAGCTGAGGACTGCTCTGCCCTGAGCTTGGGTGGCGGCTGAATTCTGAGCATCAAAGCCGCCTTTCACTCGGGGCTTCAGCTAAACCAAGCGCCAGGTGTTGGACTAGTTTTTTACACCGGGGGGGGGGGGCTTTTCCCTGGGCAAGGAGGCTTTTAATGCCACAGCTGAGCTCAGTACCAGGAGGATGAGCTGGCAGGTCATCCTGTGATGGCAGCAAGAGAGGGGTGTCTCTCTCTCTACCTCTGTGACAAACTTCAGCCACCAGTCGGTGCCAGAGAGCTTCTTTGAAAAGCACTCTTCATAATAGCCTCAGGATGCAAAGTGCAGCCACACGGGGCAAACCATGCCCTCGGTTTCCAGAGGGAGGCATTCAGAGGTGTGTGCATGACGGCCACGCTCAACACATTCAAGGGTGATCAGCTTTGTAGCCCCGAACCATCTGGAGCAGGGGTCAGCAACCTTTTTCAGCCGTGGGCCGGTCCACCGTCCCTCAGACCGTGCCCCTCAGAATTCCTATGCCCCACAAATAACCCAGAGATGCATTTTAAATAAAAGCACACATTCTACTCATGTGAAAACACCACGCAGGTCCCACAAATAACCCAGAGATGCATTTAAAATAAAAGCACACATTCTACTCATGTGAAAACACCAGGCAGGCCCCACAAATAACCCAGAGATGCATTTTAAATAAAAGCACACATTCTACTCATGTAAAAACACGCTGATTCCCAGACTGTCCACGGGTCGGATTGAGAAGGCGATTGGGCCGCATCTGGCCCATGGGCCTTAGGTTGCCTACCCCTGGACTAGACTGGGGTCCTCAAACTACGGTCCATAGGCCAGATTCGGCCCGCCAGGGTCCTGAACCTGGCCCGCGCGGCAGATTGCTCCTGACCCCCCCCCCCTTCGGCAAGGCCCGAGGCTCGGAAGCGGCCGGGCAGGAAGAGCCCTGAGATAAAAGTGTGCACCTGTAACAAAGCCTTGGTAACGTGGTTGCTGCTGCCAGCGCCGGCTGATTGATAACGGCGCGCTGTCCCTTTAAGCCGGCGGAGGGCGGGACGGCAGTGAAGGAACCCCTTCCACGCCAGCCCTTCCCCTCCTCCCTTCCCCTCAGGCCAGCTGGTTGCCTCCTTAACACACTCCTGGGTCCCATGTGGCCGCCTTGGCAACCTTAAAATTTAGGGAAGCACCAAAAACACAGGCAACATATGCAAATAGAATTAGCAAGAAGCCTGAATCACAAAAGTTTATTGTACAAGGGAATCTCCATGTAAATAGTGGTGGGTTGATCTTTAAAATAAACCTCTCCACCCACACTTCCCCAAGACTGAAAATAAACGTCAATGCAGAGAAAGTCATATGCATGAGGAACAACATCAAAAATAACCCAGAAGAAATGAAGTATAAGAGTAAGGTATAGGTAACTTATAAAGTTCCTGTTGTGTGTCTGTTCTGGCTATTATTTTGAAACAAGGTTTTTTTATTAAAAAAAAAATACATGAAAAAGAGCATGTTTCTGACACCTCTTTATCAGCATACAGAAATAGATAGTGCACAAAGGAAACATGTTAAAATGCATTAACAGTTATACATGTGACTCACAGCACCTACCGGTACATCAAACTAGAAACAGATTACTAGTTTTAACCTCCTTAATAATACAGTGGTACCTCGAGTTACAAACGCCTCAGGGTTACAAACGCTTCAGGTTACGAACTCTGCTAACCTGGAAGAGTTACCTCGAGTTGAGAACTTTGCCCCAGGATGAGAACGGAAATTGTGTGTCGGTGGCGCAGCGGCAGCAGGAGGCCCCATTAGCGGAAGCACGCCTCTAGTTAAGAACAGTTTCAGGTTAAGAACGGACCTCCGGAACGAATTAAGAGGTACCACTGTAATAATAATAATTTATTATATGTGCAGTGTGCATAGGGATTTGTTTGTTTTTCAAACTATAGTCCGGCCCCCAACAGTGTCTGAGGGACAGTGAACTGGCCCCCTGTTTAAAAAGTCTGAGGACCCCTCGTGTCAACCTCTCTCATTTCATTTATTAAACTTCTTAGTCGTTTGTCACCCAAAAGTCTCCATTAAGAAAGATACACAATACAGAATGCCATTGGGAGGGAGAGGGAATCATATAACACATGAATGTTTCATATAGCAAACTTTTCAGGGAAGGAAACATACCAGCTGTAATAAATAGTAAAGGTAAAGGGACCCCTGACCATTAGGTCCAGTCGTGACTGACTCTGGGATTGCGGCGCTCATCTCGCTTTATTGGCCGAGAGCCGGCGTACAGCTTCCGGGTCATGTGGCCAGCATGACTAAGCCGCTTCTGGCGAACCAGAGCAGCGCACGGAAATGCCGTTTACCTTCCCGCCACAGCGGTTCCTATTTATCTACTTGCACTTTAACGTGCTTTCAAACTGCTAGGTGGGCAGGAGCAGGGACGAAGCAACGGGAGCTCACCCCGTCGCGGGGATTCGAACCGCCGACCTTCTGATCAGCAAGCCCTAGGCTCTGTGGTTTAACCCACAGCGCCACCTGGGTCCCGTGTAATAAATAGTAGTGAACAACATTAACAATACAGTGGTACCTTGGTTGTCGAACTAAATCTGTTCCAGGAGTCCATTCGACTCCTGGAACCATTCAAAAACTGAGGCGTGGCTTCCGATTGGCTGCAAGAGCTTCAAGCGGAAGTCGTGCCGGACGTTCGGCTTCCGAAAAAATTTCGAAAACTGGAACACTTACTTCCAGGTTTGTGGCGTTTGGGAGCTGATTTGCTCGGGAGCCAAGCCATTTGACAACCAAGGTACCACTGTGCTAAAATAATTAACACAGCAATAAAAGGATGACAAAGTATCACACACACCCCCGACCCTTTTGCAGCCAGTCTCAGCTCCCTGGATGAGGTCTTGCTTCTCGAATGGGGGGTTCTCCCATGGCTAAGGTTTTATGTGCAGTTGCCACCTGGCTGTGGTTACTCTGCGCTCTCAGCCTTCGTCATCACCGTGGTTCATTCCTGAGCCGCTTTTCCACAGTTGTAGCCCTGCTCAAGGCAGCTTGCAACACGAGAAGTTCACGTGATTACGAAAACGTAACAAAAGTAGTTGGAAGCAGTAAATAAAGACATTTGAAGGCACACGGGACAAGATTAAGCAATCCCCAGGGAAGATCTAAAAATAAAGACACGGGAAATTAATAACAGTAACAGTGAAACGGACATATCCACAATTAAATCCTGACCCAAGCTAAACCCCCTAAAGTGAGTCTGCAGATCCTGAGAAGCAGGTCTTGAAGGACTCGCAGCCAAGGTGACCACCTTGGGGCTAGTTTGCTGGTATTCCCCCCAGGAGGGAGCCTGAGTTGAGATGCCTCCACTCACCCGGGGCCTCTGTGTCTTCCTCTCGGCGCCTCCGGAGCAGTTCTACAGTGCGTCAGGGATGCCCACCAAGCACCTCTCGGACAGTGTCTGTGCCGTCTGCGGCCAGCAGATCTTTGTGGACGTCAATGAAGAAGGGATCATCGAGAACACGTACAGACTCTCCTGCAATCACGTGTATCCTTTGGTAGGGGTGCTCTATGTCATTCCTGCATCGCGGGGGGGGGGGGGTGGACCAGGTCTTCTTGGGGGCTCCTTCCAACCCTACAATTCTGTGATTCCATGGGCTGTCCGTTGTTGGAGGTTTCTATGCAGAGGTTGGCTGGCCACCTCTCAGGGATGGTCTAGTTGAGATTCCTGCATTGCAAGGGGGGGTTGGACTGGATGACCCTTGGGGGTCCCTTTCCAACTCTGCAGTTCTACAATTCTAAGTGCTGACGTTCTCATTCTTCAGAGGGCCAACCCCGGTTTCCCTTCTCTCGGAAGCCGTGACTTTGCAGGGGTGCCGTCATCACTATGTGTGTTCGCCCACCCCGCAACCAGGGGAAGCGTTGAGTCCCTGACTAAATTCATGACTGCTGTTCAGCAGAACGGAGGTTCCCTGGCCCAGTTTCTGTCACGCTGCCTCCCTGCGGCTGGGAGGTGGTTTGTGGCTTCCTGCACGTGCGCCGGGGGAGCAAGACTCCTTGCGGCTTGCGCTGAAATGTCACGACTTGTGGCCGCTGGTCTCAGCCAGAAACATTTCGTACCTCTGCACTCTTTCGCAGAGAAGTTTGAGCGGAAAGCGAGCAAAGAGCGAGGAAGAAGATTCTTCGGCCATGGTTCCTGCATTGGAGCGGGTTGGACTAGATGACTTCTGGGGACCCCTTCCGATTCTGTGCTGCTGGGCCTGCTGTTCTTCATGGCCTTTGAGCCTTTCCCAGCATGGCACCCTCTGGCCGTTTCAGACTACAACTCCCAGCAGCCCCAGGCAGCACAGTTGTTAGAGCACGAGACTCTTAATCCCAGGGTTGTGGGTTTGAGCCCCACATTGGGTGAAAGTCCTGCATTCCAGGGGGTGGGCTAGAGGACCCTCGGGGTTCCTTTCCAACTCCACAGCGCTGTGATTCCAGGAGTCCTGAGCGCAGCCTTGGAGCTTTGTGATGGAGTCCTGGTTAGTCATGCAGCAGAGCCCTTGAGGCTCCCCTGTGTGGTTGTGCTTGGAGAAAGAGGAACCAGGAGTGACAAACTGGCAAGCGTCCGTCACAAGCGCTGGGGGCTCCTCGTGTGTTTGTTTGTCTGCCCTGTTACTATGACAGTTCAGTGTCCGGTCATGGCCAGAATCTATGTACATATCCCCACATGACTTTCGCAGGCTTCCGTTTCAAAGGCAGGAGGGCGCCCAACTAACCAGTGGCTGCCTTGGGCTTGGATTCAATTTGATTTATTGTGTTCCCATTTGAATGTATCCACGTACAGTCAATAAATCACAAAGGCATAATAAAGATAAAGGGACCCCTGACCATTAGGTCCAGTCGTGACCGACTCTGGGGTTGCACGCTCATCTCGCATCATTGGCCAAGGGAGCCGGCATACAGCTTCCAGGTCATGTGGCCAGCATGACTAAGCCGCTTCTGGCGAACCAGAGCAGCGCACGGAAACGCCCTTTACCTTCCTGACGGAGCGGTACCTATTTATCTACTTGCACTTTGACGTGCTTTCAAACTGCTAGGTTGGCAGGAGCTGGGACCAAGCAACAGGAGCTCACCCCGTTGCGGGGATTTGAACCGCCGGCATAATTAATACAGCATCACAAATATGGTCACACCTTATAACATTATGTATATGGAACCATTCTTCTTCTTCTTTGGCGATCCCTCGTAGCCGAGTAAGATTGTCTTTCATAAACACAGTTTTATCAATGAATCCATAAGTGACTGTGGAGGCCAGTTCTGGATCCACACGTCCTTCCACAGTGGGGACATAGGTTCCCGGGCGGGAGTTGATCCTGGTGTGGATTTGCCAAGCGTGCCTTCCTCTTAGCACGTTTCTCCCTTGCGTCCTGAGTTCGAGTGTCTTCAAAGCCAGCTGGAGCCCTCTGCCTAACCACAGGAGCTGCGCCAGGTCCTTTGGAACCATAGAATTGGAAGGGGCCCAGAAAGTCATCTAGTCCAGCCCCCTGCGATGCAGGAATCTCAGTGAACAAAAAGTCCAGCTGCAGCCAGGGCCAAGTCGAGGCAGCAGGTGCTTCTGGTGGGCATTTTGGGGGGGGGGACTCTCTGTCCCTCCTCTCCCCCATTTCACAGGATGAAACGTGAACCCCCCCCCCAAGGCGGCCAGCAGCAGACCAACATGCCCTTGCTTGGCTCCCTTGGCCAGACCTCTCTGCTGCCTCCCGGAGTCCGCGTGCACATGGATGTGGCTGGTTTCTCTCTCTCCTCCCCCCACTGCCCTTAACTTGCTGCCGCTCCCAGCTTCCACGAGTTCTGCATCCGCGGCTGGTGCATCGTTGGGAAGAAGCAGACCTGCCCCTACTGCAAAGAGAAGGTGGACCTGAAGAGGATGTTCAGCAACCCGTATCCTTCAAGGAAGGGGGTCTGTGGGAGAGGGGAGGAAGGGCGGCTCAGGTGGCGGTCAGAAGCGCCTATGGCTGGGCACAGGCTGGAGCTTCTTCTGCCCAGTCCCTCAGAGGTTGCAGCCATGGCAGTACAGTGGTACCTTGGTTCTCAAACTTAATCCATTCTATACGTCCGTTCCAAAACCAAGGCACGCTTTCCCATAGAAAGTAATGCAAAATGGATTACAGTCATACCTCTGGTTACGGGTTGCGTTCGTCACGGGATATGAATGCGCCGAACCTGGAAGTACCGGAACGGGTTACTTCCGGGTTCGGCGATTCGCACATGCGCAGAAGCGCCAAATCACGCTGCACACATGCGCAGACACGGCGCTTCATGTTGCGTTCTGCTCATGTTGAGAACGGGGCTCCGGAACGAATCCCGTTCGCAAGCAGAGGTACCACTGCAATCCGTTCCAGACTTTAAAAAAACACCCCTAAAACAGCAATTTAACATGAATTTTACTATCCAACGAGATCATTGATCCATAAAATGAAAGCAATAAACAATGTTCTACAGTCACACAATCAATCAGTCAGTAGCTGATCTAGGTTCCATGCAGTCACAAAAACAAAACAAAGAAGACGCAAAAACAAAAACGCAAAATAAATAGCGAAAACAGACAGACCTCAGCGTAACACTCAAATCGGAAGTGTAACACTCAAAACGGAGCACATTCGGCTTCCGAAAAAAGTTCGCAAACCGGAACACTTACTTCCAGGTTTGCAGTGTTTGGGTTCCAAGTTGTTTGAGAACCAAGGCATTTGAGAACCAAGGTACCACTGTAGTGCATGAAATGATACATGGTCTGGCAAAGGGACAGGCAGAGAAAAGTTTCCTCTGTCATCGCCCCGGATCTCGTGGGCATCCAACGAAGATAAAAAGAAAGGACACACAGTTAATCTGTGGAACTCCCTCGCACAAGAGGCAGGGATGGCTTTAAAAGAGGACTGGGCAAAGTCATGGAGGAGAGGAAGGGATCTAGCCCTGGGCTTAACGTCAGAAGAGCCTGCTGGATCAGGCCAATTTCTGATCTGGTCCAGCATCCTCTTCTCCCAGTGGCCAGCCTGTGGGAAACCAGCATGCAGGAGCCGACCACAAGAGCCCTCTCCACTCCTGTGGTTTCCAGCAACTGGCGTTCAGAAGCACAGAGGCAGGGCAGAGCCATCGACAGCCCGCTCCTCCATGAATTTGTCCCATCCTCTGGGTTGGCGGCCACCACTGCTTCCTGTGGCAGAGAGTTCCACAGTCCTAACTACGTTCTGCTTGAAGAACGTGCTCCCTGCAGCAGCCGAAGCTTCAGACCCACAGAGGTCTGAAACTCATTGCTCGTTAATTTGGGCAATTCTAAGCGGGTGGAGCAGGTACCCCACCCGCTTTGGACCCACCTGGCTTTTGCACCTTGAGTGTCCAGAGGAGGACAGCCAAAATGGTCAAAGGCCTGGAAACGATGCCTTATGAGGAACGGCTTAGGGAGCTGGGTATGTTTAGCCTGGTGAAGAGAAGGTTAAGGGGTGATATGATAGCCATGTTCAAATATATAAAAGGATGTCATATAGAGGAGGGAGAAAGGTTGTTTTCTGCTGCTCCAGAGAAGCAGACACGGAGCAATGGATTCAAACTACAAGAAAGAAGATTCCACCTAAACATTAGAAAGAACCTCCTGACAGTAAGAGCTGTTCGACAGTGGAATTTGCTGCCAAGGAGTGTGGTGGAGTCTCCTTCTTTGGAGGTCTTTAAGCAGAGGCTTGACAGCCACCTGTCAGGAATGCTTTGATGGTGTTTCCTGCTTGGCAGGGGGTTGGACTGGATGGCCCTTGGGGTCTCTTCCAACTCTAGGATTCTATGATTCTATGAGTTTCCTTTTAACTCTTTCCACCCCAGCTGGGAACGGCCGCACGTCATGTACGGGCAGCTCCTCGACTGGCTCCGCTACCTGGTGGCCTGGCAGCCGGTCATCATCGGACTGGTCCAAGGGATCAACTACATCCTGGGCTTGGAGTAACCCCGCTCCTCCTCCCCCCCCCCCCGCTGGCTCCCTCCTCCCACCTCCGTCCGGGTCGCGCCTGGGGAGCTGCACCCACTGAGCTGCGTGGCGGAGGGCGGCGCTGAGGACACCCAAAGGAGGAGATGCGTTTTGAATCACTGACCTCTCAGGATCGCGGCCTCTTGCTCAGCAGCTGCTGCGACAGCTGGAATTTTTTTGGGGGGGGGGAAGGACTTTGCACAAAAGGGGGTGTTGCCGCCGCTTGGGTTGGGAGGGAGAGGAATCTTTTTTTTTTAAGGAAAGAGAAAAAAGAAAAGAATTATTTTAATGAGCATATTTAAAACCTTTTTATTGCCGATGCGAAAGGAAACCGAACCTTTTTGGGGGGGCCCCTCCCCTGCCGTCCCAACTCACTCGTCCTTAGTTATGGTTACCGTAGAGCGCAAGAAATAAGCAGAGAGGATCTGCGCAACAGCAGCAGCACCGTCAACCCCAGACCTTTGGCCCTTGCCGGCCGGCCCCGTCCCGTCCCTTGTGGGGGAGCAGGATTCGCACTGGGGTCCCCTCCTAGCCAGCGCAGCAGTTCTGAGAAGCAAGACTTGGCTGTGGGATGCAGCTGGGCTGCCCAAAGGAGGCCTGGGAGGGCGATGTCTCTGCCTGCCACCCCATCGCCCTCCTGATACAGAAGAGGGGCTGGCAAAGCGAGACCGGCTGCCCAGGGGCGGCATGGAGGGGTGGGGAGGGGTAGCAGCAATAATGTGCATTTTGTTTGGAGGGAGAGGACCTTCTTGGAGTGTTCCAGCTCGGAGCAGCCTTTTCCCAACTTCACATATCTTGCCTTGCTGGAAGTAGTAACCACCCCCTGGCTTGCCTGAGGTTTATAAACCTGGGCTGATTCAGAAAAAAATCTCCTCTTTCTCTGTATTTTTGCACTATTTTTCTCTTACAACATCCCTGTTGGTAGCCGGGCATTTTGTTTTGTACAGTGAGTTCCTTTTCTACGACAGCATGTCTCGCTGGAAGAGGCGAGGCCCGCCAGCTCTCGACAAACAGGAGCTGCGAATCGGGGCCTGCCTTGCCGACTCTTCCCTGCCCCCCGAAAAGGACAAGCTGGCCGCCTTGGACCCCCCCCCCCCCGGACGATTTCTGCCTGCGACCTCTGTTCTTTCCCTGTTTGGACATAACTGCGGGAACGCATGCGGGTGTTCCTTCCGAAAGCACGATGATGACAAACTACGGAGAAGAGCAACCTCTTGGTGGAGGGAAACCCTTTCCGAACTCCCACTGCCTGGCCCAAGAAGCCCCGCAGAAAGGATGGGCCCGTGTGTGCAATAGGGTGCTGATCAGCAGGGAAGTGGCCAGCAAGGGTGCCCCAGCCCTGAGCCAGTGAGAGAGCCTGTGTCTGTCCTGACACTTGGGTGCTGCCCACGCCACCGACCACCTTTGGGTGACCAGAACCGGCTCCTCCAGGATATTGGGAGCACCGTGACGGAAAACAGGCCGGGCTGGACCCTCCTGGGGTGAGATGGCCAATTGCCCCTGGCCTCCAGGCCTTGTGCAGCCGGGCGCCGCCCCATGAAGCCAAAGCTCCCATCGTCCGTCCGATTCCAGTGCAGTTGGGGCGAGACTTTCAGACGCAGGAAGTCCGCAGGAAATGGCGCCGGCCTTGGAATTGCTCAGCCTCCCTTTGCCCCTGATGTTTTGGACCACAAATTCCATCAGCCCCGGGATAGGGAAAGCTGTGGGCAGCGCCTCTCGTGGCTAGGCCAGTTGGGTATATTGTGGATGGGCGAGAGAGAGCGGTCTCTCCAGCCCTGCATTTCGCCCCCTGCCCTGTGGCAACTGCTGAATTGCTCTCCACTGCTGCAGCTGAGGGTTGCCTCCATCTCTGGCTAGTTCCCTGGACTTTTGAGCAAAAGTAGGATCTTCATGTGAACATCCTGTTATGCACTGTTTTGATGCTGGGAGTCCAAAGGCAGGTGCATGTGTGAAAGAGGGTGCATTGGGAGGAATCCTTCCTGGGGCGAGAGGGAGATCCTCTTCCAGCGCATAAAATGCTTCTGCACTTGGCAAGGATCTCAGGAAGGGTTGTTCCGAAAGGTGTCTCCAAGGGGTGAAATAAACCTTCCTCAGCAACTGGAGTTCCTTCTCCCCACCCGCCCCACTTTTCCTGGGAGCCCCTTCCTGGTTCTGTGCTAAGCTTCAAGTGGGCCATCGGACCGGGGGGGGGGAGCTCCGAGGGTGGCAGATAACGTTCTGCGTGTTGCAAGAATTCCCTCGCCCCAATGCATGCCGGTATTTGGGGGTTCTGTTGGGCAGCCAGTGGGGCAGAGGGTCAAAATGTGTTGCTGGACCCCTTGTGGGGGGACATCGCTATCCAAAAAGGTACGGTGCAATTTGGGGAGAGTCAAGTAATGTAAGGATGCCACACCCACCCACCCAAAAAATAAGCATATTTAGTTATGCACAATGAGAAGGTCTGGTTTGACTGTGTCTGCACTGTGTAATCCACAAACCAGACATTTGCAATCTGATCTCTCTTCTGCAAAACGATCTTTTGAAAGGCATAGCGTGGCTTAATTCTTTTTCTCCCCTAATCGAACGTGGAATAAATTCTGCCGACCTGCTTGCTCCTCGTATTTCCAAGAAGTTCCTTGTTTAGCTATTTGAGGGCCTTGCGTGAAGGAAAGGCATATTGAAGGAAAGGGATCTTGGTGGGGGAAGGAGGGAACCTTTGCCCCCCCTGCCCACTACTGCAAGGGAAGCGTGAGTTTCCCCCCGTCCCCGTCCCCCCCGGTGCCTTTCCTACTCAGCTAGCACCCTGGCCAAGTCCCCATCAACAGACTTCTGGCCAGTCTCCAGGGAGGAACTTTGCAGAAGGGGGCGGGGGGCATTTTGAAGAAATACCAGTAGTTAAAAGTGGTGCTAAGCACACTATGCATTGACAGCAGGATCGCACCACTTTAAGCAACTCCAGTTACCAGGAAGCTTGGGGATTGTAGCTCTGCAAAGGGGACAGGGCCTCCGAAGAAGTCTCAGCGCCCTTAGCAAACAACAGTTCCCGGGAGAAACCCTGGCTGCTTGAAAGTGGCGTGAGACTGCTTTCAACGCACAGTGCGGGTGTCTCCTGACAGTCAAGAAGGAATTGTTCATCTTGCAGCTGAACATCGGGAGAGGCCCTGGCTGGCTGGAGCAGTGAACAGGAGCCTCATACTGCAACATTTTATTGCAGGTCATACTTGTCCTTCTCAAAAGCAAAGCTTTATTTATGCTCCCTGCCCCACCCCCCAAATGAAGTGGTCCTTTTGCACTTGAGCAGTTTATGGTTGTTTCAACCCAGTGGTGTCTGGGCCATCTAGGAGTGGTTTGCCTGAACCGTGTGCTGCAGCAGTTTGGGTCAGGGGAGAGGCGGGTGGGCGGGTTCCTGTTTCTTTTCTCAAATGGTACTCTGTTCATGAAAACACGTCAGGGTTCCTTGAAAGGAAAATAAAAGCAAAATAATTCTGATGACTTGCTGTGACTCAGACTTTTGACATTCATTTACACTGTGCTGACTGCAGGGGGGAAACATGTCCATGTTGACTCAGCTAACAGCAGCACGCTGGGCTGTAGTAAATTTCCGTCGTCATTGGAACGTGGTGCTTGACATATCTCAGAAGCAGAAATAAAACACCAGGTCCCCACCTTCACAGAGCGTACAGGAATCTAAATTTTGATTGCAAGGAGGAGGAAGAGAAGCAGGGGTGGTTTTGACCCCATCCTCCTGCTGTAGAAGAATTGGGGGTTGGCTTCTGCTGCCCAGCTCCGCAAGGGATTCTGCGTCCCCTAAGTCCATGATCAATCAGTGGAGAATGGATGGAGGCAAGATCCCGGGAAAGCAAGGCAGATCTTTCATTTTTTGTTGCAATAGAGTCCCCACCCCCACCTTGCAAGGAGACCAAGAACAAAGTTTGCAGGAACCTTTAAAGACTTTTGTCATTGCCCAACCCTTTAGGCAAAGACTACCCTAAAAGCACCTTAGAGACCAAGTTTGTTCTTGGTATGAGCTTTCGTGTGCATGCATCTGAAGAAGTATCTGAAGAAGTGTGCATGCACACGAAAGCTCATACCAAGAACAAACTTAGTTGGTCTCTAAGGTGCTACTGGAAGGAATTTTTTTATTTTGTTTTGACTACAGCAGACCAACACAGCTACCTACCTGTAAAGGTAAAGGGACCCCTGACCATTAGGTCCAGTCGTGGACGACTCTGGGATTGCGGCGCTCATCTCGCTTTATTGGCCGAGAGCCGGCGTACAGCTTCTGGGTCATGTGGCCAGCATAACAAAGCTTCTAGCGAACCAGAGCAGCGCACGGAAACGCCGTTTACCTTCCCACTGAAGCGGTACCTATTTATCTACTTGCAATTTGTGCTTTTGAACTGCTAGGCTGGCAGGAGCAGGGACCGAGCAACGGGAGTTCACCCCGTCGCGGGGATTCGAACCGCCGACCTTCTGATCAGCAAGCCCTAGGCTCTGTGGTTTAACCCACAGCGCCACCTGGGTCCCTCCTACCTACCTGTAACTACCCTTAAAAAGCATCATACATACATCAGAGAAAGAGGTGGTCTGTATGGCTTCTCCTCACTGCCAAGATACCTGATAATGTTTTAATGATTGCATTACTTGGGCAGCCTGGCCGTTCTTTTGAGATGGCAAATACTTTAGCTCTTGAATTCAGGTCACAGGCCCATCCTATTCGTACACCAAATATGCCCTTAAGAGCTATCGGGGAAAGCTTTGTGGACACACATGCGAAACCCTGTCTGTGGTGCCTACCCCTTTCCCCAAGAACAAGACGAGACCAGAGTATGGGATCAAATTGGCCACAACTTTATTGAACTTCAGAAGTGGGAAACTTGGCATAGACCATGGCAGGCAACCCTCTCAGCCCCTGTGGCTGAGGATATGCAGGATGAAGAGGTGCAGTGGGAGGGGACTGCAAAGCGCACACTTACACAGCATGGCCTCCCACTCACCTCGGTCTGGGAGTTTGACCCACATGCCGCCGCTCTAGGGCCAGGAACTCCCGGTTTCCCCTTTAACGGGGCCTGCAAGCACCACCGCGTGGGCTGGGAGCATGCCAGCACCCCGCCCAACCAGATGATAGACTAAAGACTACCTTGCCAAGGCCTAAAACCGCCAAAGTTGTGACGAAATGCTGCGGGGAGGGCGAAACCTGCCAATGCAGGGAAAATCCCTTCCTGGTTCTGAATACAGCAACCATCATAAGACCACAGCAGCACCCACTGACCTGGAACACAAAATGTTAAGCTGTAAGAAAAGCATTGTTAGCTTGATGACCGCTGCCTTCAGATGAAACTATACCGAGAGAAGAATTATTATTAATTTGAGGAAGGGAGGGCGGGAGCAAATCCGTGTGCGCACATCCCTGGCTACAGAGAGTTCGGTGGCGCAGTCATATGTGATTGTTCCTAGCATGAAGAACAACACACACAAGCCATAATTAAGGCTAAAACTATTTATTGTAGGAATAGTGCAGAGAGAATCTCTGCTGCCAGCTCATTTAGACAGAGCTGCCATAATGTGGTCTTTCCAGCTTGAGGTCTAGCCAGAAGAGAGAGCACAAAGGCTAGGATTACAATAGTACAGTAAAACATAAACATCCCACGTAGGAAAAGATAAGGCAGCTTTCTCACAGCTTGGTGAGACAGGCAAAAGTCAGACTGGCCTCGCTGCAGCTGTTGCCGCTCGGCTTGGACAAAATCATAACAGGGTGAACCTGGAAGGAAAAAGAACCAAAGATTCCTGGCTGAAGACCTCAGCCTCTTTTATTTTGCCCTTGACCCCACCCCCGGCCGACTGTCCATTGTCCACCTGGCCGAGGGCGGGTCAAAGGGCCAGCCTATGCAGGTGGGTGGCACCCGCCCAGGTGACCCCCGCTCGGTGCCGCAAACCCCCTCCCACCTGTGGAAGGGAAGGCGGAAATTCTCCCAATATATTTCCCTTCTGCAGAAGGCTTTTTGGGATTGCTCTGTGTGCTAAAATAAGGTGCAATTTTCTCAGGCAATATTTCCTAAATTTTGAAGGGTGAAGGATTGGTTTTCTGTGGAGTGCGCATCTGCTGTGTGTGCGCACGTTCAAATTTTATAACACTCCAAAAGTGTTGCAATTGCAGTGGGTTTTTGTCGCCTTTAAGCATCCTGCTGCTGCCCCCCCCAAACATATCAGAGGAGCCCCAAATCCCTCGCAGGCACTTTGCCAAAGGGGCAGGTTTGGTCTGATGTTCACCCCTAGTTCCCAGGGCAAGCGAAATTAGTCACATCTTCACAAGCAAGTCCATGTGGGACACCGGCACAATTTGGATGGTTTTAAATTGCTTGCAGATGTTTCCAGTTGCATTGTTTTAACATTTTGATGTTTGCTGCTCTGGGCTCCTTTGGGGAGGACAGGATACAACTTTAATAAAATAAATCTGTCTCACGCACACTCACACTTACTCTGTGATTATTATTGGTGGTTTTGTGGTGTGATCGACTGAATCACAAGCCCTAGGACATGTAATGGAAACTACTTGTGGGCTCCTCAGGATCATGCCCCCTTGCTGACCCAAATTGCAGCAACTCCCTATTTGAAGGCCAAAGTTCGACCGTGGAATAATTTTTGCCCTTTTTGACTCAAATCTGTCATGAGTTCAAGTCACTGAGCATGTCTGATGGCCAAGCACCAGTCTCTGAATCAAAGTGGGTAACCGCCTCTTGTTCCTGTTCCTGTTTTCATTATTATTATTATTTTAGGCAGTGCTTATTTCTGGAGTTGTGGGACTCACTCAGAACTTCCTAGCACTTTGGAGAAATGGGAAGAGAGAGATTATCATTATCAGTATTGCAGTTACTGGGAATCTGGATTAACTCATCAAACTCATCGTGACTGTGCTTTGCGGGCAAACTGGTGTCAGTTTGCTTCCCAGTTCCTGTAACTGGTATGCGTTCTCTTAAGGCTCACCGATGCAGATCAAGACAGGGCACCTGGGTGTAAATTCTGCTCTCAGCCATGGAACTCACTGGCCCGCCTTGGGGCAGCTCCTGTCTCTTGGCCTGACCTGGCCTACCTCACAGGGCCATTGTGAGGGTAATGCTGCTGGTGATAGGAAGAACCACCCATGTCACCCTGAATTCCTTGCAAGAAGGGCCAGGCAAAAGTGTAAAAAATAAATTAAACAGGCTTCATGCTGGTGCATTCAGTCGCTATAATAATAATAATATATAATAACTAGTGAATTGAAGCCCGTTGAGATAACGGGCGCTAGCCCGGCAGCACGCGCGCGCCTTGCGGGGCGGGGGGCACAGCCGCGGCTGCGCTCCTGCCGCCGCGGAGGGAGGAGGCTGAGCGCGGGGAAACCGGGGAGCCCCCCAACCCCGGACGCCCCCTGGCGGCGGGAGACGGCGCTTCGCGCCGCTTCCCCCGCCGCAGCCTCTCCCTCGGCGGCCGAGCGCAGCAAAGGCGGCGGCGGAAGCCTCCATAGGTGGGTGGCGGCGGCAGCGGCGCTTTGCGCCGCTTCCCCCCGGCAATGACGGCGGCGCAGTTTCGCCCGGCCGGAAGTGTCTCTGCGTCGTCCCGCCCCCCTCTCCGCCCCCTCCAATCCCTGCGTCCGTCTGTGCCATGCGCAGTACCTCACTTCCGTGACACACGGAAAATTGCAGGTGGACACAGGGACACTTGAAGATTATAATATAGGATTATAATTTATTATTTATACCCCGCCCATCTGGCTGGGTTTCCCATCTGTCTCGGTGGCCAATGGAGAAGGAGACTTCACCTTTGGGGGTGAAGCCAAACCATTGGGGAGTTACAGCGCCTGCTGTGGCTGTAGAGACAGATGGGGAGAGACATGTTTTGTTGCAGCTGGGGCAAATGAAGGTGTCTGTTTGTACAGATGCACCAGGCGTTTCGTCTCTCTGTGCTTCTCTCAGCAGCCATGACGAACCTATGCTGGGCTTCCTCAGAGTGTGCTGTCAAGGCTGCATCATGTGCAAGCAACATCTCTCAGATAAAAATCTGCCACACTTTCGTCTGGGCACGGAGAGTTGCAGGGTGAGCAGACCCCCTGTCTCTCCTTGTATGGATATACACACTCTTATAAGAATTTAAGGTCTCAAATATATAAATTAAATGTTCATAACTTTACAAGGCAAACACATACATAAGTGTATAAAACATGTGTCTGAAATAGTACAGTACAATCCTGAAGTCATTTTGACTCCCAATGACCTCAAATATTCCTCTGCCGTAGGGAGGCAAATGGGGAAAGCTGTTTCCTCCTGGCTGGGGCATACTTCATTTGCATATGACTAGAGGTGGGCGTGACCTAACCTGTCCAGGTAACAAAAGGGCGAGTCACGAACCACTCTCTCTTTGGCTTCCTCCGTCGTTGGAGCAGTTTTTTATCTAGAAATGCTCTGTTGGCTTTCATCCAACAGAGGACACTGGGATTATCCGCATATGGGATAGGATCCACATGTAACTAAGTCTGCCTTCAGGGATTCAACTGTGAACTGATGATGTGAGTAAACGTCTTTTCTATACTGTACTTTAAACAAGATGGTGGTGTGTTTATTATTTTAAGAGGGATATAAGGGAACTTACCAGGAACACTGTGCATTTAAAGGGGGAATGTGAAACTCTGCTAAGTAAAGGAACTTGCTAGCGCAAGTCAGGAACATTCCCACAGTTGTCAGGTCTGCGAAGGCGAGGTACAAGGGGCATCCCTGCTCTTGTTATGCCATACTAAAATGTCACGTTCCCACAGATGTGGAAGGGATCTTAGGTGGCGCTTGTAACCCAGCCAGTTCTGCTGGTGAGGCATTTATGGGCTGAGGTGATCTTGCAGGTATTATGTATTCCTTGAGATACTGAGGGCCACATGGAGGCTTCTCGAGGCCAAAAATAAGGCCTTGAGTCCCGTTCAGAAGAAACAAACTGCAGAACCAATTGTGTCACTTTAGAACAGGCCGTCATTTAGAACAGCAGCTTAGGTTTCCTGAGGGCAGCTCCATATCCTTTGCAGTCACCTGTCGTGTCCCCAATGGTAACTGTAGCTAGCTGTCAAGAACGCACGCCACTCCGAGAAGTCAGCGGAAGATGTCTTGAAGTTTATTGTACAGCACACAGAGAAACGTGGAAAGTCCGTAAGGATTCTGAGGAGGCCATCTCAGAATCCCTCTTAAATACATTTTGCTGGGTGACTCCCAATTCCCCCCTCCCTTCTGCCCTAAGGGTCCAGGGGCAATCCTCTTCCCCACCCGGGATGGCTTGGACAAAAGAGTTAACTGCTCCGGTCTGCCCGTGCCATTCATGGGTGTCTTTTACATTGTTATTGCGATGCTGACGGTTCCGCTGCGCCCGCCGCTGATGGCTCGTTAGCGGTCGTTATCGCCCATCCTGGGGTTGTTTACCCCGAGGGGCATGCCTGGGCGAGGTCGGGCCTTGCTGCGCTCGGTTTAACCCCTACGCGCCTGGATCCGCTGTCGCCCCCTTTCCTGGCCCGCTGCATGGTTCCCCTTCCTGGCGCCCGCATGGCGCGACCCCACTGTCTAGTCGGGTCGCGACATCACCTCACCCAGTGCTAAAAGTTGCAAAGGGCCACTTCAGTGAGGCTATTGCTGCAGCTAACAGTCAACCTCAGAAAAGTCAGACCCTGCATAATTTCAAATTTTGCATGGCTGACCTAGACAAAGCTTGCAAACTGGTCCTTTAGAAAAACCACCTGATTTCCATATACATTGCTGTGCAAACCACATGGCTGGTTTGAAGGCTAAAGTTCGACCGTGGAATAATTTTGCTCTTTTTGACTCAAATCTGTCATGAGTTCAAGTCACTGAGCATATCTGATGGCCAAGCACCAGTCTCTGAATCAAAGTGGGTAACCGCCTCTTGTTCCTGTTCCTGTTTTTTAATTTTCTTTTAGGCCTCATTTACACACCAAGCTTTCTTCCTTTAAAAGCAAACATAATTTTCCAGGTCTATTTGTCAAGGCACTTGCCAGCAAGGATGGAGAACGTTAATCCCCCCTCTTGCCTTGGGTAGGTTTCAAGCCAGAGCTGCGGGGGGAAATGAAATAGATTTAATTTGTATCAGAAAATACCTGATTTTCGTGGATGTAGATATTGCCCTGACCATAACTCGTCAGAACCATAATTCCCTCAGAAGGTAAAGATCAAATCAAAAGAACTCTTGATATTTTTGCAGTTGGTAACTCATTTCATGATTGTCCAAATCAGAAAACTTTATTGGATATCAAATTCGTGGAACGGCATCTAGAACATTGCCTTACAAGAAAATGTCAGATGGCACATGGGATTTTTATCTCGAAAAAACAAACTGGACTCTTTCGTGGCAGTTTGATGGGACTTTGTTCAATCTACCAATGATGAGCACCTAAATCAGTTCCTCTCACTGGTGTTTTTTTTAAATATAAGTTTTATTTGTTTTCCATTTAACATTATACATTCACATCATCTTTATCCACTATACTGCCTTGAGTCTTAGAGCCTATCGGCTTTCTTCCCTCCTGCCTCATGGCTTTCAAAATTAACCTTTATAACATTGCAATTTATACATTTTCCAATTCTAATGACACTCATTGCAAAATATCTCCAAAAAATAAATAAAGATACAAAGATGGAAAATTTCTCATTACAAGTCTTCAGACAACCCTGCTAGTGATGTTAATTGCTTACAATGATCTTTCAGATATCGTATGAATTTACTCCAGTTCTTCGCCAGTTCTGCAAAGTCTATCATCTTCATCTGCCACTCTTCTCTTCTGACTGGTTTTGAGAGAAATATGGACATGATAAGACTTTCTTCCTGGACTTATTTCTATTCAACGATATATGTGTTTTCCAGATTAGTCAATTGCCTTGGAGATAGGCACGCACTCCTCTGCCTGCTATGTTTTCTGTCTTTGCCTTATTTTGTATTTATAACATATATCTATCTTGTTGTTGTTTAGTCGTTTAGTCGTGTCCGACTCTTCGTGACCCCCTGGACCAGATCACGCCAGGCACTCCTGTCTTCCACTGCCTCTCGCAGTTTGGTCAGACTCATGTTGGTAGCTTCGAGAACACTGTCCAACCATCTCATCTTCTGTCGTCCCCTTCTCCTTGTGCCCTCCATCTTTCCCAACATCAGGGTCTTTTCCAGGGAGTCTTCTCTTCTCATTAAGTGGCCAAAGTCTTGGAGCCTCAGCTTTGATGAATGCTTTGATGGTGTTTCCTGCTTGGCAGGGGGTTGGACTGGATGGCCCTTGGGGTCTCTTCCAACTCTAGGATTCTATGATTCTATGATTCTATGATTCTATGGTTGGGGGCTTCCCATTCCGCTTCTCTCCATCGGGAGAAAGGACTCCACAGCTGGCTTCCATCATTAACTGATTCAAAGCAGGTGGGCAACGCATGGCTGGGCTATGAAGTCCCTCTCGCTCCAGGCAAGGGAAGGGACACTGACTCGCTGAGCTCACTGTGACTGTTGGCGGCAGCTGAACTATGTTTCCCAGAAGGAGGCGGGGGAGGGGGAGGAAGGAAGGAAGGAAGGATCAGTGGGTGGGTGGGCAGACGGTTGGACGGAGCACTCCAATGGGCACAATTTGGGCAGAGACATTAAGTACCCAGCAATGCGGACATGTTAAGGATACAAAGGCAGGTGGTTGACTGCACATTCCCAGAGGTTAATTATTAAGGCGACGAAAGAAATGAAACCCATAGTCTTGCAACCTGTGCCAACAGCTACTTCACACTACTGCACTATAAAGGTTAGGAAGTGGGTGTGGTTTTTCTTTTTTACCCGTTTTAGAATTTTCCCTTTTCCTATGTTTTAAACTACTGGTTGCTGGCGTCTGTCTGTCTTGGGAGACAACAAAGGAGTGTGCCTTCAGGGGGCAAGTCATAGAATCCTAGATTTGGAAGAGACCCCAAGGGCCATCCAGTCCAACCCCCTGCCAAGCAGGAAACACCATCAGAGCATTCCTGACAGGTGGCTGTCAAGCCTCTGCTTAAAGACCTCCAAAGAAGGAGACTCCACCACACTCCTTGGCAGCAAATTCCACTGTCAAACAGCTCTTACTGTCAGGAAGTTCTTCCTAATGTTGAGGTGGAATCTTCTTTCTTGTAGTTTGAATCCATTGCTCCGTGTCCGCTTCTCTGGAGCAGCAGAAAACAACCTCCCTCCCTCCTTTATATGACATCATTTTATATATTTGAACATGGCTATCATATCACCCCTTAACCTTCTCTTCTCCAGGCTAAACATACCCAGCTCCCTAAGCCGTTCCTCATAAGGCATCGTTTCCAGGCCTGGACCATTTTGGTTGCCCTCCTCTGGACACGTTCCAGCTTGCCAGTATCCTTCTTGAACTGTGGTGCCCAGAACTGGACACAGTATTCCAGGTGGGGTCTGACCAGAGCGGAATACAGTGGTACTATTCCTTCCCTTGATCTAGATGCTTTACTCCTATTGATGCAGCCCAGAATTGCATTGGCTTTTTTAGATGCTGCATCACACTGTTGACTCATGTCAAGTTTATGGTCTACCAAGACTCCTAGATCCTTTTCCCATGTACTGCTCTCAAGCCAGGTGTCACCCATCCTGTATTTGTGCCTTTCATTTTTTTTGCCAAGTCAAATCGTTGGGGAGTTATAGCACCTGCTGTGGCTGTAGAAACCGAAAAGAGAGAGACATGTTTGGTTGCAGCTGGGGCAGATGAAGGCGTCCAGTTTCACTGATGCACCCGGGCGTTTTTTCTCTCTGTGCTCCTCCCAGTCTTCATTCCTCCTCTAGGGATTCACACCATTTGAATGGCAATGCCCATCAACTTTTTTGGGTCAGTTGTGGACTTAAGGGCTTCATTTTGGACAAAAGCACTTTCTGCAGTCCGGAAGCTCAAGAACGAAACCACAACTCCTGCCGAGGAGGGCAGTGAGTGAGGAAAAATAAAGCCTTTGCGCCAGAAGCTCACATGGCGCTAAATCTAGCTCAGAACAAAAGTTGAGTAAGAGCTGGCAGTCTTTCCCACCAGACATGACATTCATTCTGAGCTTGTTCAGGGTTTTCCCCCTGCACAATCTAGGGCTCATATTTTTCGGATTATTAGTTAAATCTGTCTCTTCAGGAGGGTTTCCCATGACTTAGCAATGCCAGCGGAAATGTAAAGCAAAACTGAGAGGAGCAACAAGTGGTGTTGCACACTGTCGCTTCCAGGAAAGGAGGAAGTCCAAGTTGGCTCTTGAAGGCTCAGCAATCCACAAAATGTTCCTGGAGTTCCTTGAAAGAACTGTTGTAAGAATTTTAAGGTTTTATATCTATAATAATTGTTATTAATGTACCAAGCAAACAAGGCCACATGTCTGAAGCAGAAAGTCCTGGCACCGTTTTGACTCTTAAAACTGACCAAATGTTTCTCTGCAAGGAGGAAAGGGGTGAGAGAACCTTCCCATTGTCTCAGAAATTCAGTAATCACCATCTCAAAGGAATGGCCAGACTGCCCAGGAAAGGCAATCAGATAAGACATTATCATATGAAGTGGCAGACAGGAGGTAAACAGCGCACTCAGATTTCTGCTGGAGACCGCCTTTTTCTATGATGTAGCTGTGATCTTTCCCAACATCAGGGTCTTTTCTAGGGAGTCTTCTCTTCTCATGAGGTGGCCAAAGTACTGGAGCCTCAGCTTCAGGATCTGTCCTTCCAGTGAGCACTCAGGGCTGATTTCTTTAAGAATGGATAGGTTTGATCTTCTTGCAGTCCATGGGACTCTCAAGAGTCTCCTCCAGCACCATAATTCAAAAGCATCAATTCTTCGGCGATCAGCCTTCTTTATGGTCCAGCTCTCACTTCCGTACATTACTACTGGGAAAACCATAGCTTTAACTATACGGACCTTTGTTGGCAAGGTGATGTCTTTGCTTTTTAAGATACAAACCTAGACAGCATCTTAAAAAGCAAAGACATCACCTTGCCAACAAAGGTCCGTATAGTTAAAGCTATGGTTTTCCCAGTAGTAATGTACGGAAGTGAGAGCTGGACCATAAAGAAGGCTGATCGCCGAAGAATTGATGCTTTTGAATTATGGTGCTGGAGGAGACTCTTGAGAGTCCCATGGACTGCAAGAAGATCAAACCTATCCATTCTTAAAGAAATCAGCCCTGAGTGCTCACTGGAAGGACAGATCCTGAAGTTGAGGCTCCAGTACTTTGGCCACCTCATGAGAAGAGAAGACTCCCTAGAAAAGACCCTGATGTTGGGAAAGATTGAGGGCACAAGGAGAAGGGGACGACAGAAGATGAGATGGTTGGACAGTGTTCTCGAAGCTACTAACATGAGTTTGGCCAAACTGCGAGAGGCAGTGAAGGATAGGCGTGCCTGGCGTGCTCTGGTCCATGGGGTCACGAAGAGTCGGACACGACTGAACGACTGAACAACAACAAGCTGTGATGTATCTGAGGGGTGGTCCTGGGTTACACCCCTTTTTGTGATGTATGCATGATGTATAGGGGGTGGTCTTGAGCGGAAAGGGGGGAATTTCAAAGTCTATATAGGAGCTTGCACACCATTGTTGGGGGTTGCTCCTCCATTTTTGGGAGTGAGGGCCCTGTTGCAACAGATACAATAAAGATTTTGCTTCTCAATTTTTCTCTGGCTGGCCTCTGTAATTTACTCCTTCCGATGGAGAACCTCAAAAGACTCTTGTGTACCCCATAAGGGAATAAGAGCAGATTTTCAGAACCAACATCAGGTGTGTCTGATCCTTTTTGGACTCACTGGCGCGTCATGGGGGCAGAGGGGCCGGAACGCAGACATGCTGCGCTGACCCCAAAAGCACCCCAGGACCTCTGCAACCCACCTGCTTCGCCATGCAATGAAGCCTCCCCCCCAAACTCTCTTTCAGCCTTCCTTTTGAGCAGAGACATTGAGAAAGGGCAAGCCTTGGTGTTACATATTTATAGAAACAGACGAAACTCACAAAACAATAGAATCATAGAATCCTAGAGTTGGAAGAGACCCCAAGGGCCATCCAGTCCAACCCCCTGCCAAACAGGAAACACCATCAAAGCATTCCTGACAGGTGGCTGTCAAGCCTCTGCTTAAAGACTTCCAAAGAAGGAGACTCCACCACGCTCCTTGGCAGCAAATTCCACTGTCGAACAGCTCTTACTGTCAAGAAATTCTTCCTAATGTTTAGGTGGGGTCTTCTTTCTTGTAGTTTGAATGCATTGCTCCGTGTCCGCTTCTCTGGAGCAGCAGAAAACAACCTTTCTCCCTCCTCTATATGACATCCTTTTATATATTTGAACATGGCTATCATATCACCCCTTAACCTTCTCTTCTCCAGGCTAAACATACCCAGCTCCCTAAGCCGTTCCTCAGAAGGCATCGTTTCCAGGCCTTTGACCATTTTGGTTGCCCTCTTCTGGACACGTTCCAGCTTGTCCGTATCCTTCTTGAACTGTGGTGCCCAGAACTGGACACAGTATTCCAGGTGGGGTCTGACCAGAGCGGAATACAGTGGTACTATTCCTTCCCTTGATCTAGATGCTATACTCCTATTGATGCAGCCCAGAAAACGAACTGGACTTCAGAAAAGGGCAAGTGAAATGATCCAGGCAGTGTTTTCCTCCACCATAGCCATTCTAAGAGAACAAGGGAGGCATTCAGGGCGAGTTCTGGCGCCTCTTTCTCTAGAAAAACAGCACTGGAATCCCGGGGACTCCCCTGAGAAGAAAGGTTGCAGCATTTGGGACTTTTTAGTTTCGAGAAGACACGACAGGAAGTTGGCAAATTATGCATGGAATGGGGAAAGAGGATAGAGAAAAAGCTTTCCCCCTCTCTCGTAGCACCAGAACTTGTGGACATCGCAAGAAGCCGAATGTTCGAAGATTCAGGGCGGAGGAAAGAAAGGACTTTTTCACGCAGCGCGCAGTTGAACTATGGAACTCCCTGCCACAGGAGACAGCGAAGGCCACCAGCTTGGATGGTCTTAAAGAAATTCACAGAGAGCTATGGAGGGCTCCTAGCCTGGATGGCTCTGCTCTGCCTCCCCGGTCAGAGGCAGCGATGCGTCCAAATGCCAGTTGCTGGAATTCACAGGACGGTCAGGTGCTTTCGTGCTCATGTTCTGCTGGGAAAGGGATCAACTACGTCTTACGAGAAGTTGTCAGTTTCCCTGGAAGTATTTAAGAGCTTTTAGTTAAGCAGGTGCTGCAGATTTAATGGGTACCGTACCTCTAGGCCATGCTTAAACAATTTAAACTACCGGTATTTGGTGAAGAATGTGGTGTTTTGTTTTGTTTTGGCTGCTTGGGGTACGTGGGTGGGAGGCAGGGATTTCCTGTGAGTCAGGAACCAGATGTATAAAGCGCTTCCTTCTCCCTCCGCCAAGACACCCCCCTTGAGAAGAGGGCGAAGAGGATGTCTTCAGCCACAGGTAGGGAGCCAGCCGCCTCCACCGCCTCTGCCAAGGCTTCTTGGCCACACTCTCTGCAGCCTCAGTGGCGCCATGTGCGCCCACACAGACGTGCCCCTTCAGTGGCATCGGAAAAGAGGGAGGAAGCAGCTGCAGGTCCAAGGGGGACTTTGCCTCTTTCTTGAAGTGTAACTCTGTACACTTCAAACCAAGGCTGCGCACCTTCAAAGCACAACTTCCCTAAAGAATCCTGGGAACTGTGGTTTGCAAAGGGTGCTGGGAACTGTAGTTCTCTGAAGGAAACCAAGCCTTGTGAGGAACAGTTGAGGGAGCTGGGGATGCTGAGCCTGGAATGGAGGAGACTGAGAGGAGACAGGAGTAAAGATAAAGGGACCCCTGACTGTTGGGTCCAGTCGTGACTGACTCTGGGGTTGCAGCGCTCATCTCGCTTTACTGGCCGATGGAGCCGGCGTACAGCTTCCAGGTCATGTGGCCAGCATGACTAAGCTGCTTCTGGCGAACCAGAGCAGCGCACAGAAACGCCGTTTACCTTCCCTCCAGAGCGGTACCTATTTATCTACTTGCACTTTGACGCGCTTCAAACTGCTAGGTGGGCAGGAGCTGGGACCAAGCAATGGGAGCTCACCCTGTTGCGGGGATTTGAACCGCCGACCTTCTGATCGGCAAGTCCAAGAGGCTCTGTGATTTAGACCACAGCACCTGAGGGGAGACAGGAGAGCCATCTTCAAATGCCTTCCACGTGGAAGATGGAGCAAGCTAGTTTTCTGCTGCTCCGGAGGGAAGGATCTGAACCAAGGGATCCAAATGGCAAGAAATCAGATTCCGACTAAGCAGCAGGAAGAAACTTCTGACAGGAAGAGATGCTCAACAGTGGAATGGTCCCCCTTGGGAGGTGGGATTCTTGAGCTGTTCATTCCTGCAGACCCTCCAAGTGTCCTTATTTTCCAGGGATGTCTCTGATTTAGCGAAGCCGTCCTGGTTTTGGATTTGATCCTGGGATGTCCCCCTTTTCCTTAGGATGTCCCTATTTTCATTGGAGGAATGTTGGAGGGTATGCAGTTATCTGACTCCGGAGCCGTCTGAAGGCTATCCTGTATAGGGAAGGGTTTTTAAAAAATGTTTTATTGTGTTTTTATATATGTTGGAGGCTGCCCAGAGTGTCTGGGGTAACCCAGTAAGATGTGCGGAGTCTGAACAGTAAAATTATCGTTCTCTATTTCCATCAGGGAAATGTTCGAGGGTTTGTTCCTGCATTGCAGGGGGTTGGGCTAGATGACCCTTGGGGTCCCTTACAATTTTGTTCTATTCTTTGGGGGCATTTGTGAATGACCATTGTCAACGTGGTGCAGTAGCGATAAAGATAATAATTTGTCCATTCATATCTGCTCATCTATTTATTCCTTGCACTACCACTTTGCCTTCCTGCCGAGGTGCTATGCAAAGTTAAAATGCTAAAACACACCCATTAATGGGTGGAGGGCGTAACGCTGGCCCAGTGGTGGCCTTGGGGACAGAGTGACGGCAGATACCCGGGGCTCCTCTTGGCCTGACTGCCTTCCTCTGAGGGAGAGGAAGGACTCCCTTGCTGGGAACTAAGTGCTTGGTCACTTTTCGCATTTTATTACATCTTAGGACCTCTGGCGGGACGCGGGTGGCGCTGTGGGTTAAACCACAGAGCCTAGGGCTTGCCGATCAGAAGGTCGGCGGTTCGAATCCCCGCGACTGGGTGAGCTCCCGTTGATCAGTCCCAGCTCCTGCCAACCTAGGAGTTTGAAAGCACGTCAAAGTGCAAGTAGATAAATACTGTGTTTCTCCTAAAATAAGACACCGTCTTATATTTCCCCCCCCCTCAAAAAAACACAATATGGCTTATTTTCGTGGGAATGTCTTATTTTAACTGCTCCGCGTCGGTACGCAGCTTAAGCAGGCATCTGCAAACTTCGGCCCTCCAGATGTTTTGGACTACAATTCCCATCATCCCTGACCACTGGTCCTGTTAGCTAGGGATCATGGGAGTTGTAGTCCCCAAACATCTACAATTTGGGACTACAATTCCCATCATCCCTGACCACTGGTCCTGTTAGCTAGGGATGATGGGAGTTGTAGTCCCCAAACATCTATAATTTGGGACTATAATTCCCATCATCCCTGACCACTGGTCCTGTTACCTAGGTACTGCTATGCTGGCCACATGACCTGGAAGCTGTGCACCGGCTCCCTCGGCCAGTAAAGCGAGATGAGCGCCACAACCCCAGAGTCGTCCACGACTGGACCTAATGGTCAGGGGTCCCTTTACCTTTAGGACCTCTGGCACTTATGCTTTGCTTTTGTTTTGCACCTGCATTACGTCAACTGAGACCTTTGTGGTTTAAGGCAGCTAACGGGCAAAGGAACGGAAAGAAGCAGATCTTTTCAGGCAGGCATTTCAGATGCCTCAAAGCAGCACTTTTGCCGCTCAGCCCCACCCTGTGCAATGGCTAGACCACCTCCTTTCTCTCTTAACCTTTCAAAGCCATCTGAGCCAGTGGTCATTGCAGCAGCATCCTGCAGCAGGAAGTTCCCAAGGTTCACGATGTGCGAAGGAGCTCTTTGCCCATTGTGAGCTGGGGAGAGGCTCCCTTGGGCTGCAGGGCTCCGGGGCCAATCAATGAGTGGGTGGAGACTCTTGCTGGCTGCACATGCTAACTGTCTCTCTCTCCCCCCCCACCCCATCCCCACCCCTCTCTCTTTCCAGGCCTCCGCCACCAGGCACGCTGCCTGCTCTTGGCCCTGATCTGCAGCGGCACCTCCTTTCAAGGTAAGGCAAAGTGGCCAGTGGGAGGAGATAACCCTCTAACAACACTCCCCCCCCCCCAAAAAAAACCCATTGGCCTTTTAAAAGTGAGGGATTAGCAGTCAGGGATCAACTGCCCCACAGTGTTCACAGCCAGACCTTTCCAGAGGGTCTCCATCACCTTTGGCAGCATCTTGGTCTGGAAACCCAGCCTTGTGAGGAACGGTTGAAGGAGTTGGGTATGTTTAGCCTGGAGAAGAATGACAGGCCATGTGGTAAAGGTAAAAGGACCCCGGCCGTTAGGTCCAGTCACGGACGACTCTGGGGTTGCAGTGCTCATCTCGCTTTATTGGCCGAGAGCCGGCGTACAGCTTCCGGGTCATGTGGCCAGCATGACTAAGCCGCTTCTGGTGAACCAGAGCAGCACACGGAAACGCCGTTTACCTTCCTGCCGGAGCAGTACCTATTTATCTACTTGCACTTTGACGTGCTTTCGAACTGCTAGGTTGGCAGGAGCAGGGACTGAGCAACGGGAGCTCACCCCGTCGCGGGGATTCGAACCGCCGACCTTCTGATCAGCAAGCCCTAGGCTCTGTGGTTTAACCCACAGCGCCACCTGGGTCCCAGGCAATGTGATAGGTAAAGGTAATGGTAAAGGGACCCCTGACCATTAGGTCCAGTCGTGTCCGACTCTGGGGTTGCGCGCTCATCTTGCATTATTGGCCGAGGGAGCCGGCGTACAGCTTCCAGGTCATGTGGCCAGCATGACTAAGTCGCTTCTGGCGAACCAGAGCAGCGTACGGAAACGCCGTTTACCTTCCCGCCGGAATGGTACCTATTGATCTACTTGCACTTTGATGTGCTTTTGAACTGCTAGGTGGGCAGGAGCTGGGACCGAGCAGCGGGAGCTCACTCCGTCGCAGGGATTCAAACTGCTGACCTTCTGATCAGCAAGCCCTAGGCTCTGTGGTTTAACCCACAGTGCCACCTGGGTCCCCTATAGGCAATGTGATAGCCGTCTTCAAATATCTGAAAGGGCTGCCGCAGGGCAGGTGGAGCAAGCCTGTCTTCTGTTGCTCCAGAGGGTGGGACCCGAACCAAGGGATTCAAAGGGCAAGAAAGCAGATCCCGACAAAACATCAGGAAGAATTTTCTGGTGGTAAAAGCTGTTCGAATGTGGAGCGGACTCCCTTGGAAGGTGATGGACTCTCCTTCACTGGAGAGTTTAAAGCAGAGGTTGGGGGTGGGGGGCATCTGCCAGGGATTCTTTAGTTGAGATTCCTACCTTGCAGGGGGTTGGACTGGATGAGCCTTGGGAGCCCCTTCCAACTCTACAATTCTACCCAGAACAAAGAGTCTGTTGGCTCTTTGGCGGGGCTGAGGCAGGGGCCTAATCCACAGACATCAGAGTGGGTGCGACACCAGAGCAGGGAACTTTGACACAGATGTTAAATGCAAAGGGAGAGGCAAATCCCTGAGCAGACTGTTCCACAGGCTTTTCTGGCGCAGGCCTTGCCAGCGCTTGGGAACCAGACGGTGAGGGGCAGTGGGTGGTCTGCCAACATGCTCAGGAGTCCATACGATGCCTTTGCACCTTTCAGAAAGCGCTCTCTTCTTTGCAGTACAATAAGCAGCTCAAGTCGTGGTTCAAGCCAGTGTGGTGTAGTGGTTAAGAGCGGTAGACTCGTAATCTGGTGAACCGGGTTCGCGTCTCCTCTCCTCCACATGCAGCTGCTGGGTGACCTTGGGCTAGTCACACTTCTCTGAAGTCTCTCAGCCCCACTCACCTCACAGAGGGTTTGTTGTGGGGCAGGAAGGGAAAGGAGAATGCTAGCCGCTTTGAGACTCCTTCGGGTAGTGATAAAGCGGGATATCAAATCCAAACTCCTCCTCTTCTTCTCCATTGGAAACCACCCACCAGTCATCTCAGGGGGCTTAGGAGGTCATCTTCTTCTCCTTCTTTCAAGGGTTTTCTCTTTTCAGATGCAGCCGCAAATGTGCAGCCACACATCTCTTCTGACCTTGTCGCACAGAAGCCGCCCTGTGGTAAGCCCTGCCCCCTTTGCACAAGCAAGTCAGACCGGTTTGAGAGGGGTGCTGGGGGTCCGGGGTGGAGAAATTATTGGTCCATGGAGGGACGATAGCCAATGAAGCCTAGCTTTGGGAACCTTTGGCCCCCCAGGAACATGAAGGTTGCCCCCCCAAGACCCACCAGAAGCAGCTTGAGTCTTCCTTAGTATAGTGCGCAAGACTTGTCAGGAAGAATCGGTCAGCCTCTCCTTGGAGAACTCCTGATATTTATATGCAGCAGAATTAAAGCCCCTACAGGGAATTATTTCTTTGCACAAGGAATATTGCCTCAAATCCAGCAGGTACCTCAAAGCAGCCCACAAGCAGCAAGCTCGAGGGTACCCCTTGAAGCTGGATGTTGGAAGACTCAGGAGAGAGAAAATACTTCATGAAGCTCATAGTTAAACTGTGGAACTCCCTGCCACAGGAGGCAGTGATGGCCACCAACTTGAATGGATTTAAAGCGGGGTTAGACAAATTCATGGAGGAGGAGAGGGCTATTGATGGCTCCCAGCCAGGCTGGCTTTGCTCTGGCTCCACTGCGGGGGGTGGGGGGGTGGGTCAATGCTTCTGAATCCCAGCTGCTGGGAACCGCAGGAGGGGAGGGGGCTCTTGTGTTTGAATCCTGCTTGTGTGTTTCCCATCGGGGCACTGGGTTGGCCACTGTGAGAAGAGGATGCCGGACTAGATGGGCCATTGGCCTGATCCAGCACCCTCTTATATATTTGCCCGCACCTGGACAGCCATTAGGAACTTGAATTGCAGAGGGCGGGAGAAGCTGGGAGAGTCTGCTAGCCCCCCCAAAATTTAAAGGAGACTCGTGGTACCTTAAAGACTGATAATTTTGAGGCAAGCAGGTGGGTTGCCTGAATGGGACAGTCTTTTACCATGCAGCCTGAGGTTACAAAGCACATTTAAAGGGTTCAGATTGGAAGTGTTGGTGCTGACCTTGAAAGCCCTAAACGGCCTCGGTCCAGTATACCTGAAGGAGCGTCTCCATCCCCATCATTCAGCCCAGACACTGAGGTCCAGCTCCGAGGGCCTTCTGGTGGTTCCCTCCCTGCGAGAAGCAAAGCTACAGGGAACCAGGCAGAGGGCCTTTTCGGTAGTGGCGCCCGCCCTGTGGAACGCCCTCCCACCAGATGTCAAAGAGATAACAACTACCTGACATTTAGAAAACATCTGAAGGCAGCCCTGTTTAGGGAGGCTTTTAATGTTTAACAGATTATTGTATTTTAATGTTCTGTTGAAAGCAGCCCAGAATGGCTGGGGAAGCCCAGCCAGATGGGTGGGGTATAAATAATAAATTATTATTATTATTATTATTATTATTATTATTATTATTATTAGGAAAAGTCAATGGGGGGGCAGAGGAGACTTGGAGTGCTCACTCCCAGTGTTCTCCCCCCCCCCAAAAAAAGAGGGATTCTGTCTGGCCGACACATGCCACACCTTTGCTTTCTCAATGTCCATTCAAGATTGCCCAGATCCCCACAGGTGTGCAGTCTACCCTCTGCACCCCAGTAATTTCATGCGCCATCTGCCTGGTCCTCCAGGGCCACTCCCTCCAAAGGGGTGGCCGTTTGGCCTTCCTTCTGGACCCTATCGGGTGACTTCATTTGGTCTCTCCTCCTCTTCAGGAAAACAGATCCGCATCCCGTGCGAGGGCTACACAGACTACGAAGACAGCGGAATAATGTACTGGCTGGCCAACGACCAGTTCGTGTCGGAACTGTACCCAGGTGGAGAAGTGAGCGAGGGGCGCACCGAGTGAGTAAACCCTGCGGCTTCCGGGGGACCTGGCAGTTGGCCCGTTTCACTGCAGGGGGTTGGGCTAGATGGTCCTTGGGACCCCCCCCCAACTCTGTTCTACGGTTCTGAAAGTGTCAGAGCACCTGCCTTGCATTTAGAAGGTGCCATGTTCAGTCCCCAGTGGCAGCCCCTCCAGGGCGGGCTGGAAACACCTTCTGACCCTGTGGAGAGCGACTACTGCTGGTCGGAGGGGACAACGCTGAGCTCAATGGAGCAGCCGTCTGACTCCTCGAAGGCAGCCTCTCATGGATGGGAAGTAGGGGAAATGGTCATCCATGGTTTACCCATGAGCCCAACTCTCAGGGGTTTTGCTCGGAGTCCAGCCTTTCCATGTGGCTTCTGCAGCAGCCTGCGACTTTCGGAGGACCTGCCTCTGCTGTTACACCCGTCTCCACAATAGCTTCGTAAGGATGGGATCATGAAAGCTTTCTTAGCCTCTTTTGAAAATAATTTACAAGCTATGGGGCTTGTGTTTGAACCTTAGTGTAGGTTTTCACCTTGGAGAAGAAGCTAAATCAGGTGTTTTGAGTGGATAATTACGGTTTGGGAGTTTTCTGTTTGAAGTCCTTTTGAGTCTCCCCTTAAACTCAACAGCAATCATGCCTTATTTGAATTATAGTTAACGTATTACCCTCTTTTTTCCTTCTGAGGAAACTGTTAGACTTTCAGTGAAACGAGTTTTATAACTGGCACCTCGTTAAGGTTGTTTTGCAGTATTTTCATTATTTGTTATTTAGTAAGTTTGTTTTGTAGTATATTACATTAATTTAAGTTCAGTTGGAGGGCTCTTGCCATTATTTACATCCTTTAAGCAGTTGACTACGTGTTTTGAGTAATTCTGTTCAGGAGCTACTCCAAAAAGTTTTTTGAAAGCAACTTAGGTTGTATTACAGTATTTTTCATCATTTGAAGTTTTTTGGAGGGTTCTTTTCATTATTTATAATCTTTTGAGTTAGTTTACAATGTGTCTGAGCTTTTCTGTTTGAAAGCAACTTAAAAAAAAATTTTTTGAGAGTAATTTAACACATTTTTTGAATACACGTTTACCTAGTTTCAGGGTTTTTCCACAGGGTTATTTCCCTTCTTTTTTCTGCTGTTACACCCAGCAACATTCAAGGTCGTCCACTTATCAACGGCTACCAGCCACAATGGCTATTCCTCTGTCTCCACGGCTGGAGGTAGTGATGCTTCTGGGCGCCAGTTGCTGGAAACCACAGGAGGGGAGAGTGGCTCTTGGGCTCAGATCCTGCTTGCTGGCTTCCCACGGACAACTGCTCAGCCACTTTGAGATCAAAGGGTTGGGCTAGGTGGCCCAATGGCCTCACCCTGCAGACTCTCCTTATGTTCTTAGTAGGTGTATACGAAGCCCATAATAACTTGGGACCAGTTTACTTGCAAGATCACCTTACCCCACACAGAATCAGAGTTGGGAGGGACCCCCGAGGGACATCTAGTCCAACCCCCGGCCATGCAGGAATCTCAACTAAAGCATCCCGGTGCCCGCTCGACTGCGTCGATCTGTGGAACTGGCAGTGTTACAGGTGTACATTGTACCTGTTCTGCATTTGTAAGAAATCCATCTTTTAGTGTGCTAGTACTTGCACTCTGGTTTTCCCAGTAGTGATGTATGGAAGTGAGAGCTGGACCATAAAGAAGGCTGATCACCAAAGAATTGATGCTTTTGAATTATGGTGCTGGAGGAGACTCTTGAGAGTCCCATGGACTGCAAGAAGATCAAACCTATCCATTCTTAAAGAAATCAGCCCTGAGTGCTCACTAGAAGGACAGATCCTGAAGTTGAGGCTCCAGTACTTTGGCCACCTCATGAGAAGAGAAGACTCCCTAGAAAAGACCCTGATGTTGGGAAAGATTGAGGGCACAAGGAGAAGGGGACGACAGAGGACGAGATGGTTGGACAGTGTTCTCGAAGCTACCAACATGAGTTTGGCCAAACTGCGGGAGGCCGTGGAAGACAGGAGTGCCTGGCGTGCTCTGGTCCAGGGGGTCAGGAAGAGTCGGACACGACTAAACAACAACAACAACCCAGAATATTTAGAAAGCCCATGTGTTTTTTTAGGTCATTGCTGGCTTTAAAGCTTTTCCGACAATTTAAATAGTTTTTTCTAATAATCTCACTGTGTTGCTCTTTTTGTCAGCCTCTGAGGCTTTTCCAGAACCAAGCAGTGTATAAATTTTATGCAACCAACACTAAATTGCGCACTTTCCCCATCCCGTTCTCTCCCAAGGTCCGCTGTCTCCCTTCCAACTTATTTTCTGCCTTCTTTCTCTTCCCCACCCCAGGGAGAAAGCCAAGGGCGTCGGCCTCTCCCTGAAACGGGAGCTGATCATCAACACCTTCACAAACAAGATCCAGAACACAAGGTTGGAATGCGTCATCCTCGATCCGGCAGGCGCAGCGCGAAAGGCCGTCACCTGGAAGCCGAAACCACGTATCAGGAATCAGCGTGGCAAAGTCCCAGAGCAGATCGACAGCAGCAGCGCCTAAGGACTTTTGAGCAAGAGCTTCGGAGGTAAGCAGAGCCTTTGTGCTGGAGGGCAGAGTAGCAGGCAGCTCCCCCAAGTGCCCCCAAACTCTCTGCACCTTCCAATTGCTTGTATGCAAGAATTGTGAGTGCGAGGCCCTGCCTAGAAGACAAAGGGCTGGACCTGCGAAACACCACATTCCTCTCCAAGCAGAAGATCCTTGTTGGAGCAAGGAACATGCACTATGCAAATGTGTTTGCTAGGGAATCACAGCAAAGCTGTCCCCCCAGGCTTTCCAGCTGTAAAGACAAACAACATACAGTATCACGGTTGTTGTTGTTCAGTCGTTCAGTCGTGTCCGACTCTTCGTGACCCCATGGACCAGAGCACGCCAGGCACGCCTATCCTTCACTGCCTCTCGCAGTTTGGCCAAACTCATGTTAGTAGCTTCGAGAACACTGTCCAACCATCTCATCCTCTGTCGTCCCCTTCTCCTTGTGCCCTCAACCTTTCCCAACATCAGGGTCTTTTCTAGGGAGTCTTCTCTTCTCATGAGGTGGCCAAAGTACTGGAGCCTTAACCTCAGGATCTGTCCTTCTAGTGAGCACTCAGGGCTGATTTCTTTAAGAATGGATAGGTTTGATCTTCTTGCAGTCCATGGGACTCTCAAGAGTCTCCTCCAGCACCAGAATTCAAAAGCATCAATTCTTCGGCGATCAGCCTTCTTTATGGTCCAGCTCTCACTTCCGTACATTACTACTGGGAAAACCACAGCTTTAACTATACGGACCTTTGTTGGCAAGGTGATGTCTTTGCTTTTTAAGATGCTGTCTAGGTTTGTCATTGCTTTTCTCCCAAGAAGCAGGCGTCTTCGTGCATGCACACGAAAGCTCATACCAAGAACAAACTTAGTTGGTCTCTAAGGTGCTACTGGAAGGAATTTTTTTATTTTGTTTTGACTATGACAGACCAACACGGCTATCTACCTGTATCTGAAAAGGAGGCAGCTGCAATTGTTGGCAGTCCCAGGTGGAGTAGCAAGACTTTCTCCGACAAGTTATGAGCCAGTTAAGCCAGCACTGAGTTGATCTTGCACTCCTCTGACGCTCTGCATTGTACTGACACAGGCCTACAGCCTGACATTGTGGCCTCATTATTTCCCCAAAAACATATACAGTACACCACTTGTTTAAAAAATACCCACCAAAGTGGTTTGCATGCATACATGTGTGTGTGTGAATTGTAGTGTTGGAAGGCACCCAATGGGTCATTTAAGCCCCTGCAACCAATTTCTCTTCCTTTATGTATACAGTAGTATCTTGGTTCCCTAACAGCTTGGCTCCTGAACGAATTGGCTCCCGAACGCCGCAAACTTGGAAGTGTGTGTTCCGGTTTGCTAACGGTTTTTTTTAAAATAATCTATTTATTAGATTTTCCAATACAAATCACAGCAAATCACATTGAAATTATTCCCAATTACATTTCAAATTACAATCCAAATTAATTATACAATTCCCAATTAAAAGAAACATTCCAATTATGCCTAATTATTATACTTTTTATATATATGGACTTCCCATGCCTCGGACGCCGGAGCTTCCCTGATCACCTCCATCGATTGCTTTTCAAAATTCTTTCCAATATTTCCACAGCCGCTGATATATGCCAGCAAGCAGGCTAAATTATAATAAACAATGTCTCTGTGTGGATGAGGTCGATCTTCTTAATTCCAAATGCCACATTCCGACCGTCGCCATCTTCTCGTCCTGTTGTTCACCAAACTTCTTCACGCTGCTACTCTCCCCCGCTTGCTTCGCACATACCCCTTTCCAGGCGTGCCAGTCTCTAATATAAATCTAGGGTAATTTCAGAAGACAACCAGAACTGGCTTCTCCCTATGGAGTAGTGCTCTGCCTCACGGGCTCCCCACACCGATTCAATTCTTGCAGCGCCATTACTTGCGAAGTCGGAGGTCCTCCATTACTAATAAATCTTTCAGAGTCTTATTTTTACTGCCACACAGTTTATAAATATAAAATCATATCTTTTCTGCCAAAATCAATCTCAAGTCTTTAAAGTCCGCTTGCTATTTCCAAGTGAAAGTGGTTTTTCTGGGGGGAGGTTTTGCCCGTGTTAAGTATAATATTGAGGCAAAACAAGCATAGGGTCCAGGGCTCCCCCCTTTCTTTCCTGCTTTCACATACCATTATAAAGTCCATCTCTTCTTCCAGTTTTCTTCTTAGCTGCTCAGGGCTGGAACCATTAGCAATATTCTCTTTACTCCTTTGTCCGAGGCATGCCCAAAACTTTTTGCCTAATTGAAATTCCAAGTTCTGGGACTCGTGCACGAACAGGGTGGCTTCCAGGAGTTCCGGCCCCCACGGGTGCTATCAGCCCAGGCCCCCCGCTCCCCTCGAAGGGTCGGAACGGTTAAGGGGCAACTGCGGGCCAGCGGCCCCTCCCGTCATCCCGGGAGGACTAGGGAGGCTGCATACTCCCAAAGCAGCCGCCAAATTTCCCCGCGGGGGTCAGGAGTGATGTTATAAATCGGCCATTCTCCCGACGTGCTCGAGCGGAAGCCGATTTGCTAACGTTTTTCGGAAGCCGAGCGTCCGACACGGCTTCCTGCAGCCAATCAGAAGTGGTGCCTTGCTTTTCGAACTGTTCCATGAGTCAAACGGACTCCCGGAACGGATTAAGTTCGAGAACCAAGGTACCACTGTACAGCGGTTTAATAGCCAAGCTTCCCCAACCTGGTGCCCTCCAGATGTTTTGAACTACAACTCCCATCAGCCCCATGTTGGGGGAAAGCTTGCTTCGTAGGGACAGGAGAAATCGCCTCCTCCCTACATCTGACGAGGTAGGCTCAGGCCTGTGGCATCTTGTGCTACATAGAGTAGCTGCTCTGAAAACCAACCCTCTTTCTGTATTTTGCGGTTCCGCAGGGACACAAGAGGCAGGAGGGCAGCGGTGCGGCACAGCAGCCGAGGGATGGGAGAAGAGCGGGCGTCGTGGCTGCTGGGCGACCAACTTCCGGTTGCTTCTGCTCTCTGTTGGATCATGCAGCCTCCCTCTCTGCTCCAGGCAGCCCCCCCTCTGCCAGCTCCAGCCACCCACTCCAGAGGAAGGAAGGAGACCTCACTCCTCAAGGAAGAAGGAAAACGAAGGGGACATTGAGGGCGTGGGAAAGGTAGCATAATGCCATTCCTTCCTGGAGGATTTTAAACCTCACCCATATAGCTCCAAGCAGTATGTAGAACTGTGTTAAATAAAAGCTAGAGGTATCCTTTTTATGTTCTAGCTTGAACAAGTGGACCGCTGCCACTGGTTTTTCCTGTTGCCTTCATCGTCCACTCCCAGGAGGAGCCTGAAATATGACACTTTTAAGTAGATTCGCACCGCAAGCTCCTTCCCCTGGTGGAGGATGTGCTCCGTCACTGAGCTATGGTCCTCTTTGGACAGCAGATATGCACGGGCTTAATTCATATGTGAAATGCTGTTCTCGTTGGCTTCCAGTCTGGGGGCCGGGCCCATCGCACAGGGCTAGTTTGGTCTTAGAAAGATGTAAGAGTCGGGGACAAGGGAGACCCATGTTCTCCCTTGCACCAAGATCCTCCGTCTGAGGTCTTGCTCCTGCAAAGGTGGCCAGCGCCTTCCCTGGAAAGAGGCCCTGCCTTTGGACCACAAAACAAACAGGTGGTGGTAGGTGTACCTGTCTCAGGTGTCTGTGAAGATCTGGGTCTATTTCAGCCTGACTTCAGGGTGGCTACCCTGCCAGACAACCTGGATGAGGCAAGGAATGGAGAATGCAACTCTCTTGGCAACTTTAAGAGGCCACAAAATCCTCCTGGGCCACCCGCGGGGGGGGGGGGCGGGGCGGGGCGGCAGAGGGCTCTGCCCCACTGTCAGGGGTCAGGCAGGCCCCAGGTGGTGGTGGGGCAGAGGCAGCTCTGTTCTTGCAGGGGGGCAGGGGTGGGACTGTGCTGTAGGGCCTTGCAGAGTCCCATCCTGGCTCGTGTGCCTGTTGAACACTCGCATGGAGCTGCCTGAAGAGGCTGGTTAGGTCAACCACCTGATGACCCACAGCTGCGCTTTCCTTCTGCCATCAGGTCTGGCTGGGCCTTCTACGAAGGACTGCCTCAGAGGAGCAAGGGAGAAGGGTGAATTAACAGAAACGTAACCTTGGGAAGTGACCCTGTCAGTGGGTGGGTCCACTAGTCTGGAGAGACGAGGTGTACTTTCTCTTGATAAAAACATATAGAGTCCTGAGGGATCAGGCCAGGGATCCATTCTCCCATGTCCCTCCGGGGGCCAACAAAAGCCGCCTAGGAAAGCAATAGGACCTTCACCCTTTGGGGGCCTTTTGCATCCCACCATTTGACCGTCAGGCAGTGATTGAGGACATTACAGGAAGTTGGGCTAGCTGCCCCTTTGGGTCCCTTCCAACTCTACAATTCTATTTTAAAATGTACCTAAAGCTGACTGGCACACACAGAACTCCACTGCCCTCACTATGCAGCCGCCACCAACTGCAGCCCTTCTCAGCGCACCTTAAAATCAGTCCATGCCATTATCCACCACGCTCCAAGTATCTCCCCCCCCCCCCAATGTGGCTGCTGCCTGTCCCCAGTGAATGGCCAGGGCCGCTCCTCTGGCTGCCTGGACAGCACTTTCCTGGGGGAGCCGGTGTGGTGTAGTGGTTAAGAGCGGTAGACTTGTAATCTGGTGAACCGGGTTCGCGTCTCCGCTCCTCCACATGCAGCTGCTGGGTGACTTTGGGCTAGTCCCACTTCTCTGAAGTCTCTCAGCCCCACTCACCTCATAGTGTTTGTTGTGGGGGGGAAGGGAAAGGAGAATGCTAGCCACCTTGAGACTCCTTCGGGTAGTGATAAAGTGGGATATCAAATCCAAACTCATCTTCTTCTTCTTCTTCTATTTTAATGCCCCAGAAGGAAGGGGCTGTTCTGCCTCAGGTGTGGGTAGGTTTGGAACAGGACTTGCTCAGCAGGGACACTGGCTGACTCTGTCCAGTGCCAAAGTTTTCAATAAAAGCCATCTTTAAAGGGGAATGGATCTTTGTGGAAACTCAAAAGCGTTGAGAGAGAAAATGGCACTTTGTCCAAAAAGCTCAGAGGCAGCTCCTCGTACCTCTCAGCCCTAATGCCCTGATCTTAGACCGAAAGCCGCTTTCTGGGCTGTGCCCTGCCTCCGCTACACTCAAAGCAGGAGGAAACATTGCCAAGCCACTGTTTTTTGGGAGAAAAATACCATTTATTTACAAGTAGAAACATTATTTAAAATGACACATTTGATTGCTAAGTTCTCTACAAAGGCGAGTATTAGAGGGCTGCGAGTGGGGGCGGTGGGGGCACCCTCAGGCAGTGTCCCTCCCCTAGTCCAGGAAACAGCTCACCAGGGAGATCCGGCGGGGCTCTCCTGAGGGCCAAGACCCGCTGTGGGACGTTTGCCCACGGAAGGAAACCAAAGCGGGGGCCTTTGCACAGCTCCTGTGCACTCTGATGGAGCATCTGCAGGAAAAGGTCCAGCTGGATTGTGCCCCCCAAGATCAAGATCCGGCCCCACCGCTGCCCCTGCACAGCCACGCATCCCTCCGCCCCCTTTTCAGGAGGGACACTGCAGTGAGGCCTCCCCCCTGCCCCACTCCATGCCAGTGCCTACAGAGTACAATACAAAGCAACACAGCTAAGTAAAGCCTGCGGAATAAGGGAGGGTGAGAATGCACAGCCTGTACATAATGGAGCTTTCTCCTCCTGCTGCTGCTGCTGCTGCTGCTGCCCAGCCACCAGCGAGGGGCCCTTCAGGCAGCTGGTGCTCCCACCTCCTCCCAGGAACAATTCCTCCTGTTGCCAGGCTCAAGGGATTCTTTTTTTTTTACACCCTTCTTGCACAAAAGCCGCCCCAGCTCCCAAATGGTGGCTCACATCACCACGAAGCAGGCACATGACTCTATGACAACCAGGGCAAAGTTTTGCACAGGAGAGAAATGTGTTTCTCCCCCCCCCCCACTGCTTCTGGTAATGACTAAGCGACTAGTCCTCAATGTTTGACAGAAGCTTCCCACCCCAATTCTTTAGTCTGTTGGCCTTTGCTTTACAATTGGGCTTTTTTTAAAAAAAGAACCAAGGAGGCTGGGAAGAGGGTCGCCTTGCCACCTGCCATCCCCTTGCGAGTGGAAAGGAGAGCCGGATGGGGAAAACATCTCTGACTTTGGTGTGCCAATGAGCCAAGCCAAGAGCCCTTCCTTACTCAGCGTGAAAGGGAGGGAGCGTTCATTGGGGGGGGGGGACAGGAGAGGGGGACCTAGCTTCTCAAGAGGAGGTGCCACTCTGGGTGCTTAAGGAGGGGGAGTTGCATTGGCAAAGGTGGTAAACATTATGACACTGCCTCCCTGGGAGCGTAAAATACTGCCAGCCTAGTCCTCCTTTGCCAAGCACTCCCGATTGCTGCCTGATGGAACAGTGGCTTAAGAGCCAGACTCTGGAATGGTTTGGAGACTGTCCCATCCCCCTCGACACGCACACGCGGCTGCCATCATCACAGAGGGGAAAGCCCCCCCCCCAATACTCTCAGCCAAGGAGGCTCACCACCCACCATCACGTGGAAAACAGGGGGCGGGGGAAGAGTCCGTGCGCCAGCTGGCATCCTGACCAGAAGGCTGGGTTCTCAGGCCACGTCAGAGCTGGGAGGTAATATGAGGAGGGGGAGGAAGGCTGCTGGCGGCTCAGCTGGTAGCAGAGACTGGGAGGCCTTGGCACCCGGCTCCCTTCCTTCTGGGGAGATGCGGCAGGCGGGGGAGTTTTCGGCCAGGAAAAATGGCGTTAGAACTTGGTGTTCCTCGTAGACCTGGAGTTCGCCTGCAGGAAGGGGAAAAGAAGGCAGGAGTTGGGTGGGCTCAACGGTTGCTGCTGGGATTTTAGAAGCTCCAAAGGCAGAAGGATCTAACTGGGACCCTCCACCCCACTGGTTCTACAATCCTCTGGGGTGTTCTCCTGTACAAGCCCCACCGAATGAAGGGCAGCTGTGGCCAGAGCTCTCGCGCATCTCCACTGCTCTCCCGCTGGTTCAAGCCATGCTTGTGCCCCGTGGGAACGATCCTCCTCCCAGCGTGCCACCTTCAAGGGCACCAAAGTCCGCTGCCTGAGGAAGCTGCCTTGCTTTGCCACGCCTCTTAATCGGAAGCCCAGAGAGGACAAAAAAGGTGGAGCGCTGTGGCTTCGGTCCCCCCGCCCCACCCCTCAGATTTGAGAAACCCAAGCTGAACTCTGCAGTCTTATGCGAATGGCTCGCGTCCCTCTTCTGCACGGCAGCAGATCAGGAAGGAGACAGCAAGGGCAGAGTCCCACACCCAGGACAGGTGCTGCAAAACCCAGAAACCACACACCACCAGTGGGAGGGGAGGGCAGCTCAAAGGGAGGCCCGTGCTGCCCCTGGTGTGACCCAGCCAGAAGAGGTTCCATACAGGCCTGCTCGCACTGCACAAGGGGAGGCTGGCCTGCTCTGGCAGCCCATGAGACCTGAAGGAGAAAAAGGATGGGGAGTCATGCCTGGCACGTGGGGGTGCCCGACCCTACGACTGAGCAATGGACCCAGCCCTTGCTCGACTCCCACAGGCATCTGGTCAGCCTGTGATAAGAGGATGATGGACTAGATGGGCCCTTGGCCTGATCCAGCAGCGTCTTCTGGTGTTCTTTTGCTGGCAAACTGCCTTCTGTGCTCCAAGGAGTCCCAGACTCATGGCTTTTTCCAGCCCTCATCTCTCTCTATTCGCTCCACCAAACTATATATCTAAATACACTAAAATGCAGGCTCGCATTCCAGGCAAAGTCTCCCTCCCGCCCATGCTTGCTCCAAGGGGGTGCTGGGAGCGAGAGACTGGTGGGGACTCTCAAGGGGAGGCCCCTTCTTCCTCCTACCTTGCCCTTAGGTGATGACGCTGCCCTCGGGGATCTCCGGCTGCTGCTCCGGGGGGAGCTTTTAGGAGTCACTTTGCGGTTGGGCCCCCGGCGCAGGAGGCTGTTGCCCAGCTTCTTCGGAGTGTTCAGAATGCTGAAGGCCATCGACTGGCGCCTGTTGGGCTGCAGGGAAAGAGGAAGGAGTCAGGAGAATCAGGAGACCAGCTCTTCTGTGCTCTCTCATCCCCACGGCAAGGGAACTCGAGAGAAGAGTTAGCATTCCTTGGCATACCCCCTCCTCCACACCCACACCCACACCCACACCCACACCCACACCCACACCCACACCCACACACCCACACCCACACACACCCACCGGTTATTATAATCACTGCAGAGAAGCACCAGGCCCACGACTGAAGTTAGGGAGAGATTGAGTTTGTGTATGTGGTAGGCTGGTGTTTGTGTATAGACAGGCAGAAAGGAGAGATCATACTTTGTAGAACCATAGAACTGTAAAGCTGGAAGGGACCGCAAGCTCCTGCAATGCAGGAATCATAGCTAAAGAATCCTTGGTAGGTGGTCATCCAACCTTTGTTTAAAAACCTCCCTGCCTGAGTAGGGGTGGTCTCTTCAGCAATGCCGCAGCCTCAGAGGCTCCCTACGCCCTGCTCTGCCAGCCCGATGGAAGAGCAAGACGCTCCAAGGCTTCCTTACCTGCTTGTTGGCTGCCTGTGCTTTGTCCTTCTTGCTTCCCGCATGGGTGCTGTGCTTGTGCTCCTCGCTCCGCAGTTTGGGGGTCTGGGGCCGTGGGAAGCAGCTGGCAGATTTCTTGGACTGAACGGAGAAAAGGGGTGTGTGGAGGAGAGATTAGTTGGGGCCTGATGCTACTGAGCAAAAGACAATGGTGCCTTTCATCTCCCCAAGGTGGGCAGCTGAGAAATGGGGGAGCAGGAGATGTGGCTGGGCTGCAACTCCCAGCGACCACAGCCAGCCACACCCAACGCTCAGGGATGATGGGAGCTGCAATCCCAGAGGGACTGAAGGGTCCCTGGTCCCCACCAGCACCTGCCCCAGAAGACACAGGCAAATATGGCCCATTACACCCTGGGCCTACCCGATAATCCCATACCCCCACCCCGTCCAGCTTGAAAGGGGTTCAGGCCAGCTGAACGTGCCGCAGAGCCACTGCCGCTCACCTCGGGGGTCCCTGCAGCCTGGTGGGATTCATCTGAAATGCGCTTCCTCTGCTGCCGAGTGGCAATGCCCCCTGCGGCCGCCGCGGAGCTCAGGGTGCTGCGGCGGGTGGCAGGGCCCTCGGAAACCTGGGAGGGCAGCATGCTGGCACGCCGGAGGGTCTCTCTGGGGTCCCCCGTCTTCATATCCTCGTCTGTGATGGTGGCCAGTGACAGGGATGGCTGGCAGGTGGGGAAGAGGAGCAGTGCGGTCATCAGACGAAGGCTCTGTGTGCACACGCACACACCAGGCTGAGCCTACTGCAAAAGCGGAACAGCCCTCAAAACGCACAGGGGAGGAAGCTCCCCGGGTGTCTATTGACTAGGACGGAGCAAGACACATACAAGGGACTGGCACCCCTGCTTGCTCTGCTCACCAATCCTGTCTATGCACCCCTTTTACACTCTTCCCAAACCCCTCCCCCCTTCCCCATATATTCACATAAATATGCACTAGCCTTCAAAGAGCCATTTTGGGGGTGGAGGGGGGGATCCAACCCACTAACTTGATCTCCATTGCAGAATCCAATTTTCCGCTCACAGAATTCTCCAGGCGCTGACTAAATATAGCAGCAGACGCAGACATCGCATCCTCTGCCTCTGCCTTCCCTGGCCTTAAAAACCTATCGCTAGCTGCCGTGGGAGTCAGGACTAGCAGGCCCTTTGGCGACACTCACCCGAGACTCCAGGGGGTAGCAGGTCTTCAGGTGAGGTGGGCAGATCCTGTTGCGCTGCTGGAGCTCAGCAATGCGGGTCCAGTCGTCAAGCACTTCCGGCTCCTCCTGGCAGGTGCCCATGTAGAAGCTGCTGCGCCCTGAGAAGGGGGGGGGGAGCGACAGGGGAGGGTGTCGGCTGCTCACTTCCTAGGTTGCATCACCAGCCACACAGAAGGGAGGCGCCCCAAGTGGCTCTCCGCAAGATAATCGACAACAGTGATCCCAATCAAGGAAGGAGGTTGCAAAGAGATTCCTCTGCCCCCACCCACTTCATGGGCAAAACAGAGCACCCCATGCACAGTTAATTCAGCCACCCTTTCCCAACTGCACAAGAACATTCAGAAGAACCCTGCTGGTACAGGCAACCGGCATTCGGAAACCTTGCTTCCCCTAATTGTGGAGGCAGAGCAGGGCCACTGTGGGCTAGGAGCCCCTGACAGCCCTTCTCCTCTGTGAAGGTGTCCAATCTCATTTTAAAGTCATTCAAGTTGGTAGCTCTCACTGCCTCCTGCAGAAGTGAGTTCCACAGATTAATGATGGTTACAGGTAGGTAGCCGTGTTGGTCTGCCAGTCGAAACAAAATAAAAAATATAAAAATTCCTTCCAGTAGCACCTTAGAGACCAACTAATTATGCACTGCGTGAAGAAGCCCTTCCTTTTATCCATCCTGGCTCTCCTGTGTCCCACCTTGAGATGTCTGCCTACGAGATGTTTTTTAGAAGGGAGGAGCCAAGCACTGCTACCTTCACATTCATGCCATCACCGGCCACAAACAGTCAGAGAGCAGGCAGTCTGCCAACAGGCTCCGAGGGAGGAAGTCTCACTCTGGAAGACTCACACCAAGGAGCAAAGCGGCAAGGGAAAGCCAAGGAATGCCCAAGGGGACAGGTCATCACCCCCCCCCCCAACAGCTCTCCTGACATATACCTGGATATATTTTAAAATCTTTTACGTTTTATTATGTTCTTATATATGTTGGAAGCTGCCCAGAGTAGATGGGTATAAATAATAAAACAGCTGCTACTACTACTACTACTACTACTACTACTACTACTAGCCTGCCACTGACTGTCAGGTATGGTGGACAGGGAGAATAAATGTAGCCAGCAGGAAAACCTTCTGGAGGCAGCCCTGTTTAGGGAAGTTTTCTTTTAATGACTGATGTTTTAATGTATTTTTAATCTCCTGTTGGAAGCCGCCCAGAGTGGCTGGGGAGACTCAGCCAGATGGGCGGGGTATAAGTAATAAATTATTATTATATTATTATTATTCTGAGGGCACCCCCTCGGAAGGTGGTGGGCTCTCCTTGTTGGAGGCTCATAAAGAGGTGGGAGGGGTACCAGTCAGGGACTCTTTAGCTGTGATTCCTGCTGTGCAGGGGGCAGACCCTTGGGGTCCCTTCAAACATATTCTCTGATTCTGTGTAGATCACTGAGCTCACTGGACTCCGCTGAGATTCACCAGAGCACTCACTGTACTCTGCTGACTGGCGTTCTGCACAGAGGGCGAAGCTCTCCTCCAGATGCTTTGGACTACAACTCCCATTGGCCCCAGCATCACCCAGCCGTGCTGGAGTTGTAGTCCAGGACGTCGTCTAGCGGGCCCCACCAAGGTGAAGGCTGCCGCAACCCCCAGCACTCACCAGAACTGGCCCCTCCGGCCTGGGAGCGCCTCATGGAGCTGCGGGTGGCAGGCCGATAGCCGGGCAGGCTCATCAACGCCGTGTTGTTGGGGGAAGAGGTGCCCAGCCTGGTGAGGGATTCCTGAGAGGGGAGGCTGGCGAGGGAGCGGGTGGAGGAAGCGGAACGCAGGCGGGTCTTGACCGGCTCTTGGCTCGAGGTGCTGCTCTGAGACTCAGCGGACTGCACGCTGAAGAAAGAGGCATCAGCACTCTGGGGAGTTTCCGGCTCAGCGTGTTTCTGTGTAGAAGCACAAGGAGGAGGAGGAGAAAGAGGAGGGTGAGTACAAAGAAGAGCTGCTGGTGCTGCTTAACTCTGCCCCCACCCGCTAAGCTGCTCCTCTCCACCTCCATCACACCAGACAGAATATTAGACGCCTCTGCCCTGTCTTCCCCTATCCCTTACTTTTCTGTAAACTAACAAGCACCAAATGCTGCATTCTTTCTTCACTCCAGAGTTGCTGCAAACCCTTGATTATTTTTGTTGCCCTTTTCTGAACCTTTTCCGACTCTACAATATCCTTTCTGAGGAAAGGCCACCGGAACTGTACCCTGCATCCCAAATGAGGTTGCACCACAGGTTTGCATAATGGCATTATGGCACCAGCAGTTTTATTTCCAATTCCTTTCCTATCGATCCCTAGCAATTCCCAACTGCCCCACACCAGGTCCACACCTTCATCAAGCTATCCACTATAACCCCAAGGTCTCAGACCCCACAAGTATGTGATGCTTGTGTTTTTTGCCTTGACATGCATCATTTTACACTCGATTACAAGGAAGTGCATTTGCTACTTTACTGCCCGTTTATTGGAGAGCTTGCTTTGGAGCTCTTCCAAATCCCTGAACAATTTGGCAACTCGGATTCATCACTCCTTATTCCTAGTAAATCACTTCAAGAGGGCAGCTCCCATCTCTCCTGAAGCCATCCCTAACAGCAGAGGTCGCCTGCTAGTCCCACACCCAAGGAAGCAGGCTGCTAAAAGTGTATGACGGACCTGGCTATGGAGGATGCACATTTGAGCAGCCCTGGATGCCACCTATCTCCACAGCCACCATCACCACACCTTGGCTCCCATCCCTAGGTGGCCCCCACATTACTTTGATCATGGTGATGTTGATGACCTGTGTGGTGCGCCGGCGGCCAGAGAGTGTTTTCCGCCCCGACTCAAAGGAAACGTCGCCCGTGGAGTTAACGCTGTTCTCCAGTTTGGACCGTGTGCGGGTGGGGATGGGCGTGAAATAGAGGCTCTCCAGAGACTCCACCTTCCGAGGCAGCCGGTGGGAAGTCTTGGACGGCTCTGCAGCCCCAGATTCAGAGATGGAACGGCGAGACCTCCTGCTGTGAAGAGAGATGGGTTGGGGGGGGGAGGGATCATGACATTAGCAGGGAGGCCACAACCACAGAACCCTCTCTTCACATTCCCAGGAACAAGGAAGCTAAGAAGTCTTCACAATACAATTCAAAGTGTTGGTGCTGACTTTTAAAGCCCTAAATGGCCTCAGCCCAGTATACCTGAAGGAGTGTCTCCACCCCCACCGTTCAGCCTGGACACTAAGGTGTAGCTCCGAGGGCATTCTGGCAGTTCCTTCACTACAAGAAGTGAAGTTACAGGGAACCAAGCAGAGGGCTTTCTCGGTAGTGGCACCCGCCCTGTGGAATGCCCTCCCTTCATCAGATGTCAAGGAAATAAACACCTGACTTTTACAAATTTTTAATGTCTGGTGTTTTACTACTGTGTTTGATGTCTTAATGTGTTGGGAGCAACCCAAAGTAGTAGTAGTAGTAGTAATAATAATAATGATAATAATAATAATAATAATAATAATATCCCATGTCTCCAAAGTTGCTTCACTGTCAGGCCTGCCAAATGAAGGACCCTGCAAGTGGCCACCCTTGGGGAAACATGCATTTGGTTCTAGAGCTGCAAGGGTGGGAAGCCTCTGTTCTATGGCCGATCAAAGAGCTAAGGAGGAGGAGGAGGAGGAGGAAAGCTGGCACGGAAGCTGAGCTGCTCTGCTGCAGCCACCTGCTTGCCTTCTAAGCTGAGGGCCAGTACCTGGTGGAGTTGAGCGGCTGTGCTTCATCGCTGGTGCTCATGTCCAGGCTGTCTGTGCTGACGTCGGCTGGGCTTTCCTGGAAGGTGATGCGGCTTTTTAATGAATCTGTGGCCAGCTGGAACTTGCCCTGCTCTCGCAGCTGGCGATCTGCAAACTCCACCTGCGTTTGGGTTGGTTAACGGTAAGGGGCAGGGTGCCACGAGTAAGCCACGCACCAAGGAAGTCAAGAGACCCACTAGAACCAAAATGGCCAGTTAAATGTTTCTTGGCATGCATCTACGTAAGAACTGGGCCAAGTCCACCTCACTTCAGTTGCAGGTAAATATGTTGCTATATATACTAAGCATGGGAACTGGTCCTTTGGCTTCCTGGCTAGAGCAGGAGGGAGTTGGAGCCCAGCAACACCCGCAAGGGCCACATGTTCCCCATCCCTGGGGTACAGGAAACAGGCTAAGATACGCAGCGCACAGAATATTCCGTTTCCTTGTTGATATATGCAGGATGCGCTTTGCCTGCTGCTCTGCTCTGCAAAAACTTCAGTTCTAGGGCAAGTCCAAGATTAAGTAGCACCAAGTTTGAAAGGAATGGTTCCAAGTTATTAAAGCTTTGCACCTTAGCCAGGAAGACTACGCTACAAAGGGGGAAGTAGTCACACAATGTGGCCTTGTTATTATGGGGGAGAGGTTGTCTGTCAGAAGTGGCTAGCTCACACGGCTGATTCTTTGCCAGTATGGGGGACAATGGCTTCTCAGTTCAAGAGGCCGGGGGGGGGGGGGGAGCTTGAGCAACACTTCTAAGCACAGGAAGTATAGAGATTGTTGGTGCAGGTCACACACCCACGCCACTGCCCTACTCAGCTTTTCACCAGTACTAGGCAGGTCCTGAAAACCTACCACAAGCCATTTAACCATGTTATTTGCCGAATTACAAAGGCACTTAAAACCATACAAGGAGGCAGCCACTGCCTCAGATCAGACCCTTGATTCCTCTCGCCCCGTCCTGCCTGCCGTGACTTGCAGGGGCTCTTAATTCTCAGCCACAGGCACCAAGGATTCCACCGGTGGCATCCGGCATGCCCAAGAGTTCCCCTCCATGCACAGCTTGGTGTTTGGGGCTGGTGTGTCCTCCCCTGCTTCCTCTCGGCACCTGCAGAGCCCCACCCACTCTCGTGTGCACAGGAAGCTGCCTTAGACCAAGTCAGGCCAGGTCCCTCTGGCCCAGCATTGTCTGCTCCAAGGGCCAAGACTCGCTCTCTGTGGCCCCAGATGAGGTTTCCAGGGACTTCAAGTTTCAGGAGGGCAGATTCCAGAGGAAAAGTTGGGGAGAAAAGCCCTTCTGGGGATTACGCAGAGGGCTAGTGGGGCCTCCCCTTCACTGGAGGTCTTCACGTAGAGGCTAGCTTGTCATGCATGTGCTGGGGATGCTGTAGCCCTGGGTTCCTTGCGGTGGACTAGCAGGCCGCCAAGGACCCCCCCCCCCCAATAGGATCTCATCTGGCTCTTTGGAGTCTCAGATGGAAGGCCTTTTCCACCACCTACAAATGCCCCTGGACTCTGGACTTTCTGCATGCAAAGCAGATGCTCTACCACTGAGCCATAGCCCTCCTGATCTTTGCCAAAAACTAAATTAGCTGGAAATCTAACCTGCCCAGGAGTGCCTTCTGCACCTCGGGACCCCACAGATCCTTCTTGCAAGAGCAGGGGTCCCCAAACTAAGGCCCGCGGGCTGGAAAAGGCCCGAGGGACTTGTTTATTCAGCCCGCAGTGACCCCCGCCGCCCGCTCTTACCGGCGTTGAACTGCGTGGCTGCCCACTTCTGGGTCGGAGGAGCACCGGAAATAGCTTGTGTGCATGCGCAAGCGTTATTTCCGGTGCACATCCGGGTCGGAGGAGGCCCGTGCACATGCGCACAAGCTATTTCTGGTGCTCCTCCGACCCGGAAGTGCGCCGGAAATAGCGTGTGCGTAAGCGATCAGTGCTGGAGACACCGGCCCGAGGCACGGTGAGTTTGCTGACCCCTGTGCAAGAGGAAATGCACAGATGGGCGGGCAGGGCCTGGAACGAAAAAGGACTGGGCCCTGCCGTGCGCACACACCCTGCCTCCTCAGCCGCCGCCCCTCGGCCCTACCTGTGCCTCTAGGCTGCAGAGGTTCTTGGAGGTGAGCTGGGCCTCCTGCATCTGCCTCACCAAATCCTGCTGCTCCTTCACAAGGCGCTCCGATTTGGCCTTCAGCTCCGCGTTCTCCCTCTCCACCTCCTCCAGGACTCCCAGCCTCTCGAGCAGCTCCTGGTTTTGTTGCTTCTTTGCGTCGTAGTGTGTCTTGGCCTTCTCCATCTGAGGGGCGAGGGAAAGAGAGGCAACCGTCAAGCACAACACCTGATGGTTTAAGGCCAGACTTGAGGCAATTTCCCGCAAAGCCGGGACATCGGGAGCCAGGGCTGGTGCTTCCTTAAGAGACCCTTGCTCAGCAACGTCAGAAAGTGTACTTACCCTCACACCCACATTTGCAAACCTCATCATGCAGTTCTTATATGCCAGTCTGTTAGCTCAACGGGTGCCATTTTTGTAAGCTATGGAATTTTGAGGCCTATAACGGCAGAACCTCTTTTCTTAGTACCTGCCTTAACTGTGACTGTTGAATACAGGGCGATGGTTCTCTCCCCTCCCACCCCACACTTCTGCCCCAGAGGGAGCCAGCTCCCCATTTTCTACCTGTGTCTTGTAATGCTCAGCAGCTTGTTCCTTCTGGGCCAGCTGAGACTGGAGATCCAAGATCGTCTCATTCCGGTGCTTAATCTCTGCCTGGAGCTCTTCTTCATGCACCTGCTGAGGAGAGAGAGACCCAGATATTCCCTTACAGTGCCACAGAGGGAAATTGTTTCCTTTCTTCCCCTAGACTCTTGCACCAGCTGAGTAAGGTTGCTCAGTAGACTTACAAGGGTCCTTTCCGCCCTTTGTCTTTGAAAAGCTGGCATCGCCGAAAACTAAATAGCTTTAATTGGATTTTGAATAAAAACGCAATTAATTGTTACTGTTTCACATTTCTTGTTATTATCTTCCTTGATTTCCCTCGCTCTCAATTGCAGGGGATTGGACTAGTGGGTCATGCAAACCACTATTCTGAATGCTTTTTATAGGGTAGGGTGGGGATGAATTTAGGAAGCCAGTGGGACAGTGCCCCCCAAATCTTGGGAACCTCTGCACTAGGAGAACTCTCTCCAGGCTCCATCTCTGGAAGTTTACCTGGGCTCTCTGCTGCTGGGCTTGAGTGGCCTTGTCCTGCTGAACCATCTTCTGCTTCAGCTCCTCCAGCTGGAAAGGAAAGGGGGGGGGGAGAGAGAGAATAGTTATTCCAACCCCTCCCCCTCCTGCTCAAAGCGCTGCTCAGCCACTCCCTCCTGCCTCTTTCGAGGCTCTGCACCCCATGGCTCTGCGCAGTCACCTATTCCGTATTCTCTGTCCCCCTCCTAAACCTGCTGTACTGGAACAGCCATGCCTAGAAAAGGACTGGCTGGCAGGAGGCCAAGGAAGTCTCCCCCTTTTACCTGCACTGCAGCAGACTGGACTAGATGACTCTTTGGGTCTCACTCCAGCTCTACAATTCTATGAGCAGGCCATCAGAGAGTCACAGTTTACAGGGGTCAGCAAACTTTTTCAGCAGGGGGTGGGTCCACTGTCCCTCACACCTTGTGGGAGGCCGGACTATATTTGTTTTGTGGGGGGGAGGGAATGAATTCCTATGCACCACAAATGCATTTGAAATAAAAGGACACATTCTACTCATGTAAAAACACCAGGCAGGCCCCATAAATAACCCAGAGATGCATTTTAAATAAAAGGGCACATTCTACTCATGTAAAAACACGCTGATTCCTGGACCGTTCGCAGGCCGGATTTAGAAGGCGATTGGGCCGGATCCGGCCCTTAGTTTGCCTACCCATGGTTTAGAATAAATGTTACCAAGAACTCTGGCCACAAGTTTTAACAAAAGAATAAGTTTACTCATGAGTAAATTCAAATATCATATCAATCCTGTTAGGAATTACAGTCTTAAACGAAAATAATAGTTTCACAATGAAAAGTCTTTTGGAGGTTGAAGCAAGGGCTTGTAAGATGTTATATAATAATAATTTATTATTTTTACCCCGCCCATCTGGCCGGGTCTCCCAAGCCACTCTGGGCGGCTTCCAACAAACACTAAAATACATTAAAATATCACACATTAAAAACTTCCCTAAACAGGGCTGCCTTCAGGTGTTTTCTAAATGTCAGGTAGTTATTTATCTCTTTGACATGGGATGGGAGGGTGTTCCACAGGGCGGGCGCCACTACCGAGAAGGTCCTCTGCCTGGTTCCCTGTAGCTTTGCTTCTCGCAGTAAGGGAACCACCAGAAGGCCCTCGGCGCTAGATCTCAGTGTTAATCCGATATGTGATGCGAACACTGGAAACCAGGACAGGGCCCTGTTTCGGTGCAGATGCCTTCTTCAGCTCGTTTTTTTTTGAAAAGAATGTGAATAATATATAATTTCTGTTTCTTTTGAATCTTTGGTAGATGTAGCGTCTTAGATAAGTGGATCAATGTGTATCCAAGTTTTCCTGTGTTTTTCTATGTGTAAACTTATTCTTTTGTTAAAACTTGTGGCCAGACTTCTTGGTAACATTTATTCTACCCATGGTTTAGGACATCTTGGGACTGACCACTTTATCCAGTTTGGGGGTTGGAAGGAGGAATCTGGCGCTGCCTATGTTACTCAGCTTGGCCCCTTCAGAATCAAACACTTCTCTAGTAAGTCAAGCCCCATGGGAGGGAGGGAGGGAGGGAGGGAGGGAGGGAGGGAGGGAGGGAAGGAAGGAAGAAAGGGAAGGAAGGAAGGAAGGAAGGAAGGAAGGAAGGAAGGAAGGAAGGAAGGAAGGAAGGAAGGAAGGAAGGAAGGAAGGAAGGAAGGAAGGAAGAAAGAAAGAAAGAAAGAAAGAAAGAAAGAAAGAAAGAAAGAAAGAAAGAAAGAAAGAAAGAAAAGTTCTGCACCTGGTAAAAGCAACACTAATAGGTCACTGAATGTGTATTTGGATAATGATTCTGATTGCTAGGAGGAAAGCAGCTGTGAGGCCCCAACTCAATGCAAGTGCTGCTCAGCCTCCCTGAGACGGAGGGCATTCCCCCCAGAAATACACACCTTTTTCAAGCTTCTTTTTGCAACCATGATATGAGAGTCTGAATTCTGTCAAATGCCACAGACCCTCAAGAGTTACTACAGGAACACAGAAAGAACTGCATGCAGCAGGCCAGAGCCCTCTATGCCTGGAAGCACATTCCAGGCATACCCTCCGACAGGTTCCCTTCCGCCCAGGAAGCATCAGTATCACTGGAGCCCCCACCCTAAACATTCTGCCCCTGCAAAAGCTTCCTGGAAGCAGCAGCAGAGAGTGTGCCAGAGCAGCCTCCAACCCCCCACCGACACGTCTATGCTGCGCAAACACCGCATGCCAGTCGCAGGGTTGGGTCTTTGGGCTTCAGAGCAGAAATGGTGCATGGGGGTTAGCAGCTTCCCAGGAGGAGCAGCTCTCTACAAGCAGAAGAGCTGGGATGTGCTGCAAGCAGATGCTCTGACATGTGATGAAAGTGATGCCAGAGGTTAATTAGCCACACCGCCCCGCATTTCCTGCCTCCAGGTCTCCCCAGCGACCCCAAAGCAGGGTCTCCATTGCCAACTGTTTGCCTCTCGTGCTCTTGGGGGTAAGGGAGCGTCAGGGATCCAGGGAAACATTGAAGGTCCAAGAGGGTTTCTGAAGTGGAGGGGGCTGTTTCAGGGGATTCTACTTCAAGCTGGTTTGTTCTTAATGAAGGGGCTTTAAAACACAGGGGTGAGGGGGTGGGCTTGTCTTCAGGTGCAACTATGCTTGCGGGTGGCTAAGAGAGGTGGTGGTGCTTTTAGCTCCTGGTAGCCCTGAAGGTTAGAGGGCTGGCCCCACTGGAGCTCAAGGTCTCCCCTCCCAAGAGCAGTATCATTCACAAAGATTCTCTCCTATACCGGAGGAAAATGTAGGAAGGAGATGGGAAGACAGAATGCCAAAAGATGCAGCAGCTGGAGTGGGAAAGGACCTCGGAGATCATCAAGCCCTACTCTCTGCTGCTCAAGGCAGTGCCTGTGGCATAGGGCACCTCTGGCTTCATATGGCTACAGTCCAGTCTTAAAAAGTGGTGCCCAGAACTGGAGACAGTGTTCCAGATGCAGGTAAAGGTAGGTAAAGAACCCCTGGATGGTTAAGACCAGTCAAAGGTGACTATGGGGTTGCGGCTCTCATCTTGCTTTCAGGCCAAGGGAGCCGGCGTTTGTCCACAGACAGCCTTCCAGGTCATGTGGCCAGCAGGACTAAATTGCTTCTGGTGCAACGGGACACTGTGGCAGAAGCCAGAGCGCACGGAAACACCGCTTACCTTCCCGCCACAGCGGTACCTATTTATCTACTTGTGCTGGTATGCTTTCTAACTGCTAGGTTGGCAGGAGCTGGGACAGAGCAACGGGAGCTCACCCCGTCGTGCAGCACATAGCTAAATAATGAGACTCACTCCTCCAGGAAGCAGTCATGGCCACCAACCTAGATAGCTTTGAACGAGGATCAAATAAATTCATGGAGGAAAACAGGTTCTCCATGGCTACTAGCCCCTGGTGGCTATGCTCTGCCTCCACAATTGGAGGCAGCAGCACTTCCGGATCCAGCTGGAAACTGCAGGAGGGGAGAGTTGCTCTTGTGCTCAAATCCTGTGAGAAGGTTTCCCTTTGGGGCACCTGCTTGGCCACACTGGGAACAGGATGCTGGACTAGATGGGCCATTGGCCTCTTCCAGCAGGTTGCTCCACCAGGAGTTACAAAGACAAGCAGGAAATTCTACAGGGGATGTAATTGGTACGTCCCAAGATGCTCCCAAGGCTTCCCAGGTGTTGGGATGAGAGGGCACAAGAGGATGCATGTGGTGCTATACTGCGGTGCTATCAGAAAAAGAGGCACCAAGGAGATCTTTAAAGGGGGGATGACAACAAAAAACGGTGTGTGGGTGTGTAGCAAGCCCTCATACTACTATTACTGGGAGACCTGCTGGGAGAACAACAATCCCAAGTAGACTGACTTTGCTGCCCGCTGGGGCGACTTCCTTTGCAAGCCCATTGCCTTGGCTTGCCACATGGCTATAGACAGTCTTGCCTTTGGTGCAAAGGACAGGATTTGTGTGCTTTCTGCTCTTGCCAAGTAATATATATATATATATTTTGGTCAAAGTAAGAGAACAAAAGTTTTGCTGACCTGTGTGAGGAGGCATCTGGGCATAAGGTGCAGTGTTTTAGAGAGGGATTGTGAAGCCCTGTTTTCCCACACAGCCCCCAAACGAAGGTGGCGGCGGCCTTATTACTTGTCCTCCGTAAGCCCCCATTGCAAACAGTTCACAACAGGAGATGGCAGCCATGATGGAGGGGAAGCAGCAGCAGCAGCAGCAGCTACGTCATGCACTGTCACCGTTTAAGCAGCTGACACCTGGCATGCATTACCTGGCATGCATTAGCTCGCTCTTTCTGATATACCTCTAGCTGCTCCACCTGTAGGATTGGGGGGTGGGTGGGAAGGGGAAGCAATGAAGGCAGACGTGAAACCACCACAAAAAGCAGCTGGGGCAACTTGTGGCAAGGGTGGGAGCTCGGGCAGTGTATAAATCAGAGGAGAAGACTTGTGGTACCTGGTGGGGCAGTGCTAGAACACTGCGTACATGCAGGAGCAAAAAGGAGCCCATTCAAGGATAACATACAGCCAGCATCTCAAGCAAACATGGGTCCTGGACAGCAGCACCACCTTTGTTAACTTGCATGCTTTAACTTTCAGGGAAAGTATCTAGTACTGGCCTACTGCAGACCCCAAATTTCTAGAGGGCTAGAGATGGAAGCAGAGTCCCCATTGCTCAAGATGCACCCCATGAGCCTTTCAGGCCGCATCTCGCTTCTGCACATTCCCAATGCAGCAAGGTACGCCCCCGCCCCCAGGTGTCTTGCAACCTCATCAAATCCCGAGAGAGATGCAGCATGGAGAACCATTAAGAGCCACCATCATTTCCGTCTGGCAGGCAAATCTAGGCCAGATCCCAGAGCGTTTACTCCATCTGCCTAATCTCCAGAGGTAGCGCTGCCCCTGGGTGAAGTAAGGGAGTAGGGACGAAGTGGGGGGGGGGGGCAAAGAGGATGAGCTTTGCCCCCAACCCCTCCACCCTGTTTCAAGAGGGCAAAGAAACCGCAGGATGGGTCGGGGAGATGCAGCTGCCTAGGGCTAGCCCACCCCCAAAAGCAACTGAATCCCATGCGGGGCCTTACCTGCACCAGCTGCCTCTGCTTGGTCTCCTCGTACTTCTTCTTGGTGTCCTCCAACATCCGCTTGATGGCGGCCGTCCGCTTTTCCGAGTCGAGCCTGGCCAACTCCAGCTCCCGCTGGAGCCCCCGGTTCTCCTCGGCCAGCTGGGCCTGGGCCTGCTGGAGGGCGGCCAGCTGCCCCGCATAGCTGCCCTTCTCCGCCTGCAGCTGCTGGATGGCCCGCTCCCGCTCCAGGAGCCTCTCCTTCACCGCCTGCAGCTCTGCCAGCTCCAGCTTGGCCCTGGCCACCTCCGCCTGCAGGAGGCCGGTGGTGCTCTGCATCTGCTCCAGCTTCTCGCGGTGCTTGCTCTCCTGCGAGGCCTGCTCTGCCTGCAGCTGCTGGTAGAGGCACTTGATGGGCATCAGCTCGGTGATCAGGGCCTGGGCCCCTGCGAACTCCTGCTGCTGGGCGGAGAGCTGCTGCTCCTTCTGGAAGGCCTTCTCCTGCCAGGACTTAAGCTCCTTGCAGAGGTCCTCCTGCCGCTTGGAGGCAGCGCTCAGCTCCCTCTTCAGGGCCTCCACGGACACCCGAAGTTTCTCGGCCTGCTCCTGGGAGCTCTGCGCTTCGGCTTTCATGGTTGAGCACCTCTCAGCTGCCCGGGAAGCGGCGGTGGCCATTTCCGACTGCAGGATCCGCAGCCTCTCCTCCAGCTTCTTGCTCTTCTCGGACTCAGCCAGGGCCAGCCGCCTCAGGTCCTTGATCTCCCCCTCCTTCTCCAGCTGCTGCCTTTGCATGATGGATGTCTCCTTCTCCATGCTGCTGATGATGCTGGCCTGGCGCTCCGAGTCCTGGGCACAGCGTGACAGCTGCTCCTTCCAGCTCTCCTCAGACTTGCTCTTCTCCTGGGTTGCGGCACGCAGGGCGACTAGCTCCTTCTCGGCTCGGGATGCCGCCTCTCTGCTCTGGGCCAGCTCCTTCCCTTTGTCGTGGAGCTCCCTCTTCAGCTTCTCTTGACTGGACTTGGAGGCCTCCAGGAGCTGCTCCAGCTCCGCGGCCCTCTCCTTCTTCTGCGCCACCTCCCGCTTCAAAGCCTCCGCCTCCACCTGCTGCTCCCGCTCAGAGGCGGCTGCCACCTTCTCCAGCCGGGCAACGGTGGTCTGCTGCTCCTTGCACTGCTTCTCCAGCCTCTCCACCTGCGCGCGGAGAGCCTCGCACTCCTTCCGCTGCCCCTGGTAGAGCTCTCGGCTGGAGGTGGACTCCTGCTCCTGCTGCCGCTTCTGCTCCTCCAGGCTCTTGAGGGAGGCGTCCTTGGAGTGGATCATTGACTTGATGCTGTCCATCTCGGCCTCCCGGGTCCGGGCTGCCTCCAGGAACCCTTGCAGCTCGCTCTCCATCTTGGCCGCCCTCTCCTTCAGGGCCTCAGCGGAGGCCAGTTCCCCCTTCAGCTTGCTGACCGTCTTCTGCAGGTCCCTGAGCTCCTCGCTGCGGGAGATGTTCTTGAGGTGCAGCTCCTCCAGCTCCCGCTCTTTCTCCCCAACCAGCTCCTGGGCCCTGGCTACGTCCTCCTGGAGCCCAGAGACTTCCACTCGGTGCTCGTTGGTGACATTCTGCAGCTGCACCTCCAGGGCTGCCTTGCTGACTTTCTCAGCAGCCAGCTCCGCCCTGGCCCGTTCCTCCTCACCCGCCAGCCGCTTGGCTTCCTCCTCGTGCAGGGCCAGCTCCCGCTTCTGCTGCTGGGAGGCCTCTTCCAGCTTGGCCTTCAGGGACTTCAGCTGGCCAGACAGCTTCTCCGCCTCCCGCTCCTTCTCCTTCAGGGCCGCCCTGGTGCTGGAGAGGCTGGACTCAGCTGCACTCAGGTCCTTCTGGCTCTGATCCCCTGCCAGCCTCACTTGAGCCTCCAGCTCGGCTACCTTGCGCTTCTCCTCAGCCAGCTCCCTGGTGACAACTTCCAGCGCCTGGGCTGCTTCGTGCCCCTCCTTTTCCCCTTTGGCCAGGCTCTGGGCAGCCTCCTTCCGAGCCGCAGCCACCTTCTCCTGCAGAGAGGCAATCTCTGCCCGGAGCTTGTCCTCTGTGCCCTCCTTCTCCTTGACCTGTGAGGTGGCACGAGCCACGTCCGCCTGGAGCTCAGCCAGTGCTCCTTGGTGCTTGCTGTTCAGGTGCTTCACCTGAGCCTCCAGTTCTGCCACCTTCTGCTGCTCGGCCTGCAGCCTCCGGTGGGCCTGCTCCTGCTCCCCGCTCAGCGCTCGGACCTTCTCCTCAAGCCTCCCCAGTTCCCCTGGGTCTCCTTTGGCCGCCACAGAGGAGAGCTCTGCCATCTTGTGCTGCAGCTCCTCCACCTTGGTCCTGGAGGCTTCCCCCAGCTGCTGCACTTGTCGCTCCAGGGCTTGCCTCTGGGCCTTCTCCTCGCCCATCTCCCGCTGGACCTGGTCCCGGTGCTTGCTCAGTTCCTGAATCTGCTCCTCCAGCTCTGCGATCCGCCGGAGGTTGCCCTCCAAGGACTCGGCCGCCCGCCTCTTCTCATCCTCCAAGATGCCTTCTGTGTTGCAAACGGACTCCTCCAGGATCAGGAGCCGCTCCTGGAGACGGGTGTTTTCCTTGGCCAGCTTCTCCTTGTCAGCTAGCTTCTGCTGTGCCTCACGAAGCTGGCCTTTGAGCACCGACACGGCTCCTGCTTGGGCCTCGCTCTGCTGGCACTGGGTGGTGAGGGCCAAGATCTTGGCCTCCAGCTCCTGGACCTTGTGGCCCAGATCGGCCTTCTCCCTCTGGGCTTCCGCGGCAGAGGCGCTCTGAGCACGCAGCCGCTCGGTCAGGGCAGACAGTTCCGCCTCCTTCTCCTGGAGTTGCCTCAGGGCCAGCTCCTTCTCCTGGGCGGCCTTGTTGTATGCTTCCTGGCCTGCAGCCTCCACCTGTGTCAGCTTCTGGCTGCTCTGCTGCACTGTGCTGGTCAGCTGGTCCACCTGGAGGCTCAGCTCCTGAAGGGCTGCCCGGGAGGCCTGCTCGCTCTTCTGCAAGTCTTCGGCCAACTGGCCTTTCTGCTGCTGCAGAACCAGCAGGTCCTGGTCCTTCTGGTGGAGGAAGCCCATCAGCTTGGCGATCTCAGCCGTCAGGGTGTTGACCTGAGCGACCAGGCTCTCCTCCTGGGCACGCAAATCCTGCTCCAGCTTCTCTTTGCCTCGAGAGCTCTCCGAGAGGGAGTTCTGCAGCTCCGTGAGCAGGCCTGTGAGCTGGCGCTTCTCTGCTTCAAAGCTGCTCCTCTCGGACTGGAGGTTGGCCTCAAGCAGGTGCTTCTCCTCTTCGAGGCGGAGGACCGTTGCCTGCAGCTCAGTCTGCTGGCCACTCAGGTAGGCCACCTGCTGGTTCAGTTCTTCAAGCTGGTGGGACAAGAAACAGCAAACAAGGTTATGCATCCAGAGAACACACAGAACGAGCCTTTTTATAACATATGAATGCATTTTTAAAGGTTTCAATGTTTTTAAATGGATAGTTGAGAAATCAATCCATCACTTTATTTCAGCTTTAAGCTCACAAGAGAACGGGTCTTTCTCCTTCCCCTCCAATACTGCCCAAATACTGACTCACAGCTTATGCACTTAACTTACACAATCTCAGCTTTACGTGCTTGACCAGTATTTTTTTTAAAGGAGTGTGTGTGGAAGAGGTGGGGGAGTCAGATGGGGGGAAGACCACCAGCAATCCCACCTGCCATTGCACTCACCCTGGGAGAGCATTCAGATGTGCAGGGTGACCTTGGGAGTGTGCAGTAAGTGTAGCCCTGTGCTTTTTATGGCTTTTAAAGCGTTGTTTTGACTGTTTCCGATGTTGGGTTTACGTGTTATCTCCGGAACGTAACCTCCGCATAAAGTTGAGTTGACCATACCACTCCTTAGTGAGAATGAGGCTGTGCCCAGATAGAAGGCCATGATTTGTACTCACCAGCATTCAGCACCACACTCAAGGGACGCCAGCTCTGCCTGTCTGAAGCAGAAGCCAGCCAAGGCAGAGGATCCAAACTGGCAGACTGTGTATGCCACAGATCACTTCCCCCACTTTGTACCTTTAATGAATGTGGAGGCTGTTTTACATTTGTTTGTTGTCTGGCTTTTGTGTTTTGCTGTTGTTGTTTGTTTTTAAAGACAACAGAGCCTGACTAAACATTTGAGGTGCCAGGGGCAGACTTACTTTATTTTATATACTGCCCTTCATCCAAAGATCTCAGGGTGGTCCACAAGATACATGTACCGGCCAGTAAGGCAGGCTGAAGCTGTAGGGAGCGGAAAGAGTAGGCAAGTCCAGAGCTAAGGCAGGCCCTACAATACAGTGGACCAGGCTAACGATCACCACCTAACAATATCTGGGAATACACAAAGACACACAACTCCTGCAACTGAAGGGACTTTTCAAGTTAGTCATAGCCCATTAACAACAGAAACGGAATCAAATATTTTTACAATGGTCCAAGTTAACAGTGTAGTGGTTAGTTAGGACTGCTAGCAATAATGAAGGTAGACATTCCCTCAAGTCACACTCTTTTTTTTAAGGGAAGTGTCTCTATAAATATACCCAATGTTAACACGTAAAAAGAAGCTATTAATGTTTTTTTGAATTAACAATAAAAAGCCACAAGTGCCTGCATTAACTCTGCAGAGTGGCCTGAACTGCCCAGATGTGGTTTTCCGTTATGCAGTTTCATGACTAAAACCACGAGCCTCCTAACATAGATGAGTCACTGGCAAATAGTTCCCGTGGGCACACTTATCGTAAGACATAAGCTCTAAAGTCTAATTCAGAGGTGGGAAATCCCTGGTCCGTGAGGCCCTTTCCAGTCAGCCATACCCCTTTGCCACTCACCCGATGTCATATGCCACCAGGCCTGGGACAGGTAAAGCTACAGCTGGCAAGGAACCATGGGAAGCCAGACACGCAAAGTGCCATCCCAAGTGCCCTGCACAGCTGGCATTTGGCAGTTTGAATTTGGCACCAAATGCCCGTCAGCTGAGTTTGGCCCCTTTTTCATCCAGTCCATTGGGCAACATTAGTTACCCCACCTCTTATTCAACAAAAATATCTGTTCTGCAGACATGGGACGAGTATGAATGTATATTTTATTCAAGAACACCCCTTTTTATAATTTCATAAAATGTATATGCTGCTTGATTGTGGAAAAACACACACCCTCAGAGTGGCTTACCCCCCCCCCCCCAAAGACAAAACAAAATTATCACCAAGAAAAGTCAGCAACGATTTTGGGGACATTCGGAAAGTTAAAAGAACGATAGACTAAAAACAGATTAACATTTGCTTCAACTTTCTAAACATCTGAGTAGGCTGCCTCATGTCAACAGGCAGGGAGTTCCAAAGTGCAGGTGCTGCCACACAAAAAGATAACGAGTTCTTACAAATGTGGAAGGGCTGTGAAATATGCACTCTTTTTTATACAACAATCCAGTTCAACTAGTTGGTGACACAGCGTTATCAAGGGTTTCACGGAGCGAGCCACCTGACCGCCCCAGCCCCCCCGTGCCCCTGGGTGACAAGGGACATTTCTCTACCGGGATCCGTCTCGCCAGGGCCCTGCTCCTACCTTCAGAATGTCACCCATGACCTCTCCTTTCTCTGGCAAGGAAGTGGTCTCCCTCAGCTTCGCCATCTGGTCCTCCAGCAAGGAGTACTTTCCCTGCAGAATCTCCAGCTTCTCTTCCAAGCACCTCTGGAGAACAAGACACAGGTGGGGAATGGCATTGTGGAACCATCAACCCAGTTGGTCCAACCCCCACCCCCCAACCAGCAACAGCCACAGAGGACCGCATCACCTCTGACTGATGGAGGCAGACGCACCTGCTCACACCTCTTCTGGTCCAGGGGGGCAAAGGACCATGGGCAATCAACACACAGTGCCTCCTCCTTTCCATCTAAGTGAACTTTTCCAGGGATCTACCCATGTGACTGTGTGGTGTCCAACAAGGAAAAAGCCACACTACTTATCTGCAACTCACTCCCCACCCCCACCCTACACAAACTCCTGTTGCCCAAGACTCAGCCCACGGGGGCTCCCTGCTTGTGAGAACTCCTGGCCAGGCTTTCATGAGTGAAATATGTGAAGCATAACAACTGAACTGCCACCACCATTACTGCACATACCCACAACCTCCTTAAATAGCTCTTCCCGGGGGAGAGCACAACGGAAGTGGCAGCCACACGCAGCAACTATGTTTTGAGCATACTCAGAGCCCAGGAAGCATGACAGAAGCATCTGTTGAAAGGCAAATATCCCTGAACAGAAGCAGAGGCCCTGGGAACTCAAGGAGGACTCCACTGCTCAGCGCCTGAGGGCCCCAGTCCTGCCACTCACCACCTGGCCTAGGGCTCTATAAAAAGGACCGCTGCCGCTTGGCAAAGAGGGCTCCGTTTTGTTTTGCTTTTGTTTAAATTGCTGTTATTTTTTAACCTATGTCATTTTAAACTGTGATAATGCTGTATTCTTAGTTTTAGATTTTGATACATGTGGAAATTGTTTTCCATTTGGTTGTGTATTTTTTGATGTGGTTTATTTATTGCTTATGACTTTTGTAATTATGTAAATCTGGTCATGTTGTAAGCCGCCTTGAGCATTGTTTTTAACTGTGGAAAGGCGGCATACAAATAAAAAATGATGATGATGAATCCGCGTTGTTACAAATCCCTTTTCGGCACACTGTAGGATGTACAAATGGCACGCCTACTTATTCATGCCATTCCCATTATGGGCTATAAAAGCTACTGCTGAAGGTACCAGAGCCAATCTAACCTGCTCCTTACTTTGCTGGCCTATTTCCACTCCGCCTGGGAAGGCCAAGACTGATCCCAACTACAAAAGCTGCTGCTGAAGTTGCCAGAGGCCACCTTACCTGCCAGTCCAGAAAAACACGCTACTCAGGATGTCTAGAGGCAATCAGGGCAGGGGGCTGTTTAGGGGCTTCTCTTGGGGCCAAGATTTAATTTTGGTGGCATATCGTTTTTGCTGTTTAATACTTTTTTTGTTATTTTGTTGTTCAGCTTTCTTTCTTTTTTTTTTAAAGAAATATTTTATTGTTTAAGATCCATATACAAAATCACTGTACACATTCCAATAACACACATAAACAATCATTATATTCTTATACATAAATTCATAATTCACCCCTATTATCCCCTCCCCCCTTACATCCCTCCCAATTAATCTTTCTTATATTTCTACAATCTTCCTCCTATTCCTGAGCTTCCATCTCTTTTCCCCCCACCCAATTCTGCTGTTATCTTCTTTTTCTGTTGTACATTTCAACCACGTTTTTGGAACTTTTGCTTATTTCTCCTTTTATTCTGCTTGTTCTTCCTTATTTTCATCTCTGATTTTTAATTTTTGCATTTTCTTATTTTATTTTTGATCTTTCTTGTTGTTCAGCTTTCTTATGAATTAGAGGGGGGGTTGTTTAATTTGATTATTTGTTAATGAGACTGTAGTGAAATAGAGAAATCCTTAGGTTTATTTAGAGACTTTGGTTCTTGGTGGGATGCATTATGGGTCTGAGGGAACCTGCAGCATTTTGGGAATATGCTTGGGCCTCTGGAAAGGAATGTGTCTCTGTGAGCTTAATTGCCTGCTGCCAGTACAGATGAGAAGGAGGCTACCTGATTTATATGTTAATGCGAGATCTGGTTTAGCTGTGTGTTGGAAGGCAAGAGGTTATCTAACTCAGCATTTCTCAACCGGTGTGCCGCGGCACACACACCGGCTGATGTGCCGCGGAAAAAGGGACCTGCAGCCCAGGGCTGCACAGGACCGTGGCAGCGGCGCTGCTGGAGCCCAGCGGCGAAGCGGAAGCCAGGGCCGCGCTGCTCCCTTGGCTGCTGCAGCAGCAGCAGCAACAGAAGCCTCGCGGGAGAATCCCGACCTGGTGCCCCAGCTGATGGGCGGGAGAAAGGACGCCGCGCTACAGCTGATCCCAGAGGTAACTCTGGGTCAGGAGACCCGGCGCAGCCGGGTGGGGGAGGAGCGGTGTGCCGCGAGATTTTTTTAATGAAACAAGTGTGCCGTTGCCTAGATTAGGTTGGGAAACACTGATCTAACTCTTGACTGGTTGTTATCTTCAGCTATGTCAGGGAGGGGATGGGAAACTCCAGGGAGTGTTCTTTGGTTACCCGCTTTGAAGTGCAAACAATTAGCAGCGGCTGGGAGACAAATGGTTATCATCTTACAATTGGTCAATTCACAATTAGTAGTTTAAGTGGATTGGTTCCCCCCAAAAAACACCTCGTGGGGAAAAAGGAAAAGAACTAAAGAATTGTAATGCTAATTGCTCTTAGCCATGGCTCCTAGCCACTCTCTGAGGATCTGACATAAGCCATGAGTGCTGATTCTAGCCTTGCCTTCGGGAGAAGGGTGTGATGCTTTAATTTTCTGATGGAGTAAGTATTAGACTTTAGGTAGTTATACTATGTAACTTTATTGTTTTACTTTTGTAACCTTTTCTTTTGAGAACTGTGTAACCGTTATATATCTTGGTTGGCATCCTTTCTTTTAATAAACCTTAAAAGGATAAGTTTGTCTGTGTTTTGTGTTTCCAACAGCAAAGCTAAATCCAAGTGTCTGACTACTCGACTGCTTACTGTGCCCACGGTAAAGTGGAGGCTGGCTGTGTAACCTGGAACGGCAGAGGGGTGCCCCTTTCTCCCCTGGCCCAGGGTTACTAGCGGATTAAAGGGGTGGTGGCAGCTTTTACCGTTTATTTGGCTTTTGGTTGTAAATTCTGGAATTCCCTCTTTTGGGGGAATTCCCTCTTTTTCCCCCGCTACACCACTACAGAGACATTCCTGTATTTTGTAGCTTAGTGAAATTATGTATTTGTTAGCAGGCTGAAGCATCCTTTACTGCAGAAAAGCAATGACGGTGATGACTATGTGGACGAGAACAGACCTCCTGGCCTTACCCCTCTGGGGGTGCAAGGGGGGTGTCTCTTCCTGCCCACTGACCTTCTCATTGAGGGCACTGCTCAGCTCCATCTCCAGGCGGCTCCTCCGCTCCTCCCATTCCCTTAGAGCTGTGTTGTGCTCTTCCGAGAGCTCATTCATGGCTTCCTGCAGTTCCGTGTGAACGTGAGCAAATTCCCGCAGCTGTGTTGCAAAAACAGGGAAAGGCTTTATTTGACACTTGCCGCCTTTGTCTTTAGCACTGGTACAAACTCCCCTGCTCTGAAATTGTGTCAGACTGTGCAGAACAAACCCTCTACTGCAGGTGTGTAATGAAACATGCAGAAAAGGCAGCAGCAAAACATGGCTGGCATTTGTTGGAGACAAGCAAATAACATTTCCTTCTCAATGAGCTTCTAAGACAATTCATGTGTTACTTTAAACCACACGAGGACACTGTCTGTCTAGCAACCTAGCCTGCACTTGCTTGTAAGTCTCTGTAGGCTAACCACCCCTTAAAAGCTGAGCAATTTTGTTGCTGTTTTCTCCCAGCTTGTTGAGACAAGATGTGAAATTTCATCTCTCGCAGCTCCACTAATCCTATTAATAGTTCCTGCATCAATAAAGCCTCTGAACTCCAGAACATGTTATTATTTCAATCTAGTTTACCCAAGCTGTGAGGTCTACTAACAGTATTAACACTCCTGGTGGAATACAGGTGGTTATAGCTCAGTTGGCCTTGTTGGGATTCCTCTGAGGTCCCTGTGTTCAATTCAAAGACAAGCATAAGCATTGCTAAGGGGCATTGGATTGGGGGAATGAGGTTTTACAGAAGGGGTCTTATGGCTCAGGGTGGAGTCCATCCTTTACATCCAGCAAGTTGCAGGTCTAATCACTGGCCATAGTTAAGAGGGTCTCAGGTAACGGGGAAGAGACCTCTCTGTCTGCCTGAGGGTCCCAGGGAACCACGGCCAGTCAGAGCAGACAAGATGGACCAGTGGCCTGACTCTGTAAGGAAGCCTCGGAGCGTCTTGCTCTTCCATCGGGCTGGCAGAGCAGGGCGTAGGGAGCCTCTGAGGCTGCGGCATTGCTGAAGAGACCACCCCTACTCAGGCAGGGAAGTTTTTAAACAAAGGTTGGATGACCACCTGTCAGGGATTCTTTAGCTATGATTCCTACGTTGCAGGAGTTTGCGGTCCCTTCTAGCCTGTCTTTATTCTGATGCTGTGTTTTGTAATTATTATATGGTTTGTTTTATTTTATGTACTCTTTCTTGCTATTTGGATAGATGAAGGGCAGGATAGAAATATTTTTAATAAATAACCACTTGAGTTCAAGATTTCCTGTGGTCTTACCACACATGAGCCGAGAACGGGGCACATTTCTTCAGGATGCCACCTCAACGCCTTTCTGCTCCAAGAACAAAACTCAACAAACCCTTTCCGGGATCTCCAAGGTGCAGCAAAGGAATCAAGGGTCACCCACGTTTCAGGCAGAGACAATACCTCAACCTCGCTTAGTTCCTTTCCAAAATGGAAGCCTGCAGGTCCTGTATAAGTGTGCCTCTCCCCACCCCCACCCCACATTTGGAGACTACAAGGCCGCTGCGGCAACAGAAAACAGGCACTCACGTACCCTGAAAGTGAGATCCCCATTCTCTTCTGAGAGCTGGTTGATCTTCCGGTCCATCTGGCCCTTTTCAGTTTTCAGGTCTTGGCTCTGCTTCAGTGTCTCATGCAGGCGCATGAGGAGGCTGAGGGAGAAAGAGAGGGAGGCAGGCATGAAAAGAAGCAAATGCGCTACTTGAGGGCAAGAGTGGCTCCCGGGCATGAGGGCTCAGTTTCTTGGCCTGGGCTCTGGAGCCAAGAGCAGGGCAGCAGCTCAGGGAACCTCTCCCAACACAGAGTGCGGATCACCTCCTTCCTTGGAGGTTTTTAAGCAGAGGTTGGATGGTCATCTGTCATGAATGCTTCAGCTGAGATTCCTGCAATGCAGGGGGGATGGACTAGACTCGAGGACCTTTGGGGTCCCTTCCAACTCTATGATTCTATGATCGCAGGAAGCAGGCAACACACAGGTGTGGTTTGAGCCTCCACTACAAGGCCGAGAGCTCTAAGACAGCCTGGTTGCCTGCCTTGCTCCACAGCTTTTAAGGGTTGCTGCTGCTATGACTTATTGAGGGAGCTCCATGCTTAGAACAGCTCAGCTCCCTTTAAGTACTATGAAATCCAAAGTCCAATACAGCAGATGCCATGAGCAAGGCTCTTTGGGGCTGACAAACCAGCATCCCTCAGTCAGGGCCCAAGTCAACTTCTGAAAAGGGGGTTTAGTAAAAGCAACAGCAGAAGGCCAACAAATCCTAGCTCAGGGTTTCCCAAACTTGGGTCTCCAGCTTTTGTTGGACTACAACTCCCATCATCCCTAGCTAGCAGAACCAGTGGTCAGGGATGATGGGAACTGTACTCCAAAAACAGCCGGAGACCCAAGTCTGGGAAATCCTGCCCTAGACTGAGCACATCAGCTCCTGCTTACCATGGATCTCTAGGACAGTGTTTCCCAACCAGTGTGCCTCCAGATGTTTTGGGACTACAATTCCCATCATCCCTGACCACTGGTATTGCTAACGAGGGATGATGGCAGTTGTAGTCCCAAAACATCTGGAGGCACACTGGTTGGGAAACACTGCTCTAGGATATAATAGGGACCAAGATTCCACATCTTCCTCCTTCCGAGTGAATGATCAGGAGCTTGAGAGAGGGGAGAGTAAATGAGGGGAAAGAAGACATGCCTTCCTCCTCTCTCCCCACTGAATGTCAGCCACAAACAAGTCTGAAGGAGGAAGAGAATAACTCTCAGCTGTTTTAAATAAGAATCAACTCCAAGCAGCTGAAGGCGATCATAAGCCAGGTGTGCCTAGAGAACAGATTTGCAAATGACTCTCAGCTGTTTCTTAAATGGCACCCATGTGCCAGATACTATAACACCACAGCAGTGGCACAGTCCCTAGAGCACTGACAGCATTTCCTCCCTCTCCTTTCTTTCAAGGAGCTGGGATAGAGCAAATGCACATGGATCCTTTGCACTTTCTTGACCATAATGCTACAAGGCAGGTTAAGTCAGAGACAGCGACTGGCCCTGGGTCAGTGGGTGAGCTTCATAGCTGATAGAAAGGAGGAGGTGGAGGGTACACAAGATAAGCAAAGGTGCTAGGAGGGTGGAGAGCAAATTGGTTGGAGCCTTTTAAGGCAAAGGCACCAGTCATGGCAAGGAAAGCACTAAAGGCCGAAACAGCACACAAAAGGTAATGTAGGGCAGTAAAAACAAGTAAGATAATAAGACAAATAAGGATAATTAAAAGGGCAGGAGCTAAGGAAAGACCCTGGCTGCTTCGATTAAAGGTAGGATCAACTGAGGTGCATGGTGGGAACTGCCTAGTTCCCAAGTTGTCCTCACCACCTTTGACCAGCAAGTGAAGCCAGAGGCCAACACTATTTTCTTCCTGGGCAAAGTCTTCTTCAAAGCACCCCAGCACCCCAAATCTGAGCCAGAAAAGTCCAACAAAGCCAAATCAGTATTATTTAGTAGGTTACTATCCCAATTTTCGACTTAAGTCTTCAAAGCAGTGAGCAAGACAAAAAATGAAGAGAACCAGAGGGGCTGCCCCAGTGCGACATTCCAGCCCGAGGGAGGAAGTACCTCTCGTTTTTTTCTCGGAGTTCCTCCATTTCCTTGGATTCCAGCTGATCCGCTGCTTGCCTCTCATGTAGGAGAGTCAGGCGGTCGATCCGCTGCTTCATCATCAGGATCCGCGTTTCTGAAGCAGGAGGGGACAAAAGAGGACGCGGATTATTCAGAAACTAAAAGGCACATGGTGGCTTCCCCCTGTACAGCAACCACGCTCCTCTCCATCCACACAGAGCGACTCTGGATGGGCTGTGTTGCTCTGCCTCCCAGCAACCCAACAACAGGGTTGCACAATAGAGCAGCACAGGGAACAAAGACCAATAACAATGGCATCTGAACGCAGGATTAGGCAACTTGCTCACGTTGCAGAAATTTAATCTGACTGCAGAATTTGGAGGGAAGAGAGCGGAACCACTGGAATCTCGCCCACTGAGATTGGGGTGGCGTGCAACAATGATTAATAATGTTTTTTCATCCCAACCTCCCTCTAGGAGCCCAGGGCAGCCATACAACTTCAGTTAAAACAGCAGGTGCTTGTCTCAGCGTCCCTGGTAGCAACCACTCCACTCCCATGGCTGACCCCCTCACCTTTCTCATCAACGAGCTTTCGGCTCTCTGCCAGCTCGTGTTCCAGCTCATCTCGATTTTCTCTCTCTTCTTCCAGCAGCTTCTTCAGCTTCCTTATCTGAAACTGGGGTGAATGCATGATGTCACCCATAGGAGAGGCAGAGGAGCCAGGGAGCAACCTGCAAAGAAGTACCAGCCATCTGCATTTGAATTTTTATTTTTTAAATGTGAAAGACGCTTGCACAAAACTCTTGCTGAGCAAAATGTGGTTCATGTTATGACATTGAAAAGGAAACAAGTATAAATGGTTAACTAACCATTCAGATTCTACAAGCGCTATTAAAAATTCCATATTGTGCCAAGAAACATGACCCAGCCATCCTATTTATCTAGCTGACCCACAAAGAGATGTGTTTTGCAATGTCTCCAAGCATGCTGTGCTAACCTCATTCAGGCTACAGGGCAAGTGATATGGTCTTAGAAAGCCATCCTCGCAACTGTAACAGGGAAGAGAATCTAGAGCAAGACAACGCAGGCATCTGTTCCTAGCTCCTCTCTGCTCTCTGCTCAGCAAATACTAGCAATGGAGAGCCATGGATACCACCATGCAAGCTGCAAAGAGGTTGAAGCAGAGTTCAAATCCTGGCTTATCCCATGCTGCACGGCCAACATCAGTGACAGCCGCCGTTCCAACTGCAGACAGCAATGAGAGCCCAGCTGAACAAGCCCCTCTGTGAGATCACAAAGAGAGTGCCAAGAAGTGGACACGGTTCAGGCTCTACGACATGTACCACCTTCCATTATGGCTGACGGCAGCACTCGCTCCCAATCAGGCTTCCAGAATTCTTCTGGCCCCTCTTGGCAGACAGTGTGAGGCAACTTCCTGTGTTCCTGAGTCAAACCACTGGTCCATCCAGCTCAGTACAGCCTACACTGACTGGCGGTGGCTCTCCAGGATTTCAGGCAGGGGTCTCATCTGGAGGTGCCCATGGGGACTGATCCTAACACTTCCTCAATGCAAAGCAGGCCCTCTACCATGGAGCTACGGTCCCCATCCATCCCTGAAGTAGACATTCAAGCAGAACCTAACAACATTCCTTTTAAAAATTTTTACTCAGAACTATTTAAAGGACCTGAGTGAGAGCTGCTTAAGAGAGAACTGTGTCAGGTGAATGCACTGTATTTTCCTGAGTTTCCCTTCAAACTGTTCACCAGAAAAACACTGTGGGAGCGGGGGAACCTAGATCTAATGAAAATGTTATTAAGTGATCTAAGGAACCCCCCCCCCCGGGTGGCTGGGGGGACCCGGCCAGATGGGCGGGGTACAAATAAAAAATTATTATTATTATTATTATTATTATTATTATTATTATTATTATTATTATTATTATTATTGAGACCCAAGGTCTTGTGAAGTCTTACAGCTACTCAGCTGACTCTATAATCTAGATATTTGATATATTGTCATTCACATACATTTTCATGTTGTTATTTTCTATTTTTAGAAGCTTCCATAAAGCTGGCTTAAATGTAACCTCCTTCCTTGGGCATATCACTAGAAACATAAATTGAGCAGGCACACATACGCTTTCCAAACTGACATTTAAGGTCTCTTAGCCCACCTGCACCCACAATGGGATTCACCAATTCTGTCTTGAGCAGACACATAGCTTGGCCACATGGGGGTGCTGTGGTGGAGGAAGAACCCTGTTCCCAGGCCTCACCTGGCTACCCCAGGAAGTCTCTTTACCCCAGCCTTTGACACCAGAGGTACAACATGTTTTCACAACCCGGCCTATTCCTGCAACCGAATTTTCTTCAACTGTTTTCAATTCTGTGTCTTCTATTGTTATAACCCACCTGGAATCTGCTGGTGAAGGGCAGGCGATAATGCAGTGATAAGAATAATAATAATTAATAATTATGGTATGGGGCTTCACTGCCTATGCAACTCCTTATCACCTCTTCACCACCTCTTTATTCTCTCCCTGCCAGTTTCTGTGCAAACCACGAATTCCACGCTTCCAAAGGCAACTCAGAATTCTACAAAAACCCAGATTCCACCTTCACAAACTGAGGGGAAAGCCTCAAGTAACTTACCCTGTTTCCCCTTTTTTAATACATAGTCATAAAGTAAGCCATGGCAGGTTTTTTTTTACCTTTGTGAGAAGTAAGACGTACCCCAGAAGTAAGCCATGGTGCCGCCATTGTTCCCGTCGCCTCCTCAGCCCCTCCTGCGTGCGCAGGGAGCCAGCGAACCAGCGAGAGGCACGGGGGGAAACGCGCCTCTTGCAGAGTTCTGCCCCGCCTGCTTAGCGCGCAGGGAGAGGCGCGGGGGGAGACGCCTCTTCCTGCCCCGCCTGTTCCCCGTGCGCAGGGAGCAAGCGAACCAGCGAGAGGCATGGGGGGAAATGCACCTCTTGCGGAGTTCTCCCCCGCCTGCTCAGCGCGCAGGGGGAGGCTGTACCGTACCATACTGACGTAATAAAAATAAGACATCCCCTGAAAATAAGCCACCCTGTGTTTTTTTGAGGGGAAAAATTATAAGACAGTGTCTTAAATAGGGGGAAAGACGGTAGTTAGATCTAAAGCAGAAATCTGGTGTCTCCTTGGCACAGAATTTGGTTTCCCCAGGCAGGGGCCATATCAAGTCCCGCAAGTGCCTTGAAAGGATGGTTTCCATCTGCCTGTGTGGCACCAGGCTGCTGGAATCAGAACCACGAATCCTGGGAAGCAATTCGCCAATAACTTACTTATTCAAGCCGGATGAAGAGGCGACCTTCTGCAGCTTCAAGAAGTGTACCTCTCGCCTTGGTGGGGTGGTCTCCTCCGAGCTGGTGCTGGAGATACTGGATGATTGTGGCACTGGAGGAAGAGGGAGGGTGTGTAGGATGTCAGAGCCAGCTTGGCAGCAGCAAAGAAAGGAGCAAAAGAAGCAGGGTCCATTCACCCCCCAACCACCCCGTTTGGGTCAGCTAAATAAGTTCAAGGAACGAACAATTCGGTTTATTAAGTGGACAGATCAACCAGCTTATGTAGAAAATGTTTCAGTTTGGGTTTTTTTAGTTGAGGAAGAAAAAAGCAAGCAAGAGGGGCTATGAGTGGCTTATAGAATCAGTTACAGGTAGATAGCCGTGTTGGTCTGTCATAGTCAAAACAAAATAAAAAAATTCCTTCCAGTAACACCTTAGAGACCAACTAAGTTTGTTCTTGGTATGAGCTTTCGTGTGCATGCACCAAGAACAAACTTAGTTGGTCTCTAGGGTGCTACTGGAAGGAGAATTTTTTTATTTTGTTTTGACCCCCAACTAGTGACTCAAGTCTTTATCCTCTTTAGACTCGCTGTATAGGAACCGCTGCCCCCCTCCCGCTGCTCACTGCTGTTCCAACAAACCTGCAGTGGGGCAGCCATGAGATCAAACTGTGTGGCCCGATCTGGGTTGAGCCACTGAAGTCGGCAGGGCAGCCTCGTGCCCCTGAAGGTATTTCAGTCCCACATGCTCACCCGGCACTTACTTTTCTTTTGAAGGAAGGTCTCCAGATTCTCACCGAGGCAATCTTCGTTGTACAACATGAAGTTCAGCGACTTAGCCATCTCCGCCTGAGGAAACAGGGAGGAGGAGGAGGAAGAGACAGGGCAGCATGAGCAACTGTGAACCTAAGAGCTGCCTTCATTGCTGGATGAGGCAAATGGCTCCTCTAGTTCAGCACACGGCTCTCCTCACAGTGGCCAACCAGATGCCCCCACTGGAGGAAATGTGCAGCCCTCCCTACTTGTGGTTCCCAGCCAGATGAAGGTATCCTGCCCTTGAAGCAAGCTTTCCCCTCTGCAGCTTTTGCTTGGACTATCCTTTGTGGAATGTGACCCACCCCACAACCATCACCACAGACAGTCCTTCCATCCCTAGCAGGCTCCAAAAGGTCACTTAGCTGATAAGGCATCTACAGCTGGAGGCAGAATGTTTGAGTTACCTGGAGATCATACTCAACCGTGGCCCATTCTCTGGGAATCTTATCACTCATGGAGGCATAGTAAAACAGCAGCATGACCACCTGAAGAACGGCAGAGACAGAGTGATGTAACATCACATGCCACATACAAAGGGAGGGCAAGACTGTGCATTTTGCAGTCAGAATATGCAAAGATATGAACTCTGATGTCGTGTATAGAGCTTTCTACAGATGTCCTTAGAACCTTTTTAAAATAAGCTGGATGTCGGTCCAGGATTGGTTGCTATCTTTCCACCACTGCTGCGTAATTTTCCATAATTTGGAAATAGCTCCTCCCACTTATCAGGCCACCATTGTATGTGTTTAAAGCAATGACTTGTGTTAGTGAGCTTCACTGTGAGGGCACATCTGCATGCGTAGTGAAGGTGATCTAGGAGAGCTGTGGAGTCAAGAGACTAGCTCATGATGGAAAGAGGCTTGAATGCCTGTCTTGAGGGCATATACGCTTTTCTGTCTGGAGTCTGTGAGAAGCTGGCAAGGCCTAAGTCAGTGTGAAGAACATAAAGGATTTGCTATTACATGTGGCTAACAGTGCTGGGTGACCTTCATGAGACTCACTATACCCTGATAAGGCTTGGGATCACATTAACTTTTCAACAATGGAAAATTGTTTCTGCAGGTGTTTACCAATATTGAACCAAATTTTGTTGTGAGCGAAAAGGAATCAATCAGTGATCAGGAAAAGGTTTCAGGGATGTTGGGCAACAGAGGGAAGTTTCTCTAGAGAGTCAATGTGGTACAGTTGTTAGTGTGTTAGACTAGGACCTGGGAGACTGGGGTTTAAATCTCCACTCAGCCATGAAGGGTGACCCTGGGCCAGTCACTACCTCTCAGCCTAACCTACCTTGCAGGGTTGTTGTGAGGATAAATGGGGAGGAGACTAAGAGCTCCTTGAAGGAGGGATGGGACACAAATCAAATGAATGAATATCTGGACTCAGTCTTAGCTTTATCTCTTTTTCACATTAGCTATTTCTAATGCCTTTTCGTGCTGTGTCTCATTTCTTCTCCAAAACACACACAGAGAAGAACACTTCACTTTTAGATTCCATTCTTGCTGCCTGTAATGATTGTATATTGGGCTAAGTTTTTCTGTGCTGAGTTTTCCACATACATTTTGCACACCTCTAATTATTTTGTTCCTAAGAGAGGTTCAGATTATTATCTTTTTCTCTTTATTTTTTATTGTAACTAATTTTCTGTTTGAATTTTCCTGGATCCTATATCCTGGACACCGCTGATTTCTAGTAACACAAATATACACTGTGGATTGGGAGCTGTGTTCTTCTCTTAAACTAGAATGCTGTGCTGTTCAGACACTTTAACCAGACGGCTGGTGGAGTTTGTGGGGGAAGGCAGGGTATGATCCACCAATGGTTAACTTTAAACTTGCATATTGCTCTTCAAAGTTTAATAGCAAAGTTATATATTCATATTCTATTTTGCTTTCCATATAATCATCATCTGCATAACATTGTTCCTTATTTCTCCCTTTCCCAATATTTATTCATGCACAATGTACTGTTGATTGCTCCTTCATACCATTACGCTCACCCCTTTTATAAGCTGCAATGTGTTTCCTGGCCTTCTGCAGATGACTTTAAAATATGTATTTTCTAATGCATTTTAGCTTATTGAGCCCTGTTTGAGCACCACCCTCTCACCCTCTGGGGCACATTAAGAATCTCATTCCAGCATGTCCTCTTGACGCTGCTAACCACCATCTCCCACAATGAGATTTAACTTGCCAGCCTGAGCCCCTAAATAAAGAGAGCAGCAGATGTGTGCATACCTTGGCTAGCTCCAACTCCTCCGCTGCTAGAAGCTTCTCCTCAGATACCAAGTTCTGTGCTGTAGATTTGTGCTTGCAACGTTCTGGAAGAGGAATGTGAATTTTAAAAAGGCATCTTTGAATTCAGTCACAGCACCAACCCCAAGGAAAATGTCTAGACTAGTTATGGAACCCCCCCAAAAAATCCCACACCCGAACCCCATCCTCAGGTGGATGGCAGCCAAACTGAGAGTGCAGGGGTGGTTTATCAAAAAGATCTAGAAAGGTTTTTGGCTGCAAAAATGAGGAGTGTAGCCACTACATTTTTGTCCATTTCGGCTCTAAAGCTTATATTGCTTTATATCTATGTACACTTCACCTTTTTAGCTGCTCTGGGGCATTTACTGCTCAGAAGCAGCAGAGGCGTTCCAATGGCTTCTTCTCCTTTAGCTGTGGCAGCTTGCCATGAGCACCTTTGGACTGCACCTGAGATCAGGCTTGAAATAGCCTTTCGCCAAGTGGACCCAAGGCAAGTAAGAATCACCTCTGGGCAGCTAAATGTCTCTGGCTGAGTTTTTTCTCTTCTCTCCTGCACAAGGGGGACCAGCAAGCAGAAGGGGAACTTAAGCCTTACATGGGTAGAGGGACCTGCTGGCTACTTTCTTCCAATGCTCAGTCTTCACAAAATCATTGTGGCAGCTGCACATAGGCTCACATACTCTTGTAATTTTTTAACTGTATGAGTGGGAACAAGCAGTGCAGTATGGAAAAGTGCCACTCTTGCCACCAACTCTCTCCATCTTCTAGGAACAGGGGAGAATGTTAAGAAGTTTCTGCATTAACAACAGCTTTGCTTGCCAGCTTCCTCCACATTGGAGAGTGTGGCAGATGGAGGCTCAGGCTGATGTGTAGACAACAGATTATCTAAATTCAGAAAGAGCCAAGATGCACCAAGTGGCAGGAGCTCTTACTCTTGAGAAAGCAGACGACATAGGCAACCCGCTCTGGCAAACTCTGCTGCAAAGGGTCCCGTCCCTCTTCAGAGCCATGACTGAAAGAGAACAAAGCAAGCACTTCAACAGAGTCATTCCTGATGAACTATTTGACCAGAGGGATGGTGAGAATCAGAAACAAATGAGGAAGAGGGACACACATTAAGGCAGTTCACATCTATAGTCCAGCCTGTTTACTGTGGCACCTAGAATAGACCTCTTTGAAGCCTGAAGCTATATAACATGGTAAAACGGTAGCCTTGCGAAACTGGACAGGGAAGTAGTCTGGGTACAACTAGTTCCAATTCAAAGCAGGCTGGTGTATTTGTGGGCAGGGAGAAGTGTCATTAAGTGAAAAAGAGTATGCATTTTTAAGCTATTACACCATTAATGAAGCAGGAGATCTACCGGTAGCTAAAAAAGTCAAGGTTGTTTTTTTTTGCTTGCTTCTTAAAGGGCATTCATACCATAAAGCAATCTGAAATAGACTTCCTATGAACATAGAAGATTAAATGATGTATCGGTCCCTAAAGCTGTCCAATCAAGCCCTCCCCATGCTCTCCTGTTGATTTGGACTACAACTCCCATGAGTTGGGGAAGGCTGGTCTGGTTGTTCTTGAAAAGGCAGCAGTGGGAAACTCCACACAATTGCCAACTACTTATCAATGTCATTGGTGTCTCTGCATGACCAGAAGCTATGGGAGCATCTGACTGGGTTCGTACTGGGAACGGTGGATGGGGAAAAGACTTGATGATCAGACTGCAAGACTAACACAGATCAGAACACAAAATGAACCCTCAGAAAGACAACCGCTATCCCTGGTGTGCTCCACTTATCCTTTGCATCCAAAGGCAGAACTCCCCAGACTTAATTACTAACGATTAGATTCTGTTTAATTCCTTGTTTACATTGTGAGCAACGCCCACCAGAGACTGCACAATGATGCACCCAAAAGAGCCACGAGGGGGAGTCAATTGTGCTGCTTCTCAAGTTTGCGACACTAAGAGTCAGGCCTGGAACAACCCCTGTACTATGCTGCCTGAAACAACTATCTGAGAATCATGGAGTTGCAGAGTTGGAAAAGGACCACAAGCGTCATCTAGTCCAACCCTCTGCAATGCAGGAACCCTTTGCTCAACGTGGTTCTCGAACCCACGACCCTGAGATCAAGAGGCTCATGCTCTACCAACTTGTGAGCTATCCCAGTTCCACGCTTCACAATTTTAGGCCGTTTGGTCAGTGGCGTTTTTTCAGCCAAGCACCCACACTGATCTACTCTGAGCTCAGGCTGCCCAGCAGAAAACCCAAACAGCTTCAGAGTCTGACACAGCAAACTGCCAAGAATTAAAATGTTAGCTCTAAAAATTCAAGGAAGGGATTTGTTTCACTGCAAGGTGCTTGAACCAGGTAGGCAAAGAATAGCAAATTTATTATGATTCAATTCATATCCTGCCCTTCCTCCCAAAGGAATCCAGGGTGGCGAACACCTTGGGACCGAGTACATTGAGGGTCACCTTCACCCACATGTGACTAACTTCTGAGACCTTCCATGGTTTGGTGGGGAGAGTACGATGGTACATTTTTGGAACACCAACAACATTGTTCAGCACCTTCTTATCAGTACTTGGATACCAGAGTAACACTTTTAAAACAAAATTTAATAATACTCTTAATGGTGCCCTCCTGTTTTAGAGTTCTGACTTTTGTCTGCTGTTTGTTTTGTGATTGTTTGGTTGCCTGCAACATTCTAGTAGTTAGCATTTATTCTTATATGTTGCTTTGGGTACATTTGTAGAAAAGTAATTTAAGCATCTTAAAAAGGTAAAGGGACCCCTGACCATTAAGTCCAATCGTTTCCGACTCTGGGGTTGCGACGCTCATCTCGCTTTATTGGCCGAGAACCAGCGTACAGCTTCCAGGTCATGTGGCCAGCATGACAAAGCCGCTTCTGGCGAACCAGAGCAGCGCACGGAAACGCCGTTTACCTTCCCGCCGGAGCGGTTCCTATTTATCTACTTGCACTTTGATGTGCTTTCGAACTGCTAGGTGGGCAGGAGCTGGGACTGAGCAACGGGAGCTCACCCCGTCGCAGGGATTCGAACCACCAACCTTCTGATCAGCAAGCCCTAGGCCCTGTGGTTTAACCCACAGTGCCACCTGTGGCATCTTAGCATGATGAAAACACCAGACAGATAAAACATTAAAATGGTATTTGGGCAGTATAAGCTGAATTTCAGGGTGCTTTGGGCTTTCAAGCATTTCAGGAGAAATTGTGAAGCTGCCTGCACACCTCCAATATGCTCCTAGAACAATTACCAAGAGAAGATGAAAATTAAGTATATACAGAACTGCAATGGAGGGACACCACTAATTCCTGAAATCCGCAGGAGGCTTAGAAGAAAACCTGACACCCCTTTTACACAGTACTTCATAAACTGAGGTACAGATCATTTGCAGTTTTTGAACCGCGTCTCCTCATCCTCCCCAAACCTTTACAAAAAACCCAAAGTCCTTACTGTGCAGGCAAAGTGCCTAGCCTGGCAGCTTGTTTCATTGATTTGTTTATCAGAGTTCAAAACCAGATGGAATGGGATTAAGTAGGCTTTGAGTAAATACAGGCTCTGCAGGAAGTCCTCTTCACCACCTCCTCCTACACAACTGGGAATCATTTCTTAAATGCAACTCCAGCTGTCCAGCAGGACAGGTAACAATAGCCAAGGTGCATCAAGAGAGGCTCTCCCAGCTTAGGATGTAAAGTACAAAAATAACTTTCATCAAATAAAAAGGCACTATATCAGAATATGTTCTGCATTTAATTCAGAATCCAATTAAGAGACAAAGAATGTAATCAACAGCAAACAGGTTACAATTCCTTAAAATCTCAGTTCCACTATGGCTATTCCTAAGACTCTGAAAGTGTTACAGATTTCACCTATGCACTTGAACAACACTGGAAGGGAAGAAGATCACTGTCAGGGCTATGGGGAAGTGAGAATTTACACAAGTACATAATTCCGTATTAGCATTCAGAGGGAGGGGGTGTTATTACAGCAGCTGGTTTCCAAGCACTTTTTACTGCAAAGAGTGGCCTACAGCATAGAGATAAAAGCACTAGAGGAGCCAGGGATGGGAACTAACTGAAAGGTTTTCCAGCACCAGGGGATGCGCCTGCAGAGCTCTTCAAAGCTTGATCATCTTTATGACTGGCAGTTATACTGATCACTTGTTGTACATTATTTGCCACTGGCTGTAGCATTCAGCCTCTGTCCCTACAAGATTTAAAAAACAACATTACAATGCACATTGACTTCACAGTATAGCACGGAAGGAAAGGTGTCCTCAGTGCCTCTTACATTTTGTTGATTATCTTGATGAAAATACTGCAGTCTTGGAGCTGAGACAATGAATTCAGGGTATCATCCAGCTTCAGACTGTTCACCTGAAGAAGAGGAGATGAATCAAATCACAGGCTAGAAATCCACTTGCTGGCAAGTTAAGGAATAAGGTCAGCATCTTACAGCTCAGGCAATGTATCAATCCCGAAACATGTGGTGATGTACCAATTGCAGTTTACCCACATGTAAGCTTGGTGGAAACCCCAATAAGGAAAACATACAAGCACTTAGCAATGCACTGCATACACCTTGTGCTTGCAGAGGGAAGGATCTCAGATCAGAAACAAAAATGAGTGATAGATAATAGCCTTCAGCAAGTCAACAGGAACATGCCCTACACATCTGCCATAAAGGAAAAACTTAATTGATACATCACAACTGATCATGAGGCTTTGGAATAGGGTGCAGAAGAAGTACAAATTACAGTATTTAATTTCCTTGCCTCCTGCTTGATACAACTCAACATGGGTTTTAGTCTACAAGTCCTTGTGGCTATATGCTACCTCCAGAATCAGAGACAGCAGGTCTCAGTTACCAGTAGGAGGGCTGGTGCTCTCATGTCCTGCTTGTGAGCTTCTCGGAGGGCTCTGGCTGCCCACAGTGATGGACCACATAGGCATTTAGATTGTTTCAGCAGGGATTTTCTTATGCCCCCTGCCTTAGTGCCTTAACCCCACGTAGGAACCAATACAAACAGTTCCATGTGGGAGCCACTGAACAACATTGCTCCAATGAACCCTCATTCTTCGTGACTGTCTGGGGGTACCTGAAATTTTTTCCTAGTTTTGGTAGACTTAATTTAAACAGCTCTCACATTAACCATGGTCTTTTCCAAACATGCATAAACCTCATCAATATCTTTAAGGAGTCTGAGGGAGTGGCAGCAACTGACAATTAACGTCCAGGAAGCGCCAGGAGCTTTTTAGGCATTCAAAAAGAGGTCCAACTCCTCATCTCCACCCCTTTCCTGATAAAAAGGCAAGCAACAAATTCCAGAAGTTTTGGATGAAATTCAAGGTCTCAACACTGATCTCAAGCATATCTGAAAGCTTCACAGAGCATCCAAGGAAAGAAACTCCCCCCAATGAAATTCTTCCTCAGGGTGCCATTGATTTAAACCCATTACATAAATCAGGAAGGGGGAAAGCTGACTTAAATCTAGTTTCCCATGCATACTTCTATGCACATTTTCTAAATAATGGAGCATATGGGGCTAATAAACCATGTTAAATGACAACTAAAAATTTACACTGCTTCAATTCTTACAATCAGGCCTTGAATCACATTGGCACACTAAACACTCTCCAGGACTTCAGGCAGAGGTCTCCCTCAACCCTACCTGGAGATTCCGGGTACTGAACCCAGAACCTTCTGTGTACAAAAAAAAAAGATGCCCTACGATTGAGTTATGGACATCTCATTCCCCGTTTTGTCACTGAAATGCAGGTGGTTCTCTCGCTACAACTGCTCTGTTTTTACTGCCAGTTTTGCCTTTCCTAAGGTAACATGTTTTACATCCCAGTAACTTGTTTCTCACAGGAAAGATCTGCTGGATCAAAAACGCAGTGTCGCAAAGGGAACTGTCAGCTACACAAAGCACTTTGGACAAGGATAACAGAGCACAGTTAGCCCAGAGGGAAAAGAAGGCACCAGAGTACAAGGTGTAGCCACATCCTAAGCAGCAACAAAGAATAAAGAAAATGCATCTTACCCAAGCAAGGAGAGCTGAGGCTCTCGTGTTGTGAAGCGACATCTTGGTGCTTTGCCAGGTTACCGTCCAACCTAGAAAGGCCAAGAGAAAGGGGGAAAGAATTTAAAGCTTTGAAATTAAGTAATTTTCACTCCCCATCAAGAAATTACACTCCAACAGCAAATAACATAGAAGTGCATCTGTTCTGTCCCTTGTGGGAACCTCAGCTCCTCTGATAAAAGGGAAAGTGGGCTTGATCAGCTCTTGCTTCTTTAAAGTTCTGGACAGCTGTTACTCAAGTATCTGGCTTTGTTCAATGTTTTTACAGGTAAAGAGAGAGAAACACACTTATTGCTTTCATGGCTCCTTGTCCTGCGTCAGATCTCTTAACCAGCAGAAAATGCAATGCTAAGGCCCACACGAAGGTTTAGTGTTACATTCCTTGATAGCGGGACTGTAAATGTAGGCTCATACGAAGCTACTCTACAAAGGGCCGGCCAATTGGTCCCGCTGGCAAAGTATTGATGAATGCAAAGTATTACCAATGTTTCATGGTTAAACCAGTCAAATAGTATGCATTTTCTGTATTAATATGACATACCAATGGGGAACTTGATTCAAACAGGTTTTCTTTCAGCAATATAAAATCAATCCATTATGACAGCTCCACTTCTCCAGCTAACAGTCTTTCTACCCCCACATCCTGCAATGATTTTGTAAAAGCTGAGTCAGTTATCTTTTGCCCTGGCCAAGACCAGGCTGTTTTCTTTAAAACAAAAACAGGCACAGAGGACTGTACCATCCTAGATGTCTAGGAGGATGACTGTATATTTGAAAGCTTTTAGACAATGCATAGGCAAAACATGCTAGTGAACATTCAAATATGCAAACCCCTGCAAGTATACATATGACAGTTCCGTCCTATTCAATAGTCTAGAAAATGACCTGGGAATGCTCGGATTGGCTCAAAGTGAACAGGAACAGTTGTGACAAAATATAGTAGTGGATCACAGAAGCTTCCTGTTGTTACGATCTCCCCATACAAAGCTAGCACAGAAACTAAACAAGCTCATGGAGTATGGAGAACTTTTAGTAAAAGTAGGTCTTTTGCAAACAGCAACTTTGAAGAAGAAATAGGAAAACAACTGTCCAGAAGCAAAGCAAACACAAGGCCCCTCTTTCAACCCCAACCAAAACAAGATTTAGCCTGCCTTAAGCTACAGCTGCTATTTGCCCCTGTTATTTGGCCTGGGAAGGGGGGCAGAATGGGATGTCGTTCAATCTGTTTTGACTTGCCACTTGTTACTAATGACAGGCCTTCTTTGAACCTTGTTATGAACCAACGTCAAAGGGGAAAACCTAGAACCAACCACTGAAAATCATAGGCATGGAAGTTTTGAGCCTAGTGTTTCCTTCCTAGTGTTTTGTCTTACATGTCAAATATTTTTATTCCTTGCTGTTATTTTGCATCATTAATTAATATTAATTGTTGTATCTTTATTTTTAATCTTATGATTTATGTGGACATTGTTTCAATTCAGTTATGTGCTTTTTGATGTGTTTAATTTATTCTGACTATTTTTGTTACATTTGTAATTATGTAAATCTTGTTATGTTGTAAGACACCTTGAGCATGGTTTGAATTATGGAAAGATGGCATACAAATAAAATGATGATGGAAAAACCCTCCTGCAGAAATATATGCAGCTTCCAGGTGGAAGCAAGCTACCTACCTACCTATATTATATAGAAAAATAGGTGTTTAACAGTTTGACTAATTGAGTGTCATATTTATAGACTCATAGAACTGCAGAGTTGGAAGGGATTCCAATAATCATCCAGTCCAACCCCCTGCAATGTAGGAAATCTCAAATAAAGCATACATGACAGATAGCCATCCAGCCTCTGCCTTAAAACCTCCAAGGAAGGAGAGTCCACCACCTTCTGAGGGAGACTGCAAACTGTTAATCACTGCACCTGCTTGGAAGAATAAAAACCAAGGCATTACTCAACCTTCAGAGCAGCATGTCTGATGGTAGTAAAAGACAGAAAAGCCAGGACTCCTGTCGATGCTAAACATACTATTTCCTCAAGAAAGCACAAGTAATGTCCCTCACAGCTCTTTCCAAGACTTCAGAGAGACCACAACTCTAGGAAATAACAGCCCTTTTGAGCTGTGCTCTCCAATTCAAAGCAAAGGAAAATACAAGTCAAGAAAAAGCAGAATGCTCACTTCAAATTTGCAACAAAATGCCCTGGTTTACTTGTGGAACAACTGAGGCAAGCTTGGATTCCACACAAGTTCTTAGCTGCAACATCTCCTCATTCTAGAATTCTAGAAGGCCTTTTCCTTCAATGTGTGAATCTTCCAGCATAAAAAGCAGTTAGTTGACAGGAAATATGTGGGCAGCTGGCTTGGAATGCTGTGCTAATGTACACAAAATGACGCGGCTGAAATAGAACCATGCAAAACAGGCATTTGTAATATTGAGCATGTGTTCAAAAATGGCTTTAGTAATTCTACACAGTAACCTGTTACAAGCCATCAGGTTAACAAAGCAGCACATTAAAATGACATGTATGAAGCCCCTAATCAGTTGTTTTTCCGTAACTGCCTACATGCCGATCATAACTCTCAAAGGATTCACACATTTTATCTGCATGCCCCCACTTCCCAAGACTCAACATGGAGTAGTTAATTTATGCAGCTTACTGGATTACACAAACAGGTGAGTTTTTTTAAAGGCGGTGAAGGTCCTGTGTGAGTGTCTGGAGGCGGTTGGAGGATGGATGGCGGCTAACAGATTGAGGTTGAATCCTGACAAGACAGAAGTGCTGTTCTTGGGGGACAGGAGGCGGGCGGGTGTGGAGGACTCCCTGGTCCTGAGTGGGGTAACTGTGCCCCTGAAGGACCAGGTGCGCAGCCTGGGAGTCATTTTGGACTCACAGCTGTCCATGGAGGCGCAGGTTAATTCTGTGTCCAGGGCAGCTGTCTACCAGCTCCATCTGGTACGCAGGCTGAGACCCTACCTGCCTGCGGACTGTCTCGCCAGAGTGGTGCATGCTCTGGTTATCTCCCGCTTGGACTACTGCAATGCGCTCTACGTGGGGCTACCTTTGAAGGTGACCCGGAAACTGCAATTAATCCAGAATGCGGCAGCTAGACTGGTGACTGGGAGTGGCCGCCGGGACCACATAACACCGGTCCTGAGAGATCTACATTGGCTCCCAGTACGTTTCCGAGCACAATTCAAAGTGTTGGTGCTGACCTTTAAAGCCCTAAACGGCTTCGGTCCTGTATACCTGAAGGAGCGTCTCCACCCCCACCATTCAGCCCGGACACTGAGGTCCAGCGCCGAGGGCCTTCTGGCGGTTCCCTCACTGCGAGAAGCAAAGCTACAGGGAACCAGGCAGAGGGCCTTCTCGGTAGTTGCACCCGCCCTGTGGAACGCCCTCCCATCAGAGGTCAAAGTGATTAACAACTATCTAACATTTAGGAAATACCTGAAGGCAGCCCTGTTTAGGGAAGTTTTTAATCTGTAATATGTTAATGTATTGTTTTGTTTTGTTTTTAATATTGCTGGAAGCCGCCCAGAGTGGCTGGGGAGACCCGGCCAGATGGGCGGGGTACAAATAATAAATTATTATTATTATTATTATTATAAAACATATATATATATATATAAAACTCTATGTACCAAGGGTGTCCTCTGAATATGTAGAGGAAGCCACTATTATTTTTGGATAGTGCTGTTTCGTTTCCAAATGACAGGCACACAAGTTTACTGCTGGAAGGGGTGATCAAGGCTCCTGAGGAAACACTGGGAACCTCTATGGCTCCCCATTAGTTTCTATTGCGGCTGAACAACTGCCTGTAAAATGTAGGGTTGGTGTTACAATCACAAAGGCTCTTTAAAACACGAAAGGAGGGACACTCACCATACTTTAGAGATCCTAGATTCAAGAGCCCACTGGCCAACACTGACAGGTGGAGGAGGCCACCCACATGTCAATCACCTGGTGCCATTTATTTATATAACAGGATTTATATACCGCTTAGTCATCAAAATCTAGAGGGAAGCTGGTCAGGACTATAAATTTGGAACCACCCAGTGAGGGAGCCCACTGGATGAGCAAGAGGGGAGTCTCAGCAGATGTGGCATCTCAGCCCCATTGACAAAGCAGCAAGCAAGTTCAACAGCAGAGCAAGGAGGACAGGGAAGACTACTCTCCCCCCAACAAATCCTAAGCTCCCAAAGTAAACTAACTCAATAACCTATAAAAACAGATATGCAGAGAGAAACCCAGCTGGGGCACAGCATGCAGTGTATTGTACAGAATACTATAAATACCGTACAACTGTCTGCCTTCTGGACAGAAGTTGGGGGGGGGGGTTGGTGCAATGCGTCCCTGGCCCTCAGGGAACCAAGTTCATTCTCCCAAGGCCAAAATGGTTGACCTGCAGAAGCTGAGAGAGGTTGGTGGACAAGGCCTTTGGGGACTTGACAGCTGCCATGCTGTCATGGAGAATGAGAGTCTCGGTCACTCTGAGGAAGAATGAAATGATCCCTTAGAAACCTGCTCCACAGTAACTCGGAGCAGGGCTTTTAGTGTGACTGCCCCTGTTCTGCAGAACAGCATTTTTGCTGAAACACTCCATATGCCCACTGTCTGCATTTTCTGGAAACAACTGAAGACAACTACTTGGGATAGGAAAATGCCACAGGCTGGCTAAGGCAGGGGAAACCCAAACCCAATGCAGAAACTAAGAAGCTCAGTTGGAAAGCAAGGCACAGGACCACCAAAGGCTCCTTTGCATGTACTTTATGGTATAAACTATTTCTACAATTAAGTCACCAAGCCTGATCTGCTCCAGAGCTTTATGAAATGTGTGAATATTAAGACTGCCACGAAGAAGATCTGCTATTTCTGCATGCAACTAGGCCTTTTTATCTTATCCCTTCAGGAACTGGAATGAAAACTTCTATATTGTTTCACAGCACACAGCACCCAAACTCCAGTCTAAATGTGATAGCACCAAGGAACAAGCTCTTAAGCAGCTAGACAGAAGCAACATGCTAAGGTTCCAGCCTCCAGAAGAACTCCAGGGTGAGGCACCCTATTCCATATATGTGCATGCATGTGCAGACATATGCGCACACACACACACACACACACACACACACACACACACACACACACACACACACACAGAGCTCCAGTATCACTTGTTCTTACCAGGCCACCTCAGCTACAGCAGCCTTTGCTTCCTGTGGCTGTCAAACCACAGCTGACAAGAGGAGATCAAACACCATGGAGCAATGAGCAGTTGTCATTTGTGAACTGTTCCTCCCTAACAGCTGCCTGCACAACTGCAATCATCACATCTCTAAAACCTATTGAAAAAAATCATTCATTTGAACATTTACAGATTCATCTTTCCCATTTTTTTCCATCATCAAGACAAAAAATGACTTTGTCTCTATAAAGCAGAGCACAGACCTCATTGAGGATAGTTCCACATTGTCGTGTTTTGCTTATAGGTAAGATAGCGGTGGTGGTCAGAAACACCCCTTATAAGGTAAGCTTCACCTAGTGCATTAGCTCCACTTATTTTGCAGGGGGATCTCATAATAATTATCTCTGCTTTGGTCATTTCGAGGGCCTACTACTGCAGTGCACTTTATATGGGGCTGCCCTTGAAGACAATTCAGAAGCACAGCAGGTGCAATAAATCTGAGCGCCTGTCAAATGTCAGAAGAAGAAAGCACCTTTAGCCAACATTGCAGAAGTTGCACTGGCTGCTTATCAACTTCCGGGCCTAATTCAAGGGGCTGGTGGTTGCTTCTAAATCCTTATGCCAGATTGTATCACATACCCTCACACATACAGACACTACACGCATAAGACATGCAGCATACAGGTACATACCTCCCTCACTCTCTCTCTCTCACACACACACAAACAAACAAACAAACAAACACACTCTCACACATACACTAATCCCCACTGCAGCACTGGGCTTGGTAGATAAGTTTACGTCTATTTTTTTTACCGGTATTCCTCTCACATATGCCATCTTGAATTTGAGCAAAGCAGAATGAAAAAAGTTAAATAAAAATTCCATGTGGGGAAAATACACTAAACATAAGCACTTAATGTGATCCTCACAGAAGAGAAACACATCACCTCAAATAATACCCTAGACTGCTAACAGTATTTACCGGTAATTCCTTTTTCAACTAAGGCTTTTGTGGCACCTTAGAGACAAACTAATCCACTATGGCATAAGCATTTGGGGACCACTTGCTTTTTTCACACGAACAGATTCTGTGCTGAAATATCAAAACTGACAATGTCAGCTTTCACAAAACAAAAAAAGCGGAAGTGTCTATATTTCATAATTGCAGGTTAAAACTTGCAAGAGTGCTGTAACTACCTGCTTGGGGTTCAGAAATTAAACAAGAAAGCTTCCAACACACAGGGAGATTTCTGTGCCCTGTGCAGCAACTTTTCTGAATACTGACTCTGTGCCGTTTCATGGCCACAGCACCTTCCCCAAACATCCAAATTTTATTTTGATCTTATTTTACATGTTGTATTACTTCCAGTTGTGATATCTGACTGCTTTGGCTAGAAATCCCATCCCTGGGCATTCTAGTATGTTTTGCTGTGATTTTATGGGTGTTAGTCACTCTGAGCCCGGGAAGAGCGGGGTATAAACAAAAATTTATTATTATTAGTATTAGTATTATAAAAGGATTAAAATACAATTTAATGTTAATTTGGTGTTCCTTTTTAATGCTGAGATTCTGCAATCCTTGGTTCACGGTCAGTAAGACATGCAGCTTTCACACAGCTGATAAACTACAGTAGCTAATAAATAGAGGCAACTGTTGTAGAGACTATTTAAAATGTTGTTTCCTACAATACATTAAAACTCAGGTGGCAGGGTGTGTGCAAAAATAAAACTAAAGCCCATCACTTGTAGAAGTATCCTTTCTGAAAGCTCCCTAGCAATGGCTGTGGAATATTTGTAGGGACACTAAACAAAAAATCCACTCTAGATTACACACTACAGGAAAATGATGAGCCAGCTATCTTAATTTGCAAAGCTGACCTGCTTCCCAACCACTTTTTAAATTGCCACAGGAAACTTGTGCATGTGTTGTATTTATAGATGAAATCATAGAATCCTAGAGTTGGAAGAGACCCCAAGGGCCATCCAGTCCAACCCCCTGCCAAGCAGGAAACACCATCAAAGCATTCCTGACAGGTGGCTGTCAAGCCTCTGCTTAAAGACCTCACCAGAATGCTCTCCAATGAAATCTCTCCAGATTCTCTGAAAGAGTTGAACCATATGGTGCAAACAATGTTAGAAACTCATATAAATAAACTAGGCACAAATGGCACCTTGAACCTGGGTTACAGCTGCAACAACGGAATGTCTATTTGTGGAGGGTTGGACTAGATGACCCTGGGATCCCTTCCAACGATACAATTCTATGATCTGAACTACAATACTTGACTGTAACTTGCTCTTACAACACTTCACAGTATACAAGAAGGAGAAATGGAAATGGTATTAACTATGGACTAAGGCAGAGGTTTTTAAACTGTGGTTGCCAACCTGGTGCCCATAAATCTTCATATGCTTACTACTGTATATGGGATCACATAAGACACATCAGTTAATGTATCAGGCATATAAACTTGTATCAACTGTGGTAAAAGCTGCCTCCAAGGTAAGCAGGCAGGCAGCCTATTGGAAACTGCATGAAAATAGGCTTTCCCCCACACTACTGATGTGCTACGAATGAGTTACATTAATAACCCCTGGCTAGCAAAGCTTCAGATTTTTGGGGAAAGCTATAAAAATGTAATAGATTCACATTTGCTATAGTCCTCTGTTGACCTTTCACCCCTTCGAGAAGCTTAATGCAGTCTTACAGTTTACAACAAGGAAAGTAGCATGCCAGACTCAAGCAACACACACAAACAGATGAGCAGGATGTTAGCCAGTGTTAGAAACTGAGATATGAAGGCTAGGTGCTAAATGGCACCTTAAACCTAGGTTATGGGCACAACAACGGAATGTCTAGGCACACTTTTTAAAGAACAAGAATGACAAAGCTGAAAATGAATGAACTGCCGCTAAAATATTATGTTCATTTTTCACATGGTCTAGTCCAGTGTTTCCCAACCAGTGTGCCTCCAGATGTTTTGGGACTACAACTCCCATCATCCCTCGCTAGCAATACCAGTGGTCAGGGATGATGGGAATTGTAGTCCCAAAACATCTGGAGGCACACTGGTTGGGAAACACTGGTCTAGTCCTTGCCCTGCCCACCCCCCTAATATTCTTAAGATGGTCTCTTATCCAGTCTTCAGAGAGTAGCTGGAAGTGGGGAGAAGGAAAAGGGTTCTTCTTTCCTTCCACTCTGCAGTTTTAATCTGAAATCCTAGGCACAGTACTGCGTCCAGAGCTCAGAAACTGCTCGTGCTAATGAAATTCCTTGTCGCAAAATGCACTTAGAACAATGGGAATTTCAAACACTGACATTAGCAAAGTTGCACAGGGTACAAAGATTCTTAACACTTGCAGCACTTTTATAACCAAACATTTAAGATGGAAGCACATCATTTGACAATGTTGCAGGGGGTTGGACTGGAGGACTCTCAGGCATTCCTTCCAACTCTACAATTGCATGATTCTACGACAAAATTTCCTAGTACTGTACACATATGTAAGTTTTAGTGCTAAGACGGGAGAGATAAAATTCCTCTGCCTGCTGTTTATAAAGATCAACTCTAAATAGCTTTCCAGTCCCCACAAGTGTGGTGGAGTGGACTGAAAGTGTTGATTGTGTTACGTGTGTGTACATGCATACAACTACCAGTTTTGTGATATATGTGTGGCTAGTGCATGTGTGCTTGTGACCAGGGGGAGGGGGGACAGAGTCACATGCATTTGAGAGGTGCCCTACCCACCATTAGAATGTGGCCCCCAAAAGGTTGGACAAGTTCCAATCTGGCCCTCAGGCTTAAATAGGTTCCCCACCCCCCTGAACAAGTTATTGGGACGGCTACTTTTAATTATACCTTAATGCAAGCGCATACCACACCTAACAAAGCCTCCTATTTTCAATTCTGTCTCTGCTGTCATAATGCTGAGAAAGTTACCAGTACTTTGCGCGTCAAATTTAAGCGGGAATTCTATATGGACATCCAAACTGGAGGCTTCTCAACAGCACTTTTTCATTAAACCGTGAAATGTGAACACTAAGGGAACAGTTATACCCAACTGAGGATTTCTGTCTTCTAGGAAACACTATGACAGAGTGACCAGGCGTGACACATAATGAAGTTACAAGTGGAATAGTTAGAAGGGGGAGAAGAAAAGGATGTCCTATTCCCAGCAACTGTATGCTGCCTCCAACAGTGGAAATAAAATTGTGTAAATAGTACTTTTCAGTTGCTGGTGAATACCGGTATGTCAGAGGCTAATACCACTTGGGTGCCCATGTTTTCAGGCTCAATTCATTTGAGGAGCCAAGGTACCCCTTGCTCCAGAAGGTGAGTCAGAACTTTCACTGCAACATTCTGAAGTAGCTGAAATTCCCAAATGCAAACCCACATGGAGCATATTACAGTAGCCCAATCTGAAGTAATGGTGTGTGTTGCCACCATCAGAGTTGCTTGCCCTAGAAACAGGAGCAGCTGGGTGAAGCGAGGACTTTAGCACTTTAAAACACAGCTGGGGAAGTTTTCAGGAAGGTAGCAATGAAGGTGCCCTCTGTGAGCCTAACCATAAGACTGCTGTTCCACTCCGCTAGGGGTGGGGATTCACCTGCAACGTTTAAGTCCCTGTTTGCATCTTCTGTTGTGGAAAGGGCAAATAAATAAGCTTAGGTACTTCCTTAGAGCACCAGCTAGCAAGTTCATGCCATCAGCTCCAGACCTGAGAAAGTTCAGCTGTGGCAGCCCCAACATCCTGGGGACTACTTAAAGAACTGTGTGAACAGAGAGGGAGAGGGAAGGAGAGAGCCTGTCAAGGGAGCTCCTGAACAGGCTATGAATGGCAAGTGAAAATTCTATTTTATTGGTCCAACTTTTGCATCCTTTTTTGTTTTAATCTTGGAGATTGCAAGCCCCTTAGGTTTGTCGACAGGCAGGCAGTATAAAAGTACAGTAATAAAAGGGGTTTGTAAGCCACTTTAAATTGGTCAGTGTGAGTATGATGCTGCTGTAGCCTCTCTCTGCCTCCAAGGGTGCCTCAGTGATGGGGATGTGGGGACTGCTCAATGGCTGGATACTATTTCATGTCCTACCTAAATATTTAAAGGATTTTTCTTCCCACAGCTGGCTTGCAACATTTATTTAGCACACTCAGCTTGCATGTTGCCATTGTCTTTTAGAGCTGAAAAACTAATCAAGCAAGCACAGTGTGGACCTGAACTCTGACTGGAACAACTGCTACTCCAGCACTCTGCCATACTCCTTTGGACTTTACCCGTTGCTCAGTGGCAAGGCAGAAAACTCTGAAGCAAGTTAATCTATCACCAGGCACAAGGAAGCCAGACAATTTATCCCCGAAAAGCAGTCACCTTAACAGTTCAGAAGTGGTAGGAACATCCTATGCCTGATGTAGGTAATGAAAGTAATAAATGTGATATGTGTTTGTCCCATCTAACCCACAAATGGTACAGCAATTAAGAACTTCAATTTATGAAGTGTCCTTCCAAAATCTCTTTTAGCCTCACAGCTTCAATAAAAAGCAAGGAATGGTGTTCTACCTCTATGCTTCAGATTTCTGGGGCAACAGAACTTTAGGAGTTAAGAGAGGTAATAATTTTAAGAGTCAGATAACTAATTGTCTACAACTATTTATTTTTGAATAGGCTAAGCAAAAATCCTAGGCGTCAAACCTCCTGCAAGATGCCTCAATTTTCTATCACAGTAATCTCTTTTAGCTGTAATTAATAAATGGGAATAAGACTACCTTCTGGTTCCGTCAAGGCCCTCTCCCCCCTCCAGTTCAGACCAACATCCCATCCAGTCCTGTTTTCTTGTTAGCTCTGGGCAGGAAGATGGCATTAAACAGGATCACTTAGAAAGCCCACTGAGCTTCATCCACATAAATATGGCATGTTTCTGCATAAAGGAAATGTATTTTGAAGATAAGACTTTTAGATAAGACTCCTGCCTGATTACCAGTGGAAAGAACTGCCTGCAGGTATCCAGACATGTGAAGGAGAGAAGGCTCAGAGACTTTTCATACAAATAATGTGCCATGAATGACTACTATAAATATGTGTTAAGACTACCAAACATTTGTGTGAGCACTTCACTTTTTGTCTTGACTTCATACACAAAAAAGTTGGCTCATTTGTTGAGAGCATGGGACAGGCAGCTTCAAAAAAGTGGACTGTTGTTCCACAGATGGGGCTTCAAGGAAGAGGAACACATCCGTCCCTCCAGTATACAAGAATTTTTGTTTATTGAGGAAAGACTTCTTTTCCAAAACAACCATTATATACACTATATTGCAATAAAATGCCTAGGTGGGAACTAGCAGCCCTCTAGCCCAGCAGGGGAAGAGAAAAGGTGTCATTTATCCTTCTCCAATGCCTAAACATTATTACAAAGCTCACATTCCAGGATATTTGGAGACCCTGAACAGCAGCATTCCTCTTAGGGGCTGGAGATGCACTGCAATGTTTTGTTGCAATCCCACTAATTTTCCTATGGATTCACTGGGGTTCTGAAGAACAGAAAAACTCCCAACAGGCTACAGTTCAGACATGGGGGGGGGGGGGTGGGGCCGGCGGCGGCGACGACACACACAGAGGCTACTTACAGAAGCCTGCGACCCAATCCCTAGGTCTCAAATTATCTTACGGGTTTTACCAAATTCTGTGGCCCTGCATTTCCCCCATTGCTTCGCAGAGAACAAAAAGGGGTCTGCCTTTAGGTCTGAGGCACACCAGCTGCACCCAGTGCTTTGGGGAGACTGCAGGTCCAGAAAGAGCGAGCTTCTTAATTTCAATGAAGGGAGGTCAGCAGGCGGGAATGGCGAAACGCAGACCTGATTCTCTCACTGCGAAAGGCAGGCCGTGTCTTGTTGAAAGCCTGCCAGCCCAAGCTACACACTAGCGTGGCAAGGGCTACGTTTCTTGGGCATCTTCGAGGCAAACGCGACAACAAAGGTCTGTTGCGCTTTCCAAGCGCATACTTTTGTACCTCGATCCCTCAAACTGGAGGCCAAGCAAGGCGCAGCGCACCCCCCCTCTCGGCTTGCGGGGCGAAGAGCGATAATGCCGCGCAGCCGAGTGTCATGGCGACAGCAGAGCGCACGACCAATCGGCTTGTGGCGCGAAGCAGAGGCTGCTTTCGGCGGAGCTTGTCTACAGCCCACGGGCACCTTTGCAGAAGGGGCTGGAGGGCGAGGAGGAGGAGGCGAGGGTGCCCCGGGTCGCTTCCTCCTCCCGCCCTTGTTTATGCTCTGCTCTTCCCCCTCCGGTCCCTCCAAGCTCTGGCGCAGATTAAGAGGCCAGGCAGAGGGAGGCGACTGGAGGGGGCGTGATCCGCTCTCCAAGAGCCCAGCGAGCACGTAGCCCGCAGGGCTGGCCTGGAGGCTCGCCGCTCGACTCGATGGGGCTCCTTCGGGCAGGCAAGCACAAACACACACAAGCGCGCACCTCCCCGAAGCCCGCTCACTTCAATCCTCGGGCCTGGGCGGCGGCAGAAAACAGAGCCAAAGAGAACATGCCCCCCCCTTCCAGCCCTCCCCTTTCGGGAAAGCGACCAAGCCGCCCAACTCCCGGATGTTGGCAAATGCCAACTTCGCCCCAGCAGGCAATGCCTGCCTGCTTTGCGCTGCTTCGGACAAAAGGCGGGCGCGGAGGAGACTCCTTGCTCGGCGCCTCTCGCGGCCGCGGGACTCTGGGGAGTGGGACGAGGAAGAGCCGTAAGGGGGAAAGGCGAAAGGCAGCCCCCTCCCCGCAGGTTGTGTGCAAATCAAACCAGGCAGAGCAGAAAAAGGAAAGAGAGAGCGAGAGAAAGAAAGAAAGAGAGTCTTTGTTCAGGCCTTACCGGACTTCTAAAGCCACAGTTTCTGGGCGCCAGATTTTTAATCCGTCATTAGGGTTTAAAATCTGGAGAGAAGAGAACCAAGGGGAGGGGGGAGTGAACGCGCGCGCACAAAAGAAAAGTTGTGGCTTCGCTTCTCGGAGAGGGAGGCGGGCGAGCGGGCGGGCGGGCTGACAGCAGCAGCAGGAGGCGGAGGAGGAGAGGGTCCCTCCGCACCAGCAGCGGCGCCACCGCTCCTCCCCTCGCCGGGCCAGGAGCCAGGCGCACGTCACACAGCAAGGAGTCGGCAGGCTTTAAAGGCGCCCGGCCCAGGGAAGGAGGAGCGCCGGCTGAGCCACTCGGCTCCCCCCACCGCCGGCCTGCTAAATGCTTCTCCCCACCCCGCCTCAGAGACAGGCGAGCGCAGCGCCCAGCGCTTCCTGGCCTTCAAGGCGAAGAGGGGCTCCGCGCAGTGTCAGGCGGGTCTTCTCCTCACCGCCTTCCAATGCCAAGTTGTCCTTAAACGGAGGAGGGCGCGAGGCGGCTCCTGCTCGCCCAGAGGCCAGGAAGTCCCGATTTGTCGCAGGCAGGCCATGAGCTAGTTACAAAAGCCTACAAGATGGAGCTCTGGGTTCGGGCAACAGATGCTACCTCTGAAGATGGTTGGGACACAGCAAGAGCTGGAAGGACAGCCGCATGGGATTTTATCAGGTCCTCAAGACCTGCATTTGTGAGCTGCTAGTTTTCTGCTCAAGGCAAAGGGCTTGCTTTGACCTTGACAGCTGCCTTGCTTCTTGCCGATTCGAAGGAATCGCTCCAACCCTATGCAGTCCAAGAAGACCTCTACCTTGTGCAGTAGGTGGGCAAGAGTCTTCTGGGTGCTGAGACTGGAGAGTTGAAACTCCTTGCCAAAAGAGGTTCCATTAGCAACTCCTACTGCCTTTCAGGTGGAAACCAAAGACCTTAGTAATGGCTTGAATATTCAGCTTTGACAAGGGAGCTGGGGGTCCAGATGCTTGCTCAGCCATGAAGCTCAGCAGAGGACCCTGGGTCAGTTACAGCATCATAGCTTAACCACCACATGGGGGGAATGGGCAAGGGACATCACATATGATGACTTTAGTTCCTAGAACAGAGAAGATTAAAATGTTATACTTAAAATATAAAACATGTTCTTACTGCACTTGTTATAATCAAGGTGCTTGTTGATTTTACTGCTTGAGGTTCTTTAGTTTTTGTATTTATTATGAAGCAAGGGCTCCTGTTAGGGCAGAGGCAGTTTGTATTTTTTTTCAAATAAACAAACCAACAAATACCCTATAGCTGTGTCCTGGAAATACTTTGTGCAGAAACCCTCCTTTGAAAAAGCATGTGCTGCATCACATCACTGTTCAATTGATGACCTGCTGTGATGAGAAGCAAGGTAGCTTCTAGCAGGGAGTCTTTCACTCATTTAAGCTAACCCACATATTTTCCTCAAAGAGGAAGATACCCTGATCAGTTTGGGGGGCCGCTGCCACAATTGTGATGCTTTCTACTCCAGCTCAGAGTTGGTCTCCAGGGGATTAGGAGGGGAAGCATTTTAGAACCACCTTTCATAGCCCATTGGGAAGGCCAGGACTCCTGGTAGTGTCTTACAAGGGGTTAGCAAAACTAGCCAGACCTTCAAGACTCGAGCCTCCATTTGGAAAGAGCATCTGGGAGTCCTCTGGTTTCTGAACTTGTAAGACCTGCAGCATTATGCACAAATGGAAGTGTATTAGCACTACAATAGGTACCGGTAGGGCCAGGAAAATCATGACCTGTGGGTTGCAGTGGACCAGTGAGTTTTGCATTGGCTACCGTAGGACTGTGATTTTTAACCCTAAAGCTTGCATAAGAAACTGAGAAAAAAAGCTGCCTGCAGGCACCACCAAAACTCACTGGCCCAAATGAACACACAGTAATGCGAGGCTTCCTCTGCCTCTTGATATGGTAATGATAATACAGTGCAAATGGGCTTTCAGCATTTTTATAGCTTCAGTCCTCATCAGATGGAAAGAACAGCACAACACATGTATAACAAGCCATTAACATTTACACACAGAATGGACAAGAAAGCTAATTGCTTAAACAAGGGAGAACCAACATAAAAATGAAATGTAGGGAAATGCAGTGATTGGGAGAGAGAGAAAAGAGGTTGCCATATCTTTAGCCCTTTCTCTGTCTGCTGAACTGCAACACACTACATTGGAAACAGCTGTTAAAGGCTGAGGCACATTCCTGCAACAGTCCCATGGGACATTAAAGGCCTCCAACCAATGAAGTGGGGGGGGGCTTACCTCTTGCTGCTATTATCCTCCTGCCCTCAGAGAGGTATCAATGCAGTTGTGTTTTTTGGAATAGAACAAGTCTGCTCACAGCAGCTTCCGCTGCAAGAATAAACCAAAATGGCTGCTATTTTGGCCTACAGAATAGCCCAACACACAATTGTAGCACAATCGCAATATAGGTGAGTATTTCAAAAGGGACCTCAGTAGTATATTTATTATTATGTATATAGTATAGTTGTATAATGCCACAATCACTTTTCACGCTAAAATGTAATTAATGTGTTAAAAAAATAAAACACAGTTATTCTATTTTATAATTTTAATACCACTTTGAAACATTTGTTTGTTTATTAAATTTCTAAACCAAACTTGTAAAATGTATCTCAGTGATGGCTGAGTGGGGATCTGAGTCCAAATTCACTGTGCCTTTGATTTTCAAACTCTCTTCAATGTTTCCAACATTCTCTGCCATAACCCCTACAATCACACAACAGCTTTGAATTATACAAGCTGAAGGAAGCCTACAAGCAGAATGTCTAAGTGAGTGATACAGAGAAAAGAAACCAGAGTCTCTGCCATAAGCTGTATACTCACTAGGTAGCCTTTTACAATTTGCTCAGCCTCAGTTCCCCATCTGTAACTTTAGAAAGAACCAACAGTGCCTTGCTTTGTAGGGTCATTAAAAGAATGAAGGAGAAAATGATTGCGAGGCACTTGCAACCCAATTCTATGAATGTTTAGTTAGAAGTTAGGTCCAATCGAGTTCTATGTGGCTTACTCCATACGAAGCATGGATAACATTGCAGTCTTAAAAGTGCTACAAAAGCACTGAGAGTTCTTATTTGCTTTCCAGTTTTGCACCATTCAGATCTCATGACCAAGAATGACCAGTAGCTTTCCTTTTATACCCCAACAAGGGTGGGGGAGCCAATTAGACCATTATAAGCAAGTATGCCTCTGGCAAATCAGTAACACACGCTGCAGGAAGCTCCTGCAGTCAAACGGAAGCCATGGAAGACGTTCGGCTTCCAAAAATAGTCTGCAAACCGGAACACTCGGGAGCCAAAACGTTTGAGAACGAAGCTGTTCGAAAACCAAGGTACGACTGTAATCTACGACAGCAAAGAGGCTCAATGGCAACTTGAAACCCTGAGACTAGAACCTACAGAAACTTCAAATAATCATTAAATTTCAACAATTTGACCACCAACAACAAATGACTCCTCTTGAAGTGGGGAATCCAGGGCTCCATAATCCCATGAGCATAAGGTCATGCTCCTCCCTAAGGTGTGACCTTAGCTTCATAATGGGAGGCAGGAGGTGTTCAAGGACAAGTATCCCAGACAGAAAACCCTGATCCTCTCAAAGAGGATGCTCTGAAAAGCCTCACTGCTAGGGGATATGTAAATACTTTTGTGTATTGTTCTTTGGGAAGTGGGTAGCTACCTGTAGGTGTTGGGAACTTACTTGATTGACAGGGGTAGCAACCAGTTTCATGTTTCTGCCCGACAACCACTCCTCTTTTCTGATGGTTTTGTGACATTTTGATGATGATTATGAGTGATGTTTCATGGGAAAGCGGGAAGGTTTTAAAATCTCTTGCAACTTGATGCACAGGGTTGTTTCTCTTTTTTTGTTTGAACCTTTGTTGCAACAAATAAAGATCAGGTCTACTGACGGCTGTTTTGCTTCTTCAACTTGGCTGCATTCTCCTTCTTTTGCTGACCAGAGGGAACCCTGGGGGAAGCGGTGTAAAAACTGTACTCCCATAATTTTTTCTGAGGTTGGCAGCTAAATGAAGCAGCACTAAGAAATAAGAACACTGAAATACTACAAATATCTCTCTCTGAAAAGGAGTTTGGAAATGTGAGAAACCAAAAATTTAGTTAACAGAAAAAGCAGGATCCCATCAAGCAATCCACAATCTACTTGACACTTGCAGGTTACAGCTCTAGGTTTTGCAAACTTCTTTAGTTACTGTCAGCCAGCAACAATTGAGTTGGGCCTCCTTAGAAGGGGGCCCCATCAGCAAGCAAAGGGAACCAATTTTCTGGCTTAACTTGTCTATTGCACAACCAGAAATCCCACCCCCTTCTCTTTGGAAAAACTATCTGCGGTTTGGTTTCATGGCCAAAGATGTCGGAGGGAATCCTTCTGTACAAGTCATTCGAGCTGAGGAGGGGGCTCCATTTCAACCTCACATTGTTGCTCCCCACCTTGTGGCATTCACAGGCCAGAAGTATTTGGGGAGAGCAATGTGTTTCGTTCATCTTAGCACAGAGATACGATGACCCTGACATGATAATATACCCTGGAATGAAAAAGACATGTTAATAGCCTTTTATGGAGAGACTGGAAGAACAGAATGTTGTAGTATACCGCTATGAGCTCCTTAGAAAAAAGCATTAAAAATCTTATTATTTAAAAAAAGAAATGCTCAGGGCCAGTGCAAATGTTTCCTGCTCAAGGCTAAACAAATATGAGTGCCAGTTTGAAGACAGCCAGAGTCATATAGTAGGCAGAGGATTGGCCTTGGATGGAGGACAGTGAGATTTACCGGTAAATCCCCACACAGTTATGATCTCAATGGGTAAGTCTGGTCAATTACTATCTCAGTCTAACTAAACTGTGCCTCAAGGTTGCTATGAGAACAAAGGTGGGAGGACATAATGTATATCAGTGTTTCCCAACCAGGGGCCATATGGCCCCCTGGGGGGGCAGGATATTCCAAGAGGGACACAGGTGAAAAATACGTAAATGGGGTGGGGGGCACAGCACAAGGCTAGGGGGCCACAGAAGAAATGAAGGAAAAAAACATTTTTAAAACAAAAAATCCTGATTGGCTGGCTATCCGCTTGACCAATCACAAGCTGGTAAGGGCACAGCCAGGTGTTTTCTTGGAGTAGTTTCCGGAGGAAAAGGGCGGTCACTGAGGCTCCTGGTTTGACCAGTAGAGCCCACAATCTAGGACACCCACGTCCGGTAAGTGCAGTGGTGGGGTGGCAATGGGTTGGGCTGGGAGAGCTGCTGCTGCCAGTGCTGGGCCCGGTGGCAGCCTGAGCCTGACTCTGCAAGGCGCAGGTGCAATCCACCTGAGTGCCTAGTGGATCAGGGCCTTCAGATGTTGCCGAGGGGCGCAGGATCCGAAGACAGCATCGGCCTGGCTCTGCAAGACGTGGGGTGAAATCCACTCCAGTGCCTAGCCGAGTGGGGTTGTCTGGTGCTGCTGACTTGCATCTAGTAAATAACTGTCTACTCAGAAGAAAATCACACTGAGTTCAGTGGGCCTTACTCCCAGAAGTGCAAGCTGGATTTCAAAGGGGCAGAGGAACCAGAGACCAAATTGAAAACATGCGCTGGGTTAGAGAAAGCTAGAGAGTCCCAGAAAGGAGGAGGGGACGACAGAGGACGAGATGGTTGGACAGTGTTCTCAAAGCTACTAACATGAGTCTGACCAAACTGCGGGAGGCAGTGGAAGACAGGAGTGCCTGGTGTGCTCTGGTCCATGGGGTCACGAAGAGTCGGACACGATTAAACGACAACAAGGGTAGTGTTTTATCTAGGCAACCAGGGCTCCTCCGGATGACAATATCTTTTTGCACCGTCAGTGAGGACCAATTGCTTTTTAAAATTCTCCCATATATACAGAACTCCCTGTGCGTCTTTTGGACTGTATTTGTAGGTTTCCCCCTCTGTGTCAAATAACTGGGGTCCAATAAGTGTTGCTTACTTTTTATTACACATGGAAGATGGATCTCCCTTGGGAGGTTCTGGACTCTCCTTCCTGGAGGTCTCTAAGCAGGTCTCTGTCATGGATGCTTTAGCTGATTTTCCTACATTTCAGGGGATTACACTAGAAAGATTACCCTTGGGGTCCCTTCCAGCTCCATGATTCTGTTTTTTGTTTTTTTGTTTTTTGCTTCAACAATATTTCATTCCTATCATTTTATGTAACTGTATTTTGTATAAATTATAAAAATTATAAATAAAACATGTTCTATTTACAAAAAAACACATTTAAATAGCTACCTTTCTACCGGTAAAGGGGGGGGCATGGGTCTTGCCAGGATTGTTGTTAGGGGGCAGGCTTTTGTTAGGGGAGAAGAACCTAAGTTTTGTATTGATTTTTACTCATTAGGGGGCAGCTGCCACTCCTGGCTACACCCATGAGGGGCACAGGAAGGAGACAGGGTCAAAAATCTGAGATATTCAGATAAAGAGCAGGTAAAAAAGAGGTACCGTATTTTCCGGCATATAAGACGACCTCCAACTTTTCCAGTTAAAATATAGAGTTTGGGATATACTCGCCGTATAAGAAATACGACCCGGCGTATAAGACGACCCCTGACTTTTGAGAAAATTTTCCTGGGTTAAAAAGTAGTCTTATACGCAGGAAAATACTGTAGGTTTCATTTTCAGGTATTTCCTGAAGACCAACATTACATCAAAAGTAGCGCCAAGAAGAACATTCAGGGAGTAAAAGGGAGCAGTGCCCATCTTTCTGATAATCTCCCCCACTCCCCAATATCATACTGTCAGTCTTTCACAAATAAACAGAAGCTGCTGAATTACAGGTGAAACTGTAAGCCTAGCCACTCAAACGCACAGAGTTTTTCAGTGCAACATCAGCTACACTGGCTGTACCCCTATCCAACTTGAATAGCAAGTCATGCTAATGCAGGTACAAAGTGCCTGGGACAAATGCTGAAGGTTGCTCCCCTTGCAAACACACCAGTCCTGTTTCTTCTCAGGTCCATCCAAGCAACTGTCCCCCTCCCTTTGAAGGAGGTCTGTCCAATGCTCAGACTAAGCCTAGGTGAAATATCTATATATCGCCCAGGACCGGTATGAGGAACAGACTGCATTGTTGACTTCATTCAGCTGTGTATCGCTGGTGAAACCACTGCCGCTCCTGAATCCCTCCACTAGCAGCGTCCACTGGGGGGATTCAAAAGTTCCTTCCTCCAGTGGGTGCTGCTAGCAGAGGGACTCTGGAGCGGTAGCAGTTTCACCAGCGATATACTGCTGAATGAAAATCGCCATTCCACTCTGCCTTCATACAACACAGAGGGAGAAACAAGCTGTTTCGGCAAGGTGCCATACAGCTTTTTCCTCCCTCTGCATCTTTAAACTGCTTGATTAAGGCAGCGTTTTTCAACCGGTGTGCCGCGGCACACTAGTGTGCCGCGAGACACCGGCTGCTGTGCCGCGGAAAAACCGTGGTTCGGGACCCCATGCCGCAGCCGCAAACGCGTAGCAGCGGCTGCAGTGGGGGAAAGGGAGCGCAGAAACCCACCCGAGGAAGGCGAGCTGGAGCCACGCGGGCGCGCCGAGGGGCTGCTGGGGGACGGACCCGGGACCTTGCTGGTGAGCGGGCGGCGGGCACAGCCGCGGAAGGGGCCGCGCGGTGGCGGTGGAGAGGCAGGCGCGCAGCCGCCCCTCTCGGACTAAGAAAGGCGAGGAAGTTTCTCGCGGACGCTCCTCTCGCTCCCCGTCCCGGGAGCGGAGAAGTCCTCCTTGCCCCTCCGCCAGCAGCTGCGGATCCGGGCTGCTCGCTCCGGCCGCGCGGGCTCGGAAGGAAGCGCTTGCCGACTTTCAGGCGAGTTGGCGAAGCGCGCGCAGGATCGCTCGCCAGCCGCGTCCCTCCGGGCAACTTTGCACGCGCGGCCCTGCCGTCCAATCTGCGTCTGGCGGCATGAGGGGGACCTTGGCGCGGGGGGGAGAGAAGCATCGCACAAAGCGCGCGGCCGGGAGATGCAGCGCCCAGGTTTTCTGGTTGCTTTCGCGTTCTTTTTTCCTTTCTTTCTTTTTTTTCTTTAAAGGCGGGCGAGACTTCTCCGGAGCCTCGGTGCCCTTTCCACATTGCATCATAAAATCAGGGTGGAGCCAGCCTTCCTCCTCCTCCTCCTCCTCTCCTTCTGCAAGTAACCCGAGCTGAGGGGCTTGCCCGGCTCTCCCAATCGCCGCCGCTCCGGCGCGCGCTTCTCGCCTCCCGCTGCCCTTGGTGCAGGTCGGGGGCCGCGGTTGTCCCGAGAAAGCGCACGCAAGGAGGCTACTTTTGCAAAAGGCGGAGGCCGGCGCGGGGCGGAAGGGAGCTCGGGTTCTCCTCGTCCGGTAAGAAACGAGTCTCCTCCCGGCTGTGGGCGAAAGACTGAGCTGGAAAGGCACCGGCGTCAGAGTTGCGCGGACGGAGTTTTGTCAGCCACGTTGTGGCCGCTGTGTTGCGAGGACTGTCTGTTGGCGACGATTGCGCATATGGCACTGGATATGTTGGGCAAAAAGGATTTCCCCAAACTTTTTGTTTCCCTTCACCGCCGTTTCCGAAGGGTCGATAGCCATGAGGGGAGCCAGAGAAGTGGTGGAGGTCGCAGAATTATGGTGCATCTTTTTTTTAAAAGCGCCCCCCCCGGAGGTTCTTGGCATGAACGCAAGGGTGAAAAGTGCTTGGTTTCCTTGCACAATCAACTGGCCTTAAATTATGGCTTCCCTGGGCCGTTTTACTTTGGGTGCATAGCTCCGTGATTTCCGTTGCCATGGCGACGTTGCCGCCGCCATTTTGTGGGTGCACAGTGTCTCCTTGTGATTTTTTGACATTTTCTGGTGGTGGTGTGCCGCGAGATTTTTTTCATGAGACAGGTGTGCCGTTGCCCCGAAAAGGTTGAGAAACACTGGATTAAGGAATGTGCAGCTGTGTGGTGTAGTGGTTAAGAGCGGTAGACTCTTAATCTGGGGAACCGGGTTCGCTTCCCCACTCCTCCACATGTAGCTGCTGGGTGACCTTGGGCTAGTCACACTTCTTTGAAGTCTCTCAGACCCACTCACCTCACGTTTGTTGTGGGGGAGGAAGGGAAAGGAGAATGTTAGCCGCTTTGAGACTCCTTCGGGTAGTGATAAAGCGGGATATCAAATCCAAACTCTTCCTCTTCTTCTTCTTCCCTTGCCTCAGTCGAGCTATTATAGGAGCCCCCAGCCCGGCTCTGCCTCCCACAAGCTGGCAAGCACCTGGGTGAAACCACCTCAGCTCCTGAGGTGAAAGCTGGGGCAGTTTCACCCGGTGTCTTGCAGGCAGAGGCCAATGTATCTTAACTCAGACCCACAATTCATGGGGCGGTAAGAAACCCCATGAGTCTTTGTGGCACGCATGCACTAAATAATTACATAAGGCACTGAGGTGTCTGCCCTGGTCAGCTTGCCACAAAGACTTGTGAGACTTCTCATCGCACACCCAGTTTAACTAGATTTACCAGTTAACATTCCAGACCTTGACAACACCAATTCCGACAGTTCTCAGAGCAGTCTGACTGGCACAGGTGCAAACCCTCACTGACCACCATATACAGGCGACAACCAATTTACATGGGTGCAATCAATGCACAACCATGCACACACTCATTGTGGCAACCTGTAAGTGGCTGGAAAAGGGGGCGGAATGGACTTATGTGCGCTCCACCATTGGGCATGATGACACAGAAAATAACCCCCGCACAAATTGGGGGGTTTCTGTACTGCTTTTCAGTCAGCTTACAATTTAAAATACGGAAACAAAAAAATAAAACAAAACACAAAACAAAACAATATAACAGCAAAATGTTCTCAGGCCATTTGTGATATCCACAGGACCTGCTGGTGTTCTTCCCCTGGCCTGGGCTTCTCCTCATTTACCGTCAGTTCAAGTCAACCAGCTCTTCGGGGAGCCTCAGGGTAGATGATAATGATGATTTAGATTTATTACCTGACTTTCACCATAAGGTCCCATGGCAGGTTACATGGCAATATTAAAATCAATTTGCATTTTTAAAAATGGCGTGGGTCTTTAAAACATACATCTCAGATGTCAAAGGGTAGGGCAAAAATTGGGAAAGTGGCTACCACAACACTTTGGACTGTACAGTTAACTATTTCTGTGAAGGAATCATGTCACATATTCAGTGTTCCTAAAAGGTCAAGCATTATACCGATGCTCTGAGATGACAAATGCTGCTCCTGTATTCTGGCACTGGGTGACCTCATTTCTGACTTGAGATTCTCCAAGGGCACATCCCACTCAGGAATGTGGCAATATTTAATCATGATAGCAGCAGCAGCAGCCTTCATGATCTCAAGATGAACTCTTAGATGGAAGAATGGCATGCCATATGATTTAAATTTGCATTGCATTTCTGAAGCAAGCAGTTGGAATGATGAAATCAAAAAGTCCTCACTATAAAGGTCACACTTGGTGAGATTGATTGATTTTTTTGTTGGATAAAACTATGCTGAGATGGAAGGTTTTCATTTGCTTTTGATTTAAGGCATTACAATCAGATTTACCAGAGTTAATTAAGCCCTTTGGCACTGGGAAGGCTATAAAATGTAACCTAAAAAAGTAATCACACCACCCATGGATCATAAAGCATGATACAAACAAACAAACAAACAAGAATTGAGACAATGGAGTTGCATCCAACACTAGTTTTTTTGTCGGAGGAGACCCAATGAAATGAATGGTTACAGTGCAAGCCTCACCATGTCTATTCAGGAAGTCCCCATTAAGTAGAATAAGTCACATCCATTAATTTCAATGGGTATACTATGAGAATGAATAACGCTGGCAATGAGCTAAATGTTTGGAACCACTGAGATCATCATGCTTAGAAGTAAACCCCTTTTTCTGAGTACCTCAACTTCCACCTTCCACCACACATCAAATCTCCCTCCACACACTCACATTTGTGTTCAGCCAGGGGAGGGGCAGGGATGGCATCCAATTCTCAAGTGGCAGGCGGAATAGAATGTTTCTGGAGTTGGCTTTGTCAAGGATGGAAAAAGTGCCAAAAGTTCTTAGGCATCAACACAGAATTTTCCTGGTCTTGGAATTTTTCCAGCTCTGGATTGAGCAACCACCCTCCTCCATGCCTAGCATTTACAACAAACAAAACAAGCACAATTGCTCCTTCGTTTACTCCTCTACTTTTTTTTAGGCAGGGTTCAAACAGCAATACTTCCAGTTTGGAAAATTTTCCAGGCAACCTTCCTCTACAAAAAGGCTTCAACATCTGGCTTCAAAAAGGCTTCAACATCTGGATTCTACTAACCCACTTCTGAGATCACTTCAGTGAACAACAATGACCTTCTCCTTTCTGCTACCGGATCTCTCCACCTCTTTATTGCTATTTACTGCTTTTCTGTTAGGTGGATTTGTAGCTGGTTGACTGACAGAACGCAAAGAGTGCTCAATAATGGTTCCTCGTCATCCTGAAAAAAATAGTAAGTGGATTGCCACAGAGTTGTTGTTCAATGTCTTTATAAACAACTTGGACAATGGAATTGAGGGGATGTTCATCAAATTTCCAAATGGGAGGGCCAGCTAATGCCACAGAAGACAGAATCAGGATTCAATAAGACCTTAACAGCTTGGAGAAGTGGGCCCAAACTAATCAAGTGAATTTCAGTAGGGACAAATGTACGCTTCTGCACTTAGGCAGGAAGAACCAGCAGCACAAATATAAGATGGGGGACACCTGGCTTGCCAGTACTGTACATGCGGAAAGGATCTAGGGGTTAACCCAAGCCAACAGTGTGATGCAGCAACAAAAAAGCTAAGGCTATTCTAGGCTGCATCAACAGAAATATAGTATCCAGATCAAGGGAAGCAATAAAACCACTCTATTCGGTCACACCTGGAATACTGTGTACAGTTCTGGACAACACACTTTAAGAAGCTACAATGTGTGCCGAGGAGGGCAACCAAGATGATCAAGGGTCTGGAGATTAAGCCTTATGAGGAACTGTTGAAGGAGCTGGGTATGTTTAGCCTGGAGAAGAGGAAACTGAAAGGAGACACAATAACTATCTTCAAATATCTAAAGGGCTGTCACATGTTCCAGCTTGTCAACATCCTTCTTAAATTGTGGCGCCCAGAACTGGACACAGTATTCCAGATGTTAGTCTTAAAGCTGAAACAGGGTTTTTTTAGAGCCTGGCCAGTTACTGCTTGCTGTTCTAGCCACCGTTCTGAGGGGTACAGATAGCTTTTGGGGAAGGTTTCAGCAGGATCAAACAATAGAAAGGACTGCTGCTTCTGCTATCAGTTTTCATTATTTCTCTGTACCCACCATTTTAAAGTATTGCTATGTCTTGCATTTGTATAATGCAAGAGTTGACTGTTTGCTGGGCTTATTTAAAGTTAGGTTTTGCACAGAGTGGATTATTGGGCAGGTATACACAAGCCTGTTTGCAGTTGGTCTCTTCCTGGGAAGTTTTGAGATTCATCTTATTATCTTGGAATTTGGAAGCATGAATTAGCTGGTTGGCTCATCAGCCAACCCTCAGTAGTTTCCCAAACTGTTTAGATTTAGTTGCACATTGTGTATGTGTTTAGTTTATCTCATAATTACTATATAGATTCTAGTGCTTTTGCACACATCTAGCACAATTGTTGCTCACTCTTGAGCCTCTGCTCTTTTCCTTTCCATTCTTTTCCACACCCACCTCTTTGAGGCTCTGGACTTTCTTAGGCTTGACTATCTATCTTGTCCTTCGTGGCTTCTCCCTTTCTGCCTCTAGTTTTATTATTTGTATATACATTTTGGGGTTAGACCCTCATAAGGTGACTCTCATATCATATGACTATTGTACGAAAACATGCTTGGAACTCCCTCTTGGAAGAAGTATGGAGGGCCACCTCTCCCCATTCAAATTTCTTCCCAAAAGTACAGGGCAATCCTCATACCCTTGTATCCAGGTAAAATACATAAAGAGAAGGGAGGGGAGTGAAAGGGGCCCTGCCTCTTCTCATAGATTACCCTTGAGAGAATGCAGCCCTCCACAGAAAAATGGTCTGCCCCCCCCCCGCCCCCGCTTTAGCACCACCTATCCTATCCTATGCAATGCAACCAGGGACATGGAGTGAGTTGCAAGTGAGCATGCTGTAAAGCTGTAAAGTATCTGGTTAGTTTGGGCCCAGTTTTATAATCTTGTTATGGTAATTTTGAATTCCATCTTCTACAGCATTAGCTACCCCTCCCAGTTCAGTGTCATTTGCAAATTTGATGAGCATCCCCTCAATTCCTTCATCCAAGACATTTATAAAGATGTTGAACAATAATACACTCAGGTCAGAACCCTGTGGCACCCCACTTGTCACTTTTTTCCAGGATGATGAGGAACCATTACTGAGCGATCTTTGGGTTCAGTCAGCCAACCAGCTACAAATTCACCTAACAGTTACCTTGTTCAAGCCACATTTTACCAGCTTTCTCACAAGAATATCATAGGGGGGTTTGTCAAAAGTCTTACTGAAATCAAGACACACTATGTCCACAGCATTTCCCTGATTTTCCAAGCTTGTAATTTTATCAAAAAAAGAAATGAGATTTGTCTGGCATTACTTGTTTTTGAGAAACCCATGCTGGGTCTTAGTAATCACAGCATCCTTTTCTAAGTGCTCACAGACCGACTGTTGAATTATCTGTTCCAGGAACTTTCCTAGTATAGATGTCAAGCTCACTGGTCAGTAGTTACCTGGATCTACTTTATTCCCATTTTTGAAGATGGGGACATTTCCTTGCCTCCAGTCTGCCTGGGACCTCACCTGTTCTCAGAGAATTCTCAAAGATTATAGACAGAGGCTCTGAGATCACATTTTTAAGTTTTCACCATACATATACTGAAAACAGTTGCTGGCCAGGATGTTGTTGTTACTATTATTTTATTTATATCCCATCTTTTCCCTGTATATAACAATCCATAATAAGCTATCAGTAACTAGTTTTTCAAGTCTGTACTTAGTAATTAAAATAAAATTAAAACGACCTAATCATAGGCAACTAATTGCAACTGCATAGTGACAAAACTCTTAGAAACGCCGTACTTGATGGTGAATAGCTGAGCTGACTCAATATTTGCAAACCACTTTTCAATTTAACAACACTGACAAGGCAGCCAAAAAAAACAAACACAGGGCAAAATAATAGAAAGGAGAAAAGACAGTGCAAAAAAAAAAAAAACCAATTCCACAGGAGTGACAAGTATCACTGTTATTGTTCAGTGAAGTATTGCAAAAAAATAATAATAACAATTTAACACCTGTGCTGACTTCTCTGGACACCCCCACAGAAAAGGCCCTATCAATAGCTGCCACTTGCCATACATCAAACCTGATACCAGTCCGGGGAGGAGATAACCCGCCCCACTATACTTGATTTGGACTTCACCCAAAGGCCCCTCCCTCCCCTTGCTAAGCAGAACTAAAAATAATTTGACCAACCACACCCGGCCATCTCCCTCACACAGATCCTGGTGGGGCACTTTTAAAAAGTTACCATTGGTTTCCCGCTCTTCCTCCAAGAGCTGAGAGCAGTGTGTGTTGCTCTTTTCTATCCACACCGCTCCGTGTTGGGCTGCGAACAACCAGTTCCATGGCTTAGGGCACGGGTGTCAAACACAAGGCCCGGGGGCCAAATCCGGCCCGCCAGACCTCGTCATGTGGCCCGTGTAGCCTCTGCCGGCCGCCAGCCTTGTGTTTGACACCCGTGCCCTAAAGCTCTGCCAGGTGCTGGTCCATCCTTCCAGGGAGTGAAGGAGACCATCCGCTAACCTCTCCGCGAGAAGCTGCAGCGGAGGCCGCCCTTGCAAGACGCCCACCCCCCATCTGGCGGAGGAGGCGGAGCCGACCGGCGAACGCCCCCTCCCCGACCTCCGACTCTCGGTTGGGGCTGCCAGGCTGGCCGAGCGCTCGCCGCCGCCGCCGCTGAGGAGCCCTGCCCATGGCGCAGCGCCTCGCCCCCGCCGCGCCGCCTCGCGCTCTCCCGGCAGCGGCGCTGGGAGGCGGCACAGAGTGAGCGGCCAGCGGGCGGGCGAGGCGAGGCGGCACTGCTCTTCGCTCGCGCCCAGCCAGCCAGCCAGCCAGGCAGTCACGCTCCTCGCCGGCGCTCCGTGTCGGGCCGAGATGCTGCTGAACTGAAACCTCTTGAGCTGGTCCTGCCAAGTCTACCTTTCTTCTCACTAGCAGAGAACGAGCTCTAGCAGGGGTGCCAAATTGAGTAAAATAGGAGGGGGGGCGGCTCAGGTAAACCCCACCCTGCATAATCACAAGATGCGACTCGCACACACCAACCACTGATTTTAATGGCAATGCCCATCCATTTTGCAGGGGCCCAGCCCCCTCAATATTTTGTTATTACTTACATCAGTGTTTCTCAACCCTGTGCATCCAGATGTTTTTGGCCTACAACTCCCATCATCCCTCGCTAGCAAGACCAGTGGTCAGGGATGATGGGAGTTGTAGGCCAAAAACATCTGGAGGCACAGGGTTGAGAAACACTGACTTACATTATTACAAAAAACAGTAATAATTGAATGCAGTGACAATAATTTATGATAATAAAGAGTGGACACATAGTCCTACAGATACAACCGGCCCTTTGAGGGTGACCAAACTGCTGATGCGGCCCCCAATGAATTTGAGTTTGACACCCCTGGCTTAGGGGGAGATCTGAGCCTTGGGTTGCTGAGTCAGTATTCTGACCACGACACCAGACGGGGGACAGACATGCCGGTTCCAATTCAGGATGCAAACCACCACACAAACCTGGGGCAGTCACCCTTACATCTTCGGTGGGGCTGTAGCGGATAACTACAGTATATGCAAACGGCTACCAAAGCGGATCTTTCCCTATACAGAGCATTTATAAACATTGAAGATGAACTGCTATTGTTACTAGTATTATTAAGTGCAAGATAACCCCAGTAGGTGGTATCTCTCAAGGTGGGAACTACCCAAATGAAGTGCCACCAAAATATTCAATTCATCTGAAATGCTGCATTGTAAAACGTGTGGCTCTTCTGTTGAGAATTGGCCGGGGGAGCGCAGTTGGATAAGCGAGTATTTGTATTCTGAGTTCATCTTTTAAAACTTTTTCTGAATTAATTCACCAACGCTTGTGACTTGCAAGAGGGTGGGAAGGAAAGGTCTTCTACATCTTTAAGACAGAAACATAAATGCTGACTTTTCTTTTTACAAAATAAAGTAGCTGCAGAAGTTAAGAGCCTCAGATTAAGGCCATTTGCCACTTGGCCAGTTTTGGGTCAGCCTGTGTGTGTGTGTGTGTCCCCTTCTCTCAGCTAAACCTACCTTGCAGGGCTGTCCAGAGTGCCAAATGGAAGCAAACTCAAGCCCAGGCTCATGGAGGGAGGAAGAAATACATACGAAGAAATGAGCAATAAACCTCAAAACCTCAAATCTAAAGAGGAGAAGCAGCAATACAGCAACTCCTAGCCCGTGTGGCAAAGTGGTAAGGCTGCTGGATTAGGACCCCAGGTCCAAATCCCCACTCTTGTTGTGAATTTCATAGCCAGCGGTTAAGAGTGTTGGCCCAGGACCTGGGAGAGACCCGGGTTCAAATCCCCACTTGGCCATGAAGCTCACTAGGTGTGACCTTGGGAGCCACTCACTGCCTCTCTCGGCCGCAGCTACCTGGCAGGGTTGTTGTGGGGACTAAATGAGGAAGGAAGGAAAATGCTGGGATATAATTCTTTATATCTTTATATCTTTATTGTCATTGTACAAGTACAACGAAATTGGATTTAAAATAATAATAATTAAATATTTTTTTTAAAAAAAATTCATTTCTCGTTTAAACAATTGTTTCCCCAACCAAAAATGTACTCAACACGAGTAACAGCAGTAAAAGCCATACGAAACACTTAAAAATAAGGGAGAGCACTGAGCAGAGAATTGCAATAAACAGAGAAAACACAGAAGCGATGGTTTGTATTTCACAACTTGCCAGGTATCCACAGGTGGGAGGCAAGTGAAAGAAACCATTAAAAAGTGTTTTTTTTTACTAAGGGGCCAGTTGGGAAGAGGGGTTTTTTCGCGCCCCCCCCCCTAGTCAAGGCGAACTCGGGGCTGCTCACTTTCCCCAGGCTTATTGAAGACAGCAGGCGGAGGAAGCGGAACTACCCGCCACTTGACACGGGTGTGGGTGGGTGTGAGAAGGGCCTCGCTCGCCCTCCCGCTTTGGGGCACCTCCTAAAAACATTTAATTTTTCCTAACCCCTTCGGACGACCCTGTCCAGATGATCTTAACGAGTTTTAAAATGAAATATAAAAAAAACAACCACCACAAAACTGGTTTTACCGCCTAGCGTTAACTTTTCTTAAATCGGTAGTAACACTTTGGGGGTTTGTCTGTTTTTTCCCCTTGTTCTCTTGCTTTTTGGTCGCCCCCCTTTTTCTTCTTCCACGAAATCTACTTTCTTGAGGTAAACGAAACCGCATGAAACGAACCCGCCCCTCCCCCCCTCCCGTGGCTCCCTGAGAGGATTTTTTTTTCCCTTTTAAATTTAAATTTAAAGAAAGAGGCTCGTTTCCTTTCGAGGAGTTGGGGAGCGCCCCCCCCCAAAAAAACCCCACCCCACGAAGAGCGGGGAGGGCTGCTTTCCTGAGGTAAATCTTCCCGCCCGCCCGCCTACCTGCCGCGGGGCCTCCTCTCCGCCGTCCTCCTCGCGAGTCGGGCCTCCGGATCCAAGCGGCTAGGCCTCCGTCGCCCCCGCGGCCCAAGGGACAGGAGAGGCGCCGCCGGCACCGCGGGGGTTAAAAACTTCCGAACAAAATAGGAAAATAAAAACGCCCGTGAAGCCAGAAGCAGCGGCCGAGGCCTCGAAGCCCAGAGGCGGAGACGGCGCCTGAGGCGGAGAACTACGTTTCCCGGCGGGCCCCGCGCCAGTGCGCGTGCGCCGCCGCCTGTCTTGAGGGAGGCTTCGTTTCCCGGCGGGCCCTGCGTTGGCTGAGGAGATTAAGGACTGCGTTTCCCGGCGGGCACCGCGGCGTCGGGCGGGCGTGGGGGAAGGCTCCGCCCACGCGGTGTGTGTTTCGGTTGCCGTGGTGACGGCCCCGCCCTCTGTCCGCGCCGCGTTCCAATGTGCAAGGCAGAGCGAGGCGGACTCGACGGGCGAAGCAGCGGGCATGGTGAGTGCGCGTGCAAAGGGGGGGTGCGGGGGTGGCACGGACAAGGGAGCCGTGCAAGGCACGTCGGGGGGTGCGCGTGCAAATACCAAGGATCAGTGCAACGCAGGTGGAGCAGCGAGGCTCGTGTGAAAAAGGGAGGAGAGCGTGCAAGACCGGGCGTTGCTGCTTCTTCGTGAAATCATAGAATGGTGGAGTTGGAAGGGATCCCCCGGGGTCATCTAGTCCAGCCCCCTGCAATTTAGGAATCCTGCCCGCAGGCATCCAGGGGTGGGCTTGAACCACCAACCTTCTGGTCAGCAGCCAGGCGCACGGACTCACTGCAACACAAGAGGAACAAAAGAAACGGGGGGTCGTTACTGGCAGCACTTTTGTGCAATTTTTAGGGGGAGCCTCTTCCTGCATTGTGGAGGGGGTTGGACTAGATGATCCCCAGGGACCCATTCCAGCTATAGCGTGCTATGATTCTTGCCGGCAGAACTTGCAGTGCACAAGCAAACTCCTGAGGGTGTGCCCTTTGTGAAGACTCTTGATTTACAGGTGTGCAAGATGCGTGCGTTTGTTTAGAATCCAGGAACCAAATCCATAATGAAGAGTCTCAACCTCCCCAGGGCAAAACTAAGAACAAACTTAGTTGGTCTCTAAGGTGCTACTGGAAGGAATTTTTTTATTTTATTTTGTTTTGATCAGAAAAGCTGTTTCCTTGCCTGCCAGGCCAGAAAACCCAGACATGAAACACAAGAAAAGAAGCCTTCACTGAGCTCAGGAGCCTTTTTAAATAAAAATATTATTGTTTATCAGTCGCTTTACTCACAAAAGTGACCCAAACCTTGTAAGCAACATGCATGAAATAAGTGAAGCCGAGCAGTTTCATCATCCACCGGGGGAGGAACATTCCTATCGCCCAGTCTCAAATCTACCATTCTTGGGCAAGGTGATTGAGCGGGTGGTTGCTGGACAACTCCAAGCACGCCTGGAGGATGCGGACCATTTGGATCCCTTCCAGTCGGGATTTAGGCCTCATCATGGGACTGAAACTGCCTTGGTCGCGCTGGTCGATGATCTCCGGCGGGCTAGGGACAAAGGTGAGAGCTGTTTCCTTGTCCTGCTGGATCTCTCAGCGGCCTTTGACACCATCGACCATAACATCCTTCTGGACCGTCTAGAGGGGTTGGGAGCTGGGGGCACTGTTATACAGTGGTTCCGCTCCTTCCTCCTGGGCCGTGTTCAGAAAGTGGTGGTGGGGGATGAGTGTTCAGACCCCTGGGCTCTCACTTCTGGGGTGCCTCAGGGTTCTGTCCTCTCCCCCATGCTTTTTAACATCTATATGCAGCCGCTAGGAGAGATCATCAGGGGGTTTGGGCTGGGTGTTCATCAGTATGCGGATGATACCCAGCTCTACCTCTCTTTCAAATCAGATCCAGTGAAGGCGGTTAAGGTCCTGTGTGAGTGCCTGGAGGCGGTTGGAGGATGGATGGCGGCTAACAGATTGAGGTTGAATCCTGACAAGACGGAAGTACTGTTTTTGGGGGACAGGGTGCGGGCGGGTGTGGGGGACTCCCTGGTCCTGAATGGGGTAACTGTGCCCCTGAAGGACCAGGTGTGCAGCCTGGGAGTCATTTTGGACTCACAGCTGTCCATGGAGGCGCAGGTTAATTCTGTGTCCAGGGCGGCTGTCTACCAGCTCCATCTGGTGCGCAGGCTGAGACCCTACCTGCCCGCGGACTGTCTCGCTAGAGTGGTGCATGCTCTGGTTATCTCCCGCTTGGACTACTGCAATGCGCTCTACGTGGGGCTACCTTTGAAGGTGACCCGGAAACTGCAATTAATCCAGAATGCGGCAGCTAGACTGGTGACTGGGAGTGGCCGCTGGGACCACATAACACCGGTCCTGAGAGAACTACATTGGCTCCCAGTACGTTTCGGGGCACAATTCAAAGTGTTGGTGCTGACCTTTAAAGCCCTAAACGGCCTCGGTCCAGTATACCTGAAGGAGCGTCTCCACCCCCACTGAGATCCAGCTCCGAGGGCCTTCTGGCGGTTCCCTCACTGTGAGAAGCAAGGCTACAGGGAACCAGGCAGAGGGCCTTCTCGGTAGTGGCGCCCGCCCTGTGGAACGCCCTCCCAGCAGAGGTTAAGGAGATAAACAACTATCTGACATTCAGAAGATACCTCAAGGCAGCCCTATTTAGGGAAGCTTTTAACCTGTGATATTTTAATGTATTTGTGTCTGTTGGAGGCCGCCCAGAGTGGCTGGGGAGACCCGGCCAGATGGGCGGGGTACAAATAAAAAAATTATTATTATTATTATTATTACTACTAATTAGTCAAGGATATCATAAACCCCATTAATTAGGCAGAGATCATAGAATTGTAGAGTTGGAAGGGACCCTGAGGATCATCTGGTCCAACCCCCTACAATGTAGGAATATGCAGCTGTCCCATACGGGGATTGAACCTGCGTTATTAATTTGCTACCTGCCTGCTTTCAAATCATATGTTTTTTTATGGCGACAGCAAGGAATTGACCATTATAATTGGTTTTTTAAATGGTCTAAACCACAGAGCCTAGAGCTTGCCGATCAGAAGGTCGGCGGTTCGAATCCCCGCAACGGGGTGAGCTCCCGTTGCTCGGTCCCTGCTCCTGCCAACCTACCGTAGCAGTTCGAAAGCACATCAAAGTGCAAGTAGATAAATAGGTACCGCTCCGGCAGGAAGGTAAACGGCGTTTCCATGCACTGCTCTGGTTTCGCCCGAAGCGGCTCAGTCATGCTGGCCACATGACCCGGAAGCTGTACGCCGGCTCCCTCAGCCAATAATGCAAGATGAGCGCCACAACTCTACGTTGTCCACGACTAGACCTAACGGTCAGGGGTCCCTTTACCTTTACCGTGGGCTGCATGAAATGCTGTTCCTCCTCAGAGTAGACCCTCTGCGATTAATGAACATGGTTAATGGAGGTTCATTAATTTCAATGGGCCTACTCTGAGCAGGACTAGCATGTTATAGACTGCCAAGATCCCTTATACGGCCTTAATCCCAGCTGTTAGAAAGGTTTTACAACAGACCTGGGGGAGGGAGGCATCTGTTGGCTTTCCAGATATGGACTCCATCTCCCATCGGCTTGAGCCACCATGGCCAATGGTCAGGAATGATGGGAGTTGTAGTCAATCAACAGTCTTCCAGGTAGGGTGGTCAGAAGTAAGAGCAGACAGGACTCCTACACCTTTAATGTAAAGGTAAAGGGACCCCTGACCACTAGGTCCAGTCGTGACCGACTCTGGGGTTGCGTCGCTCATCTCGCTTTATTGGCCGAGAGCCGGCGTACAGCTTCCGGGTCATGTGGCCAGCATGACTAAGGCGAACCAGAGCAGCGCACAGAAACACGGTTTACCTTCCCGCCAGAGTGGTACCTATTTATCTACTTGCACTTTGATGCGCTTTCGAACTGCTAGGTGGGCAGGAGCTGGGACCGAGCAACAGGAGCTCATCCCGTCACAGGGATTCAAACCGCCGACCTTCTGATCAGCAAGCCCTAGGCTCTGTGGTTTAACCCACAGCGCCACCCGCGTCCCACATCTTTAAGAGTTAGGCCTAAAAGGGCTATTCAGTTGCTGCTTTTGAGCTACGAAGCCTTTAAATGCTCAGGAACGCCTCTCTCCATATGAACCTTTGCGTGCCTCATCTGCAAGATGCGATATATGACTGCATAGACCGAAAAGACAGTGCTTTGTAGGCCCTGCTGTCTGAGCAGCTGATCGTATTTTGCAAAGCACCTGCCACAGCAGGATGGGGGCTCCCCAGCATTGCATATGGGTTTGTTTGCTGCTTTTACGCCTGCTGCCTGTCACATGGGTCGGCAAACTAAGGTCCGCGGGCCGGATCAGGCCCAATTGCCTTCTGGATCCGGCCCGGGAATCGCTGCGTGGATCGCCAGCACGTGCGTTCTCCTCCCTCCCTCCTCCTAGCTTCTCCCCGCCCTGCCTAGAGGAGGAAGGGGGCTGGGCTGCAGCAGCGCTCGAGCGGCCCCCATTAAGCAGCCCCTCTCCGGAGCCCTTTCGCGTGCCCATCATCATGCCGCTGCCAGCCCCTGCCGCTCGCAGGACACAGGTAAGCAGCCTCCGGTGCTGTGGAGATGGGAGGGGAGAGTCGGGGTGGCTTATAGTCCGGCCCCCCACAAGGTCTGAGGGACAGTGGACCGGCCCCCTGCTGAAGAAGTTTGCTGACCCCTGGCCTTTCACTTTAAGGGGCTCCTCTAGGGTCCTGCTGTTTGCAAGGTGATGGATCTGAGCAGCTTTCCTTCCTCGTCTCTCAATGGAGCCCTCCCACAGTCCTTTAGACTCCCAATGGAGCGGCCGACTGCTTGGGGGGGGGGCCCTCTCTCTCCTTCAGGCAGTGCTCTGAGCACTAGAAGCATAAGCGGCTCCACTCCAGAGCAGCATTTCCAGCAAGAGCCTCCGCAGTTGTGGGGCACATGCGCCGAGGTGTCCCCGGGGCAACTCTCATGGAGCAGAGAGGTGCCCAGCTCAGTGGCAGAGCATCTGCTCAGCCGGCAGAAAATCCCAGGTGGGGCTGGGAGACAGCACTGCTGAAACCCTGGGGAGCTGCTGCCAGCCAGTGCAGGCAATACTGAGCTGGGAGGAGTAAAGATTGAGGTTGAATCATGACAAGACAGAAGTACTGTTCTTGGGGGACAGGAGGCGGGCAGGTGTGGGAGATTCCCTGGTCCTGAACGGGGTAACTGTGCCCCTGAAGCACCAGGTGCGCAGCCTGGGAGTCATTCTGAACTCACAGCTGTCCATGGAGGCGCAGGTTAATTCTGTGTCCAGGGCGGCTGTCTCCCAGCTCCATCTGGTACGCAGCATGAGACCCTCCCTGCCCACAGACTGTCTCACCAGAGTGGTGCATGCTCTAGTTATCTCCCGCTTGGACTACTGCAATGCGCTCTACGTGGGGCTACCTTTGAAGGTGACCCGGAAACTGCAATTAATCCAGAAAGCGGCGGCTAGACTGGTGAGTGGGAGCGGCTGTATACCTGTATACCTGAAGGAGCGTCTCCACCCCCACCGTTCAGCCCGGACACTGAGGTCCAGCGCCGAGGGCCTTCTGGCGGTTCCCTCACTGCGAGAAGCAAAGCTACAGGGAACCAGGCAGAGGGCCTTCTCGGTAGTGGCGCCCGCCCTGTGGAACGCCCTCCCAGCAGAGGTTAAGGAGATGAACAACTATCTGACATTCAGAAAATACCTGAAGGCAGCCCTATTTAGGGAAGTTTTTAACCTGTGATATTTTAATGTATTTTAATATCTGTTATAGGCTGCCCAGAGTGGCTGGGGGGACCCGGCCAGATGGGCGGGGTACAAATAAAAAAAATTATTATTATTATTATTATTATTAAAGGCCTGACTCAGTATCGGGTAGCTTAGTTAAATCAATGTGGTTTTTTAAATTGTTGTTTTACACTAGGGGTCAGCAAACCTTTTCAGCAGGGGGCTGGTCCACTGTCCCCCAGACCTTGTGGGGGGATATATAGGGGGATATATATATATATATATATATATATATATATATATATATATATATATATATATATATATATATATATATATATATATATATATATAGGGATATATAGGGGGATATATATATATATATATATAGGGGGATATATAGGGATATATATATATATATATATATATATATATATATATATATATATATATATATATATATATATATATATATATATATATATATATATATATATATATATATATATATATATATATATATATATATATATATATATATATATATATGGGGAATGAACAAATTCATATGCTCCACAAATAACCCAGAGATGCATTTTAAATAAAAGGACACATTCTGCTCATGTAAAAACACGCTGATTCCCGGACCGTCTGTGGGCTGGATTGAGAAGGCGATTGGGCCGGATCCGGCCCCCAGGCCTTAGTTTGCCTACCCATGTTTTACACCTTCACAGCCATTTGCTTTGGGAGGGGCAGACTTCTTAATTCACACCTTGGTATATATGGCTGCAGAATGGGGTGCACGACCCCATTGAATTGTTTGAGGGGGGGGCAAATTCAGCTGTCCATCCCTGGGGGAGACTTTTCTGCATGTTGGATCTCCCTGCTGATAACACACTTTTTCTTCTTTCTTTTCCCATCTAGGCTAGTTCTGCGGTATCGTTTCCCAGGTGAGTAGCGACACAGTTTTGCTATAGATTTGTGCTGTTAATAGTTCTAAAAACTCTACCTGCTGCATTTTTTTTAATGCTGCAGAAACTATATTTTCAGAAATCTTTCTGCTATTGCCACAAGATTTATCTCCTAGCTAGTGAGAGCCGATTCAGAATTATCGTATTGTTTATAGCCCACCTTTTTCTCTAAGGAGCTTTTACGGTTCATCACCTCATTTAGTCCCCACAACGACCCTGCAAAGTAGGCTAGGCTGGGAGGGACTGGCCCGAGGTCACCCAGTGAGCTTCCTAAGGCCAAGGGGGGGGGGATTCGAACCCGGGTCTCCCAGGTCTTAGTCCCATGCTCTAACCCAGGGGTCAGCAACCTTTTTCAGCCATGGGCCGGTACACTGTCCCTCAGATCATGTGGGGGGCCGGACTATATTTTGGAAAAAATAATGAACAAATTTCTATGCTCCACAAATAACCCAGAGATGCATTTTAAATAAAAAGACACATTCTACTCATGTAAAAACATGCCGATTCCCAGACCATCCGTGGGCCGGATTAAGAAGGCGATTAGGCCGCATCTGGCCCACGGGCCTTAGGTTGCCTACCCCTGCTCTAACCACTAGGCCCCGCTGGCTCCATGTCAGTATAGACCAGCTTTCAGAAAATATCTGGAAGGCCCTAGTTTGGCAAAAGCAGTCGTGAGGCATGGCTTGCGGCAAAAACAGGCAGCCTTCCAATATTATGACCACCACAGTATTTGCGTTGCGGGAGGGGAGTGTCTGAAGGCCCCATTCATACAATGTGTGCACAACCTCTGGCCTCCTTTGGTAATGGTGGCGGGCAAGAAGTTGGCAGCGCGGATAGAGCGGGAGAAACACTGCTGCCCTCCGCTGGAGACAGGCGGTGCGGCCTCGCCACCAATCTCTGGCCCCAGCGCTGCAGTGTTTACCATTCCCACCCAGCCACCCCCTCCCAGTTTGTTTGGTTTTTTTAATAAATTTTTTTATTAGGTTTTTCAAAAAACAAAAATAAACATAACTCATTGTTCCTGTGACATCATATCTAATCATATTTCACCTAAACAAACACTACACACACCTCATTTCTTTTCATCTTTCATAACATCTTTGGGGTGGCTTCCTCCCTCCCCCCCCCCCCCCCGCGTTTCATTGTATAACATCTTTGTTGTTGTTCAGTCGTTCAGTCGTGTCCGACTCTTCGTGACCCCATGGACCAGAGCACGCCAGGCACGCCTAGCCTTCACTGCCTCTCGCAGTTTGGCCAAACTCATGTTAGTAGCTTCGAGAACACTGTCCAACCATCTCATCCTTTGTCGTCCCCTTCTCCTTGTGCCCTCCATCTTTCCCAACATCAGGGTCTTTTCTAGGGAGTCTTCTCTTCTCATGAGGTGGCCAAAGTACTGGAGCCTTAACCTCAGGATCTGTCCTTCTAGTGAGCACTCAGGGCTGATTTCTTTAAGAATGGATAGGTTTGATCTTCTTGCAGTCCATGGGACTCTCAAGAGTCTCCTCCAGCACCATAATTCAAAAGCATCAATTCTTCGGCGATCAGCCTTCTTTATGGTCCAGCTCTCACTTCCGTACATTACTACTGGGAAAACCATAGCTTTAACCATACGGACCTTTGTCAGCAAGGTGATGTCTTTGCTTTTTAAGATGCTGTCTAGGTTTGTCATTGCTTTTCTCCCAAGAAGCAGGCGTCTTCTAATTTCGTGACTGCTGTCACCATCTGCAGTGATCATGGAACCCAAGAAAGTGAAATCTCTCACTGCCTCCATTTCTTCCCCTTCTATTTGCCAGGAGGTGATGGGACCAGGGGCCATGATCTTAGTTTTTTTGATGTTGAGCTTCAGACCATATTTTGCGCTCTCCTCTTTCACCCTCATTAAAAGGTTCTTTAATTCCTCCTCACTTTCTGCCATCAAGGTTGTATCATCAGCATATCTGAGGTTTTTTATATTTCTTCCGGCAATCTTAATTCCGGTTTGGGATTCATCCAGTCCCGCCTTTCGCATGATGAATTCTGCATATAAGTTAAATAAGCAGGGAGACATCTTAGTATAACACCTTAGTAATTCCTTAACATCTTAAAATATTTTTTACACATCACATATCTTAGTGCTTTAACCTATGTCTTTATCCTATTTCATCTATCCTTTAATATCAATTATTCTCTATTTCAATCTGCAGTCTCTTAAGTAATCCAACTTTTATAACATTAAGTCCTTAAATCATACAGTTACAGTATTTTTTAAAATAGTCTTTCAGTTTCTTCCAATCTTTCTCCACCGCCTCCTCCCTCTGGTCTTGCAGTCTTCCGGTCATTTCGGCTAGTTCCATATAGTCCATCATTTTCATCTGCCATTCTTCTAATGTCGGTATATTCTTCGTCTTCCAGTTCTTTGCAATCAGTATTCTGGCTGCTGTTGTGGCATACATAAAAAAATTCTGGTCTTCTTTGGGGACCACCAGGTTCGCCCACCCCCTCCCAGTTTGACTTCAAGGCAACGCCTGTGTTGTAACGGAAGGCGGTCACTCTCGGAGAGACCCCCTAAAGGCAGCCTGCAGTGGTGAACCGGATACCTCCCGAGAAGCACCCGTCGGCACTCGGCACACCCGGGTTCGAATTTGGAGGATTAGACAGATTCGTGGAGCTATGGATGGCTAGTAGCCACGGCGGCCAATCTAACGAACCTTTCTTCGCAACAGCGCAGTTAAAACTGTGGAACTCCCTCCTGCAGGAGGCAGGGATGCCCTCCAACTTGGATGGCTTTAGGAGGGGGTTGGAGAAATTCACGGAGGGGGCTCTTGAGGGCTACTACCCCGTTTCCCCTATTTTAAGACGTAGTCATAAAATAAGCCATAGCAGGATTTTTTCGCATTTGCGAAATATAAGCCGTACCCTGAAAACAAGCCATAGTGATAGGCGCAGTTCTGGAGGGCGCCAAGGAAAAGGCGGGGCTGGGCGTCCAGTCCCGCCACCAAAACCAGTCAGCCCCAGAAGCAGCGCTCAGGAACTCTGCAGAGCAGGGCGCACAGGAAGGGGCAGCGGGCGCGACAAAGGCACTCCGAAGGTCTCTTCGCCCGCGCGCTCGCCCAACTCCGCTCGGCGCAGAGCACACGGGGCGGCCGCCGTGGCAGAGAGGGAAGGCGGCATGGGCTTTCCCTGCTCGCCGCCACGACGAAATCCCCCGAGCCGCCCTGCGCATCGCCCAAGAGGCCCCTTGGAGAAAAGGCTTCTGTCGAGTTTCGAGGAGGGAAGGCGGCAGAGGAGGAGCAGGAGAGAGCGCCCAGCAAAAGCGGGTCTCTCTGGTGCCCGTTTCCTCAAAGCTCAGCTTGGATTCTCCCCCCACTGCCAGCAAGCAAACAAAGAGCTCCGCACCCGTCCTTCGCAGCCCCAGAACTCGAGCGTGGCCTTGCCAAGGCGTGCTTACGTAATAAAAATAAGACATCCCCTCAAAATAAGCCATAGTGCGTTTTCTTGAGGGGGAAAAAAATAATACGGTGTCATAAAATAGGGGAAACATGGTAGCCAGGATAGCTCTGCTCCTGCCCACCTAGCAGTTCGAAAGCACGCCAGTGCAAGTAGATAAATAGGTACCGCTGTGGCAGGAAGGTAAACGGCATTTCCACGCACTGCTCTGGTTTCCATCACTGTGTCCCATTGCGCCAGTAGCGGTTTAGTCCTGCTGCTCACATGACCCGGAAAGCTGTCTGTGGACAAACGGCGGCTCCCTCGGCCTGAAAGCGAGATGAGCGCCGCAACCTCAGTTGCTGGAACCACAGGAGGGGAGAGATGCTGTTGTGCTTGGATCCTGCTTGTGGGTTTCCTACAGGCACCTGGTTGGCCACTGTGAGAAAAGGACACTGGCGGCCCAGTCCTCTTTTAAAGCCATCCAGGCTGGTGCCCATCACTGCCTCCTGTGGCAGGGAGTTCCACAGTCTGTGCTGAATCTTCCCACATTCGGCTTCACTTGATATTCATGATTTCTTGTGTTAAGAAAGAGAAAGTCTTGTTCTCTGTCCACTTTCTCGATGCCAGGCAGGTTTTTTATACAAGTCGGCCATGTTATGATTTTTGTCCAAGCCGAGCGGCAAACAGCTGCAGTGAGGCCTGGTCTGACATTTGCCTGTCTCACTAAGCCGTGAGAAAGCTGCCTTATCTGTTTTCCTACATGGAATGTTTATGTTTCACTGTACTATTGTAATCCAAGCCTTTGTGCTTATTTCTTCTGGCTAGACCTGACGCCGGACAGACAACTTTATGGCAGCTCCGTCCTATTTGAGCTGGCCACAGAGATGATTCTCTCTGCACTTTTCCTACAATAAATAGTTTAGCTTTAAATAATGGCTTGTGTGTGTTGTTCTTCATGCAGGGGAACAATCACATATGACTGCGCCACCGGACTCTCTGTAGCCGGGGATGTGCGCACACGGCTTTGCTCTGGCTTTGGGGCAGTCTCACAAACTGCCCCAGGCGGGGTATTTACTGACACTTTTTCCTCTACAGAAAAGGCTCTCTCTCTTTTCTAGTGGTGAGAGTGTGGGACCCCAGGACCTGGGAAGAGCCGGGTTCAAATCCCCACTCAGCCATGAAGCTCACAGATTCCTTGCCTCTCAGCCTAACCGACCTCACAGGGTTGTTGTGTGGGTGGGAAAAAGGAGCAGGGAAAGAACCACGTACGTCACGTTGAACAACTTGGGATGAATGAATAAATAAAGAAAAGTAAAAATGAATTTGTAAGCCCCACACGTTGTGAGAAGTGCCAAGGAGGGCAGGGCAGAGCAACCGAGGGGGGAGCAAGGCCCCCTATGTAACACACACACACACACACACACCCAGGACAAATGGCACCAACCTTCCTGCGTGTGCGATTTGTGTTTTTTTTAGCACAGCAGGAAAGACTTGTGCCCGGTGGAACTACAGCGCGGCCTCCCTCCAGGCGCCTCCGTTGGACTACTCCTTCCGGGGCATTAGCTTCATGCAAGGTATGGCATAACCCGGCGGTTCCCAGACTCACCCCCACGGTTCCATAAACTCACCCCAGCACCCCGTAGCACTCAGAACAATGGCTCAAGTTTGTTCATTTTGGTGAATTAATTCAACTAGTTTTAATAATATCTTTATTGAGTTTAAAAATTGAAACAAACAAACAAACAAAGGCAATAGAAATACATACAAAAAAGAAAAGTTATACAGAAAAAGAAAAAATAACAGTCTAAGACAAGCATTTACCAAAAAAAACCATACATTCAAAAAGAAAAAAGAAACGAAAATAAGATTTCAGAACATTTGACTTCCACTTGCTGTCAACTCAGGTGTGTTTGTTTTAGTTTATATTGTAACTGTTTTGTTCATCTTTACCTACTATCTTTTACATTATTTTCCAACCTTTATTTCTTTGAATTTTATCATACAGAGTGTTTAGAAGTGAGTCCAAAAGTTCAATGTGGGGCATTCTTTTTTTATGTAATCTCCAATTTTTTCCCAATTCTTTTGAAAAAAATTTGGGGTGGAAAAATTCAACTAGTTTTAAATGCATTTTGAATGAACTGAATTACATACATCCGGCTATTGCCTTCCTAAGTGGGCCGTGCAAACTGCTATTAAGAATAACGCTTTTTTATAGGATAGGGGGCACTGCGGATGAGTTTATGGAACTGAGGGGGACGGTGGCCCCCTAAAACCTGGGAAGCCCTGGTCTCAAGCGTTACAAGCAGCTAGTGGCAAGGGAAATGTCCTCTGCGCATGCTCAGAGGCACCGGCGGCTGCTTCAGCAGAGCTTAGCCGCGCAACAAGGACGCACGGCACATGCTCCTTCCCTGAACCTGCCTCGCGACTCAGCCCGCTTCCCTGCCCCTTCTCTCCCACCCCCAGACCTGCTGACGGAGGAGCCAAGAGCCGGCTTAAAGCCCATCCATCGTTCTGAAGGGGGCCGGCTGCTGACGCAGGCCATCTGGCTGAACAACAACACCCTCGGGGAGCTGACCCAATTCACGGAGACTGTGGCCCAGCTCCTGGAGTTCCCAGAGGACATTTACTGGATCGACCTCTCCTTCAACGACCTGCCCAACATCGACCCGGTAGCGTAGTCCGTTCCCCGGGGCGCCTTTAAACAGGTTTCACTGTTGCTCCGCAAAGCAGATCAACGCACCGGCAACACCATCCTTGCCGACATCGTTCGTTGGTGGGGGGGCCATCAAGATGCTAACTGGGGCGCAGCTGCCTTGGTTGAGTACTGGAGCTATTACCGTATTTTTCGCTCTATAAGGCGCACCTGACCATAGGACGCACCTAGTTTATAGAGGGGGAAAGCCCCATTTTTTGAGGATCAGCTCAAATTTCTGCAGCTTCTTTTGCAAAGGAGAAAAGCCCCATTTTTTGAGGATCAGCTCAAAGTTGTTGAGCTTACTTTGCAAAGGGAAAAAACCCTGTTTTATGGGGTTTAACTCACAGTTCTGCAGCTTCAGGAAGCCATTTCTACAGTTTCCAGACCGATAATCTAATCAGCCAGTCACATGTCGCTGGGGAAACAGCCTCCCTCTGCAAGGGGGCGGGGCTGGAATCTCTCTCCCTTATCTCTCTCCCCGATCCTTTGCTGAGCAGCTGCTCAGGGGCTTCCTTTCAACACCCCCTTCTCTCTCTTTTTTTTTAAAAAAAGCACGATCTGCTTTTGCCCCTGGGCAGTTCAGCTCCAGGGACCACACATTCGCTCCATAAGACACACAGACATTTCCCCTTACTTTTTAGAAGGAAAAAAGGGCGTCTTATGGAGCGAAAAATACGGTATATATTTCGTTTCTTTGATTACCCGCCCTTTGCTCTAAGCTCCCAGGGCAGGTTACAGCATTAAAACACAACATCAGAACCCATTCAAAACAGCTTGAAATCCCAACAATAAGCTGGGAGTTAGTAATAGACACGTTAAAAGGATGAAGAGGTGCAATGAAGGCACCAGATATCTGTGGGGAGGGAGTCCCACAGCTTAGGGGCTGCCACAGAGAAGGCCCTTTCTCCGTGGGCTCTGGGGGGTGGAGGACCAAACAAAAGGGGCCCCCCTGCAATCTCGTCACCCGAGAGGATCTGTAGGGAAAGACAAAATAAAAAAAAATCCTTCCAGTCGCACCTTAGAGACCAACTAAGTTTGTTCTTGGTATGAGCTTTCATGTGCATGCACACTTCTTCAGATACACTGAAACAGAAGTCACCAGACCCTTCTATATAGTGAGAGGGTGGGAGGGTATTACTCAGAGGGGGGTGGGAATGGGTGATAGGCTGATAGCTGTGGTAAACCTGTTGACGACTGTTAACGACTGCAATTGGTCTTGCAGGAAAATGCAAGGGGTGAGATGGCTAGAAATAGCTATATCATGTATAATGAGATAAGAATCCAATGTCTCTATTCAGACCAGGTCTCTCCATGGTTTTAAGCTTGGTAATGAGTTGCAATTCAGCAACTTCTCTTTCCAGTCTATTTCTGAAATTCCTTTGCAATAAGACAGCTACTTTGAGATCTTGTATAGAATGTCCTGGGAGATTGAAGTGCTCTCCTACTGGTTTCTCTGTCTTGTGATTCCTGATGTCAGATTTATGTCCATTTATCCTCCCACCCTCTCACTATATATAAGGGTTTGGTGACTTCTGTTTCAGTGTATCTGAAGAAGTGTGCATGCACACAAAAGCTCATACCAAGAACAAACTTAGTTGGTCTCTAAGGTGCTACTGGAAGGAATTTTTTTATTTTTTATTTTGTTTTGCCTATGACAGACCAACACGGCTACCTACCTGTAGGGAAAGAGGCAACCAGATATCTGATATCTGGGATCTGTGTCATTTAAATACCAAATTGTGCACCTTGAATGGGGCCCGGAAACCGGGAGAAGCCAGTTTAAAACAATGAAGTTTTTAATAAAAATTATATTAATACAACAAACCAACCAAGGAAAAGGTATGTGATCTAAATAGAGCCCCAGGCAGTAATCTGTGTTTTGAACCGAGGGAAGTCGCCTTCAAGGGCAGCCCCACGGAGAGCGCATTGCAGTAGTCCAGCCTGGAAGTTGCCGGGGGGGGGGGGAGGCTGGATTTGGAAACCGGTAGGGATCTCCGCCGAGCACAGCACCCGGCGGATTGCAGCCTGCCCGGCTGCTGCCTTTCTGAGCCCGCTGCTTGCCGGCCTCTCTGCCCAGGTGCTGACTTCCTTCTACAACCTGCGCCACCTCAACCTCCACGGGAACGCCATCCAGCAGCTTTCGGAGGTGGACAAGTTGGCGGTGCTCCCGCACCTGCGCAACCTGACGCTGCACGGAAACCCCGTTGAGGAGGAGAAGGGCTACAGGTAAACACTCGCCCCCACCCCCAAAAGAAAACCCCAACCCTTAGGGAACAGGAGTGTGGGGCACACAGGACAGGGGCTGGCGTTTTAACTGTGCCCCGCGTGAAGGAGGGGAGAGAGCCGGGCAGGCAGGCAGGCAGGCAGGCTGGCTGCCCTCCAAACGCTGACCCTGCCACTGTACTTTGCACGTTGCACAGGAGCTATGTCCTGTCCACTCTGCCCAACTTGAAGTCCTTCGATTTCAGCGGCGTCACGAAGCTCGACCGCACCACTGCGACCGTCTGGAGACGCATGAACATCAGGCCAAAGAAAGTCCGGAGGAAAAGGGACGACTACTGACGGCCCTACCGCTCTGGCGGCAGGGGGAGGCGGCTCCTGCAATCCGCAGCCTCAATTGAGAATAAAGCGTTAGAGCACCTTGGCATGCAGAGCATGGATGGGGGAAGGGAGCGGGCCGGGGGGTGGGGTGGGGTGGGGTGGGGCTGGGAGCCTTTTCCTGCAGTTGTGCCCAACGGCCTCAGCCTTCCCGCTTTCCGGGATGCGTCGGGGTGGGGAACCTGTGGTTCATGGGATCCTAGAACTGTGGTGTCGGAAGGGTCATCTAGCCCAACCCCACGCAATGCAGAAATGGCAGGTAAGGAATCCCTGGCAGATGCCCCCCCACCACCACCTGTGATTAAAAACCTCCAAGGAAGGAGAGTCCATCACTTTCCGAGAGAGTCCGTTCCACTGCCAGAAAGTTATTCCTGGCGTTTAGTCGGAATCTCCTTTCTTGCCATTTGAAGCCATTGGTTTCTGGAGCAGCGGAAAACAAGCCGTGTACGCTAGGGCAAAGGATAATATACAAAACCGTGAACAGCTATAGATGAAAATGTATTGAATCATGAACTAAACAGACAATGTCATACAAAAAGCATACATAGGTATTTCCTCAGAGGCAAAAGCCTGTATATACTTTCAAACGTTAAAGTGCTAATTCAAAGTGCAATATATAGTGTTAGGGATGGTTATGCAAAGTCCATCAGACGTACGGGTCTGTCTTCCTGATGGGTGGCCAGCTTTGAATCTTCCCGTTTCACCAGCAGTTTCGTCAAGGACTAGACTTTATCATCAACACAGAACTAGGATATTCCACATAGCTAAGCTATTCTAAGACGCTCAAACACTCATCATTCAAATAAAGCTTATACGGACTCAAAAAAACTCTCCAGGAACTCTCTGAGGAAATACCTATGTATGCTTTTTGTATGCCATTGTCAGTTTAGTTCATGATTCAATACATTTTCATCTATAGCTGTTCACCGTTTTGTATATTATCCTTTGTATAGTTACCGTGACTGTCTGTTGTTGTTCCTACTATGTACGCTAGGGCGCCTGCAGCCCTCCAGATGATCAGAGAATTGTAGCGCCGGGAGAGTCACCCAGCCCCACCTTCTGCAAACCGAAGGTGCGCAAGGCACCTTCGTTGTCCCTTTCTGTTTCAGATGTCCGCAGCCAGCCAGCCAGGCTGCCTTTCCTGACCTGCAGATGCGCTGGACTCTCCATTCCCATCAGCCCTGCGTGGTGGCAGCCATCTTGGAGGGCAGGGGAAGGCTGCCCTCGGACAAAGGAAGCCACTGCAAACCCAACAAGGATTCTGGCACGGCATAACAGAGGATGCAGCCACTGTGAATTTAAAGTGGCTGCCCTCCAAATTTTCCTAACAATGGGGCGAGGCGGCGGGGGGAATAGGGAAGGACACCTACCAGACCCTTTCCTTGTGCCAGCCTTGAGTCCCTTCTCTTTCTTACCCCCCTGGAAGTGTAGTCCTCACACGCTGGGAGTTTGGTTCCCCCCATCCCTGGCTCAGTGGCAGAGCACCCGCAGGGAGTCCTGGGTTCAGATTTTGCCATCTCAAACTCCTAAGTGACGGGAAAGACCTCTGTGCCAGACAGCACCTCCTGGTCATTATGGAGCTTGAGGGAGAGTCGCCTGACCTGCTGGAAGAAGACCCGTTTCCATTCAGTGACGTTTGTGCGGGGGGGGGGTCGCTCTTTGCGGGTGCGCCCCCACTGTATGTTCGCTGGCGTTCGCCGGTTTCTTTTCCAATAAAAATGCTTGTCCAAGTGGCACCAGGTGTGTCAGCTCTCCGGTTCTGCTGTTCTTAAAGAGAGTACCCAAATCCCGGTACCTCCTCCCTGCCTTATTCCTGAGCTTGGAGGGCCCACGTCCCCCAACTCCACCCCACACAGCAGCTCCCGTTTCCTCTCGCTCCCTTAACTTAAGAACTTGGGGAAAGCCTGCTGGATCAGGCCGGTGGCCCATCTAGTCCAGCATCCTCTTACGGGGGCCAACCAAGTGCCCCAGTGGGATATACAGAAGCAGGACACAAGAAGAAGAGGAGTTTGGGTTTGATATCCCGCTTTATCACTACCCGAAGGAGTCTCAAAGCGGCTGAAATTCTCCTTTCCCTTCCTCCCCACAACAAACACTCTGTGAGGTGAGTGGGGCTGAGAGACTTCAGAGAATCAGAGTTGGAAGAGACCCCAAGGGCCATCCAGTCCAAGCCCCTGCCAAGCAGGAAACACCATCAAAGCATTCCTGACAGGTGGCTGTCAAGCCTCTGCTTAAAGACCTCCAAAGAAGGAGACTCCACCACACTCCTTGGCAGCAAATTCCACTGTCAAACAGCTCTTACTGTCAGGAAGTTCTTCCTAATGTTGAGGTGGAATCTTCTTTCTTGTAGTTTGAATCCATTGCTCCGTGTCCGCTTCCCAGGAGCAGCAGAAAACAACTTTTCTCCCTCCTCTATATGACATCCTTTTATATATTTGAACATGGCTATCATATCACCCCTTAACCTTCTCTTCTCCAGGCTAAACATACCCAGCTCCCTAAGCCGTTCCTCATAAGGCATCGTTTCCAGGCCTTTGACCATTTTGGTTGCCCTCCTCTGGACACGTTCCAGCTTGTCAGTATCCTTCTTGAACTGTGGTGCCCAGAACTGGACACAGTATTCCAGGTGGGGTCTGACCAGAGCGGAATACAGTGGGACTATTCCTTCCCTTGATCTAGATGCTATAGTCCTCTTGATGCAGCCCAGAATTGCATTGGCTTTTTTAGCTGCTAAGAAGTGCGACTAGCCCAAGGTCACCCAGCAGCTGCATGTGGAGGAGCGGGGAAGTGAACCCAGTTCCCCAGATTACGAGTCTACCGCTCTTAACCACTACACCACCCTGGCTCTCAACTCTCCCCTCCTGTGGTTTCCAGCAACTGGGATTCAGAAGCATTTTTGCCTCCAACTGGGGAGGCAAAGCACAGCCATCCTGGCTAATAGCCGCCTCTTCATCCGTGAATTTCTCTAGCCTTTTAAAGCCATCCAAATTGGCAGCTGTCATTACCTCCTTTGGACGTCCCATAGCTTAACTACACGCTGCATTAAGGTCTGTCCTGAATCCCCCCAACGCATCATCAGATGCTCGAGAATTTTGGTGTTCCTCCCTCCCTTGTGTCACTTTACAGTGGACCCTCGACTTACAAAGATAATCCGTTCCGACGGAATCCTCGTAAGTCGAAATCACCGCAACTCGAGTCCCCATAGGAATGCGTTGGGAGAACGCATTCGTAGGTCGGAAAAAACCTCGTAAGACGAGGAAACCGCATCTAAAGCGGCCGCGACTTCCGATCGGAAGTTGAAAAGATTTGGAAGCGGCGGCCGCTTTGATCCCTCGCAACTCAAAAAACTCGCAAGTCGGGTCATTCCAAAGTCGAGGGATCACTGTATAAGGTTTTATCAAGTCCCCTCTTCCTCGCCTTTCCTGTTAACGTAAAAGCCCCCGATGCCGCAAAGTTTCTTCACGGGAGGGGGGGGGGGTCGCTCCGTCCCCTGGATCGACCGAGTCGCGCGACAAAACGACCAGGAGCCTTTTGCGTGGATGATGAACGTATTTATATTTTATCTACTTTAGCAAAAAAAAAAAAGGAAACCAAAATATTAAAATGAAACGACAGTTCAGCCACTTAAAAAGAGGGTGGTGATGGGTGAGACACCAAAAAAAAAAAGACACCCCCCCCCCCGCAAGCTGCTCTTTGGCTTCTTCTCTCCCCTCCTTCCTATTTGGAAGAATAAGACAACCCAACGCATCCTAAAAAGAAGGCCCAGCATTCTGCGGGCAGAAACGGGAAAGTAGTGCAGGTTGAACCTCAAGTGGGAAGGGGCAGGCAGCGGCTGCAACGCATCTCAGCCCCCTAACCCCGGAGGCAAGAATTTCAGAGCCTTATTGGGGGGGGGGAAGGTAAATAATGGGCCTCAGGATCCGTCCCCTGTCCCCTCGTTGACCAATAGTGCAGTGCTCACCTCTTTAGGAGCTGGGCTTAGCATGCACAGTGTTCAGGGCCTGCCCCCTCTTCAAACAAATTCATGTACGGGCTGGCACAAATATGCCCCCCCCACCGCCACACACACACAAACACACACGGGAGGGGGGAAGAAACGTGGGTCGGGCCAGCCCGGGGAGCTGGCGGAGGCAACTGTCTCTGGGGCGCAAGTGGCAGGAAGTTCAGTGTGTCGCTTATCCGTACAAGTCCCACTGCAGTGAAAAGCCGACCGGTGGCGAGGGAGAGGAAAGGGAAAAGTGGAAGGTTGTTAAAAAACAAGAAGTTACAGACGTCTGCGGGATCGGCATCAGGGGATCCCAAACTGTACAACCAGTTCTTCTTTCGCATCCACTCGGATCTGGGAGAGAGCACTGAAGGCGTACGCAGCTATCCGGGAGACCTGGGGGGAGAAGGGAGAGGTGAGCCGTACAGGGCACTCCAGGAGGAGATTCACGTCACCAAAAAACCAGCATATTATAGGGGGCAAGATCTGAACTCTGGGCTCGGCAGGGTGGATAAAAATCAACGATTTTTAAAAAAAATCAGATTATAACTGATAATCTGCTGATAACCGCAGAGTGACTCTCGCCAGCTCCCTTTTAAAAAGAGGATCTAATCTATTGATACTGAAGGGTGGGGCTGCATGGCCCAGCCCTGCAGATGAGCATCGATGGTGCACGTGGCCAGCTCACTCTGCCAGCTTCAAGAGCCAAAGCAGGGCTGGAATTCATAGTTCCCCTCCACAGTTTATCCTCACAACAACCCTGCGAGGGAGGTTCAGCTGATGCCCCAAAGGTCACCCATGGAGGGAGCTTCATGCCTGAGTGGGGATTTGAACCCTCGTCTTCCAAGGTCCTAGCCTGACACTCTGCCCACTAGGCCACGCGGGCTCTTTTTCGGGATGACACGATCGTGGTCCAACCCCACCGCCTGCAGGGCCACAGATGTTCTCCAGCCTTGCTTCGGGGGAACGTCGGACGTGGGCGTCAGAGGGAGCGTACCCACCTGCTGCAAGTCTGCGAAGGGAACGGGGTCGCTGGCAAGCACTTGATGGGGCTGCGTGGTGAGCGACGGGAGCGTCGAGAGCTTCTTCCAGTGCATCAGGTTGCTGCTCAGCATGGCCAGCCTAGTGCTGGAAGGAAAGGGAGGAGAAGCAAAGGGAGTGTGTGTGTGTGTGAGAGAGAGAGACCGACCAGCAGGGAGCAAAAAGAAGGACGCGGGCATCAAGGCTTTGCTCTAAGGTGTGGGGGGACGACGGGGTCTGTGGACCACCTGTGGTCCAGGTCATTTTATGTTTGTAAAAATACAGCCCTACAGCATCTAGTACAGCGCATTATCTATATATATAAAAATGTTCCCATTGCGTGCATGGCTGACACCACCTTGCTCCGTAACCGCTGGATCAAATCTCATCAAATTAGGACACAGCGTACTATGACCATTAAGGAAGGATCTGGCATAATAAAAATTCAAAAAACCCACACCTGACATACCTAAAATAAAGAAAAAATGCAAAAAAATTGGAGCACACATTAGACGTCACCAGCAAAACAGCGCCCTCTAGCAACGGCTATACTGGTACTACAGCTACAAAAGCAAAAATCTGGCGCAGCTATTAGACATCACCAGCAAAACCTGAGAGCTCTGTCGGCCATTTGCAAACTCACAAACCGGTAATTGAAAAGGGGGGGCGAGAAGAGGGTAATAGAAAAGGGGGGGCTGAGAAGAGGGTAATTGAAAATGGGGGTGGGGACAGAGAAGGGGCAGACGGAAGTTGAACAGGGGAACACCACAGCATTCACACACATAGCCACAGCAAGGCGTGGCCAGGTCAGCTAGTAATTGTTATAAAAGGCAAAAATAAAGAAAATATCACTAAACGGTCCACCGAGATGCTCAGAATTTTTCAAGCGGTCCAGGGTGGGGAGTTTGGGAACTGCTGCCCTAACAGACACTTCTGGCTCCTAAAATAACAGCAAAATTATTCCCTCGCCGCCACCCCCACCCCCCACTAAATCATCCAACTCAAACAAATAAACGGTGGGATAGCCAGGAGTGGATCAGTTGTTCAGCGACTCAAAAGCAAATCCATAAACTCTGATCTACCCACCCCTGGCTCTAAAGGGGGGGGGCTGGGCAGGGAGAAGGTTATTTCCATCTCTAGGTGAAGCAGGGACAGACCTGGGAAGCATCTCGATCCCAGACCAGTTTGGAGTCCCACAGCAGAGCGATTCTCAATTGCCTGGTACCTGATTCGTGTGTTTAGCAGCCCACCTCTTAAGTTTAGAGTCCCAACAATTGGTAGGTGAAGGGCAAAGAAGCGGGGGGGGGGGAGATGGGGGGAGAATTTCCGGGAAAGAAGCAGGAAAGAGTTGCTCCGGGGGGGCGGGCCCTACCTGTACTGCCTGGCTCTGTCCATGTACTCGTGCTGTTCCATGCCTTGCTGGTCTGCGGCCGAAACGTCAATGATGTTGCTGCAAGAAAGCGAGGGAAGAGATCACAGATCCTGACCCACCCGCTTCGGGTTCTCAGAGGGGAAGTGGACGCACTGGACTCTGGGTTTTGTTTTTTTAATAGCTCATTTAACGATTGTCTCATGGGTGGCAAATCCCACCCAAACGCCAATTCACCTGGCACTGGTTTTGGTTATAAAAGTTTTTGAACCGCTGTTTATACGTCTGACCTTGGAATACTGCCTTATTGCCTCTGAAGGACCAGGTGCGCAGCCTGGGAGTCATTTTGGACTCACAGCTGTCCATGGAGGTGCAGGTTAATTCTGTGTCCAGGGCGGCTGTCTCCCAGCTCCATCTGGTACGCAGGCTGAGACCCTACCTGCCCGCAGACTGTCTCGCCAGAGTGGTGCATGCTCTAGTTATCTCTCGCTTGGATTACTGCAATGTGCTCTACGTGGGGCTACCTTTGAAGGTGACCCGGAAACCAATTAATCCAGAATGCGGCAGCTAGACTGGTGACTGGGAGTGGCCGCCGGGACCACATAACACCGGTCCTAAGAGAACTACATTGGCTCCCAGTACGTTTCCGAGCACAATTCAAAGTGTTGGTGCTGTCCTTTAAAGCCCTAAATGGCCTCGGTCCAGTATACCTGAAGGAGCATCTCCACTCCCATTATTCACTGAGGTCCAGCGCCGAGGGCCTTCTGGCGGTTCCCTCCCTGCGAGAAGCAAAGCTACAGGGAACCAGGCAGAGGGCCTTCTCGGTAGTGGCGCCCGCCCTGTGGAACGCCCTCCCAGCAGAGGTCAAAGAGATAAACAACTATCCTACATTCAGAAAATACCTGAAGGCAGCCCTGTTTAGGGAAGTTTTTAATCTGTAACATCTTAATGTATTTTAATATTTGCTGGAAGCTGCCCAGAGTGGCTGGGGAGACCCAGCCAGATGGGCGGGGTACAAATAATAAATTATTATTATTATTATTATTATTATTATTATTATTATTATTATTATCTTTTGTAAGTTCCTCTCTATGCACAATTGTTTTTTCTCCCTCTTTGCCTTCGAATTGTTGGAATACTTAGTCTTGTTTGTTAATAATATTTTTAACAAAACCATAAAAGGAAGCAGAAAGGAGTGGGGACAGGAGGTTAAGAAGAGAAACTGACACAATCTGAAAGATTCTGTTCCCGGCAATTATTACCGACAGAAGATGGTGATCTCTGTGCTAGCTGGTTTTTAATGACCTTTTAACTTGTTTTATTATTGATGTGCTTGCCACCCTAGAGAGGAAGGGCGGGGTGTAAAATTAATAAAAGTAAACCTCCTGCGCACCACCCACCCTCCCAGCAGCTGACTGAGACCTGAGAACGGACCCTCCGCCAGCATGCCAAGCACTGATAGGCAGCTTCTGCACTGTACTTTTTACTTCAGATTTTTCGTGTGTTGCAAATTTTAGCTGTCGCTGGCCCAGAATCTTGATTGCCCAGCCTTAGGAAGACCCACTCCCTGAAGGAGAAAATTAACCCAAACTATCTGAGGGGTCGGGACGCGGGTGGCGCTGTGATCTAAACCACAGAGCCTAGGGCTTGCTGATCAGAAGGTCGGCAGTTCGAATTCCTGCGACGGGGTGAGCTCCCATTGCTCGCTCCCAGCTCCTGCCAACCTAGCAGTTCGAAAGCACATCAAAGTGCAAGTAGATCAATAGGAACCGCTCTGGCGGGAAGGTAAACGGTATTTCCGTGCGCTGCTCTGGTTCGCCAGAAGTGGCTTAGTCATGCTGGCCACATGACCCGGAAGCTGTACGCCGGCTCTCGGCCTATAGAGCGAGATGAGCGCCGCAACCCCAGAGTCGGACACGACTGGATCTAATGGTCAGGGGTCCCTTTACCTTTACCTGAGGGGGTCACAGGGTCCCCCCTTCCTTGGAGGTTTCCCTTAGAATATGTCAGACCAGCCTAGCCTGTTCCCCACAGAGGCCGACCGGGTGCCCCACTGGAAGACCACAGGCAGGCCAAGACCCACCACTTGCCTCCCAATCCTTGGTTCTCTGAGCAAGCAAGGTCCTTCCCACCCTTGGAGCTCTGCAAAAGGTGGTTCAGGAGGCTCCCCCGCCAGAGATACGCAAGGCCGGCTTTTGCCAAACTGGAGTGGCCCAGACGTTTTGAACTACAACTCCTAGCATCCCCAGCACCACGTAGGAACCTGGGCCTGATGGGAACTGTAGTCAAAAACGTCGCCCGGATGGGGAAGGCTGCTTTTGGTGCAGCACAGCCTGTTTTGGTCCTAGTCGTTCTGTTCCTGCACTGCAGGGGGGCTGGCCTAAATCAGGTGTCGGCAAAGTTATCTGACCATGGGTCAGATCAAGCCCATGGAGAGCATCCGTGGGTCGGACATGCGTGGCGTGATGCCGGAAATCATGTCTGCGCATGTCTGTGGCGCCGGAAATCGCTTCTGTGCATGCCCAGACACCGAAAATCAGGCCTGCACAGAAGCAATTTCCGGCCTCTGGACATGCGCAGACGCGATTTTCGGTGTCTGGACATGCGCAGACGCGATTTTCGGTGCCGCTCAGCTAGTTCCCATGCCATGCGCGCGGCTCGGTTGGCGGGCGGCTCTTGGGCCAGTAAAACGGTCTTCGTGGGCCGCATCTGGCCCATGGGGCGGAGGTTGCCGACCTCTGGCCTAAATGGCCCTTTGAGTTCCTTCCAACTCTGCAATTCTATGTTTTTATGCATCCGTTTGCCTTTTCACCTCCACGTTAAAGAAAAACGCGCTCAACTCACATGGCTGTCTTGGCGAGGATGGATGACAGCAAAGCCTGCTCGTCCGTCCGGGCTGAAGGCAGGCTGTAGCAGTTGGGCTCGGCTCCATTTAAGGGCTTGGGTGGGCTGGAGGCAGTGGGCAGCAGGGGCTTAGACTCATCGCCCTAAGGTGGGGAAAGCAAGGAGGGAAAGAAAGACAGCGGTCAGAATTTGCAGAGGACCCAGCAGCCCCTGGCGGGCAAGGGAAGGCTCCCCAAGCCAGTATTCACTTGCTGCAGATTGCGTGCACACAGGAGTTAGAACGGCTCAACGTTCAACCCTGGTTCAGACATTTCAGACGGGGGACAACGACTTCAAATGAATAGAATAGAATAGAATAGAATAGAATATATTGTATTGTCATTGTCCCCTTTGGGGCCAATGAAATTACTCGGCTGCTCCATCCACCCAGATAGGGCACTCCACGCAAAAACAAAACAACTGCAAAAACACTGATTAAAACCATACACACTGATTAAAACCATACAATGATAAAACATAACAGGTAAGATTAGATGACTTTCAAAGTCCAGGCTTCCCATTCAAGGCCGAGATCGCTCTGGAGAAGAAGCTGTTCCTAAGACGGCTTGTTCTTGTCCTCATCGTCCTGTATCTCCGTCCCGAAGGCAAGAGCTCGAAGAGATGGTGACCATGATGTGATGGATCTTTTACTATGTCCAGTGCCTTTCTGTGGCACCTGGTGGCATAAATCTGCTCTAAGGTGGAGAGCGAGCAGCCAACAATGCACAACAGAAGAGGGTGTGCACCCCTCCTCTCAGCACACAGAGAGCCCGCTGCTGGAGCCAGACCACCGTGCAAACTGCCTAGCACATCATCTTGCCTGACAAAGCCCCCAACAGGGCCCTGTCTTCCCCTCCAGCTGATCTATAGCAGCTGCTAGTCGAGAGAGCCAGGCAGCCCAGCAGCTCCTCTGAACACGGAATGTCCTTCTGACTTCAATGCCTAGGTCTTCCTCTCTCCCCTCGCCTCGTTCCATGCTCCTTCCCCAGGAGCAGAGGCCGCTTGTAAGAGGGGTGGGGGTGGTGGGCGGAGGAGAAATGAGACAGGGACACGAAAGGTTTAACTGCAAGGGGACGAGCAGAAAGCATCCTATGCTAGGAGGGGGCCATCGCCGCCCCTGCTGGTCCAAGAGACTTCCCCTCACCCTGGCATGCCCTCAAAATCAGCTCTGGAGGTTGTCCTCATATTTGGAAACAGACCAAGGCCTTGTTCCCTTCCGATCACAGCCAACTTCAGCTGCCTGGCTTGTTACCCGCAGCGGTGTGAGGAAGAGCAACCAATCTTTGTCCTCAGCCCCAGAAAAGGCACTCCCATTGTGGCAGTGTGATAATGTGAACCCCTATAGCCAGTGATGGCTAACCTTGACACTCCAGATGTTTTGGAACTACAACTCCCATCATCCCTAGCTAACAGGACCAGTGGTCAGGGATGATGGGAGTTGTAGTCCCAAAACATCTGGAGTGTCAAGGTTAGCCATCACTGCCCTATACAGTGGAACCCCGGGTTACGCACGCAAACGCACAGGATCACGAACGCATGGGGGGGGAAACAAAAACCCCGGAAGAAGCGCGATTTGAGCGCTTCTGCGCATGCGCAAAATGCGCAGAACGCTTCTGTGCACCCGCGCGCACCCGCGCCTCCTCCACGGAGAACTTCCGGGTCGCCGTGGTGCGTATCCAAAACGTACGCAACACGAAGTATGACTGTAAATCCTTGAATATGCTTCTGATGGAGAAGTTATGGAAACCTGTTGCTTCAATAAACTGATGATTTGGCAAGATGCCGTCCCATACTGGACAGAAGGATAGCTAATACGTCAAACACAAAGCTACAGCTCATAAGCTAGAACCTAAGTTGATACATGGTACAAATGGCTACACGTAACACAGGTTCCCAACATGCATACTAGCACAATGTAACAGATCACAGTGAGAATCAAAGTTTAGTTTGCAATGCTTATTGCACATGTGTGAGGTAATGATGTACATGATGGGTGAAAGTTGAAATCCTTTGTTTGAAATGTTATAAATATCCCTGCCCCACGTTGGGCGGGGTTGCAGTTTTGCGAAAAGATGTGACTGTAACCTATTGCTTTGCAATAAACAACAATGGACTCCTAGCTCCTCTTGTCTCTGAGTTTTATTGGCGTAACTCAGAAGATAAGCCATTTTGGGCTTACAACACCTTCCCTCTGGGCAAACCCCTCGGGGGCACCTTGGCTCACCGCAACTCAGTTCCGGCCCCTCTCAGGTGGGTGCCATTGCTATTCTCAGAGAAGGGAGGCGTTCTTGGTTGAGTTATGGCGCCTCTTTTTCTAGAAAAATAGCACTGCCTTGGCCCAACCTCTTACAGGCACTGTATAATAATAATAATAATAATAATAATAATAATAATAATAATAATAATTTATTATTTATACCCCGCCCATCTGGCTGGGTCTCCCCAGCCACTCTGGGCGGCTTCCAGCAAACATTAAAATACATTAACACATCACAGATTAAAAACTTCCCTAAACAGGGCTGCCTTCAGGTGTGTTTTCTAAATGTCATGTAGTTGTTGATCGCTTTGACCTCTGCTGGGAGGGTGTTCCACAGGGCGGGCGCCACTACCGAGAAGGCCCTCTGCCTGGTTCCCTGTAGCTTTGCTTCTCGCAGCAAGGGAACCGCCAGAAGACCCTCGGCGCTGGATCTCAGTGTCCGGGCTGAACGGTGGGGGTGGAGACGCTCCTTCAGGTATACAGGACTGAGGCCATTTAGGGCTTTAAAGGTCAGCACCAACACTTTGAATTGTGCTCGGAAACGTACTGGGAGTCAACGTAGGTCTTTCAGGACCAGTGTTATGTGGTCCTGGCGGCCACTCCCAGTCACCAGTCTAGCTGCCGCATTCTGGATTAATTGCAGTTTCCAGGTCACCTTCAAAGGTAGCCCCACGTAGAGCGCATTGCAGTAGTCCAAGCGGGAGATAACTAGAGCATGCACCGCTCTGGTGAGACAGTCTGCGGGCAGGGAGGGTCTCAGCCTGTGTACCAGACGGAGCTGGTAGACAGCTGCCCTGGACACAGAATTAACCTGCGCCTCCATGGACAGCTGTGAGTCCAAAATGACTCCCAGGCTGCGCACCTGGTCCTTCAAAGGCACAATTACCCCATTCAGGACCAGGGAATCCCCCACACCCGCCTTTATGAACATGTGGAGCCCATGTGGTCCGGCACAAGCTTACTCAACCCTCAAGTCACATCTCTGCATTTGATAGGAAGCAGAGGGAAAGACGGATCTGTGCATATCTGGGATACAGAGCCTGTGCACGTAGATAGACTAAACCTAATACTGAGGGCATGAGCCAGAGGGTTCCCCCTTCCCCCTTCCTCTTGCCTGACAACAGAGCCCACTTGGCTGCACCAAGCAAGCAATAGTATCCGAGCAAGACTACAGAAGGAAAACAATGTCCCCCCTCTAGCTGCTGCTGGCAGAGTTCTCACTCCAGGCCTCAGAGACATACACGCCTGTTGCGCAATGGGCAAATGCTCTTCCTCCCTGCGAAGGGGATCCCGAGACCGTGCCTCTGTCTAGGCCTTTTCCATCACCTTCGGCTGCTGCTGCGTGCTTGAAGCCTATATGGCACCCAGCTGTGTCAAAGTGGGAAAGGAGTCCCACAAAGTGCGACCACCAGGGCAGACGGCTGTGCTAGTCCTAAACAAAACCAAGACAGCCTCGCAGGACCCACGCCAAGTGTGACTTCCAGGCGTGCCCCTGCAACAGTCAAACAAAATCTCCAAGCGCAACAGGACCCTCCCAGCACCAAGTTCCTTCGTGTGTTAAGAGGCGCCTTACGAGCCCCAGACAGGCTGGAAAGGCAAAAGTAAAAGGAAGCTACACAGAATCTGCGCAAGAGAACTTCCCGTTCTTTCTTTCAGAGTCTGAACCAAAGAGGGCTGGAGAACATACGGGGAAGATCTGTTTCGAGAAGTTCTGCTCTCTTTCTCGGCCGCAAGGCTAAGAAGTGAAACCACAGGAGAACTTTTTGTCTTGCCAGAAGGGATGAAAGATGGACAAAGCCATACCTTTTCACTTCAGTTCTTTTAATGCAAAAACATGCATAATTACCGGCATCAAGACGGTTCCCTGCTGTTCTCCCTGACTCCCAAGTCTTCAAGCTTCCCAAAGGGAACCAGGCTGGTGCCCACACCTGAAAATGGTACCTAAGGAGCTATTTTGTCACCTGTCATTTCGCCAGAGGAAGATGCCTTGTATCAAGGCCCTTCTATGTGTGCCACCTCCTCGAGAGGTCCGGAGGGTGGCAAGACAAGAACGGGGCCTTCTCTGCAGTGGCTCCCTATCCGTGAAATGCTCTCCCCAGGGAAGTTCGTCTGGCGCCTTCATTATACACCTTTAGGAACCTGGCAAAAAGTTCCTTTTTAACCAAGCCTTGGGTTGATTTGATTGGCATCCTATGCCCTTTTAAAATGTGGGGGGTTGGGGGGGTTGTTGTTTGTATTTTGATTATGTATTTTGTGGCTTTATATTTTGATTTTATTCAGTGAACTGCCCTGAGACCTCCGGGTATAGGGTGGTATATTAATTAATAATAATAATAATAATAATAATAATAATAATAATAATAATGTCAGACCAGTGGACAAAGTAAGAAGTCACCTCAGGAGAAACGAGCATGGGTGGCTGAAGGTGGCCCTTCTCCCTTTCAGGCTGTGCATGCTCCACCCATAACACACAAACACGGAGAGCATTAAACAGAAAGGGCAAATGGAAACTGACGCAGTGTGCCAGAGGTAAACACAATGATTCCAGGAAAGGGCTGACATAACCCACTCTTCCCTTCACTGTGATAAGATTGACAGAGATAAGTAAACAGAGGGAATAAATATCCTACTTCTAACTATGGTTGTATTGTGGATGCAAGCCTGAAGGCAGCATAAAGGTATTTTAAATAAAAAAATAAACAATGTTGTTAGGAGGCCAGCAATGCTAGTATGCTTGGATAATCACAATCTCTCTCTCTCTCTCTCTCTCTCTCTCTCTCTCTCTCTCTCTCTCTCTCTCTCACACACACACACACACACACACACACACACACACACACAGTATTCCCCCACCCTTTGACAGCTCCGGTGACAGTTTCACAGGTGCCCTTCAAGATGACAGCGATAGATGCCACCAAGAATAGCAGCAGGAGAGATAGAAAGTGAGCAGGCTGACAGCCCAGAACAGCTGATCTGGCTGGGCTTGCCAAGTAACAGAGATCTGTGAGTTCAGGACAAGGCGTTTCTGCTCTCTCCCGCCCGCCCTCCTGCCCAAATTACACACAACCTGGCCAAGGCATGAGCAACAAAGATGCAACCTCAGGTCTGAAGGAAGAGGATATTTCTGAAGACGTATCTCGGTCATGTGAGAAGCAAGTTCTGTGCAGAATCTACTACAAATGGAAAGAGGATTCTCTGCTATGCTTAAAAAAAAAAAAAAAAAAAACCAAGCCAAGGTGTCTAGCAATACATGAGCTGTTTTATAGGTAAAGGTAAAGGGACCCCTGACCATTAGGTCCAGTCGTGACCAACTCTGGGGTTGCGGCACTCATCTCGCATTATTGGCCGAGGGAGCCGGAGTACAGCTTCCAGGTCATGTGGCCAGCAGGACTGAGCCTCTTCTGGCGAAACCAGAGCAGCACACGGAAATCCGTTTACCTTCCCGCTGCAGCGGTACCTATTTATCTACTTGCACTTTGACGTGCTTTCGAACTGCTAGGTTGGCAGGAGCTGGGACAGAGCAACGGGAGCTCAACACGTCGCGGGGATTCGAACCACCGACCTTCTGATCGGCAAGCCCTGGGCTCTGTGGTTTAGTAATTCTGCTTACTGATTATGGTTATTATTCTAGCCTTATACAATGCTATATACCAGCCACTAACAAGGGCACCTGCAAAGAGCCTCCAGGTAACTAGAGTTTTGTTTCATTCAGGCTGAACTGAAAGGCAGGTAAGACACATCAGAGTAATTTCCAGTGCCGTTTCATGGCCAGGACTTCTCCTCACAACTCCACCTGGGCTGCTTGGAATGCAAAATATTTTCCTCGACCTGCCTGGGCTCCCTTTCCCTGCCTTACCAAGACTGCACATTTGAGAGCAGTTTTAATGTAACAGATCTTGCATTTCATTACAGGGAAGTCATATGACTTGAATTTGGGAAGTTGTGCTTTCGGCAAAGGGGAAGGCTCAAAGAGGTACCCTGTTGCTTCACATGCTGCAGTAGCCAAAACAGGCAACTGAAGGGCCCCTTCAGACCAAGCTTGTTTTATTTCACCCACACCAGAGAGGCAGGCTAGAAAGCAGCAGAACAGGCTCCCCTCGGGCCACACCCATCTGGGCTGCACGTTGCCTCACCTGCAATGTGGGAGGAGAACCCAACTGGAGGCTTTGCCAGAAACCAAGAAAGGCAATGAGAACTGAACAGCGGTAGCGTTTCCCCTCCCCCAAAGATAAATTTCTTAAACTCTTAAGCAACAGGTACTAGGGGCATATAGCACCACAGACCGTGCTATATGAGATCAGGAGACTGAAGAAGCCAAGAGGGTCCTATGCGGCCTAGGACCCTCGTACCTAAGGGACCGCCTCTCCTGGTATGCCCCGTGTAGGACCTTAAGGTCCTCAAATAATAACATTTTGGAGGTGCCGAGCCACAAAGATGCTAGGCTGGCCACAAGTAGGGCCAGGGCCTTCTCAGTACTGGCCCCAACTTGGTGGAACACTCTGTCACAAGAGACCAGGGCCCTGCGGGATTTGGCATCTTTCCGCAGGGCCTGCAAGACGGAGCTGTTCCGCCTGGCCTTTGGGTTGGTTTCAGTTTAACCCTGATGTTTCATTCCTTTATGGTTTGATTGGTGGGCTACTTAAAAATGAGGCTGCATTTTAAACTTTAAATCGTATTTTAACTTGTGCATTTTAATTGATTGTTTTGTATGTTTTGTTGTGATTTTATGGGTGTTAGCCGCTCTGAGGAAGCGGCTGGGAAGGGCGGGGTATAAATAAAAATTTATTATTATTATTATTACTAAGAGAGCCTTCCCTGCAAGCTGCACACCTCTTCTCCTTACTATGGCACGACAATGAGAAGGAACCAACTGTCACAAATGACAAGCAGAGAACAGGGCGCGGGAAAGAGCAACAGGCGGAGAAACCACCGTGACAAAGGAGGTGGAGGGAGACTCACAGGGTGGGAAAGAGGGAGGCGAGCAAGTGTCCAATAGTGTAGGCGGGGAGGCAGAGGGCGATTCCTCCCCAAGCCCGATATCCTCGGCTTCCTTCTTGCTCCCCAGCAAGGCATTTCTGGGCACATGCACGGAGCCCACCAAGCGCCCTCTGCAGCCCCAGCCCCACCCCGAGGCGCGCGCACGGCAGGGGGTCTCCACCTGGGGTGGCACCTCGGACACAATATTTGGGGGGGGGGTGCAGGTCTAAGCAGCCCCACCCCGCGGAACTGGTCACATGCACACCGTCTGAACGGCCATGCCGGGGGGGGGGGCAAAGCTTGAAGGGGGGGGAGGCGAAGGGACCTCGGCCCCTGGGAGCTGGCTCCGAGGGTCTCCTGGCCCGGGAGGGAAGCCCCTCCTCGAACAGGGGGGTCAGGGGGGCCCTCAGCGCCCCCTCAGCTGCCCCCTTCCTCCCCGGCCCCGGAAAGCGGGACCACCGTCTGCCCGCCCGCCCGCCCAGCCGAGAAGCGGGGAGGAGGCGAGGAGGAAGCCCCCGCCCCGGCAGGGAAAGGCCTCCCCTCCCCTCTCACCTGGTCCGAGGCCTCGTTCTCGCTGCTGTAGCAACACCCCATGGCGGCGTCCGGAGAGCGACCCTGCCCTGCTGGGCCGCGGGTCACATGCGGCTTCGGGCGGCGGCGACCCTGCCTGTCTGTCCCCGGCCCGCCGCTCTCTCGTGTTCCTTCCCCTCCCTGCCCTTCTTCCGGCCACGTGACGCTCGCTCTACGGTGGGGGGAAAAAAAGGTGTTTTCTCACGTGACCGCGCGGCTACAACATCCGGGGCAGGCGGAGGCCGGGCGGTGGAGGAGGGAGGCGAGCTCACGTGACGCGGAACGGGAGGAATAGGGGGAGGAGCTTGGGTGGGTGGGTGTTTGTTTGCTTCCGCCTCCCCTCCGGACGCGCCAACCAGCATCGCAGACGGGGCGCGCGTGCGCAGTCGGGGAAGAGGCATTTCCCAGGGAGGGATCGTGCGGCGGCGAGTGCGCATGCTCGCGGAGGGCGGGCATATCCAGTACTGTAATAATATTAATAGGAATAAACATTCATGTCAAGGCCCTAATTGTAATAATAATAATAAATAATAAATAATAATAATAATAGGAATAAACATTAATATCAAGGCCCTAATTGCAATAGTAATAATAAACATTAATGTCAAGGCCCTAATTGCAATAATAATAATAGTAATAATAAACATTAATGTCAAGGTCTTAATTCCAGTTACAGGTAGGTAGCCGTGTTGGTCTGCCGTGGTTGAAACAAAATAAAAAAAAATCCTTCCAGTAGCACCTTAGAGACCAACTAAGTTTGTTCTTGGTATGAGCTTTCGTGTGCATGCACACTTCTTCAGATGCATGCACACGAAAGCTCATACCAAGAACAAACTTAGTTGGTCTCTAAGGTGCTACTGGAAGGCCTTAATTGTTACTTAACAAGGAAAACAGACTTCTTATCAAGAGGAATATTATCCTTCCCTTAAATGTCCCTTACTTAAAACAGCTCTTGGGAAAGGAGAGTAAATTCACTGTCAAGTAATTCCAGAGCCTCCATTGCTTCTTCCTGAAACCCCGTTTGGGTGACCCCCTTCTGTATAATTCCTTATCAGTGTTAACCTATTAGATGGAAAAATCTCCATTACTGTCACATCAAACAACACCCCCTTGGGGGGGATATAACTAAAACTGTCTGCAGAAATAGCCGCTGCTATCTGGCTATGGCAGAATTCACATGACACCTTTGTTCTAGTGTATCTGAGGAAGTGTGCATGCACACGAAAGCTCATACCAAGAAGAAACTTAGTTGGTCTCTAAGGTGCTACTGGAAGGAATTTTTTTTTATTTTTATTTTGCTTTGACCTTTGTTCTAGGGAGGAATGTTGGTGGGGTAATAGGTGATGAGCTTGCTATCTAGGGCTGTGACAGGTGTCGTCTGCCCAGAGGCAACAGCACAGGCGTATTCAAGGCAAATCTTTAAAAATGTAGCATAAACAGCGACAACTGGGAAACACTGGCCTGCGAGCGCTCTAGTTGGAGAACAGCCTTTACTGAAGGTGTCATGGGCTTTGAAGACACTCGAACTCAGGACGCAAGGGAGAAACGTGCTAAGAGGAAGGCACGCTGGCAAACCCTCACCATGATCAACTCCCTCCCGGAAACCAATGTCCCCACTGTGGAAGGACGTGTGGATCCAGAATTGGCCTTATGGACTCACTGTTAAAACCGTGTTTATGGAAGACAATCTTACTTGGCTATGAGGGATTGCAGAGGAGGAGGAGGAAGAGGAGGAGGAGGAGGAGGAAGAAGAAGAAGAAGAAGAAGAAGAAGAAGAAGAAGAAGAAGAAGAAGAAGAATTTTTTTATTTGTACCCCGCCCATCTGGCCAGATCTCCCCAGCCACTCTGGGCGGCTTCCAGTAAACATTAAAATACATCAACACAGAAGAAGAATTGAAGGCAAAAGCTGATAGCCCTGGTACAATCATCCAACACTAGCGGCAGCATTGCAAGAAACAACATAAGGTCTTGGTCCATCAGGAAAATAAATCCAGGGATCCTCAATGCCTGTAAAACCAACTGTAAAATCTCTTAGCACAAACCAAAAGATGACTTAACAGCAGGCAAGCTTTCTAGAACTCTTCCTCTGGCTAGAAGTTAAAAGCATAAAAGAAAGGTCATCATGATGCTTTGTGGTCTGTGTTTAGTCACATACTTAGATGACAAAGCATCTACCGGTAGTGGCACTTTAAACACTTACAGATTTATTGTTACAGGGTTTTTTTTGTGGGGGGGGGGGGGGAGTGTCACCTGGATCCCTTCCAGGCCTGTGATCCTGCATCCAGCAAGGGTTAGAACTGAGTAGGAAAGGCAGTGGATCCTGCCACACCAGTTCCTTTGTTAAGGGGATGGCTTTGGCTGGCCAGCTTAATGGAATCATCCGCATCTCAAAGAATGCGCCAGGTTTCAAGAGCTGCAACTCTAGTGATGGGGATCTTTGCGAAGTAGGGGTAGTAGGCATTTTCCCCATTCCCTTCACTTGGCTGGTAGATGGAAGAAGGATAGCTGGGGTTGCTGTGTGTGTTGTAAGAAATTTAAGGTCATATATAAAAAAATTAAATGTTCATAACTGTATATATAAACCACATGTCTGCAACCCCACAGATTAGGTCCTGACCAAATCAACCTCAAATATTTCTCTGCAAGGTCAAAGTGGGAAACCTGCCCATTGTCTCTTTCCTCACAAATCCTGTCTTAAGGGCACATTCAAGATATGAACAGACTGGGACCTGGGACCTAGATTCAGGAATTAAGTAGTTATAATAACAAAAGACGAGATGGTTAGACAGTGTTCTCAAAGCTACCAATGTGAATCTGACCAAACTGCGGGAGGCAGAGGAAGACAGGAGTGCCTGGCGTGCTCTGGTCCATGGGGTCACGAAGAGTCGGACACGACTAAAGGACTAAACAACAAGAAATAACAAAAGAGTGGCCCAAACTCAGAAAATGCAATCAGGAAACTTGCCAAAACAACGCACTCATATTTCTGTTGTAGACCGCCTTTTCTGTGATGTAGGTATGATGTTTCTGGGGTGGTCTTGGACTCCAGGGCGGGCAATTTAAAATGTATATATAAGGGCTTGCACACATGGCTCTGGGTCCTCCTCTCTCCTGTGTGTGAGGGGAGCACCCTGTTGCAACAGTTTAATAAAGATCAGGCTTACTAGCTGCTTTGCTTCTCAATATTCTCTGGCTGGCCTCTGTTATTTTCTCCTACTGATAGAAAACCTACAAAAGGACTCCATATGGGCTCTTGGGTACCCCATAAGGGAAAAGGAGCAGTTTTTTCACTTATATCATGTGAGAGAATGAAAAAGGCTGGATGATGAAGGCTGGAAGCTGCAGGACAGAACAAGATGTCTCGTGCAGTACTAGAATTTGGGGCTCCCCTGGAAAACCAAGGGGGAACCTATGGGAGTGCTAGCGCTGTGAGCCCCTCCATCCTATGCTCAGGTTGTACCGTATATACGGTATGTATCAGTTAAACGACACATCCTAAAGACACGGAGGTCTCCACTGACCTCTTCCAAAGGAAACAGAACCCTGGAGTCCCTTCCCCCTTGGAGACTGGGGCGGCGTGTGGCGTTATAGCATAAGCTTTTGTGGAGTCTATGTCAGATGCGCTTCAATCGTCCACAGAGGTGTTTGCCACCAAAAGAACATAAGGAGAGCCTGCTGGATCAGGCAATGGCCCACCTAGTCCAGCACCCTGTTCTTACAGTGGCCAACCATATGCCTCAATGTGAAGCCTGCAAGCAAGATCCACGCACAAGAGTAATACTCTCCCCTCCTGGGGTTTCCTATAACGTGTGTGTGTGTGTGTGTGTGTGTGTGTGTGTGTGTGTGTTGCTGATGGTCAACAAAAGATGTTTAAAGACTGTCTCAAGGCAAATCTTTAAAAATGTAGCATAAACACTGACAACTGGGAAACAATGGCCTGCAAGCGCTCCAGTTGGAGAACAGCTTTTACCAAAGGTGTCATGGGCTTGGAAGACACTCAAACTCAGGACAAAAGGGAGAAATGTGCTAGGAGGAAGGCACACTTGGCAAATCCACACCGTGATCAACTCCCGCCCGGAAACCAATGTCCCCACACTGGAAGGACATGTGGATCCAGAATTGCCCTCCACAGTCACTTACGGACTCATTGTTGCAACTGTGTTTATGGAAGGCAACCTTACTCAGCTACAAGTGATCGCCAAAGAAAGAAGAAAAAGAGTTTGTGTGTGTAATAAATGCATTTATGTGCCATGCCAGCATCTCAGAGCAGTGATCATAGAATTATAGAATAGAATCATAGAATCATAGAGTTGGAAGAGACCCCAAGGGCCATCCAAGCAGGAACACCATCAAAGCATTCCTGACAGGTGGCTGTCAAGCCTCTGCTTAAAGACCTCCAAAGAAGGAGACTCCGCCACACTCCTTGGCAGCAAATTCCACTGTCAAACAGCTCTTGCTGTCAGGAAGTTCTTCCTAATGTTGAGGTGGAATCTTCTTTCTTGTAGTTTGAATCCATTGCTCCGTGTCCGCTTCTCTGGAGCAGCAGAAAACAACCTTCCTCCCTCCTCTATATGACATCCTTTTATATATTTGAACATGGCTATCATATCACCCCTTAACCTTCTCTTCTCCAGGCTAAACATACCCAGCTCCCTGGGTACAGCAGTGTACAGCACTGTGTAAACGATGCCAATGCAAAACCATTAAAAACCAGTACAGAATGTTTATGAAAATGGCCTGGCAAGAGATGTGTCAAAAGACTCTTTGCTCTTTCAGCCTTGGATGCTTAGAAGGAGAGAGCTGCCTCCCGCTCCGGAAATGCTTAGGATGGAATGTGGGAGGGGGCATCAGCCTTGAGAGATTGCTCTCGGCCAGGTGATGTTTGGGTTTCAGGTTGCACCAGCCTCCTCCCAGGAAGAAATGTCCCAGTGAGATCATCCAGTGGTATTCAAAGCATTGCAGACCCTCCAAGTGTCCCAGTTTTCCAGAGACAGTCCCGGTTTTGCAGAAGCCGTCCCACTTTCATATTTGATCCTGGAATATTCATTCATTCATTTTATAAACAAACTAACAAACTGCCCAAGATCCAGAGGTCTCAGGATGGTTCACTTTTCCTTAGGACAGTGATGGGCAACCTTTTGAGCTTGGTGTGTCAAAATTCGCCAAAAAACCGAGCATAGCTCGGGTGGTGTGTCACTTCGAGAAAAAAACCATAATTTCACGATATTTATAGTTTAAATAACAAAAATGTATAATTTTAATATATAACTGTATTAACAAGGATGCACGACAGTAATAGTGGTGAAATGGAGTCTACACTATGCTGCATGATGGCGTTCCTTATGTAAATTAGGATGGCTGCCGCTATTTCTAATGGCGGGAAAAGGCACTTATAGCACAGGCCCTCGCCTCTCCCAGCCTCCCCCTCACTTATCTCAGTAATGATGGTCAATTAGAAATCAACGACACCCCAGAACAGTAGATTGGATGATGGTTGCTGTGGTTATGTGATTGGTGGTAATGGCGATCACAAGGCCCCCAGAGATGCGTCCCCTGCGCCATTCCGCTGCTCCCTGCTCTGCCGGCCGGAAGTGAGGTCAAAGATCCCCTAACGGCCTAACCGGAAGTCCCAGAACTAGACACTCTGTGCCGGAGCTCTGTTGTTTTGGCCTACAGACCTCGGACACAGAGTGTCTACACTACAGCAAATGTTTCATCCTCGGCTACTGCGCCTGGCCGTGCAGTAGCCAAGGATGAAACGTCCTTCATGGCATGCGGCCCCAGACTTCTCTGTATGCGGCTGCATGCGGCCGCGTGTCATCGAAAATGGTTATGCGTGTCACTGCTGACACGCGTGTCATAGGTTCGCCATCACTGCCTTAGGACATCCCTATTTTCATCAGAGAAATGTGGGCAGGTATAGAGTTATGCAAACCCCAAGCCAAGGAGATAAGTAACTATAGAACCTTTAGAAGACACCTGAAGGCAGCCCTGCATAGGGAAGGTTTTTAAAAAATGTTTAATGGGTGATATTTACATAATAAAATTACAGTTATGGTTAAATAGGACGTCCCTATTTTCATCGGAGGACGCGGGTGGCGCTGTGGTCTAAACCACTGAGCCTCTTGGACTTGCCGATCAGAAGGTCGGCGGTTCGAATCCCCGCGACGGGGTGAGCTCCTGTTGCTCGGTTCCAGCTCCTGCCAACCTAGCAGTTCGAAAGCACACCAGTACAAGTAGATAAATAGGTACCACTCCGGCAGGAAGGCAAGCGGCGTTTCCGTGTGCTGCTCTGGTTCGCCAGAAGTGGCTTAGTCCTGCTGGCCACATGACCCGGAAGCTGTACGCCGGCTCCCTCGGCCAGTAAAGTGAGATGAGCGCCGCAACCCCAGAGTCGTCCGCGACTGGACCTAACAGTCAGGGGTCCCTTTACCTTTATTTTCATTGGAGAAATGTTGTAGGGTTTGAGGTAGTACTTCAGGCAGCGCATAGTTTAAACCAGGGGTGGATTGTTGGTGAGATCTACTCTAGCAAGCCACCAGAAGTGTTCAGCCATGTCCCCAGAGCTTTATCTCCATACAGAGAAAACCCCTCTGCCTGCTCTCTTCTGTAGACCCCCTTGGGGGTCTTTCTTTTCTCTGATTTTAGCACTGAGCGCCACATTGGTAAAATCAGGGATAATATCACCAACTTGTGTGTATTCAGCTTTATGTGCTTGAGAAAAAATTGAAAGGGGGGGGGAATACTTTGGCAATCCCACCCGCCATTGCACCCAACGTGTTTTGACTATACAGTATGTGATTTTGGTCTGGACACTATCTCTGGAACATAATGCCTGCATAAGTCAAGGGCTTCCTGTACAGTGGTATCTTAGTTCTCAAACATAATCCTTTCCGGATGTCCATTCCAAAACCAAAGCATTCCAAAACCAAGGCGCGCTTTCCCATAGAAAGTAATGCAAAATGGATTAATCCAGTCCAGACTTTTAAAAACAACCCCTAAAACAGCAATTTAACATGGATTTTACTATCTAATGAGACCATTGATCCATAAAATGAAAGCAATAATCAATGTTTTGTACTATAAAATAAATAAGACAGTATTGTACCGGTAGATGATAAAGATTAAAATTATTATTTTTTCTTCCCTGCACTGATGATAGTCATTGTTTGGGTGGGGGGCTTTTATCCATTTCCGCAGTCACACAATCAATCAGTAGCTGAACTGGGTTCCACAGTCACAAAAGCAAACTAACCGAAAAAGCCTCAAAAACCAAAGCACAAAATAAATAGCATAAACAAAAGCGCCAAACTTAACCCGTTCCGGAAGTCTGTTTGACTTCCAAAATGTTCGAAAACCAAGGCGCAGCTTCTGATTGGTGCAGGCGCCCCGGAAACAATAGCCGGCAGCCGCATCGGACGTTCAGCTTCCAAAAAACATTCGGAAACCAGAACACTTACTTCCGGGTTTTCGGTGTTTGGGAACCAAGGCGTTTGACTACCAAGGTACCACTGTATATAGTTTGGGAAAGGACAGCAGTATTCTTCGATGTTGACTCAAGATGATGAACCGAAACATGACAAGTATCACCTATTTTTCTCCATGAATGAATCCCTTTGTCCTTTAATCTTTATGTACACAGGCTCATCAGCCCTTATGCCAATTAACTGACCTTCCCTCTCCACTGCACGTTGACCTCACATTTTTAAGCATAATCCTAAATACACAAGGAGAGTCCATCTAGCTCAGTATCCTGCTTTCACCGTGGCCAGCCTGATGCCTGTGGAAAACATACCAGCAAGACTCCAGCGCAAGGCTATTCTCCCCACCTGCGATATTCCCCACCTGCAAATGATATTCAGAGATTACTGCCTCTGGCCACAAAGCCATTGTGGCTGCTAGCCATTGGCTGCCTTCGCCAAGAACTTGCTTAGTCTTCTTTTATTTTTATTTTTTTCTAAATTATATTTATTGGGTTTCAAACAAAAAACAGAAAAAGAAACTTAACATAACACATAATACATAATACAAAGACACAAAGACACAAACATCATAATTTCCCATTCCTCTTGTCTACTCATGTTGGGGTGACTTCCTCCAGTCTCCCCTGCTGCGTTTCAATGTCAATCATCTTTAGTACCGGTAATTTCCTCTCATCTTTCATTATTTTTTCATATATTACTTATATTCTCATCTTATAATTGTCTTAACCATAAATCATACATTACATTACTTAATCCTAATTCTAATCTGTAAACTGTCATTTCTTCCAACTTTTTTCAGTCTTTAAATCTTACAATAGTTCTTTAAATATACTTTGAATTTCTTCCAGTCTTTTTCCACCGTCTCCTCCCTCTGGTCGCATAGTTTCCCAGTCAGTTCGGCGAGTTCCATACAGTCCATCATTTTCATCTGCCATTCTTCTATCGTAGGGAATTCCTGTGTCTTCCAGTTCCTTGCAATCAAAATCCTAGCTGCTGTTGTGGCATACAAAAAAAAGGTATGATCCTCCTTAGGGACCTCTTGGTTCACCATTCCAAGTAAAAAAGCCTCTGGTTTTTTAATAAATGTGTTTTTCAACACTTTTTTCATTTCATTATAAATTGCTTAGTCCTATTTTAAAGCCATCCAGGTTGGTGGCCATCACTGTTTCCCTTGGGAGGGAGTTCCACAGTTTAACCCTCTGCTGCATGAAGAAGTCCCTTTTTTATCTGTCCTGGATTTCCCAACATTCAGCTTCACCGAATGTCCGCGGTTCCAGTATTATGAGAGAGGGAGAACAACTTTATTCTGTCCACTTCCTCCATGCCTGGCATAACTTCCTAAACCTTTGCCATGTTGTCTCAAGCTCGCCTTTCCTCTAAACTACAAAGTCTCAAAGCAGACTTCTTTTCATAGGAGAGTCACTCTAGCCTGTTAATCATTTTGGTCACTGCTTTCTGAACCTTGAGAGTCCCATGGACTGCAAGAAGATCAAACCTCTCCATTCTGAAGGAAATCAGCCCTGAGTGCTCACTGGAAGGACAGATCCTGAAGCTGAGGCTCCAAGACTTTGGCCACCTCATGAGAAGAGAGGACTCCCTGGAAAAGACCCTGATGTTGGGAAAGATGGAGGGCACAAGGAGAAGGGGACGACAGAGGATGAGATGGTTGGACAGTGTTCTCGAAGCGACCAACATGAGTCTGACCAAACTGCGGGAGGCAGTGGAAGACAGGAGTGCCTGGTGTACTCTGGTCCAGGGGGTCACGAAGAGTCGGACAAGACTAAACGACTAAACAACATTCTGAACCTTTTCCAACTCTACAATAATATTTTAGAGGCGGAGCAACCAGAACTCAACACAGTACTCAAAATGCGGTCACACAATAGACTCGCATAATGGCTCTGTGATATCGGCAGTTTTAATGGTCTTTCCTAATTATCCCTAGCGTGGAATTTGCCTGTTTCCCTGGGTTGACATCTTCACTGAGCTCTCTGCTGTGAACCCAAGCTCCTGTTCCTGGTCCATCACAACCAGTTCAGGCGCCGTGAGTCAATATGTGAAATTAGGAATATATATATATATATATATATATTGTATAGGGACCCAGGTGGCGCTGTGGGTTAAACCACAGAGCCTAGGGCTTGCTGATCAGAAGGTCGGCGGTTCGAATCCCCGTAATGGAGTGAGCTCCCATTGCTCAGTCCCAGCTCCTGCCCACCCAGCAGTTCGAAAGCACGTCAAAGTGCAAGTAGATAAATAGGAACCGCTCTGGCGGGAAGATAAACGGCATTTCCGTGCTCTGCTCTAGTTCGCCAGAAGCGGCTTAGTCATGCTGGCCACATGACCCGGAAGCTGTACGCCTGCTCCCTCGGCCAATAAAGCGAGATGAGTGCCGCAACCCCAGAGTCGGACACGACTGGACCTAATGGTCAGGGGTCCCTTTACCTTTACCTATATTTTTGCACCCACGCACATCATTATAAATTTGTTTGCACTGAATTGCATTTGCCATTTTACCACACATTCGCTCTCAGTTCAGAGAGCTCCTTTTGGAGCACTTCTGGGCCTCGCTGTTATTCATGCAGATGTTGGACTCCCCCCACCCGGGGGGGGGGTAGATTTCGCTAATTCACTTATGCACCTTGGCAAGAGAAAAGAGGAAAAAATAGTGATTGTAAGGCAGAGGCCCTAGACATGCCCCACTGGGAGGAAGCCCCACTGAAGTGGGATATATGTCAGACGAAGTATGCAGACTACATGTGCTTGGGGGCAAGAGGAGGCAGCTTTTGAGAAGCGCATTCCTCCTTATCTATGCTCTTAAGGAAATGCATTGCTATTTGGGGGTCTCCCTCCCTTTCTTCTCTTGAAGTTTCCAACCTCTCCCCCCCCCCCCCCCCCGATGGCTGGGAGAGATAGTGGCTTTTGCTCTGAGGCGTTTTTTGGCTTTCCAATGCAGAAACCATTTAGCATGGCATAAATGTTCCTTAGCCAAAACTAGGAGGAGAAGGAGAAGGGGGGCCTCAGTTTGGGTGGGTGGGTGGGGGGAACAAACAGCCTCCAGATCTAAGTTTATTGTTCTGGAGAGAGAACTAAGGTATAATTACAGGGTGGGTTCCCCCCCTCCCCTCCCGCGCGCCTTTTACAGCCCTTTTGTGAGCCCCACCGGATTCCCTGCAGTTATATTCCCCCGTCTTGCTCATTCAAGACCAAACGCATCCCTGGGCTGCTGCTGCTGCTCGAGCCTCTCCTTTCCAGAGGAGCTGAAAACATCCTGGCTTCAGGAGGGCTTCCTGCTCCAGCCAGACCCAGCCAGGTAAACCCTTAACTAGGGGAGGCTCTTCTTAAAAGGGGTGAAAGTCTGAGGGAGGGCTAAGGGGTGAAGCAGAACCCCAGACCAGAGGCGTAGCAAGCCCAGGTGGTACCCGGGGCGGAATTTTTTTTGTCACCCCCCCCCACTTTAATTAAAAAAAAAATAAAAAAATTAAAAAGTGTCACCCCCCTCTGATGGTGCCACTTTGCGAGGTGGGGTTTTTTTTTTGTGTGTGTGTGTCTATTATCTCTTTTTCCCCAATAAAGTTAAAATAAATAAATAAATAAAAAATAATTTAAAAAATGTAAAAAAATAAAAATAAAAAGTGTTACCCCCCCTCTGATGGTGCCACTTTGCGAGGTGGGGGGGGGGTTTGTGTGTGTGTGTCTATTATCTCTTTTTTCCAATAAAGTTAAAAAAATAAAAAAATAAAAAAATGTAAAAAAATAAAAAAAATAAAAATAAAAAGTGTCACCCCCCCTCTGATGGTGCCAATTTGTGAGGTGTGGGGTTGTGTGTGTGTGTGTGTGTGTCTATTGTCTCTTTTTTCAATGAAGTTAAAATTAAAAAAAAAAAAATTAAAAAAAATTATTTTTTTAAAAAAGTGTCACCCCCCCCTCTGGGGTGGAACCCGGGGCGGCCCGCCCCCTGCCTCCCGTTGCTACGCCCCTGCCCCAGACTGGGGGGAAGCTTGCCAGCTCGGAACCAGGCGCAAATTGCGGGCGCTGCAGAAAAGGAGTTTGTTGCTCCGAGGCAGGGCATCTGCTCGGCGTGCAGAAGGAGGAGCCTGGTTCTTCGCACCCCAACCCCACCCCACACATCTCCAGGTAGGGCTGGGAATGTTCCATGCAGCCCTGGGGGAGACACTGCCAGGCCGGAGCCAAATGGACCGAGGTCTGAAGGGGAATGCTGGGCTAAGGGACCATATGTTAGAAGAAAAAAACTGCTCCTTTTCCCTTATGGGGTAACACATAGAATTTCAGAGTTGGAAGGGGACCCTGAAGACCATCCAGCCCAACCCCCTGCAATACAGGAATATGCAGCTGTCCCATATGGGGAGCGAACCTGCAGCCTTGGCGTTATCAACACCAGGCTCTAGCCAACTGGCTTGCAGGCTTCCTCAAACTCCAGATGTTTTTGGCCTACAACTCCCATGATCCCTAGCTAGCAGGACCAGTGGTCAGGGATGATGGGAATTGTAGTCTCAAAACATCTGGAATCATAGAATCCTAGAGTTGGAAGAGACCACCAGGGCCATCCAGTCCAACCCCCTGCCAAGCAGGAAACACCATCAAAGCATTCCTGACAGGTGGCTGTCAAGCCTCTGCTTAAAGACCTCCAAAGAAGGAGACTCCACCACACTCCTTGGCAGCAAATCCCACTGTCAAACAGCTCTTACTGTCAGGAAGTTCTTTCTAATGTTTAGGTGGAATCTTCTTTCTTGTAGTTTGAATCCATTGCTCTGTGTCCTTTTCTCAGGAGCAGCAGAAAACAACTTTTCTCCTTCCTCTATATGACATCCTTTTATATATTTGAACATGGCTATCCTATCACCCCTTAACCTTCTCTTCTCCAGGCTAAACATACCCAGCTCCCTAAGCCGTTCCTCATAAGGCATCGTTTCCAGGCCTTTGACCATTTTGGTTGCCCTCCTCTGGACACGTTCCAGCTTGTCAGTATCCTTCTTGAACTGTGGTGCCCAGAATTGGACACAGTATTCCAGGTGAGGTCTGACCAGAGCGGAATACAGTGGTACTGGAGGGCCAAGTTTGAGGAAGCCTGGGCTTGAGGAAGGAAATAAGGTAACAAGCCTGGAAAACAATGCATGAAATATCTGCAGCATGCCAAATATTTAACTCTCCCCACCTTCTAATAGCACATGGTCCTCTCCCAGTGGCTTTTCTGCCTGACTCCACTTCCCTGCTTTGCTTTGCCTCTTTGTCTCCTTCCTGTTCCTTCTTTCTCCCCCGTCTCTTGACTTCTGCCTGCCCTCCTGCTCCCCATGCCTAGAATAGCACACAAACACCAGTCGTCCCCGTGCTCACTTATGGCTTATGTGTGTGGTACGGAAGCTGTACTACCCAGGACAGGATGGGGTTGTGCCGAGTTGTTAAGGCAGCAGAGAGCCTTGTTGGCTGCTCGCTCTCCACCTTAGAGCAGATTTATGCCATGAGGTGCCACAGAAAGGCACTGGACATAGTGAAAGATCCATCGCATCCTGGTCACCGTCTCTTTGAACTTTTGCCATCGGGACGGAGATACAGGACGATGACAACAAGAACAAGCCGTCTTAGAAACAGCTTCTTTTCCAGAGCGATCGCGGCCTTGAATGGGAAGCCTGGACTTTGAAGTCATCTAATCTTACCTGTTATGTTTTATCATTGTTTTAATCAGTGTGTATGGTTTTAATCAGTGTGTATGGTTTTAATCAGTGTTTTTGTAGTTGTTTTGTCTTTGCGTGGAGTGCCCTATCTGGGTGGATGGAGCAGCCGAGTAATTTCGTTGTTCCCGAAGGGGACAATGACAATAAATATATTCTACTAGTATATTAAGCCCGTAAAAATACGGGCGCTAGCGGAGCTGCCTGTCCGTGCTGCAGCAGCACGGACGGGCAGCCTAAGGAGCCGACGCTCCCTCGGCCGGTCGCTCAGTGACCGCGGGAGCAGCAGCGCCGGGCGGGATGCATCCCGCTCGGCGCTGCAGCTCCCGCGAGCGCCGCAAAGCGGTGCTTCCCCCGCGCTTTGGCTGGCGCTGCTGCGGGGAGGAGGAGGGCGATCGGCGGCGGCGGCCGGATCCGAGGCGCGGAGGCGGCTGGCGGCGGCGGGAGCGCCGCAAAGCGGCGCTTCCCCCGCGCTTTGGCTGGCACTGCTGCTGCTGCCGAGGCGGGCGCCGCCGGGCGCCGCTAGCAAGTAGCCAGGGATTAGGCTCCGTGCAAGGCGGCGGCGCTGCCCCAACTGACACCGCGCGTGCGCCGCCACTGACTTCCGGCCTGCGTCCCTGTTGGGGGGGGGACAGTAGAGCTGTCCAATCCCTGTGTCCGTGTGTGCCATGCGCAGAACGCACTTCCGTGACACACGGAAAAGCAGGGACACTTCAAGATTATTATATAGGATTCTATTCTATTCTATTCTATTCTATTCTATTCTATTCTATTCTATTCTTCTTGGGTTTTTTTAATTTAATTATATTTATTGGGTTTTAAACAAAAAACAAAAAGCTTAACATACGGTAATACATAACACAGAATGCAAAATACAGAATAGAAAATACAAAAACACAAACATAAATCATAATTTCCCTTTCATCATGTCTAATCATGTTGGGGTGACTTCCTCACGTCCCCCCTAATGCGTTTCATTATCACTCATCTTTAGTACGGTAATTTCTTGACATCTTTAAATATTGTTTGCTATTATCACTTATGTCCTTTTCTTATATAAGTCTTAACCTAAAATCACAAGTCTATATTACTTAAACCTATTTTTCTGTTCTGTAAGCTGTCATTTCTTCCAACTTTTTTCTTTTTCTTTTTTGAAATAATTTTTTATTGGTTTTACAGTTTTATAAGCACATTACATCTTGGTCAGGTTTTCCTTGCCTCCCCTCTCTCACCGTGGGAGACTTAAATCTAACCCCCCCTCTCACAGAGGTATACACATTCCTCATGCCCCTGACCTTGATAATATTATGCCTTAACTTTGCTTAGGCCTGGCCCCAATTCCCAGGCCAGGCCATTCTTGTCTCTATTACATATTTCATATGACTCCTTCACGTCCTCCCTATTGGTTTCATATTTTATCATCTTATCCTCTTATCAAGTTCATACTTCTTCTTTTAAATCATCATCATCCAATATACACGTTGTTATAACTAAATTCACACCTCAGCATTTATCTACTTCTGCTACTTTTATCTACATTTCTTCCAACTTTTTTCAGTTTTTAAATCTTACAATAGTTTTTAAAATATACTTTAAATTTCTTCCAGTCTTGTTCCACCGTCTCCTCCCTCTGGTCGCGTAGTTTCCAGGTCAGTTCGGCGAGTTCCATGTAGTCCATCATTTTCATCTGCCAATCATCCTCTGCTTCTTGAACCAAGCCCTTCTCTGTAAGCTCCATGGCGGCAGAGACCTGGCTATATTTGCCTATGTGAAAACTTAATCAGGCATCATGGGATGTGGGTTGGTGACATTTGCACCAGCGCTCCTTGCCTGCTCCTCCTTGCTTAGCCCCCAAACCTCTCTCCCGTCCCTGCCTGGTGTGGCTGCTTTGTGCTCCAGGCAGTGCCTGGATCGCACCCTCAGAGCCGTTTAATAGATAACGGCAGGTGTAATCATCTAATAATACTAATTATAATGAATGGCATCCTGGGAAAAGCTTTGGAGAAATGACTTAAAGTTTACGGCTTGCTATACTTGAAAAGAAAATTATATGAAGATGTTCTACTGATAATGTGTTACACCAAGCAAGCTGGGGAAAATGTATAAAACCAGCTCAAATCTTTGCTGGAGATGTAAAGAATCAGAGGGAACAATGTATCACATGTGGTGGAAATGTAAAAAGATTTTTAAAAAAAAACTTTGGGAAATCATCTCTAATGAGCTTTAAAAAATGTTCAGATTAACCTTCATCAAAAAGCCAGAAGCCTTCTTGTTAGGTATTATTCTGCCCATATACCGAAAGAATTAAGAAAGATATTTATGTACGCAACTGCTGCGGCAAGAATGTTAATAGCTAGATGGTAGAAGTGCGATAAAATACCAACTAAATTGGAATGTCAGGCGAAGATATTTGAATATGTAGACTTCGCAAAGATGACAGGGAAAATTAGGAATCGGACAAACCAAGAATTTAACAAAGAATGGGATTTATTCAAATTATATTTAAAAGAACATTGTTCTCAGATAAAATCTTTGACGTGTTTTGAATAACTTCTGCAATGATATATTCTACCAAGAATGTGGACAACTAACGATAAGGTAAAAAAGATGCAAATATGCAGTCAACAAGGTAATGATGGACCCCTATTGAGGATGACAGAAGTCCCAATATATGGAAGAATTTTATTTTATATGCAAAAATTTCTTTGTATGTGAGGCGATTTGTTTTCTTTTTTGTTCTTCCGTGGTGGAGGGAACACTTACTTCCGGGTTTTCGGCCTTTGAGAACCAAGGTACCACTGTAGCTCTCTCTAGCCAGTGTGGTGTAGTGGTTAAGAGCGGTGGACTCATAATCTGGTGAACCGGGTTCGCTTCCCCGCTCCTCCACATGCAGCTGCTGGGTGACCTTGGGCTAGTCACACTTCTGTTCCCCCCCCCAATAATTTTTTATTGGTTTAATCAAATTAATACAATAAAACACATAAACAACAATCAAACAGGGGAAAAAACCACACCATCTAAAAATACAAATGAAAACATACATAAATTCTCTTAACCTATCCTTCTTTCTTATCATTGTGGGTTGACTTCCTCCCGTCCTCTCTTCCTGCGTACCTTGTAAATCATCTTTAGTAATTTCTTTACATCATTAAAAACATTTTTTATAAAATTACCTTAACATTTCATCTTTACTATAATCCATAACATTTAATCAAACAATTATAATACCTAAATCTAACTCTACAGCCTCACTTATCTTTCAGCTTACTTCTACTCTTTAATCTTACAATACTTTTTAAAATATAATTTAAATTTCCTCTAATCTTCTTCCACCGCTGTCTCCCTCTGGTCACGAAGTTTCCCGGTCAGCTCAGCAAGTTCCATATAGTCCAACATTTTCATCTGCCAGTCTTCTATCGTTGGTAGTTCCTCTGACTTCCAGTTTTTAGCTATCAAGATTCTAGCTGCTGTTGTGACATACATAAAGAAAGTCCCATCACATTTAGGGATTTCCTGTTTTACAATACCAAGTAAAAAGGCTACACACTTGAGAGCCAGTGTGGTGTAGTGGTTAAGAGCAGTGGACTTGTAATCTGGTGAACCGGGTTCGCTTCCCTGCTCCTCCACATGCAGCTGCTGGGTGACCTTGGGCTAGTCCCACTTCTCTGAAGTCTCTCAGCCTCACTCACCTCACAGAGTGTTTGTTGTGGGGGAGGAAGGGAAAGGAGATTGTGAGCTGCTTTGAGACTCCTTTGGGTAGTGACAAAGTGGGGTATCAAATCAAAACCCTTCTTCTTTCCCCTCCAGGCTCCTGATGGAGGTCCGGATCCCACTTGCTCTGCTACTGGCCGCCTGGAGCTGCTCCTTCCCCTCCTCCTGCTCCTCCTCGCCCTCCTTCGCCTACCAGCTGGCACAGCTGAGCAGCCGCCGCAGCAGCTGCAAGCCCGTGCCCAGCAGCATGAGCCTGTGCCACGGCGTGGGCTACAGCGAGATGCGCTTGCCCAACCTCCTGGGCCACGAGACCATGAAGGAGGCGCTGCAGCAGGCCGCCTCCTGGGTGCCCCTCCTCACCAAGCAATGCCACCGAGACACCAAGAAGTTCCTCTGCTCCCTCTTCGCCCCCGTCTGCATCAGCGAGCTGGACGAGCCCATCTTCCCCTGCCGCTCCCTCTGCGAGGCCGTCCGGGACGGCTGCACCCCCGTCATGGCCGCCTTCGGCTTCCCCTGGCCGGAGATGCTCAACTGCAGCCGGTTCCCCCGGGGGAACGAGCTCTGCGTCCCGCTGGCCGGCCCGGACGACAGGGGGCGGCTCCCAAAAGAAGGTAGGCGATGTGCTGGTCCCATGGGTTACCTGAGAGGCGAGGTCCAAGTCCGGTCCGTGGTCAGAGGTGCAACGTAAAGGCAGTCCGTAGTCACTGAAGTTGGGTGCAGGGCAGGGAGTCAGGCAAAGTCGGGAACAGGTAGGCAAGCAGGGAACCAGGGCGGGTCAGGAGCTCAGACAGGAAAGCAGGACAGGTTTCAAGCAGGAACTGGACACCAACAATGTTGCTCCTGCAACTTGGGGCTGGGGCTGGCCGGCTTTTATCTGCCCCGAGGCAGAGGGCGGCCCTGATCCTCCGGTGACTCGCCTCTCCTGGCTTGGAGGTGAGCACTCCTCCTGCAGGAACTTAGTTCACTTCGCCTCTCTGCCCTGAGCCTCTGCAGCTCAGGAGAGGCTGGAGGGTTACCGGACCCAGAGGCAACCTCAGCTTCCCCTGACGGGGCTGGGAGTGGAGCACCTGCAGGCAATGGGTCCTCCATCCCATCAGGAGCCAGAGCAGACTCAGCAGATGCCTGCACCTGAGGATCCAGCACAGGTGAGGACCCTTCCGACTCAGGCCCTAGCCCCGGCTCTACTGGTTCTGGAGGGGGGGATCCTGTGCAGGCTGGGATCCCTCAGGTTCAGCATCTGAGTCTGAATCCCAGGCCATCACAGGCGAGAGGTGAGCGGGGCCGGGATGGGAAAGTCCCCAGGGAGGTCCATCTGTGGGAGCAGGAGAGCCAGGGCAAGGGGCACAAGCAGCCCAGTTCTCCCTTCCCTCAGAGCTGCCTTTCCCCCTCAATGGTTCCCTCAGAGGGTCCGACAAGGACTTGGGAGACATGAGTTCGAATCACGCACTCTCCCTCGGCCACAAAGCTCCCTGGGTCGGACCTTGGGCACCCTTCGCCGGCTTCTCTCAGCCCAATCTACCTCGCAGGGTTGTTGTTGGGGTTTTAAACGAGGAGGGGGAAGAACTGTGTGCACCACCTTGAGCTCCTTAGAGAGGAAGGTCGGATATATTACTTCCTTAAAGGTAAAGGGACCCCTGACCATTAGGTCCAGTCGTGTCCGACTCTGGGGTTGCAGCGCTCATCTCGCTTTATTGGCCGAGGGAGACGGCGTACAGCTTCCGGGTCATGTGGCCAGCATGACTCTGGCGAACCAGAGCAGCGCACGGAAACACCGTTTACCTTCCCGCCGGAGCGGTACCTATTTATCCACTTTCCCTTTGACGTGCTTTTGAACTGCTAGAATAGAATAAATAGAATAGAATAGAATAGAATAGAATAGAATAGAATAGAATAGAATAGAATAGAATAGAATATATTTATTGTCATTGTCCCCTTTGGGGACAACAAAATTACTTGGCTGCTCCATCCACCCAGATAGGGCACTCCACGCAAAGACAAAACAACTACAAAAACACTGATTAAAACCATACACACTGATTAAAACCATACACACTGATTAAAACAATGATAAAACATAACAGGTAAGATTAGATGACTTCAAAGTCCAGGCTTTCCATTCAAGGCCGCGATCGCTCTGGAGAAGAAGCTGTTTCTAAGGCGGCTTGTTCTTGTTGTCATCGTCCTGTATCTCCGTCCCGATGGCAAAAGTTCAAAGAGACGGTGACCAGGATGCGATGGATCTTTCACTATGTCCAGTGCCTTTCTGTGGCACCTCATGGCATAAATCTGCTCTAAGGTGGAGAGCGAGCAGCCAACAATGCTCTCTGCTGCCTTAACAACTCTGCACAACCCCATCCTGTCCTGGGTAGTACAGCTTCCGTACCACACACATAAGCCATAAGTGAGCACGCTCTCAATGGCACAGGGATAGAAGGTTGGCAGGAGCAATGGGAGCTCACCCCGTTGCAGGGATTCGAACTGCCAACCTTCTGATCGGCAAGCCCTAGGCTCTGTGGTTTAACCCACAGCGCCACCCGCGTCCCATTATTTCCTTAAGCATGTGCAACAGACAAAACAGAAACGCAGTACATAAAATAAATCAGTGCGTCCGTGCGACCCAGTCCATTGGGTATCTGCCCTGACAGATATCAGCATATGTATGCTGTGATTCCAATGGGAAAGGCAGCGTCCGTTTCTGGGTACCTCAGTTTAAGAAGGATGCTGAGAAGCTGGAAGGTGGGCAGAGGAGGGCGACCAAGATGAACCAAGGGCCCGGGATCCAAGCCTGATGAGGAACGGTTGAAGGACCTGGGTATATTTAGGGTATATCTCCTTTGCTCCTCCAGACACAGTGTGTGCGGCCTGTCTGCATACTGAGATTGGAGAGAAGGAATTTCTGGAGAACGTCTGCAGCCAGGACTTTGGTGAGTCTCTCGTTCTGTGTGCTGGCCATAGCTGTCAACTTTCGGATTTGAAAATAAGGGATGGCGCGAGGGCGGTGCAATGGCACCAAGTAGCCTCGCCACCCTGCACTCCAGAGGCTGCGCGCGAACGGGTGAGCGAAAGAGCGAGCGTGTAGACGGCAGGCAGGCTGTCTGTCTGGTTGGGTGTGAGGGTCTGGCTGCACAAGGCATGCAAGCTCCGCCCCCAGTCGGTCTCAGACTCCTTATTGGCAGCCGAGCAACGCAGCTGAGGAGCCTCCCTGGCCGGCAGGGAGGGAGAGGAGCTGCTTCCTTTGAGATCCGGGAAATTTAAGGGATAGCAGCAATCCGGGATAGCAGCGGGAAACGGCGTTGGAATAAGGGAGTTTCCCGCAAAAAAGGGAGGGTTGACAGCTATGGTGCTGGCCGGGGAAAAGTGGTGCTGCATGTCGGGGCGGGGGGGAGGGGACACGTGAATGGAAAAACGCCCACAAGCGCAATGTCACTTCCCTCTCTTCTCCTTCAACCCCCAAATTACTGGGGGATCCCCAGAAGTGGTTTGGGAAGTGCCTGGGGAGAGGAGAAGGAAGGGCCTGATGAGGAGGCATGCGGAGGGGAGGGGTCCTAGCCAGTGACCCCCAGAAAAGGCACAGGAATTTCAGGGGTAACCCTTGAGCTAGGTGGGCAAAACAGGAGGTGGAAAAACCCCCACTTGCAGAAGAGCCTTCCCATTAACCTTTTCCCTCTCCCCCCCCCCCCCCCCGCGTCTCCCTGTCTCCCGCAGCCTTAAAAATGAGCATCAAATCTTCATCTGCCATCGGCGGGGACCTCCAGGTGATCCCTGACCTCCGGGGACGTACCCTGTACAGGCAGGACGGCTGGTCGGAGGAAGAGCTGAAGAAGCCGGTTCTGTGGCTGGCGGACGGAGAGGCCTGCTCCTGCGAGGAAGTGGCGGCGGCAGGGCCTGGGTCCGTGGTCCTTGCCATGGGGCACAGGGTAGCTGGCCGGCTGGTCCTCTCCTGGGTCAGGAGGTGGCAGCGGGGGGAGAAGGAGCTGAAGAAGTTCACCAGGGCCGTGCGGAAAATGCAGTGTTAAGAGGCGGTCGGCTTCTCCTCCCCCCCCCTCCCCTCCCGTCACCAGGTTCTGCGATTTATCTTCCTGCATCGCAGGGGGTTGGGATGGATGACCCTGTGGGGTCCCATCCAACTCTATAAATCAAGCCAGACAGTGCGTATAGATTTAGCCGGGCTTCTGGCGTGCCTGACACTTCCTCCAGATGGTGTTAGGATATGGTATCTAATATTGGATAGATATCCGGTTGAGCCATGATCCTTCTGTAGATATTGGGGGGCGGGGGGGGGGAGAAGGTGAGCAAGTTCACCAGCCAGGGGTTGGGATGCAACTTGGCAGAGGCGAGGCATCGAAGAGCAGAAAATATGCTCGGTTTCAGGCACAAAAGCAACTTCCTTTCCTATCCTAGAGCCAGTGTGGTGTGGTGGTTAAGAGCGGTAGACCCGTAATCTGGTGAACCGGGTTCGCTTCCCCGCTCCTCCCCATGCAGCTGCTGGGTGACCTTGGGCTAGTCCCACTTCTCTGAAGTCTCTCAGCCCCACTCACCTCACAGAGGGTTTGTTGTGGGGGAGGGAAAGGAGAATGTGAGCCGCTTTGAGACTCCTTCGGGGAATGATAAAGCGGGATATCAAATCCAAACTCTTCAAATCCAAACTCTTCTATCCAAAAGGCCTCTCATGCCAGCCAGTTTCCGGCTCTAGGATGCCACCATTCCATACTTCCATCCGGATTAGAATTTGCCTTTGCATGGAAAGACATTTGTCCCTCCCCAGCCTCAAATTAGTAGACTACTGGGGGGTGTGGGTGTGATATTTCCCCCAAAATCCAGCATTTTATACTGTGTGTTTGCATTTCGTGGCTTGCTTATCCACTAAAATGTTTGTTTTAACACATGAATCAATAAATATACAGCCGTTTGTGAAAGCTTCTTCTTGGTTTCTGGGAGGGAGGGAGGGAGGGAAGCTCAGCGTCTCTGAAGCGGACGCCCCATCGCCATGAGTTGAGAGAAAGCGGAGGAGCAGGCTCTGATTAGCTCAGTGATGAGGGGGTAAAGGCACTCTGCACATACTCAGAGACACACGTGTTCTACAAGTCAAATAAGTGTCTCTCTCAGGTTAAGATCTTGGGCAGGGGCTGTTCATAAAGCACCTCTTTGTCCATGGAGCTCCTCTTATTTATTATTTGTTTATTCCATTTATATCCCACCTTTTCCTCCGAGAAAGGACGCGGGTGGCGCTGTGGGTTAAACCACAGAGCCTAGGGCTTGCCGAACAGAAGGTCGGCGGTTCGAATCCCCGCGACGGAGTGAGCTCCTGTTGCTCGGTCCCAGCTCCTGCCCACCTAGCAGTTCGAAAGCACGTCAAAGTGCAAGTAGATAAATAGGTACCACTCCGGCGGGAAGGTAAACGGCATTTCTATGCACTGCACCCAGTGAGCTTCATGGCCAAGGTAGGGGACTTGAACCTGGATCTCTCCCAGGGTCCCAGTCTGACACTCTTATCCGCTATACTGTCCTGTATACCCATGGGCGTACCCGGGGGGGCAGAGGGGGGCAGCTGCCCCCCCCTAGAAGGCAGCCCTAGAAGCAAAAATGATCAGCGTCCATTCAAAGCAAACCTGAACGACCATGGCTTGCCCCCCCCCCCAGTTTTGATCCTGGGTACGCCCCTGTGTATACCTGAAGGAGCGTCTCCACCCCCATCATTCAGCCGGGACAGATCCAGATGAGATCCATCGCCGAGGGCCTTCTGGCGGTTCCCTCACTGCAAGAAGCGAAGCTACAGGGAACCAGGCAGAGGGCCTTCTCGGTGGTGGCTCCCTCCCTGTGGAACGCCCTCCCATCAGAGGTCAAAGCGATAAACAACTACCTGGCATTTAGAAAATACCTGAAGGCAGCCCTGTTTAGGGAAGTTTTTAATCTGTGATATTTTAATGTATTTTGATATTTGTTGGAAGCCACCCAGAGTGGCTGGGGAGACCCAGCCAGATGGGCGGGGTACAAATAATAAATTATTATTATTATTATTATTATTATTACTGCTAGCCTGGGTCTTTTAAGGAATCTGAGACAGTGAAACTGATGGCGTTTGCCACCACAACATCGGTGGTGGTTCTCGAGCATGGGCAAAATGACGCCACCGACAAATTTAATAAATAGCAACGACAATGATGGTGCAAGCTGAATGGCAGGCAGAAGTTCAACAGGCTCAGCTTCTCCTTTCCTTGCAGTGTTCTGGCTAAATGCACCCACTGGGGTAATCTCTGCATTCGGAGCCGCTGAAAGGAAGTACGTCAAGCCCAGACCTGTGGATGGGATCGGGGGAGGAGAAACTGGCCCCTCTCAAAGGGAACCAAAACAATCCAGGGGAAATGAGATTTGTTCCAACGTGTTTCCAGTTACTCTCTTTGGCGCTGAGGAATTTGGTTTTTGAAAATCTCCTAATCAAGAACATAGATGCAAAAAGGGCTCACTCCGTTGCTGGGATGCATTGGCATGCCTATTGTTTCAAAAAATTCATTTAAAAAAAAATGTATATTGTTAAGCCACCCTTCATGCAAGGGTTCATAGATATAGCTCCCCTGCTTTTATCCTCCCAGTAACCCTGCAAGGCGGCTTATTTTGCCTCTGCAGGGACCTCCACCTTTCCCTCGGAAGGGGAGCTCCCTCTGCCTTGTCACCTGGCACCTGATGACGGCAGGTGCGAAGCGAAACCCAAGAGGCGGCTTAGGTGACACCATCCATCATTTATGGCTCTGGGCAGGAGGGATGCTGCTCCGCTCAGCCTCTCGCCCCAGATGCCTTGGGGAGTCAAGAGGGGCTCCGCATCCCAGCCTCCAGGTGGGACACAATCCAGCAGGTAAGAGCTTTCTCTCCCCCCCCCCCATCCTCAGCATCCTGGCGGAAGCGCTGCCTCTGTTGTTCGTTTTTTATTCATTTGCTGCATCGCCTTTTTCTCCACGGATGGTGGGCGCGATTCTCCCCCTCCTCATTTAACCCCCACAATAACCCTGTGAGGTAGGGCAGGCTGAGAGGCAGCGATTGCCCCCAACGTCACACCCAGCGAGCTTCACGTGGTCAAATGGGAATTTGAACCCTGGTCTCTCTAAAGTCCGACACTCTAACCCAGGGGTCAGCAACCTTTTTCAGCTGTGGGCCAGTCCACCTTCCCTCAGACCATGTGGTGGGCCGGACTAGGTTTTTTTGGGGGGTGGGGGGTGGGAATGAACAAATTCCTATGCCCCACAAATAACCCAGAGATGTATTTTAAATGAAAGGACACATTCTGCTCATGTAAAAACACCAGGCAGGCCCCACAAATAACCCAGAGATGTATTTTAAATAAAAGGACACATTCTACTCATGTAAAAACACGCTGATTCCCGGACTGTCCTCTGGCCAGATTGAGAAGGCGATTGGGCCGCATACGGCTCACGGGCCTTAGGTTGCCTACCCCTGCTCTAACCACTACACCCCACTGGTTCTTGGTCACTCCCAGAGCTCAGAATCCATGAGGAAACCAATTCTCTTTTGGTTTATTACTCATTCTATTAAACTGCCCCACACAGATCCTACCCCCAAAAGTTCTTTGCAAAACGCATGAGGTTATTTCTTCGTCCTCCATTCCCTTCTGATGATAAAATGACCGCCAGATAATAGTTGCCTCTTCAATTCCACACGCTGAATGGTGAACTATCTGTCCAATGACGGCTGGCACTGATGTTACTGAACTATCCCTACCCTGGAGTGTTGCTGTGGGTACCAAATTCAAAAGACGCACCTATCTATATCGGAGGTCTCTTAAAAGCAAGGCAGGCAGGCAGGCAGCAGTTAAACTGGATCTGGTTTGTTAGAAAAGTTACATGCTTTGGAATAATGCAGTCTGGGTGGAGGGTCTTCACTGGCTGTGAGGTGTAGTGGTTAGACTGCCAGACTCTTTACAACCACTGGAAGAGCGTGCCTTTGGGGCTGGAGTCAAACTGTTGGAAGGCTGCAGCGCCTCCTGTAGAGACTGATAGAGGAGCGACATGTTTTGTTTCAGCTGGGGCAGAGGAAGGCTGTTGTGCTGTTGCAGATGCACCCAGGCATTTCTTCCAGGTAGGGTGGTGCTGCCAGTCCTCATGTCACGTTTGCAGCCATCTTTCTAGCGCAAAGTTGCTCTGCCAACTGGCTTGGCACCAGGTGAGGGAAGAGGAGGGAAGGAATATTAATGATTGAAACAATATAAGAGGACGTTAGATAATGTTTGAATATAGACGTGTTATTGTTTTGCTCTGTTTTGTATGTTTTTCTTTCTTTCTTCATTTTGTATGTTTATTTGGCAAATTTGTTAATAAAGTTTAATAAAAAGAAAAAAAAGAAAAGGGACTAACAGTCCTATTCGTGTCTACTCAGAAGTAAGTCCCATCCAGATCCGAGAGGTTTGCTCCCAGGGCAGTAAACATGAGACTGCAGGCTGATCCAGAGTTTGGGGGTGTCACCCAGGCCTGCCCTGCCCCGCTTGTGTCTCCCACAGGTCCGAGGACGGCAGACGGCTTCTCGGCACACCGCCATGGTCTCCCCGGCTATTGCGCTGGCGTTCATCCCTTTCGTGGTGACGCTGCTCATCCGCTACAGGCACTACTTCTGCCTCTTTTACCGGGCGGTGCTGGTGCGGCGTCTGCGAGACTACCTGACGGGCATCCCCAAGGAAGAGAGGGCCTTCCAGTACGTCTTGACCCACACCATCCCGGGAGACCCCCAGCACATCTTGGAGACCTTTGACCACTGGAGCTACCACTGCGAGTATCTCAGCAACCTGGGACCCCAGAAAGGTGCGCGATGGGGACGCGGGAATGACCCTGTTTCCATTGGAGAAATGTCGGAGGGGATGGAATAATAGGATGTCCCTGTTTTCATTGGAGAAATGGAATAGGACATCCTTGTTTTTATTACAGGTAGATAGCCGTGTTGGTCTGTCATAGTCAAAACAAGATAAAAAAATTCCTACCAATAGCACCTTAGAGACCAACTAAGTTTGTTCTTGGTATGAGCTTTCGTGTGCACACGAAAGCTCATACCAAGAACAAACTTAGTTGGTCTCTATAAGGTGCTACTGGTAGGAATTTTTTTATCTTGTTCTTATTAGAGAACTGTCAGAGGGGATGGAATAAGACGTCCCTATTTTCACCAGAGAAATGTTGGATGGGATGGGAATGCAGTGAGGAAGCCCGGATCTGTTTGTTTTCAATTTGTCTTTGTTTCTGTCTGAACAACCTACCCCGTGTTGAAGGCCTGAGACACAATGTGATCGCCTTGGCCCCTTGACTTAATCAAGTGGCGGGGAGTTCCAGGGAATGGGCTCTTCTTAGGTCGAACTGTAAGGAGAGGGAGAGCGCACACTGGTAAGGACATAAGGAGAGCCGTGTTAGATCAGGTCAAAGGTCCCATCCTGCATTGCAGGGGGTTGAGCTAGATGACCCTTGGGTCCCTTCCAACTCGTTCTCCCAGTGGCCATTTGGATGCCCTCGGGAAGCCTGCAAGCAGGACATGGGTGCAACAGTACCCTCCCCTCTTGTGATTCACCTGGCTTGAGAGCAGTACATGTGAAAAGGATCTAGGAGTCTTGGTAGACCACAAACTTGACATGAGTCAACAGTATGATGCAGCAGCTCAAAAAGCCAATGCAATTCTGGGCTGCATCAATAGGAGTATAGCATCTAGATCAAGGGAAGTAATAGTACCACTGTATTCCGCTCTGGTCAGACCCCACCTGGAATACTGTGTCCAATCTGGGCACCACAGTTCAAGAAGGATACTGACAAGCTGGAACGTGTCCAGAGGAGGGCAACCAAAATGGTCAAAGGCCTGGAAACGATGCCTTATGAGGAACGGCTTAGGGAGCTGGGTATGTTTAGCCTGGAGAAGAGAAGCTTAAGGGGTGATATGATAGCCATGTTCAAATATATAAAAGGATGTCATATAGAGGAGGGAGAAAGGTTGTTTTCTGCTGCTCCAGAGAAGCGGACACGGAGCAATGGATTCAAACTACAAGAAAGAAGATTCCACCTAAACATTAGGAAGAACTTCTTGACAGTAAGAGCTGTTTGACAGTGGAATTTGCTGCCAAGGAGGGTGGTGGAGTCTCCTTCTTTGGAGGTCTTTAAGCAGAGGCTTGACAGCCACCTGTCAGGAATGCTTTGATGGTGTTCCTGCTTGGCAGGGGGTTGGACTGGATGGCCCTTGGGGTCTCTTCCAACTCTAGGATTCTATGATTCTATGTTATTTGCATTATAATTATTATTATGTTATATTTCCCCCTTATGCTACAAGACACTCAGTATACGATTGTAAAAGAGAGGCGATGGAGTCGGTGGCATCTGGTCCCGGGCGTTCCTTCACAATTTATTGCAGTTTTCAAACTCACCAGGGATCGGTTGGTTTCCAAGGGATGGAGTTTCAAAGCGTTTAAGTGAACCAACATTCACAAAAGAGGCACGGCGGAAGCGATGCCCCCCCCTCCCAGAGGGCCCACCCCACAGCCAACGCAAGCAAACAAACATGTTAATAGACTTTTGGGGGCTTTGTGCCAGTTTCTGGCAGAGGAGCCCACAGTGCAGCTGTAAATAGTGTTGTGCCCTGTTGCATTGGCAGCTGGCACACTGAAGCTGCCTGCCAACCGGGTTTGAGCGCCACAGCCCATCACTACATGGCTTAGAATTGTAGAGTTGGAAGGGACCTTGCGGATCATGTAGTCCGACCCACCCCTTGCGGGGATTGAACCTGCAAGCTGGGCGTTATCAGCACCACGCTCCAGCCAGCTAAGAGGAGAGGTCGCCTCTGAGCACGGGAAGAGTCTTTACCTCTGGCATGGAGTAACCACAGCACTAAAGCCTTGGGCTTGGAGCCAGAGGATCACATTTCTGCCTTGATCCAGGCAGGAAACTGAGCTCCCTGAGGCCAGCCAGCCAGCCAAAATTGTTGTTGTTCAGTCGTTCAGTCGTGTCCGACTCTTCGTGACCCCATGGACCAGAGCACGCCAGGCACGCCTATCCTTCACTGCCTCTCGCAGTTTGGCCAAACTCATGTTAGTAGCTTCGAGAACACTGTCCAACCATCTCGTCCTCTGTCATCCCCTTCTCCTTGTGCCCTCAATCTTTCCCAACATCAGGGTCTTTTCCAGGGAGTCTTCTCTTTTCATGAGGTGGCCAAAGTCTTGGAGCCTCAGCTTCAGGATCTGTCCTTCCAGTGAGCACTCAGGACTGATTTCCTTCAGAATGGAGAGGTTTGATCTTCTTGCAGTCCATGGGACTCTCAAGAGTCTCCTCCAGCACCAGAATTCAAAAGCATCCATTCTTCGGCGATCAGCCTTCTTTATGCTCCAGCTCTCACTTAGCCAAAATTAGCAGGTCCCATATAGCTTCTACAGCTGTACAAGCCGCACGAGACTTTAGCCCTCAGACTGCGAAGGCAGTGGCTATTCGTAGGGCCCTGGTGGGCTTTTTGGTTTCACAGCCTTCCCCAAGACGGTGCCCTCCTGAGATTTCAGACTCTGGCTCCCAGCAGTCCTGGCCATCCCCCGTGGAGGGCACCGTCTTGGAGAACGCTGCTGCCTTAGAATAACTGCCCTTCTGCAGGGAAGAAATTGGGATGAGGTGGCTGGGCTGCTGTGCACCCTCAATCCTTCCTCACCATAGCTCTCAACTTTCGGATTTGAAAATAAGGGATCAGCAGCAGCCTCACCTGTCCCGGGGACAGTCTACGGTTCTCGGGGACAGTCCACGCCACGGTAATCCCCCCAGGCTACAAATTAATTTAGACCAGGCTACACACCATCATCTTTCCCCACCTCAGGGTCTCTTTTCCAGGGAGTCTTCTCTTCTCATGCGATGCTTCAGGATCTGTCCTTCCGGTGAGCAGCCAGGGCTGATGTCCTTCAGAATGGATCGGTTTGATCTTCTTGCAGTCCACGGGACTCCAGCACCACCATTCAAAAGCGTCCATTCTTCATGGGGGGATTGATCAGGTTCACTCTTTTGGCTCTCTGGCATCCATGAATGACTTATTATACAAACATGTTGCAGACTTTGCATCCTTTAACACTCTTTCGGAAGGAGTGTATTTGTGGGCTGGGCCAGAGGGGTTGATTTTACATGCAAGCAAAGCACAAACAGGGCTGTTGTCTAATGGCATCCTATTCTCTGTAACTATTGGTGAGCAACGCAGCTGAGGAGCCTCCCTGGCCGGCAGGGAGGGAGAGGAGCTGCTTCCTTTGAAATCTGGGAAATTTACGGGATATCTAACAATCCGGGATAGCAGCGGGAAACGGCGCTGGAAAAAGGGAATTTCCCTCAAAAAAAGGGAAGGTTGACAGCTATGTTCCTCACCCCAAACGCAACATTTTTTTGGTGCCTTCTAGCCAAGATCCTGGAGCGGCTGATCTACGAGAAGGCGCCCCTCAGAGTCTTGGAGCTGGGGACCTACTGCGGATATGCCACCATCCTCATCGCGCAGCTGCTGCCGCTGGGCGCCCGGCTGTACACCGTGGAGATGGACGAGCGCAAAGCGGCCGTGGCTGAGAAGGTCATCCGCCTTGCTGGCTTCGACGATGACACCGTGAGTGGATTGGGGTTCCACAGCTGCCCTTGCCAAACTGCAGGGGGGCAGAGATAGAGGCAAAGTGAGGCGGTTGCCTTAGGGGGGCAGGCTCTGGAGAGCTGGGGGAGGCAGCAAATTCACCTTCTGTGATTGTTCGTGCTTCCTTGTTTGTGCCAGTGTGGTATAATAATAATAATAATAATAATAATAATAATAATAATAATTAATATAAATTTTATTTATACCCCGCCCTTCCCAGCCGAAACCGGGCTCAGGGCGGCTAACATCAATAAAATTACAATAAAGTATAAAATAAAGAAAAAGCCGTTAATTAAAATACAGATTAAAATACAATTTAAAATTTAAAATGCCGCTTCATTTATCGCCCATAATCAAAACCATAAGGGGAGGAAACATCAGACTAAGTCCAACCCGAAGGCCAGGCGGAACAGCTCTGTCTTGCAGGCCCTGCGGAAAGATGCCAAATCCCGCAGGGCCCTGGTCTCTTGTGACAGAGCGTTCCACCAAGTTGGGGCCAGTACTGAAAAGGCCCTGGCCCTAGTTGAGACCAGTCTAACAACCTTGTGGTTCGGGACCTCCAAAATGTTATTTGTGGACCTTAAGGTCCTCTGTGCAACATACCAGGAGAGGCGGTCCCGTAGGTACGAGGGTCATAGGCCACATAGGGCATTGTGTAGTGGTTAAGAGCGGTGGACTCGTAATCTGGTGAACCGGGTTCGCGTCTCCTCTCCTCCACATGCAGCTGCTGGGTGACCTTGGGCTAGTCACACTTCTCTGAAGTCTCTCAGCCCCACTCACCTCACAGAGTGTTTGTTGTGGGGGAGGAAGGGAAAGGAGAATGTGAGCCGCTTTGAGACTCCTTCGGGTAGTGATAAAGCGGGATATCAAATCCAAACTCTTCTTCCCTCTCTGCCGTGTGTCTGTTGTGCACCCGCTGCCACGGCCAGGCACATAACTGCAGCCAAGTGGCAGGCAGGCAGAGCACACGGCATTTTCTGTTCTGCCCCTGTTATAAGAAAAACTGCTCCCTTTCCCTTTTGGGGTATTCAGAGCCCGTATAGAGTCCTTAAGTCATAGCTGTCAACCCTCCCTTTTTTTTGCAGGAAACTCCCTTATTCCAATGCTGTTTCCCGCTGCTATCCCGGATTGTTGATATCCCTTAAATTCCCCGGATTTCAAAGGAAGCAGCTCCTCTCCCTCCCTGCCAGCCAGGGAGGCTCCTCAGCTGCGTTGCTCGGCTGCCAATAAGGAGTCTGAGACCGACTGGGGGCGGAGCTTGCATGCCTTGTGCGCAGCCAGACCCTCACTGTTGAATAGTGGGAAAGATGGACGAAGACACAGCTCTTAAACAACCAGCTCTTTATTTTGGCTCTGAGTCCTGGACTGGAAACAGCAGCTCAGTTGCCTGACTTATATAGAACTCAATAACTTGCAACAGTAACAACTCTTCTGGCCACCCAATCAGTGAACGTCACTTTCAATCCTTCATTTGCATGTAGGGACCTGAGTGAGAACTGCAGCCACTGTAGGCAGAGTGAGAACTGCAGCCTCGGTGGCCAGAATGTGTACTGCAGCTAAACTCAATACATAACACCCCTCCCCACCAGGATGAGATGTTAGGCCCCAAATTCATAAAGGTTACAACTAGGCCCCGTAAGCATATGGTTTCACAAGTTTCAACAGCATACATTTTTAACTATATACAAGTACAATATACTGGTTCATTTGGCAACATAATCCTTAAGATAGGCTGGATGACTACGAGTCCGAGTAGACCGACGAGGTACTACTGGAGAGGCATCCGGAGTACCTGAGCCTTGGCAACCGTCCGCCACAGGTGACGCAGTTGGATCGGTTGAGTCTGAGGCTTCCGCGTCGGCTGCTGTAGCGTCGGCTTCAGACTGCGGTTGTACCGGAGTCTCCAGCGAGGGTGCCGGGGGAGATTGTCTATGCCCTGGATGTTCTTCCTCAGTAGTACTTGGTGGCTGGCCAGCCTCTGCCGCGGCCGGCGGAGGCACTGTTCCAGTGTCCAAGTTCCCAGCCCGGCGGCGCAGCTGGTCAATGTTCCGGCGCCATAACCTGCCGCAGTCCAAAGCTACCTGATACGATTTCGGCCCTGTAACCCCAACCACCACAGCTGGCATCCAGGGAATCTCTCCAGCATAGTTCTTCGCAAACACCTTGTCCCCTGGAACAAAAGACCGTGGTGGGTTACCACAGCCTGGGGGATCTTCCACAGCAAAGTCTGGGTGCAGCCGGTCAAGAGGAGATCGCAGGCGGCGGCCCATCAAAAGTTCAGCCGGACTCCGCCCTGTTGCTGTACACAGGGTGATGTGTTGGACAAACAGGTACTCGGCTACCCGTTCATGCCAGTTCCCATTGTCCATACGTGCCAGTGCCTCCTTAGCCGAGCGAACCATTCTCTCCGCCTGTCCATTGCTGGATGGATGGAAAGGTGCCGTCAGAGCATGGCGGATGCCTCGGCCAAG